>CM063712.1:13592484-14239873 GCA_032441835.1 Slavum lentiscoides | reverse complement strand
GTGCTGCGCCGCGTTATGCTGCAGTGACACCGCCACCACCACCACGGCCTACACGCAATATGATCCATTGCGCGTCCGCGAAGTAGGAGAGGGTGTTTTGGCGAAGCTAGTTTTATGGCCGACATCGGTTAACTCGGTTATGTGTACAAGTATAAGTGAATGTTACAAATGGATGACCATTGGCTCTCGGACCGGGGGAGAGGGGCAAATGTGTATAACGTATAGCGAAAATATCGAACAATATTTCGATATTCCGCCGAAAATATAAAGTTAATTGAATTTAATCTCGTTTTATATATATATATATATATAGGCGTTTTTATATCGGATTTCGATCGTTTACGCGCGTCCAAACCGGACCGACTTATTGTAATTACGTTATGAGACTATATCGTCGTTTAAACTGCTGCAGCAGTACTCGCGAGTATACTCACACAGTTTTTTCCCCCAACCGATAATGAGATTTTTTTTTTTCGCGGTATTATTTACAATATATACGAATTTCCAATACATATATTCGATTGAGTAAAATGTACAGCTAGTCGAATAAAAAAAAAAAAAAAAAAATGAACGATTATAATAGATGTATACGTATAAATAATTACGTGATGAAATCAAAGAACGTAAAAATAAAAAAGAATTTATATATTATAATACAGTGCGTGTGTACTTCACCTGCAGCATCCTGCTGATTTTAATTTTCGCGAATTTAAAATAATAATTTATAATACTATATAATATATAGTTCGTTGGAGAGCGAAAAAAAAGAAAAATTTTGTGACAATATTATTTTCCAATGTACCTAACCGCAATGTCGTACCTACGCGTGTACTTACATAATAAACGTATATTTAGTCTCGAAATGTGTCGAGGGCGATGAGCGTGATATAGTTCTCATTTCGTGTTTTTTATTATTTATTTTTCGAAAAGTCACCTTTTTTTAACACAACTCTTATAGGGGTTTTTTTTTACAATATTACTGGGCGATATTCAAGACGCGTACATAAATCGTACGCGAAGTGTACAAAATGATTTATACCAACACAACTGTTGAACTGAGCGTGTAAAAAAGTATTATAAATTCCGGGATTTGTATACGTAACATACACACTTGTACATTGCGACTCCTTCGCACTGACATTTAAAATATGGAGTAGTGTCCTCATATAGTCCTCATATATTCCTGTCCAGCTCGCACCGGCCGGCTATTTTCCACCAACACTAATCGGTCTTTTGGTAAAGTCTTTAAATTCAGATGCTTAACGCTACAGGGCCTATACACACACTGTATAATCTCAGTGGCGTCGGACGAGGGGGGCACAGGGGCAGATATAATTATGGGAGGGGGGCAAAGTTATACTTTTGCCCTCGGATAAAATAAATTTGTTTTCTCGCCATACCTTATTTGTCTATATTTTGTTGACAGAGCAATTGCTACGGAGCTGGTTTTCGGATTAAATCGCTATTTCTATAACGTCACTTCAAAATTACTTCGACGCGTTGACGGATTTAACAGATAAGTCCCAGGCCACAAACATTAAAATACTTTTGATTTTAGCATATTTAAAAAAAAATAAAAAATTACCAAAATATGTAGGTTCATATACCTATATATAGAAGATAGAATCAATTAAAAATACGATAACAGCTATGTCCTATATTACGCATTACGAGTTGGAAATTCATAATTTCGTACATTTGAAAACATTTGTTTTCATCGCATTTGTAAATTTGTTTTAATTACATTAAAAAAAAATAATAATAATAATAAAAATAGATAACGGGTATTAAAAACTGCGTGAAAATTGTGTCTTATATTATATGTACAATGTACATTGTACATACGTGATAAAGTATAGATTATGATGGAAGATAATGCGCGGTTTATTCAAGTAAACTCGAATTTTATTATGGTAATTATTTTTAATTTATATTACAGCTTTTAGTAATGCGATACGCTCGGTTCGATTATTTTTTCCATACACATTTTACTACAAACGGGAAAAAGGTGTGCCCGGACGACACCTTGTCCATTTCCTTCCGTTAAATCCGCCACTGCAGAGTTCGATTAACAGGGATATTATTTCGATAAATAAACCGGGATATAGATAGATCAACATGTATTATAATACATACCTGGGTACATAAATATAACTGTGTACTCGGTGCGGTTAACAATTTATCGGGTGAGCACATACAGCCGGTTATCATAGTATATAATACGCTACTGCAGACTACGAGTATCGTAGTTTGATATGATTTTAGTACAATCGACATCGGCTATATTACACGAAAGTACAACCGTTTTGTATATAGTATACATCTATAAGGGAACATAACATATTAAACAATTAATTTAGTAAGGCGCGGTACCGGATTGAAGAGAATATTACTCCCTATTAAATAACTGTATAGACAGTTTACTATATAATACGTAAATGCCTATTGCTTAAGAATATTATGCGAATACAATAATTTGTTCGATTAATTGTTAATGATTTATGAAAAAAAAAAATGAAAAATGTGGAAAAGTCGATCTCGAGTAGACGTCACGATAAATTCAAATCCGTTTTCAAATTTTTTATCGCAAGAAAAATAATTGGATTTATCGTAAGGAATTATATATTAAAATGATGTACTGCAACGTCAATTGTAAATAATATTATTCAGCCTATATATATTAATGATAATAACAAATAATGTTGCCACCGAAACTCCGCTCCGATAATCGTTTTACCGAATGCGATGATTTATGCGATATTGCTTTCGAATTCACAATAATTCTAAAATCGTTGTCCGAGTTCAATTCACTTAAGCGACATCCACAACACCACGCGTGGCTCTCGCTACCTTTTTCTGTTTTAGAGGTGCGGTATCCGAGACTGTTAAACCCGCGCGCGGACGAAATATGACGTGATGTGTACGAGTATAGCGAAAAAAAAAATAAAAATTTATAAAAAAATAATAATAAATAACGTATATATTTATAAGTACATAAAAAGTTATGGAAATTGATTTTGAACATCCTTTACGGACGACGTTAAGACCGTGCAGCGCGTGTCAATGCAGGGCACTTTTTTCACCTCGCCCTCCCCCGGGCGGACGTCGTTATTCGCCGAAAAGAAACCGGGCAAACGCCTGGAAATCCGTTTTTATGGAAGGTCCGGCGTTTTTACGACGTCCATACATCTCAATTTTTATCCAGTTATGTCACTCCACGTTTATATATATATTTCATTTTCATCCGTGTCCGCCCCTGCCGACGATCAAGGTGGCGTCGGCCAGGGGCTCGCGAGGGTGCCGGACGAGTGCTGCGCCGCGTTATGCTGCAGTGACACCGCCACCACCACCACCCTACGGCCTACACGCAATATGATCCATTGCGCGTCCGCGAAGTAGGAGAGGGTGTTTTTGGCGAAGCTAGTTTTATGGCCGACATCGGTTAACTCGGTTATGTGTACAAGTATAAGTGAATGTTACAAATGGATGACCATTGGCTCTCGGACCGGGGGAGAGGGGCAAATGTGTATAACGTATAGCGAAAATATCGAACAATATTTCGATATTCCGCCGAAAATATAAAGTTAATTGAATTTAATCTCGTTTTATATATATAGGCGTTTTTATATCGGATTTCGATCGTTTACGCGCGTCCAAACCGGACCGACTTATTGTAATTACGTTATGAGACTATATCGTCGTTTAAACTGCTGCAGCAGTACTCGCGAGTATACTCACACAGTTTTTTCCCCCAACCGATAATGAGATTTTTTTTTTTTTCGCGGTATTATTTACAATATATACGAATTTCCAATACATATATTCGATTGAGTAAAATGTACAGCTAGTCGAATAAAAAAAAAAAAAAAAAAATGAACGATTATAATAGATGTATACGTATAAATAATTACGTGATGAAATCAAAGAACGTAAAAATAAAAAAGAATTTATATATTGTAATACAATGCGTGTGTACTTCACCTGCAGCATCCTGCTGATTTTAATTTTCGCGAATTTAAAATAATAATTTATAATACTATATAATATATAGTTCGTTGGAGAGCGAAAAAAAAGAAAAATTTTGTTTCCAATGTACCTAACCGCAAGTCGTACCTACGCGTGTGCTTACATAATAAACGTATATTTAGTCTCGAAATGTGTCGAGGGGCGATGAGCGTGATATAGTTCTCATTTCGTGTTTTTTATTATTTATTTTTCGAAAAGTCACCTTTTTTTAACACAACTCTTATAGGGGTTTTTTTTTACAATATTACTGGGCGATATTCAAGACGCGTACATAAATCGTACGCGAAGTGTACAAAATGATTTATACCAACACAACTGTTGAACTGAGCGTGTAAAAAGTATTATAAATTCCGGATTTGTATACGTAACATACACACTTGTACATTGCGACTCCTTTGCACTGACATTTAAAATATGGAGTAGTGTCCTCATATAGTCCTCATATATTCCTGTCCAGCTCGCACCGGCCGGCTATTTTCCACCAACACTAATCGGTCTTTTGGTAAAGTCTTTAAATTCAGATGCTTAACGCTACAGGGCCTATACACACACTGTATAATCTCAGTGGCGTCGGACGAGGGGGGGCACAGGGGGCAGATATAATTATGGGAGGGGGGCAAAGTTATACTTTTGCCCTCGGATAAAATAAATTTGAATGTTTTTACTTACTCTATAACGTTTTTCTTGTACGAACAATAATAATTTATTACTCTGATCACGTATACCTAATAGTTTTTTAAGTTTAGTTTCTAGTAATTATTTTTATTGAAATTTTCACACTATTTTTTATTGAGGCTTTGACATTGTTTTTGGAAAATGTTTTTGTTTTAATGATGTTTTCGCATATTTTTATTTTATACTTAATTTATTTTTATGCTGTTTAAAACAAAAAATATTGATAAATATGACAAATAAGACTGTTATATTAAACGAATTATTCCTTTAAAAGATTAAATAAATTTACACTTCATTAACAATATTATGTTGTTCCAAATACGTCCAAATTACTTGTACATGCGTCATCACTCATCAAGTATACAAATTTTTGTTTATATGTGTGACGAGTATACAATACGTCCTACATAAGTTTATAAGGAAAAAAAATATGAAATATTATATTTTTCACATATATTTTTATGTTTAACTGGTTTCACATTTTCTTAGACATTTTATATAATTATTATACTTTTATATTTACACATATTTTGGTGAGTATGCATTACATACTAAAACAATATAATATATATATAAGCCTTAAATGTTCCCCCCTCCACCACCAAATGAAAAATAATTCCTGCGCCAATGTATACCTAGTCTTTTGTAAAACGAGTGCAAATAAATAAATCATCTTAGTCGTTGTCACATAGCCGTCCCAAGGGGGGGGGCTAATGGGGCAAGTGCCCTAGGGCGTCCAAAGTACTATGAATGCAGGGGACGTCATAAAAATGAATGAAAAAAGAAAAAAATTTGTTGTTTTATTTTAGATATTAATTTCCCTTATCGTATCTATATGATGATTTCGAGGATGAGTGTATTTACTATTAAAATATATAAAATTATGTAATTAGATATTACGTTAGTTGTAAATTTTTTTTTTTTGGGGGGGAGGGCGTCAAATATTATTGCCTTAGGGCGTTATTGGTGGTAAGGACGGCACTACTCGTTGATTAAATACGTAAATCAATGCCTGCGTATTTTATATAACTTCGACGTTGACGGATATTTTTGTAAATATTTTGAAATCTGCGTCTTGCATGGCTGACGTGACCGTTATTTTTCACTTCAGAGCGAGACGCATGTAGATTTTAATAGGAAAACGCGTCAATTTTTTCGCTATTTTTCGCCTAAAATGACGAGAGTAAGTACGTATACGAGTATAAGCATATATAACAGTAGACTATAATAAAACAAATTATTCGAAACAATAACGGATTAATAATGTTCCATGTGTAACGTTTAATTATTAAAAACGAAAATAGAACTAATCAGTAATCTTGAGAAGTCTGATGGGCTGGATGTTTCGGATGATCGATTCTGCCCTTAAAATATCAGGTTTTGGTCTTAAATAGGAATGGAACTGTTGGAATATGACTTGTTCATACAGAACGATATAATATCCAAATCTTTTTGATAGAATGCAACGCCACAGATCGCTTTTATTTTTTCAAAGCGGGACATTTTTTCGTTCTTTGCAGACAGCGGCGGAACACATAAGCCGAAAGCGGTACCGTCACCAGCTCATGCATACGTTGGTAAACACCACGAAATTTCATTCGAATTTTATATTCTTACAATGCAATTATAGTGTAAACCCTGCAAACACACACACACACACACATACATAGTAATCCAATATTTTTATTCGTCAGAATTGATTTCGCGTTGTACACCGAGCCGTCATAGTAATTTGATTTTGTTATAAAATATTATTCGAAACGCCGCGTACACAAACCGTTGAACAACTGTGCGTACGTGTGAATTATAGACGCTATTTACCGCAGCTATTATCGGATATTAAAATCACATTATGAACATACAAAAACCAAAAAAATATATATACCTATAATATTATGCTAATTTACGCGCGCATTTCGTATTCCACCGAATAATTATTATTTCGTCGGGCGCAAAAAAAAATAAAAAATACATGTACGTATTTAATTCGATTAAAATGTTATTTTTTCGCTCGCGTTACAGTACACCGCGGTGTAAACGGTAATAATTACCAAGTTTTCATGAAATATATACACAAACACAACCTGTTACGATCGTACTATATATACACTACACAGTATACACACATGCGTACTTACCTAAATATTATTATTACCAGGTCAAGGATTTTAATGCACTGAAAATATCGAAAAATTCCCTAAAAAAAAATTCGTTCGATACCCTTCTATTCATTTTTACGAGTAAATATCACTTGGAAATAGATTTAAAATTACCTAAAAAGTTTTTCTAAAAAAAAAAAAAATTTCGGAGAGTTGATGAATGATGAGAAAGATTTTTTTTTTTACAAGCCAGTTAGATTCTTGGACGCCAAAACTAACCGCTCTCAATCATACGCCTGTACATCGCAGTCCACTTCGATTTCTTCTAGCGGTTCCCTGACGCTGTCCTTCCGTCTCCTCCGCGGTCTCTTTCCCCTCATCATATCTGTCAATGCGCTCCTTTCAACGTGCTTCCATCGGCCCGCCATACACCGCGGCCTGCCCATACTAAAGTCTTCTCTTTCGTACATAACTGGGTGCCGTTAGTTCTTATTTCCGGCCGTTCCTGTTCCGTATCGTCTAAAATGGGTCCATAGATTTTCCTAAGAACTTTCAAATATTCGGTAATTTTCCCCTCATCTCCTCTGGTTTTCGCACACGTGGCACAAGCGTACAACAAAACAGGACGGACAAATGTAGTGTTTTGTTTTCTCGACGACATAATTGTTGGATTCAAAGCGATTAAGCGATTAGCAGAAACCAATGTGACACTGATTTCTCCGTGCACGATGTTTTGATTATTTAGAGTAGTACACATACTACGTACATAGGTATTTGAAATCGCCTCAAAGACGTTATCTACCACGCGCGAGTTAATATGATCTCCTCCTCCTCGTTCCTCTATCAGAAAGATTTATTAGACGCATGAAATCGATTCGGACGATGTAATCAAGAGAAATCGCAGGCTGCTAAATAAATTATATATAAATAGTATATTATATTATATGCTACGAAGTCATACGGTTTACGCGCGACACACAATAATATATAATAATATACCGCGGAGAAAAGCAAAACGAGTAAAACTATAATATACACACTGCCGCGTCAGTGGCGTACTTTCAATTCCTCTCTGCAGGGGGCGGGGGTTTTATAATTGTATATAAAACATTGAAACTTCGTCCCCGTAATGTTTCAAATTCAATCATATTATTAAAATAAATCAAATAAAACTGCTGTTGTATACGATAATATAATATAATAGTGTCACAAATTATAATAACACGTCCACGCGATTACACGAATATAAACAAAATTTGTGAACGAAACTGGTAATTTTTCGACCAAGAAACAAACGCAATGTGCTATCGCCTATCGGTAATACTGGGCATTTTCTTTACCGATTAATACGTCCAAATTACTTGTACATGCGTCATCACTCATCAAGTATACAAATTTTTGTTTATATGTGTGACGAGTATACAATACGTCCTACATAAGTTTATAAGGAAAAAAAATATGAAATATTATATTTTTCACATATATTTTTATGTTTAACTGGTTTCACATTTTCTTAGACATTTTATATAATTATTATACTTTTATATTTAAACATATTTTGGTGAGTATGCATTACATACTAAAACAATATAATATATATAAGCCTTAAATGTTCCCCCTCCTCCACCAAATGAAAAATAATTCCTGCGCCAATGTATACCTAGTCTTTTGTAAAACGAGTGCAAATAAATAAATCATCTTAGTCGTTGTCACATAGCCGTCCCAAGGGGGGGGGGCTAATGGGACAAGTGCCCTAGGGCGTCCAAAGTACTATGAATGCAGGGGCGTCATAAAAATGAATGAAAAAAGAAAAAAATTTGTTGTTTTATTTTAGATATTAATTTCCCTTATCGTATCTATATGATGATTTCGAGGATGAGTGTATTTACTATTAAAATATATAAAATTATGTAATTAGATATTACGTTAGTTGTAAATTTTTTTTTTTGGGGGAGGGCGTCAAATATTACTGCCCTAGGGCGTTATTGGTGGTAAGGACGGCACTACTCGTTGATTAAATACGTAAATCAATGCCTGCGTATTTTTATATAACTTCGACGTTGACGGATATTTTTTGTAAATATTTTTGAAATCTGCGTCTTGCATGGCTGACGTGACCGTTATTTTTCCACCTCAGAGCGAGACGCATGTAGATTTTAATAGGGAAAACGCGTCAATTTTTTCGCTATTTTTCGCCTAAAATGACGAGAGTAAGTACGTATACGAGTATAAGCATATATAACAGTAGACTATAATAAAACAAATTATTCGAAACAATAACGGATTAATAATGTTCCATGTGTAACGTTTAATTATTAAAAACGAAAATAGAACTAATCAGTAATCTTGAGAAGTCTGATGGGCTGGATGTTTCGGATGATCGATTCTGCCCTTAAAATATCAGGTTTTGGTCTTAAATAGGAATGGAACTGTTGGAATATGACTTGTTCATACAGAACGATATAATATCCAAATCTTTTTTGATAGAATGCAACGCCACAGATCGCTTTTTATTTTTTTCAAAGCGGGACATTTTTTCGTTCTTTGCAGACAGCGGCGGAACACATAAGCCGAAAGCGGTACCGTCACCAGCTCATGCATACGTTGGTAAACACCACGAAATTTCATTCGAATTTTATATCCTTACAATGCAATTATAGTGTAAACCCTGCAAACACACACACACACACACATAGTAATCCAATATTTTTATTCGTCAGAATTGATTTCGCGTTGTACACCGAGCCGTCATAGTAATTTGATTTTGTTATAAAATATTATTCGAAACGCCGCGTACACAAACCGTTGAACAACTGTGCGTACGTGTGAATTATAGACGCTATTTACCGCAGCTATTATCGGATATTAAAATCACATTATGAACATACAAAAACCAAAAAAATATATATACCTATAATATTATGCTAATTTACGCGCGCATTTCGTATTCCACCGAATAATTATTATTTCGTCGGGCGCAAAAAAAAATAAAAAATACATGTACGTATTTAATTCGATTAAAATGTTATTTTTTCGCTCGCGTTACAGTACACCGCGGTGTAAACGGTAATAATTACCAAGTTTTCATGAAATATATACACAAACACACCCTGTTACGATCGTACTACACAGTATACACACATGCGTACGTACCTAAATATTATTATTACCAGGTCAAGGATTTTAATGCACTGAAAATATCGAAAAATTCCCTAAAAAAAAATTCGTTCGATACCCTTCTTTTCATTTTTACGAGTAAATATCACTTGGAAATAGATTTAAAATTACCTAAAAAGTTTTTCTAAAAAAAAAAAAAATTTCGGAGAGTTGATGAATGATGAGAAAGATTTTTTTTTTTACAAGCCAGTTAGATTCTTGGACGCCAAAACTAACCGCTCTCAATCATACGCCTGTACATCGCAGTCCACTTCGATTTCTTCTAGCGGTTCCCTGACGCTGTCCTTCCGTCTCCTCCGCGGTCTCTTTCCCCTCATCATATCTGTCAATGCGCTCCTTTCAACGTGCTTCCATCGGCCCGCCATACACCGCGGCCTGCCCATACTAAAGTCTTCTCTTTCGTACATAACTGGGTGCCGTTAGTTCTTATTTCCGGCCGTTCCTGTTCCGTATCGTCTAAAATGGGTCCATAGATTTTCCTAAGAACTTTCAAATATTCGGTAATTTTCCCCTCATCTCCTCTGGTTTTCGCACACGTGGCACAAGCGTACAACAAAACAGGACGGACAAATATAGTGTTTTTGTTTTTCTCGACGACATAATTGTTGGATTCAAAGCGATTAAGCGATTAGCAGAAACCAATGTGACACTGATTTCTCCGTGCACGATGTTTTGATTATTTAGAGTAGTACACATACTACGTACATAGGTATTTGAAATCGCCTCAAAGACGTTATCTACCACGCGCGAGTTAATATGATCTCCTCCTCCTCGTTCCTCTATCAGAAAGATTTATTAGACGCATGAAATCGATTCGGACGATGTAATCAAGAGAAATCGCAGGCTGCTAAATAAATTATATATATATATTATATTATATGCTACGAAGTCATACGGTTTACGCGCGACACACAATAATATAATAATATACCGCGGAGAAAAGCAAAACGAGTAAAACTATAATATACACACTGCCGCGTCAGTGGCGTACTTTCAATTCCTCTCTGCAGGGGGCGGGGGTTTTATAATTGTATATAAAACATTGAAACTTCGTCCCCGTAATGTTTCAAATTCAATCATATTATTAAAATAAATCAAATAAAACTGCTGTTGTATACGATAATATAATATAATAGTGTCACAAATTATAATAACACGTCCACGCGATTACACGAATATAAACAAAATTTGTGAACGAAACTGGTAATTTTTCGACCAAGAAACAAACGCAATGTGCTATCGCCTATCGGTAATACTGGGCATTTTCTTTACCGATTCTTAGATTTATACAGATTGAAAAGTATGTAGGTACTGCAGGGCCGGTTTCACCGACTAATGTTGAACACACTCTAACACCGTGTTAGTTAACAATTTGTTTATATTTAACATCTGGTTAAATTATATAAGTTTCACCATTACGTTATTATTGTTAAATTCTATTTGTTAAGTAGGTAACAAAACGTTAGTTGGGTTACCAAGACGGTTACCTCGATTCTAACGTTCTCATTGGTTATCACGAAACGTGATAGCTGATAAGTGATAATATAATATTAAAAACGGGCGATTATAACCTGATTTACTATAGTGGGGGTCTATGGCAGGGGTTAAATGCCAGAAGTGGCACGCTGACCAAATTTCAGTGGCACGCCAAATTTAAAAACATAAAAAATTATTATTTATCTTAAAAAAAATTATATTTTAAAACTTTAGTATGAGAAATTTTAAGAATAAATTTTAAAAGTTTGTAATAATAAAAAATTTTTTTTGGCACGCGAGCATATTTCAAAAAACTTGATTTTAAATTTTGGCACTTGACCCAAAAAAGGTTCGCCACCCCTGGTCTATGGCATTTTAAAATGCCGATTAAATTTTAACAAGCCGATTTCGGGTGGTCAACTCAACAACGCGTCGAGGTTAACAAATTTCGGTTAAAAGTAATTTTCACTGACTAATTGTTAAATACAATTAACAAAAAGGTTAAATCGTTAACAAATGTTGGTGAAACCGGCCCACTACCTATACGTTATATACTCGCATATCACGTCCATCTGTTCAGCCATCATGTGTTACGATATAATAAATCGAAAACAAAATATAATAATTGTATATTATGAAATGTCTATGTTTAGCCATGGTATAAACAATATAATTTTAAATCTTTTTTTTTTGCTCCTAAGGGGGGAGGGGAGGGGGGTTAACGCGAAAACCCTCCCCGTAAGTCAGGGGCGCATTAAGTGGGGGGCAAAGGGTGCGTTTGCCCCGGGCGGCAGTTTTTAGAGGGCGGCACACTGATCATGGACATTTGGAATTATATGTTTTAGTCTGTTGGAATTTTAATCTGTATTGTAAATTTAGGGGCGGCAAATTATATTTGCCCCCACTTCCATCCCTAAATATTGATTCTTAATGCGCCCCTGCCGTAAGTACGCCACTGTGTCGCGTATAGTACCGTTCTGACGTGTTCCGGCCGCCGCGTACGCGCCCGCGCGGTGCACGAGCCTGCCGCGCCACCCGTGCCAGCCATCGTATTGTCAATCGCGAACGAACGTTAAACGACGAACCGGTGTTTGCCGTTGCAATTAAAAACGCTCGACAACAGTGGGGTGCGGTCAAAAAGGGGTGGCCGCCACCGCGCCCAACGGGTAATTCAATCAAGTCCGAAGTTAGTTAACTCCGACGAAACTCGATGAACAACACCGCCGCCGCTGCAGCCACCTCCCCTATAGTTTTTGTACGCGCACTATATACACACACACGCATACAACGGCGGCGGCTCGTAAACCAAATACAAAATCAGCGACAATCAACGAGAACTATGCGCATAATTCTATTACCATAATTACAGCGCAAACAACGAAATATCATGATGACTACGGTGATGTGCGCGAGTGTCGTCGGCAGAGGGTGTCAGAGATTGCCGTTTTCTCTCTCTCTCTCTCTCTCTCTTATTCTTCAAACATAATGTATCAAACAAAAGCTCTTTTTTTTTTTTTTAGTACTCTTTTTTTTCTCTCTCTCCTTCCTCGTAGTGGTGCATGCGCCAAAACAAACGCGCCCGAACAATAACATCAGCTGATACGCGTTTCAATGTTTCAATTATTATCGCGTGTCCGGTAAAACGGTAACCTCCTCCTAATCAGTGGCGTACTTGCGGTTGGGGGGGGGTTCGGGTTAACCCCCTCCCCCAGGACCAAAGAAAAAAGGTTAAAAATTGTATATAGTTGCAGTAACAATGATGTGTTTTTTTTTTTTAAAAAAATTTTTTTATGTCTACCCAAAAATTCTACCGTGGTCCGCGGAGTGCTCCGAACTTTACGTGTAACGCTATTTTCCGCGGTAGCAAATTGCTATCTATAGTCGGTAATTGTTCGATTTTCTCAATACTTTTTTAAGCGTAAAAAAAAAAACTGCCGAAAAATTACGTAAAAACGCAATCTCGTCAAAATCAATTATCGTTTTATTCTTCGTAATTTTAAAACCAATATGGTCATAGAAACCTGAAACGTGTACCTCTGGGCTGTATTAACGAGACAAATTTTTCAAAAAAAAAAATCTTGAAAATCGTCAAGTCACAATTTCTTTTTACGACCAATTCGAATTTTTCGACAATTTTTTTATTTATTCCAATTTAATATGATTGAATTCGAAATATTATG
Source organism: Slavum lentiscoides (assembly GCA_032441835.1). NCBI lineage: Eukaryota > Metazoa > Arthropoda > Insecta > Hemiptera > Aphididae > Slavum > Slavum lentiscoides. Next base: position 14,226,240 of record CM063712.1, on the reverse strand, counting down.
GGAAGGAAATTTCAATATTTTATATAAACACCCCTGCCCCAGAGTCCAGAGATAAATGCTCCTAATAACACGTGTTTCGCAGTACACGCGAAACGAATTATGTGCCTACATCGTTCGGAGGATTACACGCGTTTTAGAACAAATAACGCTCGCTCGTACGCATAGGCGTGACTACGGTGGCAGCCTAGGGTGCCTGGGCTGCCCCTGCGATTTTAGAAAGGCGCCGGTCAACCGAGTTAAAAGTCGGTGACTTACAACTTTTATTTAAAAAAAAATAAAATAAAATGTCTTCCGAATTGATGCACTCGTTTATTTATGATTCTTATCGCAAATCGCAATATAATATCGTGTAATTATTATGCTGGTACCGGATAACTGTCAAATGCCAACTGGTACAATTTATGAGAAATATGAATTACTTTAAAAACTATTGACGGCAGATAATTTTCGTAGACACGGCAGGAAGTGGTGGTGACGACCACACCCGACTTCTGAAAAACCCAGTATATAAAGACTTTGGGAGAGGGGGGAAATTATTTCCAAAAGTCGGAAAAGTACAGAAAAAGTCGATAACCTTGTTTTTGTCTTATTAATTTTTTTTCTACTTTAATTTTTTTTGGGGGAGGGAAATTTCCCCCATTCCCCCTTATGTAGATTCGCCCCTGTAGTTATATGGTCAAATTTATAAATTTATAACACTTGTCTATAGCATATAGTACACGGTGGCATAACGTACAACGTATAAAATAATTAATATTTTTAGTTGTCCCAACTAAAATTCATTTATTTTTATAAGACCTTTTTATAATATTTAATGTTATACTATAATATAACAACAAATATTGTCTATTATAAATACCGTTATATTTATTACTCGATGTTTATTCCACAAATTTTATATTATTATTCGATTATAATTTTTTAAATTAATTTTATTTTTTATAGATTTTCTCTACACACCGAATGAAAAATTGGTCCAGATAAATCATTTATTATTTAATATTTATGAGATAATCAATTATACCAAAATAAATACAAAAGTTTTTAATTTACGACAAGATATAAATAAAACGTATAAATTGACAAAAATATATCTCGTATTCTCATTCGTTATTTTGTCTTTTAAAATTATGTAAATAATATATATATATATATATATATATTATAGGCCTAATGAATCTGATAACTTTTTGCACCGCAAACAATTCACAGTGCTTCAACCGTTGACCACGCTTACATTAAACTTTTAACGGCGGCGAAAACTTTTTAATAATGTCAGCCAATACAAAATGTTTTTGCCTTTGGATATTTGCATTTTATGTAAAACTCAGACAACATAAATTAAATACAAAATGATAAAACAAATGAAAAGAAAATTTATCTTATTTAAGTAAATATAGCCCATTTATTAACGGTTTAATTTATACGTTGACTTGCTCGTATAGTTATTTTACAAGAATAAAAATAACAAATAACAAAACTTACCAACACGATAAATAATCGAAAATGAAAATTGATGTATATAAATTAAATATTATACAATATAGCAAATAAATAACATAGTATATATTTTGAAATGAATAATAATAATAAGCGTCGATTAAACAAACTATTAAACACGCGAAACCCGCCGGACGCTGAGCCGGCTGAGAACGCATACTAACGTAATCCAGTATAAAATATGATCTATTTAAATATATTATGAAAAGTATAAATGATGTGTTTAAAGTGCGAATTTCACGGAGGATCCGGAAGACGGGTATACGAGCGTGTTGTTTTTCAGATTATTTAGAAATGTCCGTGTCAAAGTCCTGCAAAGGGTAATATTGTACCTACACCAGTGGCGCAATTACGAATGTTATGTGGGAGGGAATATAAAATTTATCATCGGACAATTCTTCCAGCGTTAATATCAGAGTGATTGATACTCGTATAGTCGTATTTTATACGTTTGTTATTTTCTTTAATAAAAACGACATGTTTTGTAACAAAATGTCTATTTTTCTTCGTTTTTTAACTAATAATTTATTGAGTACTTCATATATACTATGTACGTTTTTACTTTAACATCTGCAGAATACGAGTAGGTAAACCTTTCTTCGGTAATCACCTAACCGCGTTATAACAGTTGGTGGTTACAGGTTAATAAACTGAGGAATATTATGGATTATGATAAATACTAACAAATTTTGTTTACACAAAAAACATTTTTTTTTTAAATATTATATTTTTCGTAATTTGATAATATATGTTATATAAAAAAGAAAGCCCATGAGAAGGGATCCATCCCCCATACCCCCCGTAATTATGCCCCTGACCTACACTATGACAATACACGACTTTAATCATAATGGAGGCACTTTGAATATACGTCCTCGTATAATACAATATACAAGTTTAATATGGATATAAATATTTCCATTTACGAATTTGAAAATATGAAAAAACACAACAAGAACAATCAGGCGTGGATCCAAGGGGGGTGGCTAAGGGGCTTTAGCCTCCCCCCCCCCTTTGGGCTGTAGTCATTGCTTAAAAATTATATATATAACTACCTAAACAGGTATAATTTTAGGTAGCTGATCATCGACTATAGCTCCCCTGCTTTTGTGATTTCTGGATCCGCGCCTGAGAACGATGACTTCTCTTCGCAAATGTAAACGTTTATATAATCAATTATACATAAACCATAGGCGGATCTACGGGGTGTGCCGGGTGTGCCAAGGCACACCCTAAAGTGAAAAAAAGTATATATTATACAATAGGTTATAGTATTGGTTAGTTAACAAGTTTTGGATACTTAAAATATTTTGACATTAGTATGTGGAAGAAAATTATGAGCTAAAAGAAACGCATAAAACGGGTGAATTTGTTTATACGTAGCCTTCCTCTATATTATAAAAAAATAACTACAAAAAAGGCCGGGCACACTCAAACGTAAAACTCTGGGTTCGCCTATGACATAAACGACAATGTGACAATGTTTTCGACACGTACAAATTATATAGTAGTTAGAACCCGGCTCGTTTTTCGACGAAAAATAAAGTCAAAAGTATTTATCTCGATAGAAGTCATTAATATCACAAACTATATGAAATATTTTTATATATTTATTTATTTCTATATTTTCATACAGTCTTTGTTAATATCAAATCGATTGTGAATTCCAAGTAAGCAAATAGCCCGTACCTACTCTCCAGGCGGAACAAATTTTATTTTAAGCTGAGTACACACTAAAACAAATAGATACATAGAGATAAATATAGATAAATAAACGTAAAAAATAAAGTGTTTTAAGAACTAATAGAATTATGATTATTATTAAGGTGGCGTAACATTCTGTGGATAGGATGGTTATGACTAAGGTTAAGTCGTTAGGATGTTTATGATTTTGCATGTTTTTTTTTTTTAGTTTGCCCTATAGTTTCCATTCTTATAAAGAAATATGTTTCATTACAATTATTTGTGAACTAAATGCTAATTTTACTATAATGTCTTGGGTGAATACTGAACAGTAAAAAAAAGTATTCAGGTTTATGGAAATTTTTTTAATTATTAAGAATCAAAATCATATATATATATCATATAGGTACATAATAAGTATTAAATCGAATACACATGATACTAATTTATTATAAAATGATAAAAACCTATAAGTATATATATTATTTCCAATACAATAATTTAAAGTGTTTCGTGAGTCTATTATGCAATTTTATTATTTTTATTAAAAACTTCCATTTTTGCTTACCTACCTACCTAATTTATATGATTTAACTAAAGGCTTTCAGCAGATATGGATATACTAAAATATCAATCCTAATAATATAAATTTTATTATTATGAAAAATCCAAATAAAAGGTCAATAATATACAAGTGTATATTTGCCCCATCGAAAAAAAATTTGCCATGATCCTGCCCCTCCCCCCCCAGAAAAAATGTTTGGTGCCGCCCCTGTCGGTCTTCCTCTTTTCCCTTCTACGTCGTTCCCATTTTTTTTTTTTTTTAAACAAAATTAGAAATTATTTAAACTCTAGCCACAAAAAATAATTTCTATAAACCCCTGACCAATTTGGTATCCGATTTGCTGATATTTATAATTTTTTAATAATTCGCCACTGTGTGACTGTGTAGGTACATATTATTATCTAACCATAGCGTTCGTGAATCGTGCTATTGCTATATAGGTACCAGCTACCATATGGTATTGTTGATTTGAACGAAATAACTACAATAACATTGTTCTGTGATAAATGATAACAAGAGAGAATAAAAAAAAAAAGTATAAGCAGAGCAAAATGTGAAAGTTTAGTGAAATCAAATCGTTCTCGTGGGTTTATGCCATTCGTTTTGTATCAAGTATTACATCTGTGGCTTAAAGACATCAAAAGAACAAAAAAAAGTCCTCCACCCCCCGGGGAATTCAAATCGGAGTTTCGACAATCGTTGGAGAGCGAACCGAACCCAAAATGGAACTGCCCGGGGTCGTTGGAGTCGAAAAAGTGGACTCGATTTCATTGGACTCGCTTCCGATCGAGGTAATTTGTTTATACAAACTCCCGTGCTCGAAGCGGTACTCGCTTAGTTATTGCCCCGTTACAATGTTACAATTTGTGTACGTAGATTTTCCTAATAATTTGTGAACGTATCGATACCGACACATTGTTACGGTCCCTAATGTACGTTAACAAACGATTCTATGACATAATTGGCGATACTTATTTGTGGAAAAAAAGAATGGCGCATAAATTTAACGATTGTGATGTGGCTTTCATGATGACCAACACGTACAACGGTAAAGGCTTAAAAACTCCGAGGACTTTTGGGTTAAATAAATACATTTTGCGTCTTAATGTTTGCTTTTGTCTCGCAGAAAATACGTTCAACTGGAAAGAATTCGCTTGGCGCACAGAATTGGAAGACCATTGCTGGAGTAAACACGAGACGAATACCACCAACACTGTTTACAGTGGAGCCCATTTTTCCGAAGTGGACGCTGTCGTCATGCATAAAGTAAATGATTTTTTTTTTTTTTTTTAAATTGACCGAAAATTATAGATTTTTTATATTTTGATAACACTCGCAGGAAGGTAATCATTGTATGTCTGCATCGAGAGATCGTTCTATATGCTTGTGGGACACGACGAATACGCTCGCAAATCCTGTGGTACACAAAGCGGATGGCCATACAGGTTGGATATGGGATTTAGGAATTTACGATGAAAATCATTTCTTATCCTGTTCCTGGGATTCGAGTATTAAATTATGGCATATGGGTAACTTCTCACGAGACGCAGAGCCGTTACATACGTTTACGTAAATAAAATATTAAATTAAAATTATTATTTTTATTTTCACTCGATTCAGCACGATTGTAAATTTAACTGGTTTTTATTATTTTTATTATTATTATTTATACAGTACTGATGCTGCGGTTTTGTCGATAGCGAGCAAGGAAAATTTTGTTGCTGCTGGACTTTACACGCCTAAGGTTATTGCATTTGATCCACGAGAATGCGAAAAACGTTTATTTGAACTAAATCCTCACACACGCAGTATTATTGAACTGTCCTTGATACAAGATTATTATTTGATATCGCTGAGTGAAGATAAAACTTTGTCTGTTTGGGATTTGCGTACTCATCAAACTGTGAAATCCATACACTTGTCTAAGGTAAAAAGAAACTTGTCATATTAACACATTATTTTTACTTATTATAATTTCATAAAGCAGCGAAGCAACAGATTCCCAATATGTTCTTCTTACTATGACAACGTGCTGTTTGTTGGCGACAGCCAAGAATATATGTACTGGTTGGACTGTTCACATGGGTTGTTCGATAACATTGGAGTAGGTACAACTTTTGTGTTTTAATCCTACAACTAAGTATAATTAAATTTTACTCGTGTCATTCTGTTTTCTTTAGACAGTAAAATTTAAGCAGGACCAGCCTACGAATGAAACTCAAAGACGCTGCAAACTGAATTCTATTAAATGTACAAATTACGGTAGTATTATAACAGGTGGCAACGAAGGGACCGTTTACGTTATGACGCCAACCAATCCACCAAGAGTCATAGCTAAAATTGTCGATTCCGGTCCAGAAATCACTTCAGTAAGTAAATTTAGTGATAACGTACAATTGTCCTTGTATTTAACTGCACGATTGATTTTTATTAGATTGACTATCAAAACAATACATTGGTCGTTGGATACGTCAGTAGTGAAGTACAAGTATGGAAAAAAAAGGAATCATGTCTGTGATAACCGTATATATAATTTCTCAGTATTATAAATCATTTAATATTTGAGAACAGTTTTTGTTTTTTCATATCTTATAAAAATATTTGTCTTCAACATCTAATGTGACGATTTGATACATTATTTTAATCAACATTAATTGAATGCCAATCTCAGACTAGATACACCAATCAAATTGATCAGCATGTGTAATGTAATATTTAAAAGACAATATTGTGTTCTCATTTTTCTGTCGCCACTTTTGTATGATGTAAGAATTATTAACTTTTTTTTTTTGCCTGTCTTTTAACTGTTAAGCAATGCGTCAATTTAATTTTTTACGCGTACTAATTTGTTACAATATCGTATTTTTTTACTTTTAATTTTTTTGGTAACTTTTACCTAACATTCTTGTTCCTTTGTATAATGGCTCTCACTTCTAGTCACTAATAAATATCAATAATATCGCAATTGGTATACGTCGTTTTGAACTAAAAACATTTAATTAATTAGTTTTAAGTAGTTTTAATATTTAACTCACAGGTGAGGTATATATATATTATTATATCAACTGTTTAATTATATTACACTTAAATACATTGCCATGACAATGGGTTGGAACTCTCCATTTTTTAAAATTATGAATGTCTAAATTAATATATTTATCCTGTTGAATTATATAATTTTAACAAAATTATATATATAAATGTATACCTATGTTACATAATATTATGTATTTTTATATATCGATAAAAATAAAAATCTATTAATTATTATATAAATTTAGTACTTGTTTTCATTTTTAGTACCACAAATTACTGTAAATTGAATGTATTCTTTAAAATGATCATTTATTTTACAGCAAAACTTTAAAAAAGGGAAATTTGTGGAGGTATAAGTGTTTATTGTAAAAGCAATTCCAAAACTTTGTATTATAAACTCTATTACATATTTACACTCACTCTGTGAGTGCGTTGTACTTATTTAAAAACATCCCAAAATACAAATGGAAATTATTACTGGGTGGTCTACGATAACAGTCATTTTCTTTTTTTATCTGTATTTTATCAGTACCTCACAAGAAGTTAATTTATGTTCCCATGAATGTCGTAATATTAGGGTTTCATACAAACTTCGTACCTACTGGAATTATTTTTGCATAAATTAAAAATCTAAGAAATAAGTTTAGATTTACAAAGTGTACATTTCATGTAAGAACAAATGAAGTATTCTTCTAAAAATGGTCTTCCTCCAATAACAAGTGACTCTCGATATAACATGTTATGTTGTAATGCAGTGACAGACTCTGTTGTCAAAATATCGGGGAACTTCCCAATAGGCTGATGGTTGATGTTCCGCGCTTGTATTAAATATATTATTTAAAAATAATCATAATTTATTATTATTTATAGAAAAAAATTAATTCACACTAACCTCATTACATAATATGTAATACATACATATGTATTTAGATAAATAATATGCAAAATTGCATAAAAATAATTAGTTTTTTTTTTACAAATAGTCTATTATTTCAAATCTAAGACAGTGATGTAGTATTAATATACTACAAGTATGTAAACAGCCATAATATTTTGTAATTAAAATTACTACCATATTAATAATAATAAATATTAATCAAATTTATGATAAATAAAATCTAAAAAAAAAATCTGGCAACGAATGATTACTTGTTTTATTGTTTGATTACTTATTTTCTGACTAGTCATTAAATTATATTATACATGTTTAAAATATTTGGTAATTCTATAATTATCCATATAAAACTTAAAGTTGCTGTAATAAGTTTTCAATGCAAAATTAATTCCAAACCTTCATTTCAAAATAATAATGTATTTTCAGTTAGTATAAAAGATTAAAAGTATATAAGTAAACATAAAAGAGATAATGCAAGTTTTTTTGAGTTCTGAGTTAATCAATCATTCGTTTTTTAGAGTTTATTTCTGGATATCGAAAATATGCAACATCTAATTGTATTAAATAATGTTGCTCTGCTTAGTAACAATCACTAAATAATAAATATTATTATAATATTATGTGTACTCGACACTGAACAATATCCAACAATCGACTTCATATGGAATGCATTTCAGAAATGATGAAATTAAATAATACAATTTATTTAATTGACCCTATTTTATGTTACTATCTGGAAAACTGCAATTAATATAGACCTAATGTGACAAATCAAACATCTAAAGATAAATTATTAACCTAGCTAATTAGCTTAAAAACTACTTACACAATGATTACTCAGTACGAAGTAGATTGTACCATCTAAAATAATATTATTCAAACTGTATTATTCAAAACTCATAAAAAATATTTCCAGAAGTTTAGCTAACAAATAATAATTTAACAATTCTTTTCAACAAGAAAACAATTTTTATTATGGTGAAATTCATGATGCTATAAAAATAAGTTAATTGTTTTTATAATGAATAAGATTACATAATTTTTGGAAATTGCTTATTATAGGTAATTGTTTACATAAGATCAACTGAATTTGCAACTTAATATAAATGTAAAATTAAAATAGGCCTTTACATTAAACAAAATTAACTTGTGACAGCAAATAATTATTAATTAACTAATGACATCAAATTGTAATAAAAATATAATAATAACATTTTGTCTAATAATAATAATAAAAAAAAAAAATACAATTCAAATGTAGATAATTTTTTTATAAAACGTCAGACTAGAAACTGATTACTTTGTAATGTTAATCAATTAGTAAATGATAATAATGAGTAAAATTTGATGTCAATTCAAAATACTTGTTTCCCAAAATGATGGTAATATTTATAAGGAAAGGAAGAGGGATCTATTCTGGAATGTTGGTAATAAAGGAACTTTTAAGGAATTAATGGGCAATGGAAAATTAGATTTGAATAGGAATATAAAAATTAAAAGCCCAAACAAAAAAAGGAATTAACAAATGGCCGACTAGTTATTTATTCAAGCATTTTGGTTCAAAAAGGCCTGATTCTGCAAAAAACTGTTATCAAGCATTTTACAAATACAAAATAAAAATTATGCAGAAATACACCTATATATAAATATTTATTAAGAAGTAGAGCTAATAATAAAAATGATAATAATAATAAATAACTGTAGAAGACAAATAATAATAGTTTATAAAATTTGATCATGCAAACAGTTAAATCACTAAATTGACAAAATAGATGAAATGGTTGTGAAAAAGTAATCACACAAAACAAATTTTTGAACGTTTGAAAACAAAATAATTTGTTAAGTATTATAGATTTTTTAATACTCCCCCCTCCCTTCCCTCCTACACGTCCTACAAGATGTGCCAGGTCCCAGCACGAAGCCTGTTGAAAAAACCCCAAAAGCTACAACTCTGGATTCACCCATGTTGCGCCTAAAATTTCCTAATAAAAATAAAAATGAGTGTTATTAGTACATTTAATTTTAAAAATATGATATCAAAAAAATATAAAACACATAATTATAATAATTACTTACAGAGTAGTTTTAGATTCCGTAAGCAGTTGATAGACGTTCCTTCAACTGTGGTGGAAACTGATCAGTAAACCTAGTCCAATTTTCTTCTCCTACTTGGTTTTTAAAGCCATGTAATATCTAAAAATAATTACACCCAAAATAAAATCAATAACTTTAAAGTGGAATGATATGTACAAAAATGATTAAATAGGTATACCTTACAGACTATTGCTGAATATTTAAGTATATAATAATAAAATAGTAAACAAATAAATGAAATTACTTTGTAAAACATATCCTTCAAATCATCTTTAGGATTTATCCACGAAGCAATGGCATCACAGAAGAATATAAAGTCTTGAACTACTCCACCTGGATTTAAACTTATCATCTGACACATACCTCTAAATGCACTATCCTTTTCATCATTGTCTCTGATATTACGCAATGATGTACACCTAAAACATAATTTATATTAGCAGTGCACAAGAAACAAATATTGAGTAGTAGATATTATTAATTAGTAAATTAGATGCGTATTGTGTTCCCAAACCAGTATGTATATTAATTCAAAATTATTGAATTAAAATAATAAAATTATAAATATAAAAAATAATAAAAATATATTATAAGTAATTTAAAAAAAAAAGTAAAAAATAATAATTGGTACACACCACATGCGTACAAACTGTTGTAACAGCGGGGCGACGTCTTGAGGGCACACATAACCTAGTCGGCCGATTGTAATTGCTATAAAAAAAAAAAAAAAAAAAAAAAAACGAAAAAACTAATAAAAAATAAATCCATTAAATAACACAAATAAAATAGTAAACCATACATATATAATAATTTTATATATATATGAAAAAATATAAATAAATAAGTAAATGAATACACCTACTAAATAAACATTAAAACCTTTCAGCTATATTCAAAACACTTGAAATTTATAAAATATGATGAATAACGACTCAAAACATGGTCCAAATCAATACAACACATATTTGTAAGTTAACAGTGGAATACCATACACACATTCACAATTTAGCTAACAGACAATATGGCAAAATTATGATAAAAATAAAATTGTTATGTTTTAGTCAACTTTAGAAATTATAAATACAAATTGCCAAATTCGAAGGCATTCATTTTGTCTTTTTGTAAAATAATAACCAATAAAAAAGTTACAGCGATTTAAAATATTATTTTTAAGGAGCCTTGAACTTCTTTGTCAAAAAATATTTTGCAAAAAAGGCTTTAAAAGTATTAATTTCTTTCAAATTGATTAAAAGAGTTGCAACTCTAAATTTAAAATTATAGGTCAAATTCTGTGTAGTTCTGATCAAATTACAGTAACTATTAGTTAAACAGACAGAATATTTAGTTACAACATCCTCTTAAGAGAACCTGCATTCATTATCTTTGTTTACTACACAATTAACTATTAAACATAATAATACTGTTTTAAATATATAAGAATACTTCTGACTAAATTTATAGTTAAGAAATAAGAACCCAAACTGTATATCCACATACAGGGAAATGTAAATAAAATTGAGCTACATTTTTTTAATAACATGAACATATTTATAATTATTTTGTTTAAAATAGAACGCAGGATTAATATATGTATTTAAAATACAAAAATAAAACATTCTAATAAAATTACCCACCTTTAATGGGAAAATGTGTGAATTCATTAACTACAATATTAAGATAAGAAGGATTCTACCTATTTAAAATATTTTTTTTTATTCTGTATGAGATACACAAAATAACAAAATATGCTGGTTTGATTTCCTCTGAATTCTAATTTTATAATTAATGAATTAAATTTAATATAATGAAAAAGGACTTATGTTTAGATCGTTTATTACACAATAAACAATAAACACAGGAACCAAAAGGTATAAATAATACTTTAAAGGGACTAAAAAATGAATAGTTTTTAAATTGTTAAAATGTATTCTTCAATATCCTTCAATAAAACTCTTGGTTAATAAAAATATTAATTTGAAAGTAAAAATTTTTACATTTTGTAAAAATGTTTGATTCTAGAGCAAAATTAACATAGGTAATTTTTATGTGCATTAGAAAATATAATTTTTTAGCCTTATTTTAATAAAAAGAAATAAAGAAGACTAAATTGAAAAATAATAACTTAATATCAAATTAAATAAGTTTTTATACAGTGAAAATAATCTACTTCATTAAAATATAAAACAACACCAGTAATCAACTATTTTTAATATGATGTTTTACAATAAATTTAAACAATTAAATTGTTTATATTCAATATTGAATATTATTAATATATATATATATATATATATATATATATATATTAAAAGAATCACAAAATAAAATAAAATATTTCATTGACAAATAATTAGTTTATAAAATATATATTTTATATGAATCAGTTTCTGATCAAATGAAATTTTAAAAGTATAAAAATGATTTTTATTAATTAATACTTAAATATAATATTTAAAACAATTGATTTGTATTTACCTGTATTTTCAAGTAAAGTTTTTGGTGTATTCTGTCTGTTCATTGTTACTACTAATTGATTTAAAATGATTGGTACATAGGGTTGCATTTCAGTACCTATTAAACAAATTAAAATAATTTAAAATAAATTAAATGCCTATTAAAATACATAAATAATAGGTTTTCTAATATTAAAATGTAAATGAAACTATAAATATATTACCTAATTTTACAGCAATTTCTCCAATTGCCCATGTGGCATTGTTACACACAGATATATGGTCAGGATTTAAATTTTGTGCAAGTATTGGCATGAAATCAGCTGAAATATTGTAAATCTCTTTATTATACAGTATTTGTTTTTAGATTTTAATATAAATAATTTATCAACTAATTAAAAAATAATAATTTATAAATTATGGTGAACAATTCAAATAAATTAAATATAAGTACATATTAAATATGGTATACCTATACAAGGATGTACATGTTGGAAACAAGCTTTTGTCAAATCTCCAAGGAGAGCAAAAGAACTCTGTCTCACTTCAGCTAATGGATCTTGCATACACTGATAAAGCAATTGTAATGTATTTGAACCACTTATTAAACTTTCAATGAATGTTGTCAATCCTTCTGCTAAACCTGACAACAGGTCTAGAGCAACAATCATAAAATCCTTATCAGGTGCATCAAACTGTTCTGGACTCTGAGAATTGGCCTTATAATTAAATATTTATTCATCAAATACATATTTAATACAAAACAATTAAATGCAATTTAAATAACAATTAAACTTACCATATTTTGGTTCAATGTTTGTTCAACTAATGAAATACATCGTTTGAATACTGGTTCAGCATATGGCATAAATCCAGATTGTAATGCTGTGGCAACACTGGATAAACACTAGTAACAAATTTTGAAGATATAAAGTACATATAACTTTTATTATAAAATATACATACTTCTAACAGTGGAAACAGATCTTTATCTTCATCCTTTAATGCATTCCATTTTTGAATTAATGGAGGCATTAACAAATTAATATAGTCTGGTTTATTTAATTGATGACCAACTGAATCAGCTAATGTTCCAATCGCATCATATAAAATTAATAAATTTTTATGCTAAAATGAAAATATATACTCATATTAATTTAATCAAATTAATAAAAAATTAATCAATTTTATTATATAATTAACTACCTGATATTTACTAAATGCAAACACTAATGTTTCTAATATGAATCCTAAATATGGAACTAATTCAGTTGTAGCTTCTTCCTCCAAAGTTGCAAATGCAGAGCATGCAGCTTCTTGAACTCTTTTGTTAGAATCCAATATTCTTTTAAGTAACTAAATATATACAGAAAACATAAATATAAAATAAAATATATATAACTATATATTTACATAAATATATAAATATATAAATACATAAATATATAACTATATATATACATAAACACTTGTAAGCATTATTTTGAAGTTTTGAAATATTTTGTTAATATTAATAAATTTTAATTTTAAATAAATGTATACCATTCTAAAATATAAAATATACCATTTTTATTTATAAGACATACAGTACAGCCGCATATCATGATATTCATGCACAGTACAATGATTATTTTATCATGGTATTATTTTAAATCTTTTATACTAAAAATAATTTTAAATCATTTATACAAACTACTGAATAAAAAAATTTGTAAATTGAAGTTTAAATAAATCCTAATTATGAAAATAAAAAATACATACACAATTATATGTATGTATTTTAAATATATAGTTAAACTTCATAGCATAATAACAAATAAAAAATTCAAAATGCTTTTTTGAACATAGAATTATTGATATCATACAATTTCACTACCCGGGATAAAAACCTAATTCGCTTTTCACTTATTGTACGAATATATATTATCATATATAATACATAAGTAAAAATTATCAAATGAAAAGAAATGAAAATATATGAAAGAATTTTCTGAGTAGAATCAAAAATGAGAAAAGGACAGATATAACTGTTTATAAAATGTACAATTTTTTTGTAATTTAAAATGTAATCTTTATACTGTGTATGATTATCATTTACTTTATATAATGTTTAAGAAGTTAAGAACTTTATAGTATAATTTATTGTAATAAAGTAAAATAATTTTTTAATTCATAATTGGTTATATAAGTAATTTAATTTACTTACTTCATGCATCATTGGTTTTAAATATTGTTCATGTGGTTGACTAACAACCCAGTGGCAATAACGAGAGAGAGTCCAACATATGATTGCTCTAACTAATGCTTTTTTGTCACTCAAATGATTTATCATGTATGGTATAAGTTCATTTAAATGTGGGATCATACCATTCATGCAACCTATTTCAAAATTTGAATAATTTATTTGTTCAAATTTTCATTATATAAATGTACTTGCCTTCAGCAATAGCTCCTAGTGCTAAAATTCCTGATTCTTTTACTTCCCATTCACTAGATGAAAGTGTTTCTTTTAAAATGGGCATAAGTATTGGAAGAATATCCTCTTTAAATACATTAGCTAAAACATCTAAAGCGGCGGCACTACACTTTCCTACATTTTGAGAATTATAACTTATTAATAAAACAGCACTCAATAATTTAAATAATAATAATTTCAATAATTTAACTCACTTAAATTCCAATCAGATAAACTGCTATCATCCCCTAAATTATCGTCTTCATCTTCTTCATTATTATCTTCTTCGTGACCATGTGTACGTGATTTATGAAATCTAGGACGAATATCTTCTTCACGATCCGGAACATTTTCATCTTCTTCAACATCACCCTGAAGAAAAAAATGTATATTACAATAGAATTTAATAATTATAAAAAAAATAATTTGTAAAATTAAATATTCTTAAGAATTAACCTTCAATAAAATAATATCTATTTCTGAATACCGCATTCCATTTACAAGAATAGGTACTAATCGAGGTAAATATGGGGTAAGTGCTTCCTTACAAATCTGTTGATCAGCAATTGATAACCAAAACTCACATGCTTCTAATGCAACATTTTCATCGGGATCTTGAGTTCTCAACAACATATACTAAAAATAGAAAAAAAAAATCATTCAATATAACTAATAAAGTTTATTATTAAATTACATAAAAACATAAAAAAATTATATTACAAACCTCAATAATATCATGTAAATGAGGAAGTAAACGGTCCATTCTTACTTCCAAAAGCATAACAATTGCTCTACATACATTTTTTCTAACTTCTGCCTCATCATCAACAGCTAAATGAAATAAATTCTAAGATAAAAATAAATATATTATTAATTATAATTAATTAAATAAATATGCATTTAATAAATTATATATAAAAAAATAAAATGATAAGTATTACCTCTAAAAACATATCAATATGATTCATTAAGGAAGGCGTTTTCTGTACAATAAACTGATTTACACATCCAATTGCATGTGACCTAAATTTATTTTTGGTATTAAAATAAATACAAATATATTGCATATTATGATCATGTAAATAAAATTTTACCTAATTTTTGGACTTGAATGCTTAAAAAATTGTAAAAACTTTGGAATGAGGATATCCAGGGGTTTATTTTGTCTATCATCTTCTAAATACTCTGATGAATCTTCACAAATTTTTTGTAATGCACCAAAAGCACCCTAAAATTGTAAAAAAATAAATATTAAAAATGAATTAAGTAATTTAAATAATTTGATATAGACAATACCCATTTTAAATCATACAAATAATACCAAATATATACCATTTTTATTTATGCAATTAAAACCAAACGGTAGAATAATTTATACAACAGACGCTTAATATCTCAAAGGTCAAATAAAACAAAAAAATTGACATAACAAACTATTTAAGACAATAATGTTTGATATAATTATTGTTTTAAAATATTATCTTATGATAAAGACAGAAATATGAAATATAATCTTTTATAAATAAATATGATAAATGTACCTCACAAACATTATAGTCAGCAGAATCAAGCATTTGGCAAAGGGCTGGTAACAGCTCAGGCCAAGTACTGATGCCACGTGATGCTATCGTTGTTATTAAAATGCCAACAGTTGCTCTTATTAATGGTGAAGTATCTCCAACTGCAGTTAGACATTCAGACTTCACAAATTCGGTGACTGTAGGTGGTAAATTTTCATAATGACTTTTAATATTATTTTTTAAAATCAAACCACTCAATGATCTTGTAGGTTCATCTAAAAATCGTTTTAAAAATATATTAGTATAATCATTATTTTCATAAAATAATTATAAAATTCATCTTTTCGTGTACATTTAAAGAATTACAAAATAATATAAATCATAAAACTTAATACAATACCAAGTGATCAATAAAATTTTAAAACACGAATAATCGTACATACAATTTACAATTAATTTATAAAACACATTTAAAACTCGATTAAATTAATCAAAATAAAATACACATTAAATTTTATTTAGAATATTATACTTATAGTATAATTTAATAAAATTGTATTATTTTCAAACTAAAATGAAAAAAAATATTCACCTTCAGAAGTAAGTTTTGTCAATACAAATATCAAATAATTATTAAAATCCGATACTTGATTTAATTCTTCCAATTTCTGAATTTTATTATTAAGGAAGTATTATTAACAATAAATACAATAAGTATTTGTTACCTAATTCCAATTCTATACACTGAAATATTTATTTTATTCAAAAAGAAACTGTAAGTACATAAAACTATTTATATATAATAAATACATAATACATATTTAGCTGACTACTTATAATTCTAAAATCAATCATAAATTCCTAAAATTTACAGAAGTATATTTGTTTTGTTAAATTTTTTAATTAGTTTTTTATTAATTTTATAATCTGTAAGATATAAAATTAAAATTAATATATTTTTATACTCATAGCACAAAAACATTAAATGTATACAATTAGCATAAGAATAAACAAATTTACATTTTGGTACATAATCAAATTATTATTGAAAACCATGAAAAAATTGTTTTAGATTTCTTCTTTAATTCTATTATTTATGCAAACAGATTATATACCTAAGTACCTACATATGTTTTACTTTATTTTAACGATGAGCACCAATTTTTCAAAACTATCAATATTTCAGACTTCCAAATTTATTTAATATTTATATTGTAGATATAGAATATTGAATTTATATGTGACTACTCAATTTACTATTGAATGTAACACACGCAATTGTTTTTCAATTCACAACCCACTCTGTTCATATGATAATATTAACATACATATATAGACACTCCACTCTTCTATCTATTAGGTATAAGGAATGACTATTACAGACGTTCTACTGATTGTCTCACCCTAGTTTTTTTATTTTATACTGTGGACTAAATTATTACATACAAAGATGTATTAGGAAAATCACGATAAATGTATATTACGATATGAATTATTAACACAATTAATAATGTTCAATTTTTTTTTTTTATTTAGGGGCAACGGTACCTAATAATAATTAATTATAGCCTATATAACAATGTAGTTTATGATTTATACAAAGTTATCATCAGAATTATGGTGTAGCTGTAGCTATGAGTACACAATTTTCAAGTAACAAAATATGTATTCATAAAATATGATAAATATTAAATAGGTATTCATTTTAGACACACGAGTTCTTTTCATCGATACAAATTTTAAAAAAACATAAAATGTACAGTTGTTTTAGATAAAAAAACATTAAATTTGTTTTAAAAATATCAGAAGAGAATTCTTGAAATACTGATTTATATATATATATATAACTAAAACCTTAGTGAAAGATACTTTTGGTTTAAAGAAAAAAATTTAGTATGAAAAATACACACATTTTAATAATAATAAAAAAGTTGTTCGAACGTTAAAGCGCATTAATTGTTCCCTAACCTATATCACGTATTTACATGGGTAAATTAGGTTACCTAAGCCTAGTTTATATTTTGTTAAAGAAAATCGATAGTTACCTATATAAATAATTCAAATGTAGTTCCACAAAAAAAAAAAAATACAAATTGACCCATTACGAAAATGCGTTTGAATATTACGGTTCCAACGGTGTACATAGAAATAACCGTTTGTGTACTAAAGGGGGCCTAACACATTTCGTGAAGAATCGTCTTCACTAATTGCAACGCAGAGTTCACTGAATTACTCGGTTGTACAATAATCCGAGTGGAAAACACGATAAATTAGTGGTCTAAACAGGTGGTTTATTACGTTTATCGCATCCAACATACAAACCTTCATAATAGAAAAAAAAAAAACCACCCCCGTATGTAGTGTAAACCGTTCACAAAAAGGATACTTGTTGTACAGTGCGCTGAATGACTGTATCGGGCGACTGGGACTCTTTGAGCAGCTGAATGATTTGCCGTAATCCTTCTTCTTGCGGCTGCCAGGCCATTATCATGCTAACGTCAAACGTCCGGGTATCGTTACGCACTTAACGTAAAATCCAACGGGAATCGAGTACGAAACGAGAGAAACGTGTCGCAAAACGTACGTGAACGTTTTCCGACGTAAAAACGAGAATTTTTGGTGCGCGCAGCGGATTCGACACCGTAACGATAACGTAAACGTTACGATAAAAACGGCGGCCGTTTCACAGGAACGGGACTGCGAGAACAAACGTACGGTGGCGGACGGAAGATGCTTTGAAAATCGACCGTGTTTCCGAATAATACGATAAAAACTCGCAAAGTCGATAAGCCACACTCGCATTTTTTCACACCGTTTCCCCACCCACACCGCCAGTAATGATTGGTAACGTAGTGGTACAACGATGACACGCGTAACCGACGTTCGGTCAACGATGAGTGACGGAAAAAATTGCGCGAAATTCAAACACGTCGTCGCGTATCGTTTATCGTTATCGATCGCGTTACACTATATACAATACTATAATATTATTAAGATGGTGTACGTATAGAACATTCTACGGTTAATCGTTATATTTTATGCAATAAAACAATATATATATATACATGTTAAATATGAAAAGTTAACAACGAGTCGCAAATGCTGTGGATATCGGCTCGGACGAGTAATTACTATATATTTATTAGACGAACGGATTAAAAATTTCGAAAAAAAGATTCCGATGATATATTTTATTGTAATTAATGAATACGATTAATGAACTGTTGAAATATCACGCGTATGTCTAAACGCATATTTGAAACTCATTAAAAAAAAAATACAAACGTGTTAACAACAATTCTACCTGATTTTATTTACATTTTTTTTTACAGTTTTCGGATCGTTTCGAATTATGCTCAAGGAAACTACCGGAAATAAATTATCGGATAAATACTGCAAATTGCTATCCGTAAAAAAACAATACATTCTTCGCTTCGCTCAGATTCCTAAAATTTAACAAAACTGATAAACACGTTGTGTAGGTATAGCACAATCGTGAATTATTATTGGCCAAAAAGAAACTTCTTCAAGCAAAAATTGTGCACGAAATGAATTTAAATCGACGATAACGACCACAGGTATACACATAACATTATAATACTGCATAATACTTATGGAGTTATCAAGAAATACAAATAAATTATATTAATTTGTTTTATAACAATTTATTGAAAATAATATAAAAATTATTTTTTATATATATACATACCTACTATATGTCTATATATGTACGTAATAATCTATGTATAAGCTTAATAAATAGCCTTCAAATTATTTACAGCCGCTTTTGTTCAATCAGTTGAAAAAACATTCTTGAAACGTCTTGAGTATGATCTATTTTTCAACGAATTAAAAACAATTTCAACTATTCTAAAATTTGTGATTATTTATCTAATTAGGTAGAGTGTAAGTTTTGATTTTTTTTTGGGGTAAAACTTTCCACAGTACTCTATGGAGTATAAGTTGAGAATGCGACTATTTTTTTTGTAAATCTCCAGATAGTGTCCCTATTTTTTTTTTTCAATTCAACCAGGGTATTATTAGGTCAGGTCTGGCCATTATTTTAACATCAGCTATACAACGATACAATTACTGAAACTAGAATACAAATAACTGCAAGACTAAGTACTAGTATTATCACTTATCAGTGTAGCTACTTTCTAGAGCGTAACAAACTCTAGTAATGGAAAATTATAAATGACTTGCAAAAAAACAATTAGTACCGTTTTTTTTTTCAATGTCATGCAATTATTACATAATTTTGTATTGGTTGAAACTATTGTTGAATGTTAAAATTGTAATTATTTGACTACGTATGAATTATCCACAATAGTGATTATTTGGTGAACATACGACACTACAAGAACTACCTACCTAAGATCCCGCCCAATAGATACAACCACAAAATAACTGTTAGAATTTCGAAACGACTTATTTATTTTTAAAAATAAATTCCTATACAACTGGACATATCTAACTATATATTTTTGATTTTCTACATATTATATGTATACTGAACAATCTGGGGAAAACAATTTTTTTTAATTTATCGTCATTTTAATATATCTAAATGTAGGAATATTATTTTATAACCCATATACGTAATTCATTCTCTATTATAAATATGCATTGTATTTGATTTGATACTAATTATTTAAACAAATGATATAAGTTCTATTCAGTAATAAATAATATGAACACACTAAAACTACATAAAGTTCGTGTTTCTAATTAATAATAATTAATATATAGAATATTTTGAATTATAAATGTATATTGCAGTATTCATAGTAAATTTTTAAATAAACAAATATGCAGAGTTTAAAACAATTTCAATAATTCATTATTATGGTATAGACCAGTGATTTTCAACCTTTTCAAAATTACGGCACACTTCATCTCCTACAAAATTTTTGCGGCACACTAATTCATATATTGTCAATAATAATACGAGTAAATACTACACAGTACACACTGGTATGCCGTGGCATACCGGTTGAAAACCACTAGTATAGACTATAGACTATAGATTATAAAACAAAGGTTCCCACATTATGGGTCGCGACAACATTTTTGATGGCTCGTGAAAAATGTTTGCACAACGAACAAATTATCAATAAGAGCTGAAGACTTATAAAATGATCTTTTTGAAGATAATATTAAAAATGAGTTTCAACCATAAATATTTAATGAAATTCTGGTTGTCTGTTCAAAATACACATCCAACACTTTCTGTTAAGGTTATAAAGAAAATACTGCCCATTCGATTCTATAATGTCTGGGAACCTCTGGGTATAGAATATAGATAATACACTAAAATTATACCACTAAACATACAATTTGTGTATTTACATTGACTATACGACAATATTATGTATATATTAATAATTAAATAATGCATAAAAGAGTATTATAATTGCAATTTAAATGTATAAAAATGTAGTATCTATAAATAAAACCATAATGTAAACACTAAATTGAAGTATGAAATCTAAAATTATATACAATTATGTCTATAATAAAACTGAAATGATTATTATAATATTCATACAATATGTAAACACTTATTCAAACACAAATCAAATACTTCTTATAATTAAATATATTCATTATAATTGTAAAACTAATAATTATAGTATAATTGCTAATATAAAGAAAAAAATATTAAAAATTTACGATTCAGATAATATTTCTTCAATTGTTCGATCATTTTCATCGTGTAAAGGAAAACTAGTTAAAGTAGGATCACTTTCAAGAAATTCTCTTAATTCAGATTCTAAATCAACACCAGACACAGTACCTTCAACAGCTTCCACGCGATCTTGAATTCCTTCTCCTATTAATGATACCTGTAAAATATATAGATTAATAAATATAACTAATAAAACAACAATAAAATTGAATACCTGTGTTTGCTGATGGGATGATCCATGATTTACCAAACTTGGTGAATGACAATTATTTTGGCTCGCGTCCACATGAGATATTTGTGCTATCCCCATTGCTTTACGTACACCCGTGACTGACATTACGGCTGATGGTGGAACTCTTTTCAAATTTTCAGCAAGGGATTCAGTTATTTTATCCGCTATAAATACACAAATGTGTTATTTTTAAATTAAATGATATAGTATGTTTACATTACCTAACTGGAGTTCTTGTGATGACGGATGTGATATTTGTGAAAGATGTTGTGGAAGTGGAGCACTGAGTCGTTGATTTTGTACATTTTGTAAACGTCCTAGCAAGCCACCAACTTGATCTAATCTGTCTTGAAATACACTTTGTTCTTCTAGAATACAATTACAAGTTATAAAACATCTTGTAATAATAAATAACAGTAGATACTAACGGTAATAATCTATGAATTTTGTGTCGATTCCAAGTTCTGATAGTGATTTTAACTGATCGATTTGTATTGGCGCAGATTTAGTTTGGCTGTTTACAGTTGTATTTGAACTTCCCGCGTTTCCTTGTGATGTTATTAAAGGTTGACATGAAGGGGGTTGCTGTGATTGACTATTAGGTTTCTTTATGTCTTCTAGAATAACCTGTTTTTTTCGCTCATCTAACATGCGCTTTGTTTTACGATGATCACCACCAGTCATTAAGTCAAGCAAATTATCTGCCATAGTCATTGCATAATCTGAATCTTTTGTAAAATTTAATATGCTAGAAATTAAAACAATACTTTAATAGATATTTCTTCCTTACACGATTTAATATAAAATAGTAAATTTATTCTACCTATACAGAATATTGTATTTTTTAGAAAACTATAACAAAAAGTTTAAAATGTGTATCCATAATTAATAATAACACCAAATAATTAAATATTTTTGTAACTCATGATTTTAAAATGTAAATTAACATTTCTAACAGTTAATGTTTAATGGTAAAAATTAAAGACAAATGTACTGTACAACTTTTCAAATTTGAATGTTAATAAAACAAACAATACCAAATAACTAATAAATTAATATAACTTACATTAAAAAATGATGAAAGGAAATTATAAAATATATAAAATACAAAAATAAATAAAGTGTCCTACCTTACAACTGTTAAATACTGTTATTAAATATTTCTCTTACCAATAAAAATTACAAAAATGAAAAAATAAATACCTTTCAGCATATTGTGCAGAAGCTTCATCCCCGTAAGTTCTCAATACTAAATCTGATTCATCTTTTGTTAAATTAGCAAATGTCGAATCATATGTTGGAGCATAAGAACCAAATGCCCCATAATATAACGGTTTTACTATAAAACAGAACATTTCAATTCAAAGTATTTCATATATATTTATAAATAGTTAATAATAATTACTAAATAGATACCAGTTTTAACCATGTTACGCCTGTCTTCACGAAAACCTGGAATTGAGCCAACCCCATGATTCAATTTTCCAATCAATGAGCCTAAAAGAACCGGTCTTTCCCCTGTTTCTGGATTAATTCCATCATTTGGTACTAAAATTGATAGTGATGTAGACCCATTGTTTTGTTGTTTTAAAAATCCCATCTGAAAATTATTATTATTTTTTAATTATTAATTTTTAAAATTAAGGCAGCTCTTTCACTAGCGTGATGTGATTGATGCAATACAATTTTAAAAAGAACAAAAAAGCCGTCATATATGACAAGTTTCATGTTAATCCACACTATCTGCGATTGTAGTTTCAACAACTATACAAAAGTTATACATGTTTATAGTAGTCATACATGATCATTGCAATGAAATTGAACATGTCGAACCGCACACATTTTTTATTACCACAGTCATCAAGATAATAGTCACATTCCTCATGTGGGAGACCCCTTATTTATAACATTAGTAAAACAGACGCAATAATAATTGCCAGTTTTGTCAGTTGCATCATGTCAATAACATAGCGCCAGTAGGAGAGCTATCTAACACAACTAAATAATAATTATTAAAAAAATGTTAGTAAAATATTTAATTTTTTTGTTCTATTTAGAAATACAAAATATGTCAAAAAATTAATTTCATTAAAATTTGAAATATTGATATAATTTTATATAAAACACATCTTCCTTAAATTTTGTATTTTCTCAGTTTGATTGCTAAAATAACAAAAAAAGTAGACGCAAATATTGATTTCGTTAGAAAATGATATAAACAAAAATCTAACAAGTATGTTACTGACATTAAAAATAGAAGACATTTTTACATATTAAATAAGCTACTGTATTAAATGAGGTGGACCATATTAAATTTTGAAGTAATAATTCTATATATCAAAACTTATATCAATATGATTATAGTGGTATGAAACTATACTTCAAGTGTCATAATATATTTAACTATATATTTTTCTATTATAAATCACGTTATATAAACTGGTTATTAGTCGGTTATAGTGTTAAACTTGTTCATTATAATAATTATGAACTGTCGGAAATACAATATACACAATTTATTATTGACCCAGAGACTCTCAAAAATCTTACGTTTACATACCTTAGTAATTTTGTTAGAAGCTAATTTTTCAGAAGCTATTTTAGCAGCATTTTGAGCCTGTTTAAGAATCTCATCTGGAGCCAAATTGTCAGGTATTGCCTCAAACTTTGATCTGAAATTTAAAAAATATTCGAGATGATGTCATTAAAAAATAAAGCTTAACAGTAATATAATGTATTTACGACATTTTCCGTTGATTGGATAGTTCATTATCATTTAATCGTTCATTATTTTCAGTAATAATTGTGTCGTTCGAAGTATCCCCTTGATAATCTTGATTAATATCAAAGCCTAATTGTGATGCAGGTATATTAGCCATTCCAGGTAACGCAGATAGCAATGTTTTTAATTTTTCAGGACCTGTTAACTTTAAACCAGCATGAAGAAGACGCTTAGCTGCTTTATAGTAAATGGTTTCGGGTTGATTATATATCATTGCATTTTCACACATCAATTTAAAATCCGCCTGTAAATTAAACATTACAAAAATAAAAAAGTTATAAAAAAATAATTGATCTAATCATTTTTTTTTTACAATATATTTATGAACATTTTTTAAATTAAATACTTTAATAAAACAATAATGAATATAGAAATCTTATTATTTATATTTTTAAATTGACTATAGTTAAAAAAATAATATAGTTTATTAGAGATTTTAGTTTAAAACTTTGTTTTACGTTTTTAAGTGTTTTATATAGCACATACTGAAGATTCTTTCATGGGAAGGATTTCCAAGATTTTTGTTATCTGTAGTAATTAACTGAATAAAAACCTTATTCCATATCATTAAAATATAATATATAAATAACATAATTTATTATTATATTAATAAAATAATAAATATTAATAAAATTATATTTAATAGTATTTACTAACTTATTTTAATTTGTACTAGACAAAATTAACAAAACATTGGTAATATTATTAATTTTATGATACAAAACATAAACTAATATTTTTTTTTTAATTCAATAAAAATTAATAATTTAATAAAAAGAAAAAAACAATGTTACAAATTGGCAATGCAGAATTGAGGAATCCAGTTTAAAAATTTCATTTTTAATTTCATATGGTATACAATTATTTATTAATAATTATTGTATACTTACAATAAATGCATTTAGACTGGTATATTGGTTACTTTGAATATTTCGTTTAATTGTATCAAAGTCCATTGGTTTAGATATAACACGAGAATAATTAGGAGCGATACGATCAGTAACTGGCCATGCAAACAAATTTTGAGGATCTCTACGTTCTAAAGCTCTAAGCAAATGCATTAATAATTCTTGCAAAGTTTGCCGATTTTCATTTGGATTGCTTGTTTCATCTGAGGCCCATTCGCCTAAAACCACAAAGAACGAATATTTCAATTAAAAATAGGTATATATAAAATGTCCAATAAAACTGACCATTTTGAGATTTATTCAAATTTGTTGTAACTTTAATAGAATTTTCAAAACCAATAGAACGTTTTGATATTGGAGCTTCTGCTAATGTTTCTTCACCTAAACTCATCTCTTCGTGTATGGTAATATCATCTCGGATTCTTTTCTTTTTCTCTTTATGATGCTTGTGCTTCTTTTTTTTCTTTTTATGCGACTTGGGTAAATAATCACTAACTTCATGATTACCATTATTGATTGTTTCATCAGTTGCAGGCAAACAACTTCCACTACCAACTTTCAATATCAATTTCAAGCCACCAGGCTTCTCCTTATCTAAAACGTAAGACTTTTTTTAAACTAAAAATCATATAAAAAAATAAAGCATGTAATTTTAAAATTTAAATAAATGTTTAAAACATTAAATGAAAGAGAATAATATGTAATATTATACGTAATTTTAAATAAAAAGACATGCTTTCAGTATTAAACAAATCTGTTAATAATATTAATTCAGGTTACCTTCGTATTTATCTTTTTTATGCTTTTTTCGTTTCTTGCTTTCAAATTCATTATTTTCATCAAAAGACGCCAGTTTGGATCCTAAAAATGAATAGGTGTATAAATTATTTAAGATTTTTTTTTTTATTATTATTATTATTATTATTATTACGTATTTAAAAATTCACTAATATTAGTAAACTATAAGAAAAACGAATACCTTAAAATAATAGTGTTATTAATTTCAATATTTTAACATAGAATAATTTAAGTAGGTACAACTCGAAATTCCATAAATTTTAGATTTATAAATTACAACCTCAGAAGTTTGTAAACAAAACAAATAATCAAAAAACTTTTATCAACGTTTATTTATGTTTTTGGTTAGGTTATAAGTTTTAACTGTTATTTATCCATGAAAATTATCATGGAAACAACTGTTTATCGTCATATCAGAGAACATATTTATATGACCATGATATGGTTGATCCATTGATTATACTGTTATAGAATATAATATATATAATATATATAGAGTATATTCTATAACACGGTCTTAAATATCTTTTAAGACCATGTTCTATAATCAATGGTTGAACGATTCATCTCATCTGTGGTGAAACTACATAGGTATCATATAGAACAGGGGTGGCCAACTTGCGGCTCGCGTCGGTCATATATGCGGCTCGCGTCTTATTAACAAAAACCAAAATTTACTTATTATTATGAATTTTATTTTTTGGCATACATTAATAAAAAAAATATTTTATTGTATAGAATACTGCAGATATGTAAGCAAACAAAATATAATAAATAAATATAAAAAATGAGTACCTAAAATATAAACGTTTAGCTAAATTTATTTGTGCGGTATTTTTTTCGTGAGTTTTGGTTGCATTGATGTAAGAGCAGTTTTAAGTAATTCCGTAAGATGATTTTCAGTTAAATTTGAACGATATTTCGACTTAATGATCTTCATTTCATTGTTGAATAAAGCGATTCACACGAATATGTCGATCCAAAAAATGTCTTTATTAGATTAAATTATAAAATGTATTTGTAAACATTTTGGCTCTTGATATTATTGTATTTCCTCACGTGGCAACCATATTCATGTTGTTCATATATAATGTATTTCTTTTAAAATTAAATTAGTTTATGGTCGAATTAAAAACTGCGTTCTTTATGAAACACCCTATACAATACAATACAATTATTAAAATATTTTAACCTTTATTTCGGGTGATTAGTTATAAAAAGGCATTGCTTCCACAGCGAGTTACACCCAAAAGGAGTTGAACACACATTTATTTGCCTGGGCAACGCCGGGTGGTAATTCAGCTAGTATATACCTATATATGTAAAACCACCTTAATTGTTGAATTAAATTCGTACTTATTTACGTATTAAATAGTCATATATTGTAATATACCTACGTTAAAAAAGATATTATTATTATAGTTACGAATTTTTTTTGGAGAGGGAAATGTTTGATACCTAATAAAATGTCTCGTACATGTAACACAATAAAGTTCTCAAGGTATATAAATATATATATAAAATATGTAGATACTGTGAATTGCGCTTGTGTAAATTTAAATCTGAATATTTATAATAATTATTGTAATTGATTTTTTACTTTTATATGTATAATATTAAATTTAAATAAATATGTACAAATGTAATTACGTGCAAATCGTTTGTACGCAGTGCAAAATAGACCCCCAGGGCTGTCTTTAATGGTGTGGAGGCCACGGGCCTATTTAGAGTGAAAGCCCATGTAAGGTCATTACATAGTCAGTTCAAAGTAAAATGACTCAAACCGCTTTAAGCAGTTATGCTCTTTTGGTGTGTGAGTGCGTCTCCGGATTTATGTAAAATACACAAAATGTAACCTTTGCCTATATTGATACGTTTTATGATTAATATTTAGTGTATGCACTAACTGTATAGAGAAAAAAAAAGAGGTACAAGTACGGTCAACCATCTTGTCGAAAATAACTGGGAAAAATGATAAAAAATTTAGTAAGTACGTCATTCTGTGGACAGTATTCAGAAACGTTTTATACTATCTATATTATATTTTCTTATACTTACTTCCAATGTTATTTATTATATTTTGTATATTTAAAGTAGAGCCCGGGCTTATAATATTTCACAATTTCAATTTTGGATGGAGAAACAGTGATCTCTTATACAAGAAATACAAATAAATATACCAATATTATAGCAGAGTTTGAAGAAAAAAATTATAGATAAACTACAAACAAATTACGTAAAATATTGAATACTGTATTTTTTACATTAAAATTGTGTGTAAAAAAGCGCTGACTGCATTAGCATTAAATGTTTTGTTTAAGAGGTCAACCAACACAGATATAAACATTTTATTTTTAATTTATAGCAAAGTTTTGTATTTGTTATTCCAATATTGTTAAAATTTCGATAATAAAATAATATTAAAAGCAATAAAAAACATTATATTAGATTAATATAAAATCAAAGGTGGTCTCACCCCAAATTCAAATGATACTTATTGACGGTTTTATAAAACTAAACATTGTACATGTACATCAACTATACTTGGACTTTTGAAAATAAATGTGAACACATACAAATAATTCATAGAAACAATGCGTATATTTACAAATGTATTATATTATATTATAACATTTAATTTTTGAAATCAAATAAAATGGGAATTATACAATAAGCTGTTATAATAATAATAATTGATGAACAGTCAATTTAAATTTTAAATAATAACGAAACTCCTTAATATTGATCTGTTTGTACACTTCTTAACAGAAAGTTGAATTAAAAACCATTTAAGTAAGAACATAGTTATTTTTTTACAGATAAGTATTTTTTAAATGTATATACATATATATAAAATAAGAATACCATTGAATATACTCATTTTATTCTTCATATTACAAAACAAAAGACATTACTATTTTATGAGAAGATAGCAAGTAATTAGTCATAATTAGTTAAGAAGTGTAACCTATATAAGTACATAGGTTTTCTTAATAAAACAGAAAAAAACCACATTTGAATTATTAATGTGGGGGAAAAAATTTAACACTAAATAATTACAATACTGGTCTTGAGCCTATATCTTATTTTATTCAATAATTTAGAATTATTGAATTTAATTAATTCAACCTAATTTTTTTCTTGAGGATAACTGTCATGAGAATATTAAATAATAAAAGATAAAAACTGAGTAAAACCAGTATTTTAATTATCAATAATACCTGGTCTTTTACCAATGAATAATGGTTTTGTTTCAACTTTTTGATGACGATTCTTTTTTACCTTGTTTCCAATTTGTTCACGCTAAAAAAAAGGGAAATGTTTAAGTTTTGAAAATCGAAGGACTTGTGTGAAATAATAAAAATTAATTAAATATTAAAAACTAAAGGAAATTTTTGAAAATGAATAACTCACGTTAAATAATTATATATTTCAATTGATGTTATTAATTATTAATACTAGGTATGAAAAGTTTGGCATATTTAAACACTATTAACTAAAAGATCATTATAATTAATTAATTATAATATGTATAAAATTATTTTAGTAATATCAATATGTTTATAAGACTAGGATATTTCTTTTATAACACTCAAATAAACAATTTGGCAATATAAATTAACACTTCATTGATTAAATGTATATTTTGTACATTTTTAAATGTTCTAATACATACATAAAAATATTTAAAGGAAATTTATTTTTATAAGATAGAATATAATACTTAAAAGAACTGAAGCTTATTGTTACATAGTACTGAGTGTGCTAAAAATGTAGTATATTGGTTTGTAATTTGAATGTTTGGTATAAGAATATGTATATGAAACGATGATTTTCATACATTCTTATGAATTAAAAAGAAAAATTAGAAAGATGCCAAATAAAGACCAATACATTATTTTTAATATAGGTTTAAACAATTAGGTAAAATTTAATTTGATAATATCGAATAATAAAAAAGTAAATTGTAGGTAATGCAACTATTGATCGTTTTCATTGTGTTCATTATCTAGCATGCTAGATTTTAATTTTATATTTATTATTTATATGTTCAATTACAAAAAATCCTAATCTTATTTATTACTAAACAAAGTGATTAAAATGTTTAGTGTAAAGAAAAAAGAATTTGATTAATTTTAATAAAATATTTAAACATTTATATATTATCTGGCATTTAATCGGAAGTAATACTAAAATAAATTTTAGGTAGAAAGGAAGAATAGCCGAGATCACATATAATTACAGCAAATTTTTGTCCACAGACTCACACCCATTGGTATGATAGTCACAAATGGAAAAAAAAGTTATAGAAAAATTATTTGCACTATAATTTTATAATTATTATATTATTTAAATGTTTAATAATACAAATTAAAAAATACATACTCCTTTTATGCCATATTTTGGATAGTCTTCTTGCACATTTTTCTAAATTAAAAAATAAAATGTTAGTATTTAAATCGACTAATACAAATGCAAACAGAATAAAATTGACAAATATTATTAAAAAAATAGAATTAAGAATGTATGGAACACTGTAACCTTGTTTTAATCTTTTATTATCTTGTGGAAAAAGAAAAAATAAAACAAGGTATAAATGCCATATTTTTTAAATTGGATTATAAGAAAAATGTTTCAACACACGAGACAATAATTATTTAAATGTGTATAATTTAATATATTTGTGTACTTACATTAATTACAACATCGTGTTCATGTAAGTGAGTACGATAATCTTTACGTTCTGATTTTGTCGAACCATGCCTTGCTTTCATTCCAATTGTTTTTTTATGAATATCCTTTAATATGTCTCCACTATGTTCCATCTAAAAATATTAAAAATCATTTTTTTTAAAAACCTTTTGTAACCAGTGTGATATCTGACTAATGTTTTACTACTTGACTAAAAATCTACTTCAGCTAAAAAATAATTTTAATTCCTTTACAAATTTTCAAATGTTTTATTTTAGACATTATAATAATATAATATTATTATGATAATATATTATATTGTTCAATAAAATATGAAATAACTTAATATTATAATAAAATATTTACGTAAATATTAAATTCAACATGTAAAACAAAATTTTTAAGTACATTTTTACATCAAAATTTTTTTAATGTACTTCAATCTAATGTGCGTAGAATAAAGTTTATCAAACACAAATGGTATCTAGATTTAGTGATCCTTACGAGTATTACAATAATTAATGAAAATGAGATAATAATACAAATCTGAAGATTACTTTTAAGAAGCTAGAAAAATAAATTAGGCGTTTTGATTTAATGTTATCAATTATGTGGATAGTAAATAATACTGTTCGAGAATATTTTTACCCAACTAACGTCGTTAATGGTTAAAAAGTCAAAACTAATAAACTTCTTATGTTTCAATGTATGTAATCCATAGGCGGATGTATGGACCTACCATGAACCAAGGCAGTGTCGTGGCGAACTTATAATTTTTTAGAGGCAAGCGACAAATTTCCCAAGGACCCACTCACTATACATTTGAACACAACAATCATTTTTTTATTATAATCTTTTGTCTTTTAATTAAGTGGTAAAATACTTTATCAGTGGCCATTAATTATTAAGTAATGACCTAGACAATACTTGGTTTATTATTTTACCACCCTGTATACCTAAACTTAACAATAAAAAAAAAAATTGTTTTTTTTTTCTTCTAGATTTCTATTACACATAATCAAATGATTTAAGCAATACAATTTTGAAAAGATTGAACAACCAACGTCTTCTGTTCCATATAGGGTTAATACAGGTTAATAAAAGGATCTATGGTGAAGTCAGCATTTGGCGGTCGGATTTAATTTTTAAGTTTTAGCAATTTGAAATTTGACAATATTTGATATCACATTGACTCATTAGTTGCGAACCTCCATATCTATACACAGATGTGGTAATAAAATACAATTATAACGTTTGTGGTACATTTTAACATTTAATAGAAAATATCAATAAATCATTACACAATAAAATACATGTTACTATGCTTTATATTATTACTTCATACTTGTACAAGTATAGTTGATAATAAATTATTAATCATAGTAATATCAAATACAATTTTATATTTTATTGTAAAATACCAAATTACAACTCAGATCAAAGGCCCACCCACCACCCCTCAAAAACTCAAAGGCAATTGCCTCTCGGATACTCTTTCGCCACTAAACCAAGGTACTTACTTAAGGCCAGGAACATCATAATTCATTACGAACAATACATTCAAATAATTAATATGACCATAAAAAAAGGGGATCATGTTATTATTTATAAACAAATAATGAAATAAAATGATTTATAATATACAACTTGGTCAGAAAAAAGCACACTAAATGACATTCAATATTTTTTATAATGAAAAATGTTTTCTAAATACTTACACCCTCCCAGGATTCGTTTTCATAGTTCATATTTGGCATATCAGTTACAGCAGAAATTGGACGTATCATATCTTCAGATTCAAATACAGCTGTATCAAATAATATTCTATCAGGACAATTTTCTTCATGATCCTAAAATACATTATATTTTATAAGTACAAAGTATGTAATATATAATATACTTCATTTAGTTACATACTGATATCAATACTAATTTGTAAATATTTTTTACTCCGATGTGCCTAATTTATTATTAATTAAACTTCATAAAAATAATTTAACCTTTCAATGTATTATGCAAATTCTAAGTAGCATATCTTTTTTCTTCAAGGTAAATAAATTATTTTTTTATACTATTTATATAAATATAAATGTAATAATATATATAAACAAAAATTATTAATTTAATAATTTTTTTTTTTTTAATTTCTTTTTACCAAAATACTGTAGAAGTACTACATGGCAGATGCTCAATAGATATTAGAAAACTAATTATGGCAAAAAAAGCATTTATGCAAAAAAGACAGCTGCTTACAAACAAAAATTTAATATGAGAAAGAATTTTGCCAAATGCTATGAGTGGAGCATATTGTTCAACGATTGCAAAGCACAGACCATCACTGAACAAGAAAAGAAGTTAGAAACAATGGAAATGTGAATTTGGAGAATAATAACGAAGATTAGCTATATAGAAATCAAAATTAATTTAGATGTATTAAACCCGGTAGGAGAAAAAAGGATTCTAGTTAGTACTATAAGAGAAAGGAATGGAAAAATGTGAAACCGATGCATATGGAAATGGTTTAAAGAAATAAAGGATAAGACCCCCACCATGTTCATACATACATACATTCAATATATTTTACACATAATTAATTTTGACGGTTAACACATAGGTTGTAACATTATAAACCTGTAATTTTCTATTATATTTTACCGGTAACTCAGATTGATGCATTGCATGCGACAAATTATATATACAACTCTTATAGTTCATTGGTCTTTCCGGGCACCTTGTTATATGCTTAATTAATGTTTTTTGGGGCATTGTATGCGCAGGATTGTATGGACAATGATAGTGTAAAGTTTCAGATGTCAAATGTCTGTAAAAAATAATAAAAGCCAACAAAATGAATAACAAATATACAAATTAAAATTAATTATAAAGTCAATAACAAAAATAAATAGGCAAGTGAAGTTTTCATAACATACAAACTTTTCTGATCGTGACAACACTCATATTATATAGTGATAGACGCATAGTTTAAGAAAACATTACCTTCACAGCATTGTTCAAAAAAATGTAAAATGTATCTACCTTAATACACTTAATATTTTTGGGTTGGACATTAACTAGTCAGTTTTTAGTGTATTAGTATTTAACTAATAAACTTGATGTTTATTACGCCTGCCAGTTCCGACTGATCTATCTACAAAACATTTTTGACCCTTTCCACAAAATGGAATAAAAATTACACCTCGAGCAGACATACATAACCTTACATACCTCACAGATTACTACACACCAAAATATCTTGGTGTTACTTTAGACCGATCCCTAACATATAAGCGTCATATAGAAATGGTTACACAAAAACTTAAGACAAGGAATAACCTCTTAACAAAATTGACTGGGGCTAGCTGGGGGGCAGGAGCAGAAACACTGAGAACAGCAGCACTTTCGCTAGTATACTCAACTGCAGAATACTGCGCACCAGTGTGGATTCATAGTGCACACGCTAAGAAAATAGATACTCAGCTGAATACAACTATGCGCATAATAAGTGGGACACTTAAACCCACACCGACTCCCTGGCTACCTATTTTATCAAATATCCCGCCACCAAAAGAATCCCTGAAAACTGAATGGAATAAGTACAAAAACAACCAACAATTACCAATAAACTCTATTCTACAAAACCCTCCAAAAATTCGCCTTAAATCTCAAACACCGTTCTGGATAGCTGTTGAAATGTCAGACGGAAAATAAGAAGTGTATAGAGAAATGGCATACTTCATGGGAAAATCAGACTGTGGTCAACAAAAACTTAATACACTCGCCAGGAACTCTGGTACCTGGTTTCAAACTACCCCGAAGAGAATGGGCAATACTAAATAGATTCCACACAGACCAGGGAAGATATGCTGTGGCACTAAAAAAATGGAACATTAGAGATTCAGAAAAATGTGTATGTGGAGCAGCCAAACAAATGATGATGCATATCATCGAGGAATGCGATCTGTACGCATTCGAAGGCACTTTGAATGATCTGCACAACTCACCAAAAATACAGACAAATGGCTTAAAGAACTCCCTCTCCATCTATGACAATAAAACGACGAAAGTTACGTAATGGAACTGAATTATATTAGACTAAATTATTATATATTATATATTATATATTTTATGTTTTACATTTTTTATTTATTTATTTTTTTTTGTTTGTTAAATATTTGCGAAACCATACGAATATATATATACCTCACAGATTTGAACCTCATCACAAGTTCGGGAGAGTCACATACTTATCGGTTCAATTTTTGCTGTGATTAATAAAGTAACTCTTCAGATTTTAGAATATTTAACGAAACATAACAGAACATCTCAATTCCCAAGTGATATACCTACTAGGTCAGAGATTCTCAACCACTGTGCTGTGTAATTTTTATCTTATTAAGTGTAACTATTATAATAAATTATTTTTCTTTTAAATTAATAAATATTATAAGGAACTTCAATAAAACAAATAGCGAATATTGTGTGGTCGGACTAGGTAGTAAAATTAAAATATTGTTCTAAAGTTGATTCAAATCTAAAATCGTAGGTTGGTTGCTGAATATTGTGCAGTACAACTGCGAGTGATAAATTGATCAAAATCGCGAATTTTTAATTGCACCATTAGAACACCTAAAACCTATTTGGGTTTTGACGAACAAAAAAAATCTAAACAGTCTACCAAGTCTTAAGCTTATTTCGTATTAACGCTATTGTTAATTACCTATTGGAGTATAAAATTACTGGATTATTATTAAATACGTCTAATAATATTGCGAATGTTACTCACAATAATTCCATGGCGGTGATGACGGCTGCGATTCGAACGTACTTGCACAATCGAAAAAGAGTAATTTTGCCTATATTTCAATATAGGTGAAATAAAACGAGTCGTATCTGCAGCAGCAAGTTCCTACCTATAACAAATTAATAAGGCGTACAACATTATTATTATGA
The DNA here is from genome assembly GCA_032441835.1 of Slavum lentiscoides. Lineage (NCBI taxonomy): Eukaryota > Metazoa > Arthropoda > Insecta > Hemiptera > Aphididae > Slavum > Slavum lentiscoides. The sequence goes on along the minus strand of CM063712.1, from coordinate 14,189,985 downwards.
TTTCGTCGAATCGTTCGCGAGTAATAACATTTGGACGCTTTATATTACTATACGTTGCAAACGGATTATTCTAAACAGTCTGTTTAAAACTAAAAAATCAGGTAAAGTAATAACTTAAAAAATGAAAAGTCATCGGTCATTACTATTACTCCGGGAACGGATAATTTGACGATCGGGGCGTGCTACAGTAGTGTGTATAAGACCGCGGCCCGCAGGCGTAACAGAATAAAGACTAAATATTAGAAAAAATCAACGTGCAGATCACGAAGAAAATGTTAATAGGCAATAACCGCGTAGACCGAACACCGGAACACACTATATTGACTATATTGAAGTGCGTACCGTCATCGCACGGATGATTTCGAGATTCGACGGGCGTTAATTGTTAATAGGTACATCATTTTTAGGCTATGGGTCGGACTACTACCTACTACACATCCGGCGACCACAATTATTAATCTTTTATCTATGGCCGACATAGATCTACAATATCCTTCTCTATGGAGTGTTCACAATGATTACCACGAACACAATACACAAGTGCTGATTACTGACAATGACTGTCGTATATTTTGAATACATCGGTGAGGAAATACCCGCATCCTCGGTAAACTCATGTTATGTCCCATACAGGTTCTCACTTTTCTATGGGTTGCTTCCTGTATAAGTCGTCGTTATATTTGGTAGTGGGTCTTCTTAGGGCAAGAAATTACACGCACTTTTGTTTCTGAAGAGTATTTACGTATTAGATTAGTATTAGATTATTGAGTCGTAGTTTGTAACGCGCATGAAAAGTTGTACCATAATTCTAAATACAACATATTGTACGGCACGGCGATGCACGCTCACTCCACCACCCTGCTCTGCCACTTTGTGTCACCGATATCGCATGCATTGCAATATATTAATAAGTTCATTTAATTAGACGAATACAGTACCGGTTCACCGTCCATATCCTATTTGTATTTCCAAAAATTATCGGCGACGACTCGACTTGGAACGTTTTATCGTTCGGTCGACTCGTCGATCGTCGACATACCTAACCATTTTTCCGCTCCTGACGGCAAGAAACGACCACGCTTGACATTTTTTCTTCGTTTTTTGTCCATCCACTAAAATGGAGTAGACGTCCAAAAAAACCATCTCCCACGGCTAGGAATCGTCAATGGCGAGAGACGCGAGTTCTGTGTGTGTGTGTGGTATGCATAAAATTATTTAGTAAATATGAATATTTATTCATAAAAAAACGACGTGACCGGTACTGTTTTGTTATATATAAAATACCAATTTGTTCCATTTTTCTTTCTATCAGCATGCTTAAATACGTAATTGTCCGATTCGACTTCACTGGGTGGACAGCCCCTCGCGAGCATAGACGGAAATAAGCCCCCAAATATCTTATAATTTGTATGTATTTTGGATTATGTCTCATGTTAAAAATGTTAGCCCCCAGAAAATTTAATAGATTTCCGCCTATGCTTGCGAGGTTCTTGTTGAATGAGAAAATATAAAAATAATGTTATATTTAACGGCGTAGGTAAGACTCGTCGTTCCTTTTTTCTTTTTTTTCTCCTTCTTTTCTTGTTGTTTATTTTTTATTTATATAGATTATAATTATTATTTGTTTATCTTATAACCATTATGAAGCTTTTATTGAAGTAGTTAAAAAGTATCAAAAAAACATATTCCTAGAGGATGTAAACTACATTCCAGGCTTATTCCCACAGTACAATCTGAACAATACGAAGACTACATAGAACTTTTCAATGAAAATCCTTTCAGTAAAGAAACCTTTGAAAATGGTGAAAAACTCATGGAAACAATCACTAAGGCAAAGCGGAAACATTGGCACTCGCTCCTAAATGAAATGGATATGAAAAAAAGTAGTAAAAAAGCGTGGGGTCTTGTCAAGAGACTCGAAGGCGACCCAACCAAGACCTAAACTTCAAGCTCTGTCACAGCAAATCAAGTGGCCCATCAGTTACTTCTAAACGGAAAGTCTAATAAGGATAATACAAAAGGCAAAAGTAGAAATTGGTCGAGGATGAACAAAGCGAGTAGACCTCCTCCTTCATCATTACCATCATTAACATCAAATAAATTCTCGGAAGAAGAACTCACACTAGCAATCAAAATTCTAAAAATCAGGAAAGCCGCTGACTTGGATAACATTTTTACAGAGCAGATCAAGCATTTCGGTCTGGGTGCCAGGAAATGGATACTTGATTTCTTTAATGCAATAATGAGCACTTATCAGATCCCCAAAATTTGGAGAAAAGCTAAGATCATTGCACTCTTAAAACCCGGGTAAGACCCTGATGACCCCAGAAGTTTTCGCCCTGTCTCTCTTCTATGCCACCTATACAAAATGTTTGAAAGATTAATTCTCAACAGACTATGCCCTGAGGTCGACAAGAAGCTTATCAAAGAACAAGCAGGTTTTAGGCCAGGTAAATCATGTACAGGCCAAGTTCTTAACCTGACGCAATTTATTAAATCTGGATACGAAAATAAAAAGATTACTGGTGTAGTCTTCATAGACCTCACGGCAGCCTATGATACTGTAAATCACAACTTACTCTTGGAGAAATTGTTTAATCTCACTAGAGACTACAGACTAGTAAAACTAGTTGAGGTCCTACTCCGTAATAGACGGTTTTTCGTAGTCTTGGAAGGCAAAAAGAGCAGATGGAGAATTCAAAAGAATGGGTTCCCCCAGGGCAGCGTCTTGGCTCCATTACTTCATAACATTTATACAAATGATTAACCCATCCCAACACAACAAGACTCAAAATCTTTATGTACGCAGATGATGTTGCACTGGCCATCCAAGGGAACAATTTCGAAGAAGTAGAGAGCAAGATAGACACTTCATTTCAGACTATGTTAAATTATTACCAGGAAAATCATTTAAAACCCAATTCAGAAAAAACCCAGATATGTGTCTTCCACCTTCGCAACAGACAAGCAAATCATAAACTTAACATTAAATGGCAAGGAAAACATCTCGAGCACACCCCATTTCCTAAATATCTTGGAATAACGTTGGATCGATCACAACGTTCAAATGACACTGCGAAAATACTAGACAAAAGATAAATGCTAGAAATTGTTTGATTAGGAAGCTAACGGGATCATCTTGGGGTGCTAACCCTCATACCTTAAGAGTCTCTGCCCTAGCACTTTGTTTCTCAGTGGGAGAATATACCAGTCCTGTTTGGAGCAAATCCACACATGCAAAGCAAGTTGATGTAGCATTAAACGAATCATGCCGCCTTATAACTGGCTGCTTAAAGGGCACATTTCTTGAAAAGATTTTCCCCCTCGCAGGCATCTCCCCTCCCGTAATTCGCCGGGAAGTTAAGGCTGACTGGGAGAGAATCAAACAAAAAAACGATCAGTCACACTCAATGTTTGGAATAAATCCACCTACAGCACGATTAAAATCAAGGAAGAGTTTCCTAAAGTGCACAGAAACGCTTGAAAGAAACCAAGACCTAAAAAGGATTGAAAGATGGAAACTCTCCTTAGATAAGGAGATTAGAAAATGGATGGAACCTGCTGAATATCTGCCCGCAGAAAATAATCTTGATTGGCCAATCTGAAGAACCATAAACAGACTAAGAGTGGGGGTTGGGCGATCCAAAGTCAACCAGGCAAAATAGTGCCTCATACCTGATGATCACACAAATTGCAACTACGGACAATTACAGACCATGCTCCATGTAATAAACTGTGTAGCGGGGCACGTAACAATACATACACAATAATATGACGACAGCAGAACGCCTTAAGCTGTTCTGCCGATGAGTGATGAAAACAGAACAAAGTACACAGTATTGGCTGGCCGGCAATACGAGTACTGCCAACGAACGGTGGCGCCGCGAAGCGCCTGACCGCAACCACAGTGGATGCCGAGAGATGGCGCGTTTAAACAATAATATTAATCGCGGCCGTAATATAAAACGAAAGGAGATGAACGAGGACGAAAAATGAGAAAGTATTGATACACTATGTCACAGGACGTCATAAGAAACAGGGTACACAATCGCCAACGGCGGAAATCAGGGCGATTGGACGCTGATTCCGCACAACTTTAGTTAATTTTATGAATTAAAATTATAAAATGAATATAATATAAAATATATAAATATAAAATTATATAATATAAAATGAAAATTTATTATTTAGAAGCCTTTACCAAGGAATTTAATCTCCGGTTTGGTGTTCCCCGTTCAGATACGTGTAAATACTGTGACATGAACTAAATTAAGCTGAAGAGGAAAGGAAGAATATTGAAATACAGAGTAGCTTACATCACAGCAAAGCTGATCAAGCGTATAGTCAGTTAAAAAAAGGATGAAGAAATAGCCCATAAAAATAAAAATATTGTGTTATGCGTAGATCTGCAAAAAGTACTTTTTTGTCCAAATCTTACACATTCCTCTGTTTTTTTTATCAAAGACAGCTAAGTAATTATAATTTTGCTATCCATGATATGGGGAATAATGATGTTACCACAGATGAGATTAAACTTAAATTTATCTTATCTGTGATGTTACCATGTGCCTATGGAATGAGTGCCAGGCAAAAAGGGGGTCCACTGAGATAGCTTCTTGCACATTGAAATATGTGGTTGACAGATTTACTGTAATACAGCCTGGAGAGGAAAAGAAGTTAACAATTTGGTCGGACCGATGTGTAGGTCAAAATAATAATTGGCGTGTTTTAAACTTATACATTCTACTTGTTCAGTCTCGATATTTTTCTGAAATAAATCAAAAATTTTTATGTTCTGGGCATAGTTTTTTACCCTGCGACAGAGACTTTGCCCTGATAGAAAAAAAAAACTTTAAAGGTTTTTATTCCTGGAGATTGGAAATATAATATCACAGGGGCAAGACTAAATATGCCTTTTTGTCATCGAAATGCAACAGAGTGATTTTAAAGATTTCACTCCAGTAGAAAACGCACTGATAAAGAACACGAAAATGAAAATCACAGAGGGTATGTGGATAAAAGTGACAAGTGATGACCCCTCAAACGTTTATTTAAGGACCAGTCACAACATACTAAAACCGTGGAGTGTTTTTCAAATATACGGGAGAAAAATTAACTTAGTTTCCGTCTGCAACTTATCAGAAATTTATACAGAAATCACACCTGTTTCAAAAGAGAAAAAAAAGGACTTAATTGACATATGCAATTATCTGCCACTAGAAAAAAAAAACAATTTTATCAGAACTTACTAAACTTTTGAGTGTTTTTTAAATATGTAAGTTAAAAAAAAAAAATATATATATAATGTCATTCCTCACTGGACTTCGCACCGGGAGTTGCTTGTGACGGATATGGGCAAGGAGTTAGAGCCAAAAGACGTGTCGGAGCTACTGCTTGAGCTGGAAGGCAACCAAAGGGGTCTAGCGAACGTTGTGGATGTAGCGGACAGGAGGCTTGCAGCTCTCAACAAAATGGTCGAAGGAATCATGTCGGAAAAGGAAGAGATGGAGAGGTCAAGGCAGCGTTTGGCTGCTGATTAAATAATATACACTTATTTAAGACATTTATTGTGCACCGTCGGTGAAAGATAGAAGGTTTCAGACCTAACCTCACATTGCTTTCAATACCAACAGAAATCTTTTAAAAATATGCAGAAAGAAATTTCGTAATGCATATTATAAATCCCTGATGTAGTTATGGTTTATTGTTGTACAAAATTATAGTTATTTGTGATATATTATGTATATATTATTATATCATGATAGAAACTACAAATATGTCTGTGATACAAACAGAAGTTCCAGATGATAAGAGGTAGTTAGGTTTATGATTTTTAGTTAGATTTTGAATTATTCGTTGAGAATACTTTTTGTTCTCATTGTTGGTAGCACTAAATGCTTATCTACACTGTGTTCTTATCAATGTGTCGGAGAACGGCCCCCATCCCCAATTCGACAAGCAGCACACTGATTTGGCATTTTGAATTATGAATAAATCAAATGCAAAAAAAAAATTTGTAAAAACTACCGAATATCGATTACGTAAACAGTAAAAACAGCATTACAAAAACACCGTTAAATGGCCGACCAATCACAGAGAGTCTATAATCTATATAATCACGTCTCCGTTTCTATATTTCCGTAATCAATTCTCCGGTTCTATGTTCATGCCTTCATGGTCAATTTCCGTTTAGAGTTTTTCAGCTTATACATCTAGTTAAGTTCTCCAGAAACTCGATCAGTTAAGTTTCTCTAATATAGAGAATATATTAGTTATTCTATAATACTATTAATATAGTTTCGCTTCTACACTAAATATATTGTACGGGCATTGAGTACACCTTGTGATTCACACTTAGATATGAACTTGTAATTTATTTTCGCATTTTCGTCTGGACCCAAAAGCCAGACTTCAACCATATTGTAAATTACAAGAGCTAAAAAGCGTAAAAATAACAGACCAACAATAACATTTACGAGTTACAACGATTAACGAATACGTCCTTTTTATCAGTATTATCGTATTTATTGTCAAGGAATGTTATAAAATTGTTTAAAATATCTTTGGAAAAGTCAATTCAGAGGCTATCTCTCTCACACATATGTTGGCTTCTATATATTTACAGAGAACATCATTTACTGAAGCGCGGCCTATATATTCTCTGATATTATAGGTCTATGATAATGACAATTTTATTATCTTTGACATTTTTCTTTTAAATGAAATATTTTTTTTAATATATAATAGCATCACAGATATATACTAATATAATTAGTATATATGTGTGAATAGCATTGATTATAGAATATATATATTCTATAATAGGTACCACGATTAACAAAACGCCATTACGTCACGTCTAAATGTTTCTGAGCCCAGAAAAATTTAGGAATACCCAATACAATTCGTTGCCAATCGTTACGATCGTAGAGAGTCGGTTCAAATATATTGTGAGTCGTGCCTAAATCCGTATGATGGAATTACTGTAAGTACTACCTGTGTATCAAATGAATGTTGAATTTAGGAAAAACGTCACAGTGGACTTAATCGAAAACTAATTTCCTATTACTACAAACATTCGATGTTTATTTCGTCTATAAATTGTAGGATACTGTAAAAGTGAAATAGAATGAAATTTTAAAAATCACCCTGAGCGTTTTGTATAGCCGACCACCGCTATGCATAGAAGTGTGAAATTGCAAACTTCAAATCGCTATAACTTCGAAGTTTTATGCCAAAAACAAATAACACCATCGTTTAAAACACATGATTTTACATAGGTTTCAAAAATAAAAAAAATTAAATCGTGGTAGCTAAACGACAATAATTATACCCAGTTACATATCATCATTATGTTTTTGAATTATAACAACCTAATTTAAAACCTTTCTTAAGATCACATTTCACGTTCCTACTCTATTGTGGTTCTTCCCAAATTTATTGTAATTTTTAGTATTAGTGCGCAGTAAGTGTAGTTTATATGTACTTATATTTTATGAGTTGTAATATTCATCATATCCACAAATAGATTTCTTCAATTTCACCTATGGGTTGATATTTTATAAAAGTAATATTTTTACTCAATCAAGTACATTCTTAAAATGAAATACAAGCACCGGTATTCAGAAAAAAAACGATTTATTTAAAAATATGTATTTTCTTTATTGCAGTAATTTGAATTCGAATAGTAATATTGTTCATTGCCCATATAATTCAGCGCATTCGATGCCACACAAAACTTTGGTATTACATTTGACCAGATGTCCAGATAAACCAAAATCATCATCTCTCATTTTCAAAAAATGCTCGTATAATAAATTACACATTGTAAAAGAACACGAATTAAAGGTAAAATATAAAACAATATAATAAAGTGTTTTGTATATATTTTTAAATGTATAATTTAAATTTTAGGCTCACGAGGAGAATTGTTTAGATAGAATACTATTAGATAAAACATTGTATGAAAGCTCAGATTCACAGCATCCACGTGTAATTATAGAAAAAGAACCAGTCATATTGAATGATGATGAATCATGGGATGAAGTAAGTATTAAATAAATAAAAGTTTTAGTATTTACATAAAAGTTCTATTATTTATAATATAATGTAATATTGATAATAGAATTCATTGCTACTTTATTTGTATATAAATTGTTATTGTTTAGATAAACAACCAGTATAGGTAGATATAATATAGTATAGATTTTCAGCTGAGTTGACATCTTTTTGTCGCACGTTGTAGACATGGGTAACAAGCATTATTCTTACAATGGCCTCCGGACTAGTATTTTTATTTTATATATTTTGACCAATAAACTGAAGGACCCATAGATATTTGTGTGGATTGTTTGTGTATATATGTCAGTAAATGCGCCGAGTGCGTGGTGTGACGATCCGAAAGGAACGTAATTTGGTCGTTCGTACACAAGTCATCTCAGTTGAAACAAAGTATATATATTATTTATTTTTGCAAAAATTATTAACATGCATAACAATTTCTCATGAATCCAATACATGTAAAGAACTATTTGTTCAAATGTCCTATTTCTGAAAATGCTTTTTAAAATAAATGTCAGATAATTCATTAAAATGTAGTAGTTAATTAAAACTATTTTAATTCTATTGATATTTATGTAATTATTATTAGATAGCAATTTTATTTTCCCAGTTGCACTCCTTTTGTTCAAATTCTATGAAATGTTTTTTGCTGGTTTTTCTGTCAACTTCGTATACTAATATATTATGTATTTAATTGTATTAATTTAATATTGTAAATTATTTGAAATTGATTTTATGTTTTATCTGGAAGTCTTTTTTTTTTTTTTTTTTAATTAACAGTACATTACAAATTTGTATGACATGTCTTATACGCAATTGTAAATAAATTTATACTATTTTTAAATGTAAATTATACAAAGTAATTTAAATAATTATTCAGTTTATAATTTGTACATAAATCTTATGTCTGTTATGTCACATTATTACAGTAATAATAAAAATGTAACTGCTATAAACTGTAAATGATGAACTTATACAGCATGAAACGATTGCTAAACCACTGTTCATATTTTTGGGTGGGTGGATAGTTGTAAACGAACCCAGACAAGACTTTTAACTTCTTTTGGTGAATATAATATAAAATAATATTTAAATCATGCATTATAGGTACTGTGTTGTATATTATGTATGCATTTCTCCGAGAAAATCTTGTATATATTATCTAATTAAATAATAATAGTACCCAAATATATATTATGAAGTAATAATTTTTTTATTTCAACCTATTATGATAAAAAAAAAATATATACCTAATTTAAAAAAAATGGAAGGAGTACCCTTTTTTCTGGATATACCTAAGTAAAGGTAGGGGTTACAAAATTTTACAACAATATCTGTTATATTGTTTTAAATAGTAGCCACCAAACAACATGTATATAATTTGATTTCTAAATCTAATATCTAAAATAGGAATTTAGGTAGGCCAAATCAGCTCCTGATTTAATTTTTTTAAATAACTCATTATTTTATCAATTAAAAAAATGTGTGACAATCTTTAACAATAAACAAAAATATATGCATTTCAAGATATTTAATTATTTTTTAATCTAGATAGAATTTACTCTTTTTTTATATTTATTATTATATTAAAGGTTTAGAATATTTGCATATATTTGGAATCAATAGTAATTATTTGACTAAAACTGTTTGTGTATTATTACTTTCATTTGCATAAATTGCACCTATTTATAAACAGTGTTATAGCTATTTACAATATTTTGTATTTTTAATTCATAGCCAGAAGAAACAGTTAATGTACGTGAACAAATCAATCAAAGAACAACAGTTATGAAACCTATATATGGTCTTAGCAAATCAAAACGTAAACAGTTTCGAGCTCAGTTACATGCACAGTATCCTACAATTGATACATCTTACCATGCAGATTCAACTATAAAGGATGTAAGTACACCCAATTTTTATTATAAAATAATGATTGTTTTATGTATAAAAATAATAATTGGTCTTATAAATTTAATGTATTAAGTTAAAAATATGCATTGAAGGTAATTATTTAATCCCACCTTATACAGTAACATCTATAAAGTATAAACAACATTAATTTTGAAAAGAATAAATGTACATAAAATTCAAATTTTTCAATTTTATCCAAGGTAATTTCCTTCTAAAATAAACTGTAGTTGTTTTTATCCCAAATAAAACCTTGTTTTTATATATTTATATTTTGTTAATTACAGTAGAACTTCTGTTATCAAAACACTGTATATTATTACTTTATTTACATCAACTATTAATGCAATATATATGAAAAATAATTAGATAACTAATTTATTTATTTATCGGATTATTTTCGTATAAAGCTACTTATCAAAACATTTTTGATTATCTCTACACACATATCCATCAGTTAATTAGCATCATACCAGTAGCCAAGTCCCCCTATTTGTATATTAAATACAATCATTTGCATAATATTTGGTACTATTATTAGGATTTCCCTTTAATTATTGTGGGGATCTTAACCCCCATGAATCATATTCAATTAATATTATGGTGGGACTGAAGCCTCTCCATCTCCAAATGTCTGAGCTAATTGCGCCACTGCGTCATACTGTAGTTATTATTTAGATAATTGATTTTTTTTTTTTTTATAGAGACAAGATGCTTCAACCAGTGGCCGGCCAGTAGCACCGCAAATGATAAATGTATGTATTTAGTATTTGTATTATATTTATGTCAAATTTAAAACTATAATTAATTCAATAATATAATGAATTCAATAATTTTAAAATAATCTTTATTTTACAATCTTAATATATACTATACTACTATAGCGCTTACATTTAATTATTTTATGAACATTTTTTTGTGTTGGTCTTCCATTTCAAATAATACATACTCTTATGCTGTTCAAAGATTTTCTTGTAAATTAGTTTTGCAAATCCAACATTTTTCTCAAATGTTAGCCCAGAAAGAGGAACACATCTTTATATAAAAAAAATAGCAAGATAAATAATAAATTCAAATTTGCATATTAATTTAATACTCCTCAATTTCAACTATAATGTTACAATTTACTTTACACAAACAAAATATACAATTTACCAATTTATTGTAATTCATTGAACTATTAAATTTGTTATTGAGTTACTTATAAGATGTTTTTGGGTTTTTTTTATAATAATATAGGTTAAATTTGTTAATGATACTATATTTTCTTTAAATTTATACTTATTATTCTATCAATTATTGTCTATTTGTTTATAATATAATGTTGCATAATTAAATACATACATACATGATATATATATATTTTTTTTTTTTAGGAAAAAAAATGACCAGCGGAATGAATGAAAACCATTTACTGAAAAGAAATGATATCATTAATATATACATTTTCTTTTTACAATTTAATATTTTTTTTTTAGTATACATTTTTTTTTAAATTTAATTTTATGTTTTGTAATGACTGATTATTCATATAATACGATGTTCCAAGTACTTAATAATGTAATAGCTAAACATTGGATTATAATATATAATTAAACTAAATAATGTAATAGCTAAAAAAAATGTACTACTTTTGGTGTTTTGTTGACATACATACAATTATTGCTTGGTGATGGAAATGATGGGAAATTGACACAATTGGACACGTTCGACTCACCATCGTAACACTGTCAAAAAAATTGGTACCCTCACAATATTATATGTTTTTTTATCTTTACTAATTATGTATTAGATTATAATTTAAAATCATTATTATTTAAATTTTATAGTAAATAGTATACTTTTTTCTCAATTTGTTGACTCTATGAAATATACCATAATAGGTACACGTTAAATAAAATTAATTCAATTTTTTCTTTTTAATTAAATAATTTTATTAAAGAATACGTTTAATTAGTTTAAAAAATATTTATAATACAAACAGGAAAACTGTAATAAAAAGATATTTAAAACCTGGAATTCAAAAATAGCATCGCCATATCTTTTATTTAACTACTTAATTTACATTTCTTTTTTCTGTAAATTGTAATTGTAACCGTTGTCTCTCAACCTTTAGATTTCGAAATGTGCTTTAATTCGAACCCCATTAAAACGCGTTTGTTGTAAGATCTTATTTTACAAAAACGCCATTTTCCCAGGAAAGAACGTCTACACTTCACCGACAGGCGACAACCCGTCGCATTTATTATCATGATGGAAATCGTGGAAAAATAAAATAATATTGAAAACCACGGTCTTAAAAGATCTTTTAAGACCATGTTAAAAACTATTCCGAACACGTAGAGAGATTAATTTGCTAATTGTATGTGATATCATGTATATTTATATGAATTAATACTGAACCGACTGATCAGTTTTCGGTGCATTGTAACATCTTATTTATAGTCTATTGGTATTTCTCATAATAATAAGACGGTGTTTTTAAACACGTAGCATTTAACGTTGTAGGCTGTTAGGAACTGGAATTAAAGCGCGCAAATAACAATATTCGTAACGCATTTCAAACTTAATACCGTTCCCGCACGATTCGTACACTCGGCGGCAAGCATCGTGTTCGCGGATACAAGCCGAATGTTTTGGATCTTCCAAAATCTTACGGATTCCCACGACTTCAGTGGCGTAATTACGAATGTTATATGGGAGGGGATATAAAATTTATTATCGGATAGCCCGTAATTGTAACAACCCTTCTAGGCGCCAGCATTAAGGGGATTGAAAGCGGGTATTTTCTCTCTTTGTCTTACACACATGAAACATGGCAAAATAGACGTTTCGTACTTCCAACGTACCGATCGATCTATTGGTGCGATAAGAAATTTGAAAACAGATTTGAATTCCTCTTGAATTTTACTACAAAACGACATTCCCACTTTTTTTATTTCTTTTTTTTAAGACCTTCAAAAATGAATTATTTACAATTTTTTTTTTTTAATTTGTTCGGTGAATTTTTTTAAGGGTTTATGAAAAAAAAAAAAAAGTGGAAAAGTCGTTTTGTAGTAAAATTCACGAGGAATTCAAATCTGTTTTCAAATTTCTTATCGCACCAATAGATCGATCGGTACGTTGGAAGTACGAAACGTCTATTTTGTCATGTTTCATGTGTGTAAGACAAAGAGAGAAAATACCCGCTTTCAATCCCCTTAATATCAAAGTTATTGGATATTCGTATTTTATGCTTTTGTTATTTTCTTTCACAAAAACGACATATTTTAATTTTATAACAAAATTTCTACTTTTCTTCGTTTTTTAACTAGTTTATTGAGTACTTCATTTAATACGAGTAAACCTTTCTTCGGCCACTTAATACCTAACCTAATCGCATCGTACCAATTGGTATAGTTACCAGTTAATAAACTGACGAATCTTATGAATTGTGGTAAATACTAACAAATTTTGTTTACGTACAAAAAAAAATTTTTTTTTAATTATAATAATTTCTTATTAGGTATATTTTTCATAAATTAGACAATATGTTATGTAAAAAAGAAAGCCCGTGGAGGATCTATCTCCCCGTAATTACGCCAATGCACGACTTGTCTCGTATATTCGTTACTATGGCGTATCCATCGCCAGTCGTGGAAATGGCGTTTACTCGATATTCGTCACCTACCCGTCAGTTATTATCGGTAAAAGTGACACGTGTTTTTATCAGTAAACGAATAATTGTGGTATTTGTCATTTGGTTGTTTATTATTATCGGCTATTAGTATTTAAGAATCTATAAATAGAATGGGAAAACAATATTGTCAATACGCACGATCATTCGATATTGGTGTGTACTCGTCAAATACACGAGTCGTCGTCATCGCCGATACTGTACCACAAATTGTAGATGAATTGAACCGCAACGGTCGACGGCGGTGGTGCAATGACGAGTGGTGTGCAGTGGCGCCCATCTCTTTTGAAATATGTGGTTTAAATAGTTAAAAAACCATTTACCCACACACCCGTTTTCAACATTCAATCCTTATTTATTTTAAATAAATTAATTATTATCTATGACAGTTCGATAATATTCAAATTATATTACGTATAAAAATCATAATTTAGGAAGGCACCACCCCCTAATTTACCTGGTTCAGTTGAACCACCTTTTGACCTCCCTTTGGGCGCCATTGCAGGTGGTGTGGGAAACTTTACCGACATATTATTACCGCTATGACTCGGTAGGAGTATAAAATTTTGCGCAAATCCGTAAGTCCCGCGATTGGTTTTTGTTATTATAATAATAATATACACGTGTTTAAATGTAACTTGTAAGTACTATAATAATTAGTACCTATATAGGCTGTAGTACTTACACTATATAGTACATTCTTACTCTGTGATAATAATGAGTAACATTTGTTGGTGGTAAAATTATCGAACGTTTGTAATAATCGTTCACTTTAAAATTATTACGAACGAACGAAAGCCGTGCCTACAAAAGAGAATTTAATTTTCTTTGAAAATATAATACCGGAAATATTTAAAAATACAATAGATACGTACGGTGTACCGTTTGCAATCGAACTCGCGTCGCACGTACATACCAATATGGCACTGTTTTTAATATTCATGGTATCTATACCGTTATAATTCTCGGAACGGCTCAAAATTAATTTTGAGCCGTTCATGAATAAACGTGTGCGCATCCAAAGTTATTTTGTCAGATACAAACCCCATGGAAATTGTCACTGATTAACGAGCGTTTAATATGCGCGATAACTATAATAGTACTAATTAGTGCATAGTAACACCGTTTAATCGGTGTTCGGTTTCTTCTGGTGCGATTTCAAATTTTCCGATTAAATTTTTTCTCAGTCACCCGTCACAATCGTTATCGTGTTGTTATCAGATATCTTGTTTCGGCGGCGGCGGCGGCGGCGTCGTCAACGAAGGCTCGGTGCCCACACAAGTCGCTTAACTACCGTCGTCCGCCAATCACCGTCGACGGTCGCGGAAGTATTAACAACTTTTTCTGGTACCTACGTAAAAACGAAAAAAAAAAAACATATACCTCAAGGCGCAGAAGCGGCGGCCGCGATTCGACAATATTCGGTTTCATGTGTACCGAGGGTCACGTCCCTTTGACGGGTTTCAATAGGTGGTAATGGATACGTCAGTCGTGTGGTGAATCGTCGTCATGTCGAAGAGCAAGCAGCAGCATCCCGCGATGAAGTATTACAAGATCGAGATCAACAAGACCGAATGGGAAGTGCCCGAACGGTACCAAATGCTCACTCCGGTCGGTCTTGGCGCTTACGGACAAGTCTGGTAGGCGTTCCGCACACCTAGTTTTTCGTCACTGACCGAGCGCGTCATTTCATTATTTTTTCGGCGTTTTTTTTTCCAGCTCAGCCGTCGACAATCGGACCGGACTGAAAGTCGCTATCAAGAAACTGGCCAGACCGTTCCAGTCTGCTGTTCACGCTAAACGCACGTATCGAGAGCTTCGCATGTTGAAACACATGAATCACGAAAACGTACGTACCATGCTAGTTCAAAAAAATGTCCTACATTTCGTGTTGTTTTAAACGCCGCCGTCTTTTCGTTTATTTTCAAAGAATTCGACACGAGTTCAAATGCAGTTAACCTTGACTGCGGGTATTGTTAAACGATCATTATATGTATATATAGGTATAGGCAAAGACAACAAGTTACAATGTACGAACAAAGAAACTTTTTTGATTGTTTATAGTTAAAATAATGGAAAATTGTTACGCGGCATTAAAAATTAATCATCTGTTTATTTAGGTGATTGGATTATTAGATGTGTTCACGCCTGCAAACACTATAAATAATTTTAATCAATTGTAAGTTTATATAAAAAAAAAATCACTACATTTGTATTATTAAATTGTTAATCTTATTTATTTATTTATTATAGGTATTTGGTGACACATTTAATGGGAGCCGACCTGAACAATATCATACGAACACAAAAGTTATCGGACGATCATGTTCAGTTCCTTGTCTACCAAATTTTACGCGGTTTAAAGTATATTCATTCTGCTGGAATTATTCATAGAGTATGATGAACCGATTTATTTTATGCGTACAATTGGTTGTTTCATTTCTGTCAATATTATACGGATTGTTTAGGATTTAAAACCATCGAATATTGGCGTGAATGAAGATTGTGAACTGAAAATATTAGACTTCGGATTGGCGAGACCAACCGAGAGCGAAATGACTGGTTATGTGGCTACCAGATGGTACAGAGCACCTGAAATAATGTTAAATTGGATGCATTACAATCAAACAGGTTTATTTTCGTACTTGTTATCTAATGATTCTCATTATTCATTTTAACGTTTTCAATAAATTTAACGATTTTTTTTTTTTTCTTTTTAGATATTTATATTGTTGTATAAACGATGGCATAATTTTATTACAAATGTAATGAACGATTTGTAGTTAGTAATTGTTTTATCATAAATTATAATCAATTCCATTCTGTTGGTAATCATTTTATATAGGGCTAATTTTTTTAATTCATACTAAGATTGCATCAAATTTTATTTTCATATTATAATATAGATGTAACTGGGCACTACAAAATGTAGAAAATTAATTTAATTATAATTTTTGAAAATAATTTTGTTAGTATTAAATGAATATTTGGAATTAAAAAAACAAAAATCGCAAAGTGTAAATGCAATTCATTTTTGCAATTCAGATTTATTTTTACTTTCAGTTGATATTTGGTCAGTGGGCTGTATTATGGCTGAACTCTTGACAGGAAGGACATTATTTCCAGGCACAGATCGTATCCTTTTCAACGTTTTATATATTTATGTTGCTGTTAACAAAAAATAAAATCTAACATAGAATATATTTTTCTTATAAAACATTTAAAGACATACAACAATTAAATTTGATTTTGGAAATATTAGGCACGCCATCGAATGAACTGATGCAGAAAATATCGAGCGAATCGGTAAGTCACAGGTGATCGTATAAATATACTTATAATCCTTAACAGCGTCTAAACTTAGATGTGGATCATTTAACACGTGTATTAGTAGTGTGTGGAACACCGTCCCATGAATATTTAAATAAAATAAAAAGCTCCGAGGTTTGTTGTGTCTTAAATTATCATCTGTTTGAAGTAGTAAATGTTTTTGTAAATGAAATAAATTGTGTACTTTATGATCGAGTTTTGTATTTTAGGCAAAAAAATATATACAGTCTTTACCGGTGATGTTGAAAAAAGACTTCAGCGAAGTGTTCAAAGGAGCTAATCCATTAGGTAAAATTTACATTTTAAAATCACCGCCGCCAGAGTTTAATTTTTCTTTTCTTTTGTGAACAGCAATTAAACTGTTAGAAGAGATGTTGGAGCTGGATGCTGACAAACGAATGACTGCTGAAAAAGCACTCGCGCATCCATACCTGACACAATATGCTGATCCGACAGATGAACCGAATTCACCTCCGTACGATCAAAGTTTCGAAGATATGGAATTAAATGTTGAAAAATGGAAAGGTGAATTTTAAAATCTGAATATTCTTTTGAACTCATTATAGGTATTATTATTTAAATTTCAAATAACATTAATAAAATAATTGTTTATGCAATGTAAATCAAATTTATGTTACAGAACTCGTTTGGGAAGAAGGCGCAGAAGCGGCGGCCGCTCGATCACACTCTCGAAATACGACGGCCGCGATTCGACAATATTCGGTTTCATGTGTACCGAGGGTCACGTCCCTTTGACGGGTTTCAATAGGTGGTAATGGATACGTCAGTCGTGTGGTGAATCGTCGTCATGTCGAAGAGCAAGCAGCAGCATCCCGCGATGAAGTATTACAAGATCGAGATCAACAAGACCGAATGGGAAGTGCCCGAACGGTACCAAATGCTCACTCCGGTCGGTCTTGGCGCTTACGGACAAGTCTGGTAGGCGTTCCGCACACCTAGTTTTCGTCACTGACCGAGCGCGTCATTTCATTATTTTTCGGCGTTTTTTTCCAGCTCAGCCGTCGACAATCGGACCGGACTGAAAGTCGCTATCAAGAAACTGGCCAGACCGTTCCAGTCTGCTGTTCACGCTAAACGCACGTGTCGAGAGCTTCGCATGTTGAAACACATGAATCACGAAACGTCGTACCATGCTAGTTCAAAAAATGTCCTACATTTCGTGTTGTTTTAAACGCCGCCGTCTTTTCGTTTATTTTCAAAGAATTCGACACGAGTTCAAATGCAGTTAACCTTGACTGCGGGTATTGTTAAACGATCATTATATGTATATATAGGTATAGGCAAAGACAACAAGTTACAATGTACGAACAAAGAAACTTTTTTGATTGTTTATAGTTAAAATAATGGAAAATTGTTACGCGGCATTAAAAATTAATCATCTGTTTATTTAGGTGATTGGATTATTAGATGTGTTCACGCCTGCAAACACTATAAATAATTTTAATCAATTGTAAGTTTATATAAAAAAAAAATCACTACATTTGTATTATTAAATTGTTAATCTTATTTATTTATTTATTATAGGTATTTGGTGACACATTTAATGGGAGCCGACCTGAACAATATCATACGAACACAAAAGTTATCGGACGATCATGTTCAGTTCCTTGTCTACCAAATTTTACGCGGTTTAAAGTATATTCATTCTGCTGGAATTATTCATAGAGTATGATGAACCGATTTATTTTATGCGTACAATTGGTTGTTTCATTTCTGTCAATATTATACGGATTGTTTAGGATTTAAAACCATCGAATATTGGCGTGAATGAAGATTGTGAACTGAAAATATTAGACTTCGGATTGGCGAGACCAACCGAGAGCGAAATGACTGGTTATGTGGCTACCAGATGGTACAGAGCACCTGAAATAATGTTAAATTGGATGCATTACAATCAAACAGGTTTATTTTCGTGTACTTGTTATCTAATGATTCTCATTATTCATTTTAACGTTTTCAATAAATTTAACGATTTTTTTCTTTTTTTCTTTTTAGATATTTATATTGTTGTATAAACGATGGCATAATTTTATTACAAATGTAATGAACGATTTGTAGTTAGTAATTGTTTTATCATAAATTATAATCAATTCCATTCTGTTGGTAATCATTTTATATAGGGCTAATTTTTTTAATTCATACTAAGATTGCATCAAATTTTATTTTCATATTATAATATAGATGTAACTGGGCACTACAAAATGTAGAAAATTAATTTAATTATAATTTTTGAAAATAATTTTGTTAGTATTAAATGAATATTTGGAATTAAAAAACAAAAATCGCAAAGTGTAAATGCAATTCATTTTTGCAATTCAGATTTATTTTTACTTTCAGTTGATATTTGGTCAGTGGGCTGTATTATGGCTGAACTCTTGACAGGAAGGACATTATTTCCAGGCACAGATCGTATCCTTTTCAACGTTTTATATATTTATGTTGCTGTTAACAAAAAATAAAATCTAACATAGAATATATTTTTCTTATAAAACATTTAAAGACATACAACAATTAAATTTGATTTTGGAAATATTAGGCACGCCATCGAATGAACTGATGCAGAAAATATCGAGCGAATCGGTAAGTCACAGGTGATCGTATAAATATACTTATAATCCTTAACAGCGTCTAAACTTAGATGTGGATCATTTAACACGTGTATTAGTAGTGTGTGAACACCGTCCATGAATATTTAAATAAAATAAAAAGCTCCGAGGTTTGTTGTGTCTTAAATTATCATCTGTTTGAAGTAGTAAATGTTTTTGTAAATGAAATAAATTGTGTACTTTATGATCGAGTTTTGTATTTTAGGCAAAAAAATATATACAGTCTTTACGGTGATGTTGAAAAAGACTTCAGCGAAGTGTTCAAAGGAGCTAATCCATTAGGTAAAATTTACATTTTAAAATCACCGCCGCCAGAGTTTAATTTTTCTTTTCTTTTGTGAACAGCAATTAAACTGTTAGAAGAGATGTTGGAGCTGGATGCTGACAAACGAATGACTGCTGAAAAAGCACTCGCGCATCCATACCTGACACAATATGCTGATCCGACAGATGAACCGAATTCACCTCCGTACGATCAAAGTTTCGAAGATATGGAATTAAATGTTGAAAAATGGAAAGGTGAATTTTAAAATCTGAATATTCTTTTTGAACTCATTATAGGTATTATTATTTAAATTTCAAATAACATTAATAAAATAATTGTTTATGCAATGTAAATCAAATTTATGTTACAGAACTCGTTTGGGAAGAAGTTGTTAGTTATGTTCCGTCCACACAGTTAAATTCATTGTAGATTATTTTAACACGTTTTCCACGTCATGTGTAACATTGCAAACTATTATGAGAAGAATGCTCAGATTCATTAACAATTTAAGTAATAATTATATTTGTAAATTAATATTTTAATTATTGTTACTGTTAAATTAATTCATATTGATATGAATCTAAATAAGTTTATTTAATGTTTACTATTAATTATGTTTTAAGTATAAAAAAAAAAAAAAATGTCTAACATAATTTTTAACACGCATTATTTCCTTTCTTGCAACAAATATATTTTTTTTTTCCGCAGTGTTCAATATTTTACAGTACATATATAAGTTATTTACTAATTACAAACATCACTTTGTGTATCAGTTTATTAATAATAATAATAATAATAAAAAAAAAATCAATATTTCGCAGAATACATATTTATTATCTAACAAATGGAAATTAAACTATCTTAACTGTTAAATTACTTTCCTGGCGGCCACAACCATTGGTCAGCATTAGGCCTGGCGATAATCGACTCCCAGGGTTTGAATGCCAACATTTTTCTAGTCAATATCAATTCATTTTCGGCCTGTATAATTAATTCTTCGGCTTGCCCACAGTTTATTTTCTTTTCTATATCTTCTACCGTTTCGCTCTGAAAGTACAAAAGTGATAGTAAAAAAAAGAAAATAGAATAATAATAACAGTACTTGTTGTACGATTTTGGCTCTGTGGCTAACAATTTCTTCGGTATATTTCCGATAAGACGCGTCCTCGGGCATTTTCTGCAAGGTACGCAAGATTTTTCCATACAATACTCCGAGAGTGTAATGTGGGTTTTTCGCAACATTCAACCTCGTGAGACCGGTCGTCTAAAAATTGAGTACACGATGGAATTGTTTCAAAATCTACTTGAATAATTTAGGTCATTCCTATACGAACGTACGAACTGTACAATTATTTGAAATTGCATTCATCGATCGTGCAAACGTTTAAGTAAACGGAACACTTATGCACAATATGCTTACCTTTTTCAAGTATTTGTAAGACATTTTCAACTCTTGAAGGACTTCTCGGGAAAAAACTTTTCTATAAAACAAGAATAACCAATTTCGCACGGGAATGAAGTTAGCAATGTATTGTGACTGTTCACAATTTTTCGGAAATGCTTATTGATAATAAAAAAAACACGATACCCTATATCACGGCCACAGCTGAAAAGATAAGGTCCCCGGTCATAGATATGTTTATCATATGTCCATGGTTTGTTGACTATTCAATATTATGTTTCTGTGGTTAGCATATTATTATTTTTTTAATTTTATTTGATGTAATAAAATGTTATTTATAATGTCTATATTGTATTAAATCGTGCGACGAGTTTATTTATGTATGTTATAAAAATTAATTCTTGTATGAACGATTAAACTTCTTGGCGTTGTTGAGAGAAATTTTCATTTTTTGTACGAGTCTCGGATGATAAATATAAACCAAAGAAAGTAAATAATTATGTTTAGTAATTTAAGTACCTAATAAAAAAAACTTACCTTTGTACAATGTTATCATTGGATTTTCATACACATTTATTCACATTTTCATTCACAATTGTCAATTACACATTCTTAATGCACAATATGTTTTTCAATAATTATAAATGGGCCACTCGTACGTTTAACTGGCGATTCTCCACGTTCAAGTAAAAACCTGTACTTTAATTTGGTTTCTATCAATGTAGTGTAATTTTTTTATAATTAACAAATAACAAAAGTATCGTTTCAGTAAAAAAAAAAATAATAAATTTTTAATAAGCAATAAACTAGTATACACTTTTTGCATGGAATATTCATATATTTTACAGTTTCCAAAAGAGCACAAAAAGTTGTGTATTTATAGGTAATTACCATAAATACACGTTTTGTATATTATGTCAATTATATGTTCAACTACCATAATTTATTACATTTAAATACTGTTTATTGGTCTCAGTAGTAGTTGTACATAACGTAAATAAAAATTGAGGAAATATTTGTTTCTATTTTGTAATAGATATTTAAGAATTTTATCATATATAAAATTGAAATAAGTATTATTATTATTTTTAAATTTGATAATTATAAAATGATATATTTTAATGAATACCTCTATTTCTTAATAAAAAAAATTTATATTTATATTAATGTAATATATTTTGTGTATAGGTGTATGTATAATAAGAAAAACAAAAAATTAAAATTATAATTACATTTTTTTTTTTTCAGAGCAACATGAGTATTTTTAATTGGTTTAATAAAATGCTTGGCATCGACAGCTCAAATATCAAGTATATCTTATTGAAAGTAATATATATATTTTTCTGTTATTTATTATAATAAATTTCTTTTAGTAACAATTTACCTTCGGAATTTCAACTACCGACTGAAAATACTGATGACAGAATGCATAACTTTGAATGTAATGACACCATAAATACTTATTCTTAAACTTAAGTTATTTTTATTTTGCACGCTTGAATGATTAATAACAAAATTTGTAGATACGCAAGAAAGAACAAGGTCTCTTCAAGAAAATGTAGATGATATTCAATTAAGCCTTGACAGTTTTTTAAGACAGCTGGATTCAGAATTTTCAAATATGGAAGAAGTTTACACTAATACATTTAATGGTAAATATTTGTGGAGTTATATAAAATTGTTGACAAAATAATATTCATTATTGTGTTCTATTTAATAAAGAATACAATAGTAAATACAACAGCATGTTCGATAAGCCATCAAACATAGAAGGATATAATAGTGTACCAAAAAAAAATTTCATAGCACGAAATTACTTTTTAAAACCAAGGTAACTTTAAATTGTCTAAAATAAATTGTTGAATATTTTAATAATATTGCATTATATATATATTTATTAGTCAAGCTCCGAGAACTTTAAATGAACATCCAGTTAGTGTAACAATGTTTCCGGGACCACATTTTGGACAGGTTTTATATTGTACCTAAGAATTAATTATTTTCTTAGGCACAACACACACTGAAAGAGCAAAAATGCTCCGAGTTTCTCAGAACATTTTGCTCCAAACTGCTCAGAACAAATTCCATTCACACTGATAAAACAAACGTTATTTGAGATACATTTTTTATTATAAAACATCTGTCGTCAAAATGAGTTTTAATGAAGATGATGTTGTTATACCGTTTTTGTGGCAATTTTTGTTAAATAGTGAAATACATGACAGTAAAAAATGAAAAATTTAGATGCAGAAGATAAATAAAAAAAGCCTACAAAAAAATAATATAATTTTTAATTTTTTCGCTAAATTGCGTGAAGATGCGTAGAAATTTAAAAATTAGTTATGAAATATTTAATGTAACAATTAAAAAGCTGTGTGATTGACATAAAAAGAACGCGTGTTAAATTGTATACTATTTTAAGACTTATTTTTCGTATTTTGTTTGGAGAAAAAATAGAACCAGACCGTTTAAGACCGATCATGTTTTGATGTGGACTGATAAGTGTGCCCGCGCGTCAATTATTTTATGTATGTTTTAATTATCTCTGAGCAGCTCAAAGCAGTTTTTCTCATTCAGTGTGCGCTGTGCCTTAGTTATATTTCTACATGTCTTATTATATGTTTAAATCTATAGTCGATCAGTAGACGTTATATTACTGGAAATTGGAATGGAAAAATGATTGAAAAAGAAATTAGCACTAAAAGATTACATGATGGAAATACTGAAAAAGTAATTGTTATGAAAGACGGCAATCAAAAATGTATAACGACAATAACAGAAAATTCAAAAACAAGGGAGCAAAATTACACCAAAAAATTGATGAACTTGGACGAGAGTAATTATTATTTAATTTGACTTTCAATTAAGTTATATCTTAAATTAATTATGACAATATTTTTAGGTCAACTGGAAGAATTTGAAAACCGATTTTCAAAATTGAGATAATGAGAATATGTTTTTAAATGTTTAAATCAAAATTGAGTATTAAGAATATAAAAAAATATTATGTTTTAGAAATTCAGTTACGCTAGTTATGGTTCAGTATGTCAAACCAGTCACAATGAACATAAATGTATAATAATAATTATTATTGAATAATAGCGTTGGAATGTTGTTTTACAATTATTTTGAAAAATGTAAGATATTTGAATAAATGTATGCCTTGACGAAATTATTGTACAAACGAAAATTTAATTTAGGTAAAAAAATATTTAACACGTTGACTGCCATGTGTACATGGCAAACTTGCCATTCATTTGTAGGTATTTTTCCTTTATGTTTGCCAAAATGTAACCAAAACATTCTTACTCTATGGTATAGACATATAATATATGTATATCTATGATATTCATGAGAAATCAGTTATCAGTTTATCACACTACATGATTTACGCGGGTTTATTATTTCCTGGAATAATTCATGGAATAAAAAATAATTTATTGCTGAGCAGGATAGAAGATGTGATTATCTCTTTTCTATGGATTATCTCTATTCAGGAACGCTGCCCGCTATACATGGCCTATCCATTATTTATTATTTAATATTTATGTTGCACGTGATCATTTAATATTTGACATGTGTATTAATTTTTGTTTTTCAACTTTTTTTTAAGTCACCAGCGACTGTAGGTTTTGTGTCGGTAACGCATATTACGCCATGGATGAGTCTCAAAAGCCTTCGGATTTCACGTTGATCGACACACACGGGTTCAAAAAAAATAAAAAGGTATAATTCGTAAAGTATACATTTACAACACCAAATTAAAATAATTAATATATGTGTATATATATATGTAACGAGTAAAAGTCGAAATCGGACAATCCTCAGAAATGCCCGGGCAAAACGTGAACTGCCAATGATACTTGGGCAAAACATCATATTTCGGCTTTTGCCCGGGCAAACCTAGTTGTGATCAGCAACATTTGGGCAAAACTGTATAGCCTCTACACATATGAATATTTCACAGTACAATTGTTGATTTTAATATTAAATATAAATAACGATAAAATAAATCTAGAATAAAATATTCACATTGTTTTGGTTAGTGTAAATTCATTATGAGTAATTTGATATATTTTTTACTTTTAATACAAATTACTTTCATTTTCAATTAACAAATAAAACTGTTGGTATTAACCTCCCAGTTATACTATAGCCATTTGGTGCTTATATTATCAAATAATAGGTTTTTGGACGTGTGGCGTGTGCCCTAGTTATCTAATTGTATATGAGTTTCCAGTTTAATTAAAACTTATGTAAATGTGAAAAATTAATAAATATATGTATATATGTAATAAACATACATATTAAAATAATTTTTACTTTATAAAAAGCCAGGGAAGATTTTACGTGCTCTTGAACATGTGCAGAGATTTTCCCTGAGAACTAAAGAAATTATGTCATATACCTATCTAATACCCTTTATTTAAAATTTTTTAAATGTTTTCAGGTAAAACGAGTTCTACCAGAATGGCTTGCTAAACCTACTATTGTATCCGTGGATTTAAAACACTTAGAAGTGCCCATTGATGGCATACCAGAGTTGGACGCTGCTTTAGTGAAAAAATTAAGGAATAAAGGCTGTACACATTTTTTCCCTGGTAATTAAATAGAATATTATTTTAAAATCTTGTTTATTCTGATTACTAAATGAATTTGTTGCAGTTCAAAAGCAACTAGTGCCATGGATAATAAGAGCGCAAAACCATTGGGAATACAGGTGGCTTAGGGATGCATGTATTTCAGCACCGACCGGTAGTGGAAAAACTCTGTCATATGTTCTTCCTATAATACAGGTTAGGTATACTTATTACTTATTGTAATGAAACTGATTCAATTTTGTTTAAAATATTAAAATATTTTTTAAAAATATTATTTGTATAGACGTTAAAGGCATTTACTATACGTCAACTTCGTGCTCTTGTAATATTGCCAACCAAAGACTTAGCTACACAAGTGTTCAAAGTGTTTTCATATTACATAAAAAATGCATTTGATTTGAAAGTTGTGCTCTTGGAATCTAAAAACATGACATTAGAAAAAGAGAAAGAAAGACTTCGGCGATATGGTATTCATCATTTATTTTTATGAAAAATCAGTGTTAATTTGTTTAATGGTTATAGATAGTAAACATGGATGGATAAGCTTGGTAGACATTGTAGTCACTACTCCTGGACGTTTAGTTGATCATTTATATTACACAAAAGGGTTTTCTTTGAAAAGTCTTAGATTCCTTGTTTTGGATGAAGCCGATAGTTTTACAAATATCCTACAAAACGAATGGCTAAATCAAGTTAATAATAATTTAGGTAAATTACATTTGACAATATAACTTGTTTTGCACATATTATATAAACTTTTTGTTTAGCATATAATGGACCTACAATATGTACATTAAATACATTAAATCAGTGGCCACAGAGAACACAGAGATTATTATTTTCAGCAACGCTCACCCAAGACCCTGAAAAATTAAAGTTTCTTAAACTTTTTGACCCTAAATTATTTACGTCGATTGTAAAAAGAAAAAATACACAATTGTCTACAGGTAAAATATATTTTATTGTATATTACATTATTATATATATATATGTAATATTTTAGTTGTATAAATTATGTTTACATTAGATACTACTTCTGCTGTGACCAGTACTACTGATGAACCTGTGCGAGGTGATTTCGTTGGAAAATATACAACACCTAAAGAACTTAAAGAATATATGATATTGTGTCCAGAAGAAAATAAACCTCTGACACTGTACCATTTAATAAGAAGTAAAAGGCTTCAAAGAGTGATTTGTTTTGTCAAATCAAAAATGGAAGTGCATCGACTGACTCGCCTTTTGTGCAGACTGAGTGAACTTGATACAAATAACTCCCCGCTAAGAGTGAATGAAATATCTTCAGATGTATCTCAAAAAGCACATTCAATTTATATTAAACAATTCACCAACGGAAAAATTGATGTGTACGTTCTCACAAGTCTTATTATTATTATTATTATTATTATTATTGTTTCATTATATCATTTGCAGATTGATTTGTACAGATTCATTAGCTCGTGGTATAGATATCGAACGAATATCTTGCGTTATATTATATGATGTTCCGAAATACCCTAAAGACTACATACACAGAATTGGTAGAACAGCACGCGCTGGCCATAAAGGAAAAGCTATTACGTTTGTCACTCCAGAACATGTAAATCATAATTATTGATTGTTGTATTTTTATTCATATTTTCTTAATATTATTAATAATTTTGTTTGAAATTTTATTATTTTTTCTACAGAAAGGACTGTTTGATAAAGTATTGAACACTGCGGGGAAAACTGGTTTGAAAAATATGAAAGTTGATGTTCCAGACTTGGAGCAGTATGAAGAAATATATATTGACGCATTAAAAGCTTTAAAAAGTGAATCGACTGTAAGTAAAATTTGTATTTAATAATATCATATGTTCCTGTGTAATAATATTGTTTTTGTTTGAATTAGCAAAAATTGAGAAAAGTTAATAAAAAATTATGGAGAAAAAACAAACAATCTAAACAGTAACATTTAAGTTGAATAATAATTTTGTTTTTATATAACTTTGAATACATTTTGTTTTATATTTTAAAATTATGAATACTTATCATATTTATTATACCAGATTAATTCATTTTTCCTTTAACCTTCACCTTTTTCATTCGATCTAATAAATACAATTTGCTTTTGGTGAATTAATGTGATAAATAGCAACTTTTGCCATTTTTTTCATTCTAAGAATATAAAAAAATCAATGTATTTTTTTATCAAAAGATGCGCAAATACTAATTAACATGAAACTTTAAAAAGAAGTAGGGTGTCGAAAAAACAATGGGTAAAATGAAGAAAAAGATGTTGCTATAAAATAATACTATAAACGGTTTCATAACTTCTCGAAAAGTTTGCCAAATGTATCGAACACATGGGCGGACTTACAAGGTGGGGGGTTATGGGGTCTAAACTCCCCCCCATTTTTTATTTTTTTTTTGGAAACCAGTTCATATTATATTTGTAAGGGATATGAATATTCATTGTCTTATCATATCATATAATTTATATTTACAATTACAAGACTAGTCATGGTACGTGTATAGTGTTATATTGGACATAAATAGGTAATATTTTTTCATTTAAATTTTATATTTTGTAAAACCGAAAGTCTACGATGTAAGCTTGACAAACTAAAAGAACGTTATTATCATTGTTCCAGTCATTAAAAAATAAGTGAATTGATTTCATAATTTTAAATACTCACAAACTTTTCATAGATATATTTTCGGAATATAATTCATATTCATCAAATTTTTATGAATAATATTGTTGGGAAAATTTATATTAAAGTCAAGGTGAATTTTGCTTTATATGTTTTTTGACACTCGAAAACTTTTGGGAATTAATCATTGATACGTTTTGTAATGCATGATAACCCTCAACTGGTATCGTCAATTCTGTGACGTTCATGGTATCGTCGGGTCAAATTTGACCATATTACAATTAACACAGTTTACTTATTCCTAATTTTTTAATTAAGATTAGTTTTTATAAATAGTCTATAGTAGATTTTCAATAAAAAAAAAAAAATGTAATACTCTTATGAAAATAAAATATATATATAAAGAAAAAATGCTGAGAGTATTTGTAAATTATAAGATTGTAACGACTTGTTTCGACCGTAAGTCATCATCAGGTTATAATGAATAATAAAAAAACAAAGAAGGTATATAAAATAAGTTTGAATTTTAAATAACATAAAAAGGTTTTTTTGCTCTACTGAAAACCTTGAAAAATGTCGCTTATGCCCTTTTGTCGTGTAGCCGTCGACATTCAGACCATCCAGTTTGTTTCATTTCTACCATATAGTCATTAGGCGTGTTTTGGCGAGTTAATTTTTGGTAAACAGTTTACTCAATCAGCAAACAATTTGTTTTAGCGAAATTGTTTGGTGCAACTGTTTGCTACACGAATGCACTTTATAGCAACCTGGTTGCCCGTTTCAGTAAACAACTCAAGCGTGGTGTTTACTCGTTTTCATGAGCCATAAGGTTTGATAATATTCTAAATGATTACTGCTTGCTGATTAATGATGTTAAAAATTTAAATACTATTTAATTTATATTAGATAAAACTAATAGAACTAATAATTTTTATTGAAAAAAAAATATATAATAATCGAATAATGTGATGGCTGAATAATAATAGAAGAATATCGGCAAGTAGCGCTCGGAATTTCCACCGTATAACCGCTCGTGCATGTATATGTTAGAAATCTAGCCGAGTATCCCCTCTTTCGCGCTGCTGGGTTATCCCCATTAGCACGCCTGAATTACTGTTATAATGGGGTAGCAACAATGTACTGAGGACTATAAAATAGCTGGCGTTCAAAGAATTCGAAGAAAGAGGTTGCCCAAACAATTAGTTGTATATCTAACGATATACATATAAATCTTTTAAATTACCACGAATCCGGAAAATGATGATAATCAAAACTTGTTAAAACTTATCAGAACTCGTATTTTTCTTATCTCAGATTATTTTTACTCAAAACCAAGTTCAAAGGTCAAACCCGTATATTTACTACGGAAAAACCGCCGAATGACACAATAATTTCAATTTTCAATAATATTATTTAATCATTACACTATACGCCATCTATTGTTAAATTTCGCTATTAAATTTATGTGTTTCCATATCGCGCATTAATGTGGGCTATCTATGTATATTTAATCAATGATAACTATAGTAGCAATATCTAACTTAAATTCATATAAAACATACCTAATGTTTATTATTTAATCGCATCACTGCGAACGGTTCGGAAGCAAACACAGAAAAACCCAGTGGCGGTTATACATAATGTTTAAGGGGGGGGGGGCGAAAATGAAGCCAACTCCCTCTGCCAACGAAATATCCACATCGACGAGTACCAAGAAGAAAGATCTATTAATCTACCGAAACGAAATGCAGATGTAGAAAAAGGAAGACCAACGTGCATGGAACGTAAACGAAATAACAAGAAAACAAGAAAAGAAAGTAGTCACCAGATAGCGCTACGACACAACATAGAGGGCGTGGCAAAAAGCGCGGTTTTTTTTTCACAACACACACATATCGCAGTTATAGTCGGGTGAATGAAAAGTGGCCGCTGGCCAATGTGTTAGCAACGTTTTTCCTAGGGGTCCTCAAAATCAGTAAGAAATTAAAAATCTTAAATGCATTATCATTTTTTTGTTATCACGTAAAATACAGTTATTATAACCTATCGAGTAAGAGTATTAGCACATAGAATATATTCTGTGATCATAATATCAATGTTATCACGATTTTAGCACGTATAACTGAACTATTTTACCCCAACCTGACGTGTTTTCGCCACCGGGAGCGTAAAGATCAGCGGCCACTTTTCATTCACTCGACTATAGACGCTGAACACCGTGATTACACTGAGCGGTCCTATGGTTTCGCACCGCTATTTATAAGCGCCTTTCTGCCACGCCCTCTATGTTGTGTCGTAGCACTATCTGGTGACTTCTTTCTTTTCTCGTTTTATTACGGTCGGCTGACGCGCCATATCAGGCTGTGTCCGGTCAACAAAAGTGCAATGGCTCCCAGTCCTCTCAAATATAGCACCACCAAATTTCCGCAGATACGCAGCAACCATAAAAATACTTCAACGAGTCCAAAACTCGACAAACCTTCCGATTTTTAATGACATAAGTAAAGCACCATATAAAAGACTAAAATCTAGACACCCGATATGGGCAATCGAGAACACTACAGATAACCAGGAAGATATGTGGAAAAAATGCTGGAAAGATGCGAACGTAGTAAATAGCTCCCTTATCAACGATCCGACTCAGAGAGTTCCAGGATTTGAACTTCCTCGTGCAATGCGTGGTCTGCTTTAAACCGTATCAGGACAGAACAGGGAAAATGTAAGTTTCTCTTACATAAATGGAAAATGACAGATACCCCACTCTGTGAGTGTGGACAGTTTCAAACCATCAAACACATTGTCGAGTCATGTCCGCGGACAAAATATGAAGGAGGAATAGCAGAGCTCCATAAAGGCGGCAGTGAGGCACAAGATTGGCTACGTAACCTAGAAGTACACCTTTAGAAAGTGGGCAAATTCCTATTTATATCATTGTATGCGTTATTACTTTCAATCACACCCATAATTTATATGTTACCGCAATCATCTATATACTTATTATTTTATTGTGTTTTATTTATTTATTTTTTGTTTGGGACTCCATATATTTAATTTATATTGTTTCAGCTTATTTAACTAGTGTAATCGGTATTTGTTATTTATTTGGTTTAATATTTTTAGTTAAGTCATATATGTTTTCACCAAAAGCGACGCCATATGAACAGGACCGGATTAAGAGTTTACCGGGCCTGGAGCCTAGTAGTCCAAAGGGCCCTTATAGTCCTTACAATACTTATAACTAGGGTTCGGGACTTGTAGCACTTAAAAACATGAAAATAAGCGTCAAATTAATTGATTGTATACAGAAATATCTTTAAAAATCTTTAATATTAGTCAATTTTCAATTTCATATATCATTACGTATATTATGTATAAACAGAATGATTTGTGTGGCGAATGCTAGTACACCGCGTAATACAAATAATAATACGAAAATGCCAAAATAAAATCTAAACTTAAATATTTTGAACTTGGTCTGAGATAAAAGGCCTCTTCGGGGCCTTCAATGTTTCAGGGCCTGGAGCCCGGGCTCCTAGGCTCCGTGCTTAATCCGGCCCTGCATATGAAAGAAAAAAAAAAGACGCGCCATATCGGTATATGCAGGTGTTTAGTTTGACGCTGACCGAGCGATCGATCATATGCGTGTGTGCAATCGTTATTATTATTATTAATATTATTTAGTGTATTCCAATTTTCAATGAAATAAAATGAACGTAAGGATTCGTCTTTCCTCGATGTACACTTGTTTACACGTTTACTCCGTTACTCGTTTATTTTAGACGTTCACTATTTATTAAACGTTTACTCACATTTACACGTTTACTCGTTTACACTGTATACGATCGACCGAGTTTGTCGTCAGCTAACCACTAAACGCTCGATCACGACCGATGATCAGCGCGCACTGTCAGCTTCAGTGGCGGATCTAGGATTTTTTTTATGGGGTGTGCTTAGGTTAAGGTATTGTATTCTGTATACTCCATCCTGATGGCACGACCTTTTTTTAGTCCTAATAATGTGCTTAATATTTTAAAGGATAAACGTAAGTGACAACTTTAAAAATACATCTAAAACAAATCCCTTTATTTAAAAAAAAAGGAAAATTACTTAATAGTTTTTTTTTGTTATAAATTTAGTTTATAAACGTACCCTGCCCACTGAAAAATACGTATAGACATATAGTGTATAATATTTGTTTTTAACCACGTAAGGGGGGTGCTATAGTACCCTAGCACCCCCCTCTGGATCCGCGCCTGGTCAGCGTGTACCTTACGTACCTACCTTGCTAACCGTTGGTCGAGCACTAATTTCAGCCTTATACATGGTGTTCAAAGGGGGAGCGAAAATGGAGCATAACCATAACACATAATTGAACCAACTTACATGAGTACATGACACAAGTCGGTGCTGTACTGCCAGTGGCGGATCCAGGGGAGGGGCACAGGGGCACGTGCCCCCCCTGTCAATTTTCTATCGACATTTTTTTTTATGTTACTACGAGTATAAAAAAGTATCATATAAAAAAAAAATACAGTTGTAAATAAGAATAATACTACCTAGTACCTACTAGTAAACTCATTAATTAGGACAATTATTAGGTACATTTAAACTGATAAAAGTAGTTTCAGCTTAGTATCTTATCGATCTCTATTTATAACTATTAGGCCCGGAGCACACGTCTTGTGTTATCTTAACGCGCGACACCGCTGCGACAACGACGTAGTATTTACTTACAGTTTAATTTCGTACTGACCGTACTGCACACAAGCAATTGTGAAAGAACCTATAAAAATATTTTACTTATTTACTTATTAATGACTACATATATGTATAAATTATTATTATTTATATCACATATTTTGTAATCAACATTATTATTATTATTACCAATTTTGTTTAAAAATAAGAGTATGTATTATTAATTATATCATTAAAGAATCATTATACAATTTATATGTGCCCCTCCTATAAAAATATCCAAGATCCGCCCCTGTGTACTGCTGTTAGGTCTAATTAAAAAATATCAAATCCCATTGGGATCCACCAATTGCCCCCCTTATAACCGCCACTGGAAGAACCTGCCTATCTCGTAGGTACCTATACTTAGAAGTTAGAATCTACTAAACCACATAACGCCTAACCGATCGAATTGGTAATTCGAAGTATTTAAACAAGTCCGGTTGCGGATAAAATCGCGTCAAATCCAGTGAATCAGGAAAGAAAAAAGGCGAAACGATATAAAACGTTCATGACGCGAAAAAACGCGTGAAATGAATTTCGAGGTCAATTAAAACCGACGTTAAATCACGGAAGCGACGGTCGCGATTTTTTCTTCCAATGCTTGACGTATTCGATCGAATCGGGAAAGCGAGACGCTGAAAAATCAGAAAGAGTACGGAGACATCTTCCTTCGGTTGTTCCTGCGTTAAAACCTTCTTATCAATATAATAATACTATATTTAATATTATATTTAATAGTATATTGAATATTATATTCATATAATATAAGGGGTTTCTGTTTTTTGAAGTTTTGTCCATTTTCGATTCTCTTCTCCATTTTCAGCCCAAGTTTTGTAAAAAAGCGCCTTTATTAGTTATGATATCCGCGATTTGTGTTTTACTAACACTAAACTTGTTTGCGAACGTACGCGACACCCATATTTGTATTACACACTCGAAATCCAAGAATCTCAATTTTTTCTTTTAGATTTTATCTTTTTTGTTTACTAACTATTGCATTTGCATACTACAGTATGTTTACGAATACGTTCGTATGTAATGGAATCACAAACCCTGCTAAATACGAGTAAGATAATTCACAGAACGTAAACTAGAAAAATGTTTTCATCGACGCGATAATGGACGAGTAAGATAAAATAAAATTGTACATAGTATAATAATATAAGATTAGATTAGATAGATAGATATTTATTAAGGCATTCCACGATAATTATTCTATATTTATGATAAAAATTGTCAAAATCAAAAATTAAATTGCCATAAAAGTGTCCGTTATTTAGGGGTTTTCCTATATAAAAGTGGTGAAAATGTCCCCGTACCCATAAAAACGTTCGCCATTCGGAGGTGTTGTATACGTTAATGCAAATTTTTCTTCATCACCTGATCACACATGTTTATACTGAATTTTATGAGTAGTAAAGAGTTGTGTAACGGTTACAATTTCTGCTTAAGTATATTTATTTATTTAATTTTATTATTTATTTATTTTTTGTACATTTAATGACGACAGCTATTTAACCTATTCAGACCAAAAATTTTAAATAAATAATAAAATTCTTTACTACTCATACAATTCAGTATATTCATGTTTAAACAAGTGATGAAGTAAAATTTGCATTAAGGTATATTTGTTAATTGTTGAACTGTACAAGGTATAGAAAAACAGTGGTTATTTATTTAAATATTTATATATATATATATTCGACCATCTTTTATATAATATTTAAATGCCTGTGTGAAAACGTATTCTTCATTTTACGTTTTTTTACGATTTATCAAGTATATCATTATAATATTTTATTTTATTATCGAAAATGTTTGCTATTAAAACTAGTTTAGTAATGATTTTAATTCTTACGTTTCCTTTATTTGAATACGCAGGTAACTAATTAATTAATACACTCCAGTATTATATTAACATTAATTTTAAATGTATTCATGCTATTGAAATGATAATAAATTTGTTTACTATAATATTCTGTTTCATTTATATCTTATCATGTATAAATACAGACTAATAGTAATGTGTAATTTTTGTTTATCCTATTCACAGTGGCATTAAGTAAGATAATTTACTAGTAATTAATTTTACTACCTGTGTATATTTATTCTGTACATATTAAATATAACATTGAAATGTCAATAATTAATAAATCTTTGAACACACATACATATATACCTAATGATTTTACAATTACAATTATTATTAGAAAAATTGTTTTAAACAATTTAAATTTTTCCCAAAATCGGGACATTTAGGTGTCCCAAAATAAATTTCGGGACACCGGTACACCAAGTCAAAAATCGGTGACAGTCTCGGTTTTCCGGGACGTATGGCAACCCTGTATTATATTGAAAGTGTCCCTTCTGCTTTCATCTGTTCTGTGGTAAAAAGTTGAAGATCGAAATTTGTGTAAAGGCGAGTTTAAACGTTGCGATGTGGGCTCGTATGAAAGCATACCTCACCAGCATTTTTATTACCATTGTGATTTAATAAAATTATAAAACCACGTCCACACTATGGAAAGGAAATAAATGTTAAAAAGAATGGGACTTAAAGCGCTATCCTGAGGTAGACCCAGATGACTAACCCTGTGTAAAGATTCACTAAAAGGGGAACTGAAAAAGAGTTTGCGGTGATGGAAAAGCCTAGAAACAAAATTACAAAATAAAGGGGGGATATTCAAAGAAGTTAAACAACGGACAAGGGTGGGTATATGAATAGAATCATATGCGTGCTCTTAATATCCAGAAATGCTGAAGCCATAATTTGCCGATTACAAAAGGTATGATAAATATGACTCGAAAAATGCGCAAGGCAGTCCATGGTACCGAGACTACGACGAAAACCTAACATATTATTGGGAAAGATATTATTGGTTGAATTGACGTTAAGGGGATCAGAAACGGTCCGTTTCTAAGGAGTATTGTATAGGGCATAGGCAACTTTAAATACGCAAGCATATTTACTATATGAGAGTGTGCGAGTAATAAATAATTGTTGGTGTGTGTGACTTCTCGGAATACCTATTACCGCTTCTTATCAATGAAACGGACGGGATATGGGCGTTCCAGGAATCAGAAGATGGTCGCACGCGCATGCACGTCAATGTTTTGAAAGAAATAATACTTTAAATTTCCATTCCTTAGCAAAATCTAAAATTGCTTACTATTAAATGGTACATTGTCAGAAATACATAATTTGGGGATTCGAAATAACTAAATACATTTTTAAAATTTTAATTGTTGAATCTGCTGATTTACTACTTAATTTTTGATATCTAGCCATTTAGAGTAATAATCATTTATTATTAAATATGACACACCACCATATTCTCCTATATCTACTCCTATTTTAATAAATGGTTTATCAGGAATTGAATGATTTAATAAGGGTTCCTTAAATTTTTATTTTGATACCTGGCACACAATGAACACTTACTGATAAAATTTTCTATGTCATTTGCCATATTAGGCCAATGATAATAAGACCTGGCCCTTTTAATAGTTTTAGTCATACCTATGTGGGTTTCATGAAGTAATTCTAGTATTAATGCTCTTAATTTAATAGGTACAATTAATCTGGCATCAAGATAAATCAAATTATTACTTACTGTTATATCATTTCTAAATTTCCAATAGTTAAATAGTTCTCCTTTAAATGGTAATTTAGTTTTATCACTAGGCCAGTTGTTATTGTAATAAAACTTTACTTTGTGCAAACAGGGATCATTTATAGTTTCTTTTTGAAATTCTAAAAGTTTTCATCACTAAACTGTATTTTTCTGAATTAATACTATGTACAACATCATTAATTGAAATATCATCTTTTATATTTTTAGTAATATAATCTCTACTTAGATAATCTGCAATGTGCATTTGCTTACCTGGAAGGTACTTAACTTCTAGGTCATATATAGCTAACTTAGTTTTAATTCTTTTTAACCTATTATTCTTAATTTTATTATATTCTTTATTCATAATAGAAACAATTGGTTTATGATCAGTATGTACCGTTATACGTCTACCATAGATGAAATTATGAAATTTTGTACAAGCATATAATATTGCATTCATTTCTTTTTCAATTTGAGCCCATTGTTTCTCGGTTTCGGTTAAGCTACGTGATGCATATGAAATAGGTTTATTGTCTTGCATAATACAACACCCTACACCCGATTGTGAGCTATCTGTTTGAATAATTATCTTTTTATTTGCATCAAATGCAGCTAAAACTGGGGCACTCATCAATTTATCTTTAATTTTATTAAGCGATTGAGAATGAATTTCATTCCAGTGCCATTCAACATCTTTTTTTAATAAATTTCTTAGCGGATCAGACATTTCTGCTAGATTTGTAACAAATTTCCTAACATAATTAACAAAACCAAGTAACCTTTGAAGTTCTTTTTTAGAGGTTGGTTCTTTAAGAGATTTTATAGCCTCTGTCCTATCTGTATCTATAGACATACCCTTATTATCAAATAATAATCCTAAAAATTTTACCTTATTCTGGCAATACTGAACTTTTTTCTGATTAAATTTAATATTGTATCTCCTAGCGCGGTCAATAACTTGCTGTAAAATTTTATCATGCTCTTTTTTATCATCTGCTGCTATAATGAAGTCATCAAAATAAATTGTTAAACCTTGAATATCACCAAAATATTTTATATTATATTTTTGAAAAACCATAGGTGCAGTTTTGATACCAAATGGTAATTTATTAAATTTAAGGGTGCCTAATGGGCTTGGAAATGAACATAAATTATTACATGAGTTTGTGAGTTCGATTTGCCAAAATCCATCCTTAAGATCAAGAACTGTATAAAAATTTTTATTTAATAATCTAGGAGTTATTTCATCTAGCGTTGGAATAGGATAATTTTCTTCTACAATATTTTTATTTAAATGTTGAGGTCTAGACACAATCTTAAACTTTTGTCAGGTTTTTCAATAATAACTATGTTGTTTAACCAGTCAGTTGGCTTGTCAACATAAGACACAATACCTTTTCTAATAATTCTTTTAGCTTAATTATAAACCTATCTACAACTGTATGGTACTCTCCTATAAGGCGCTGGTTGAGGTTCAGCGTTATCTTTAAGGTGTATTTCATACAACTCAGGAAACTTACCAAGTCCAGTAAATACATCAAAATTATTTTTATAAACGATTCTTTTCTGAACATATCATATCAACTCTTTTATTAAATCATATTTTCACATGATTCTAAACCTAATATAGGAATAATATTTTACACTTATGCAGTTGACTCGGTTTTAATATTAAAACTCAACATTATCTATACATTCAGGACTTATAACACATTTTATTTTACATTTTCCTAGGCTCTCTATCTTATGACCTCCATACGACTCAACATTACATTTATTAGATCTCAGCTGAGGTTGAGGTTTAATTTCCTTAAAATGTTCCCACGGAATAATATTTACGTCACTACCTGAATCCAATTTAAATGTTATATTCTTATTATTCACTCTTATTGTTTTTGTCCAACTACTATTAATCTCATGCACATTATATATTGTATTAATTTGAAATATTTCCTCCTCACCATAATGTGTTTCATGGACCTCTTTTTTCTCTTCTTTGTTTTTATTCTTACAACCTATAGCAAAATGGTTCATTTTTTTACATATACCACACATTTTACCAAATGCAAAACACTCTCTAGGTTTATGTTTCCTACCACACTTCTTACAGTTATACTCATTATTTTTATCACCGTCACATTTCTTATATACTCCCTTTACATTATCTTGTTTATCTACATTTTAATTTTAACATATTTATTATTATTATTCTTAATTAAATTCTTACCTTTCCCATTATTTGTACTCTTAATTTTTACCATATGTATCTCTGATGATGTTGTCATTTCTTGAAGTTCTTGTTTAGTTGCCTCTGTGGTTTTACATATTTCTTCCGCCTTGTCCAACATCAGGTTACTTATGGTTAGTAATTTGTCTTTGATTTCTGGATCTTTAACACCGAACACTATTCTGTCTCGTATCATGTTATCCTCTTCTTTGTATTCACAAGTAGCAGCTAGTGTTTTTAATTCAGTGAAAAATCATCAAAGCTTTGACCCTCTTGCTGTATACAACATCCAAACTTTATAGTTGTAGCAGAATGATTTAGACCTAAAAGCTAGACAAAAATTCAACCACT
Organism: Slavum lentiscoides; assembly: GCA_032441835.1. Taxonomy (NCBI): domain Eukaryota; kingdom Metazoa; phylum Arthropoda; class Insecta; order Hemiptera; family Aphididae; genus Slavum; species Slavum lentiscoides. The sequence continues at coordinate 14,150,538 of CM063712.1, read as the reverse complement.
CAGAAAGAACCAAATTTAATTGTGAAAAAAGATTTTAAATTGTCAGCCTCTTTTCTAGGTTATGTAGGAAGTCGATTTTTAATTAAATGTTTCATTATTTTTTAAATTCACCGATGACAAACGTAAAATAAATAAGAAATTGAAAAGAAATTAAAAAATAGTTCAAATTAAAAAATTAAAAATCGACTGCCTACATAACCAAGAAAAAAGGCCGATAATTTAAAATCTTTTTTCAGAATTAAATTTGGTTCTCTCTAAGTAGTTGAATTTTTGTCTACCTTTTAGGTCTAAAATAGTACAAATAATGCACCGTTTTCAATTCCCTTAATTAATAATTTAATTCATTTATTTATTGAGATTAAAATGTGATTTATTTTTCAGCGTTTTAAACAAATATATATTTATAATACATTCAGTGCCGGCCTGGCATACCAAAGGCCCCTGGATCTTTTTATTTTGGGGCCCCCTGCCCCTTGGTTTAATATGAAGTTAAAAAATTCATATCAATAAAAAACAATTCATTATTTTAGGGTGTCCCAGATCCAAGGGCGGAGTGACTCTAAAATTCTTACCGGGCAAATGAGATTTTTCCGGGCCATTTATGAAAAAAATTAATTTTTTTTTTTTTTTTTTGGACTAACGCCTTCTGTTTCCATATAGAGTTAATACATGCAGGTTAATAAAAGAATCTATGGTGAAGTTAGAATTCGGTGGTCGGATTTAATTTTTAAGTTAAAGCAATTTGAAATTTGACAATTTTACCGTGTTTCTTTAATAGATTTATTTTGTCCGTTTTTCGCCTCGTACTATAATAGTCCAATGGATAAATACCACGATTTGACGTGTACGGTTCGGGATTCGAACCGCTGTTCTCAAATCAATTTCTGCATTATTTTTTTTATACATTATAATAATACAAGGCAAAGATTTCAAAACTGGTGGAGACATAGCGTTAAAAAATATTGGTATTAAAAAAAAAAAAAATAGGGCCCCGGCCGCATTCGCGGCCTAGCGGCTATGACCAGGCCGACTCTGAATACATTATTGTACTAAATATTTAATATTAAATATAATTTTTTTTTACTGTTTTACTAATTAGCATGCATTGGTATGAATAAACATTACAAATACGAGTATAATATAAATTTTTGAAGAATGAAATAGTTTTTATTAGAATTGACAAAGGACAATTATTTTTTCAACTTTACATGACGTAAATGAATAACCATAAAACATCAAAATGTAGTAAATTATTCATTTAGATTATTATAATTCTAAATGCTTTTTGTATTTAAATTATCTGAAATTATAAATTTAAATAATATATAAATTGGTTAACAGAGGCCATTCGTAATGATGGATTTAACGGTAATTGATCAACAACAATTTATAAATTACTAACTTGAAATTCCTTAAACCACGTTTATTAATTCTAAAAAGGTAACACTTGGGTGTCCTATTTTATAATCTCCTAAAAATAAAAAATAATTTTCATTACTTCCAGATTCAAATACTGAAGGTATTGTTTAATATATATGGTTTACAATAATGTTATTTATGTTGTATAGGTAATAATTGAATTATCCAGCTTCACTTGTGAACAGTTTTACTGTTTAAATAAATTATAATTACATTTTATATACTAACCGACTATTAAGCTATACTAAATTTGAGTGTGTGTAGTGTGTTTATATATATATATATATATATATGTAAATAATGAAGTAAATATACAATTGAAGTTCGATATGTACATTCATTTTCCTTCACTAATTTGAGTTCAATGAATACGACAAACAATAATTTTAATTTTAATGGTCACCATGGTAACCGGTTTTAATCATGTTCAATTTTTCATGTTTCAAAATCATCTTAAAAACTTAAAATTGTCATTTGTCCATATTAATTTTCACAATGTACACGATTTATCCACAAAAATAACAAACCTTTTTCTTGAAACGTTCTATTCATCGGTGAAATTCGGAATAAAATCCGTTTGGTTGTTTTTAAGTCTATGGGGGTCGTCAAACATACGGAAATTGTCTTTTATTTATAAAAATATATATATATTTGCAGGGGCTGGTATAGAAAATTATCGCCTGGCTTTCAACAATGGAGGAATAAGTAAAATATCTAATACATAAAATAATATAATTGTCTTGATTCCTATAGTGTTCTAAACTGTATACAGTTGAGCCACCTCTTTCATTACAGTAAAATTAAGTGATTCAATTAGAACGTATCATTTTTATTAGTAAAAAATGCATTTGTCTTTTGATTTTTCAACCATATGATGAGGTGCTATAGAGAGTCATCAATACTTTAGTATAAAAATAACATTAAATTACTTATTCAAAATAATCTCCTGAATAATATAAGTACTAAGAGATTGTGTAATATATAATATTTCTTTATTTATGAAATAATTTACAAATTGGAAATATGTTATGGTTACTGTACTTAAAACGTTTATTAAACAAAAAGAACATAAATTATACAAAGGGTGTAGTTAATACATGCACACAACTGACTGGAGTTCCACTCGACAGCCCCGCTAACAGCCTACTAACTATATTAATTATTAAGTTTAACAGAATATAGGTGTCTGATGGTTGATAGGGGATCCTTATCAAATAATTTGTTTGCTTAAATTAAACTGTAAAATTTGTCTTCAAAATATTAAACAAAAATGAAATAGATTACAGTAATACCTTTTAACGTCTAAATTATGTAATAGAGTTTATATTATTTTTTGTGTAAATACCTACATAAATTCATAAACATATTTTTTTTTTTTAGAAGAAAATTATTCAAGTAAGTTATTCTTTTGATTTAATCCTAATTGATTACTTTTACATATTTTATTTTTATTTAAATTACTTTTATAAATAATTATTTAAAAAAAAAAATTTGTTTTGTTCCACGTTTTTAGAAAAACACAAAACCTACTTATTATAAATGTATTTAGCATAATATTATGCTTTGATTAGCTCAGTAATAATAGGGATCAGTCCTGTATCATACCTTGCAAATAATTTGTTTTTCTTAGTAGCATTTTTTAAAACATTGCACGTTTTTTTAAATCTCAAAGTAGTTAAAATGAATATTTTTAGGTTATATCAATTATAAACGTACAATTATACCGTGATGTTAAGAGTCGGTATACACACGACCGATTAATCGGACAGCTTTTTTATCGTATTAAAATGTTAACGTATAATAAGATGTTGGTTAGGTTATACCACAGACATTTTGTCGGACGATCTATAGATTTTAAAGTCTTTCAATACCTAACATAAATGACGTTGTCGGTATTCAACTGTGCATTGTATGTTGTGCATTACACAGTTCCTTGTGCATTTTAGAAATTGATTGAATATGCATTTTAAAATTTATCACCCAACAAATTACAATGAATGGTATATTATTATTGTATTTGTATACATGTGTTTTGATTATGAACTATTACCAGAGAAAAATCATAATAATGATTTAATGTTACTTTAATATTGTCAAATTATAATTTATAAATTATATCACAACTAAAATAAAACAAAAATTACAGTCACTACTTTAATTTATTATAGCTAATCCTACTACAATTAATAATAATAATAATAGTAATAGTAATAGTAATAGTAATAGTAATAGTAATAGTAATAGTAATAGTAATAATAATAATAATAATAATATAAATAATTACTTATAGCGTAGTTCTCATCTCCTCGTACTTATTGTTGAAACTCGAAGAAGTTTAAACGCGACGCATTTGTCAGGTTGACGGTAGTTTATTGTTTAATAACATTAGATACAAAACACTGAACATAACGAGTAATACAATATAAAGAAAAAAAAAGTAACGGTTAATGCAGCGATTACGGATGGGAAGCATTTACGCATATGAGACCGTTGAACGACTCATCTTCTGTAAAGATCCTACCACAGAATAGATGAAATCTATTCATCTATTCTGTGATCCTACCTCGGTCTACGTTCAGTCGTCCCAAATACAGTGCCGACACCCTGACTTATAATAATTAGATAAAATTCGGGCATCCTGACAATTAATTGTCTTCACTTGTCAAGATCCCATTTAAATACGATATTTTTTATATTACATAAGATTTTTAAGAGATTGCTCTCTTTCACATTTGGTATGATGCATGTCATTCTGGTGGTCTTGTCTTTCTTCTTGGTCTAGCCATGGTTGTATCCTCCTTGCTGTCTGATTTCTTCTGTTCTTCCCCTTTCTTGCTGGATTTACCCTCTGACGGCACCTCCTCTGCATTGGTCGTGGTTTCCATCTCTATTTCCGTGTTAATTAGTTGTTCAAAGTCCTCTTTTTACATGTATGTGTTCAGAGGCGGACTGGCCCGGTGGGACAGTGGGAAATTTCCTACTGGGCCACATACTTTCTAGGGCCGATGAGCTTAAGAAAAATAATTAAATAAATATACATATACTTGGAAAGAACAATAATGATTTTTAAAGGAATAAATAAATAAATAAATAAAAATTTCATATGCTTTTATAAAAATACTGGGAAATATGAGTGTACCCATGACCTACGTAATGATTAACGAGAAACATCAAATTATCAATGTCGTTAAGGGATTAGGGGCGCATTAAGTGGCAATGGGTAGACATTTTTAGGGGCAGCAAACATAAAAAATCATGGGAATTTTGTATTATGTAATTATATAATAATAATATATATATATATACGTATATAAAAATGTAAGTTATATAAATCGAATCTTTTAAAATACCAAAAGTATTTATATACATAAATATATATGATAAAATGCATTTGAATACCGTTAAAAGAGATAATAAAAAGCGTAGTTATAAAGAATGAGAATTTTTTGGGAATATTAGAAGGGGGCACCACAGTTCATTAAAAAATTTTGTATAACATAGGTAAACTGTTTGAAAGTATAAGCTATAAATGTCTTATGAATTAACGTGGTGGGTAATAAATTAAATAGGGTATGTTGAAATGCTTTTTTAAAAGGTGTATTCCATCTCTTTGAACTCCCACCTCTCCTCAAAAAAACACTAATAACTCCTAATAAAAAAATATTTTGAGGGCCTCCCCTTGTGTGTATCATTTATTTACATTTAAGGAATTTTAGTATGTAATGTAAATTTAGGGGTGGCAAATTATATTTGCGCCCATACATTAAACCTTAATGTGCCCTTGGTGATTTTCCACACTCCTCCACTCCCAACCATTTCATTTAATCGTGGTATGCCCCTAACTTCATTATATTCTTTCCAGGTTATACAAAATCATACATTTCTTTACTCGATAATTGTGCGAGAAAAAATATTCGTAAGTATTGTTTAAAAAGCGTAACGAGGGTTGGCCAGGGGTATCAGGGGCGTACGCAGGGGGGCTAAGGGGCTGAAGCCCCCCCCCATTGACCTATAATTCAATTTTTTTATGTTTCATATTACCAATATTACTATAATAATGATTAATAATTAATTAATAATAATTAATAATTACTATATAATGATTATAGTGGTCGTAAACAGTTTTGTTTATTTTATGGTGTTGATAAGACTGTAGTCGCCTATCGGGGAACCAATGGAATGCGCAGTGATGTACAAGTTTTTCCTTTCCAATCGTTTAGCATAGAATAGACACAAATAGTGTAACGTCACATTTACGATTGATAACATGAACGGTTTTTGGTTGATTGTTCTGATTCCAAAGTTGAAAAAAATAACACGACGTTTAACGATTAAAAAAAAAAAAAAATTATTACGCAACAAAACTATTTTAATGCTCATCATTTTTTCAATTATCTATGTAATTATATATTATAGTAAAATAGTAAATTAAGCAAAATCTTATGTCGGCTGAATATTTATTTATTTTCAAGCCCCTCCCCCATTGGAAAATTTTGCGTACGCCACTGAGGGGTATCATAATGATAAAATGTATTAGTTATTATACGTTCAAAATTCAGACTTATTTGTTTATCAGCTAACTGTACATTTAGTTATTATTATTTATATTGATAATATCAATAAGTACACTAATAAGTATTGGCCGTTAATTAAAATCTTAAATAATGCCTTTTTTTCATACACATATATTCAATGAAAAATACATTTATAATATTCAAAATCAATAAATTTCAAAATCCTTTGCTTAACTTAGGTTCTATAAAAATATTCACTATAAAATGTAAAATTAATAACTATATATGTTTCTATACTAAATTTCTAAATAAAACTATAGGTACCTATAATCAATATGTTTTAAAATATTTTGCACTCAATTGAAAGATTGTTTCCCTAATTGTTTTTTTATATCTTAATTTACCCATTTATAAAGGATTTTACTATATGAAATTATTTATTGCTTGTATAAAATGTTTTGAAAAGATGAATGTTAATAATATAATAATATACAGTTAACAGTTTAATAAAAATAATTTTGATAGCAGTGATCGATGATCGATGAATACGTAATGGAAATTTAAGAATTGTGTACTTTGGATTTAAACAAATACCTGATTCAAAAATTGCATTAGAAAAGAGTTGTTTTCCAAAAATATAATAGTAATTACTGATTCCTAATTATGATATGATAAAAATTCATTTATTATAAATTGATTATTTTATAATCAAGTCAAATTAAAGATTACAATAAAATAAAATAAATAAATTTAAAAAATCAGTCATTCATCAGTATAGAGACCGAATTATATGCATTTAAAATCCTAAAAATAAGATATTTTTGTGCTCTACAATTATACACATACATATTTTTATTTTGGAAATATATGATGTTTTATAAAATGAATTAAATACTGAAAAAACAAATACTCATAAAAGTAACAATTTCTAAAAATTATAAGATAATCAATCGTAATCTTTAAAAATTACTTAAACAGCCATACTTAATACATATACTTGGTGACGTATATAGTTTAGGTGTATTTCTATTTATGAGGTGTACTCAAAAAAAAAAAAAAAAATACTAAATTATATACCTACATAATATATTATGAGTTGAAAATACGAGTAATAACATGTTAAAAAAAAATGAATTCATTATAAATATATTTATTAAATAATATTGATATCTCGTTCAAGTTTAAAGGTAAAAACTTCACCTGATCTGATCGCGGCGTTTGGTGGGCGCGGGTGGGGGGTAGGGGTAGAAACTAGAAACTAACGGAAGTCACAATTCCTGTTGCATTTTTTTTTTTTATAGGTAAACCATTACATTTTTTGTGAAATGTTCAAATTAAACCTCAATTTATTCTTAAAACATATCATTTTGCACAAAATATTCTCTTGCCTTAAAATACGCTTTTTTATGCGCTTAAAATGTTTGTATACCGGTTCTTAGGCCCGGGTCACACTATGGCGATAGCGCCGCCATTGAGCGCGTGGTGTAGTTTTGAACCGCGACGTGTCGCGGTTTGGCGGCGACGGCTTCCTTTGTAAACAGGTTTATTTTAATGACGTGGGTCACGCGCCGCCATCGCACCGTTAGGCCCGGGACGCATATTAACATACTGCACCCTGTTTTGGACCCGGTATCGAATTGACGATTTTGATTGGTCTATTTTAAATTTGGCGCCTTTAATATTTATATTATATTATCAGTTTGTTTTCACTGTGTACATTCAGTATAAATCTAGTTTAGATAAAACTAAACTAAACTCCCGTACCTATGTAAATTGAACATTGAATTATTGTTATGCATGTCGTACGCTCGTACCGGTCGTCTAGATAGTAAACACACTACGTTAAACACTTCACAGTCGGCTGCTACGTTGTACGTATGTGTATATCAGTAAACTTCAAATTACTATAACTTCTAAGTTAAGTCTGAGCATAAAAATTTAAAGACATCATCATATTTAGTTAGAAGCACACGTATTTTGAAAAAAAAAAAAATACTGCATAGGCGCTAAATTAGATTTGTTCCGTACATTTTTATAATTATAGTAATTTTATACGGTACCTATTTGTTGGTGATGAAATACGTTCTTTAATGTGTTCTAGAACGAAGTAAACACTACTTTTCGACAGACGAATACGAATATAAAAAATTGTTCATTATTGTTCTTCATCATCCGTTAAATTTTCTACAAAATCAAACTTGGTTTCGAAAAACGAAATCCTAATCAATTTATCAATTAGCACACAGACACACATTGAACTATAACAATTAAACACACAATTAAAACTACATATATTGTTTCTTATCAAGATAAAATTTCCTATCATGATAAAATAATATAAATATTAAAGGCGCCAAATTTAAAATAGACCAATCAAAATCGTCAATTTGATACCGGGTCCAAAACAGGGTGCAGTACCTATGTTAATATGCGCCCGGGACACACCAAAGCAGTGCGGCCACAAATAATAATATTTGTGGATAACGCCACAAACGCGAGCCAAAACACCCCAAAGATGTGAGGTTGCAGTGCAATGTATAACAATAACTATAGCTATGATTCATTTAAAACACAAATATACAATCAGAGTTGGACTAGTTCTTTGTGGTGGCCCGGGGAAAAATGTTTCTAGCGGCCTCAATGACCAGTGGCGGTTTTGGTTGTACTTTTTTGGTGAGGCGACTTGTGCGTCACTCTCCCCTCCCTTCATAAACAAAAATTAAACTTCACAATAATGGAATTTAAAAGCATAAAAATAATTATAATTACATAATATATCAGTAACCACTAATTAGTGTAAATTTCGAATAAAAAGCACGAGTAAACAAATTTAAACGAACAAACCGAAGCGACGATTCGAATGAGACAGAACTATGAATTAATATTACAAATTTATAACGATTTCCGTTTGAATCAATTCCACCGTTCTGCAACTTTTGTACCGATATCTTGTATTAGGCGCTGTGTTTTGTTGTTGAAAGTGCCGCGGCTGCGGGATTACCATAATACCACATCTATTTTTGGTACACAGAGGCGATGAAAAACGAGCCTCGCGATGATCATTGCGCATGCGCAATTCTACTTATTTTACAGTCGCGCGCTTTGCGTACATACGCGCGCGCGCGCGTGTGTGTGTGTGTGTGTGTAATTTATTGTACACAAGTACAAATCCAGAGGCGACGTTAAACGGTGCCTCTCTGACGTCATAGGAACATTGCCGCCGGCTGAAATACCAGCGTTTGTTTACGTAATAATTATTTCGTGCATTTCTTATCGGTTTATCGCAATTTTTGGTAATAAACACGGAATGATATATTATAATAATATAATAAATGATAATTCATATTATTAAACTTCGTAGAGAATTTTTTCTCAAATAAAAATCATAAATACGTTGAAAATTATTAGCGAAATGTGTGTTGTCGGCGAGCCAAGCAGTGTGCTTTTTGAGTATTATTTACTACAAAATTTTAGGTGAGGCGCCGCCTCACTTGCCTCACCCTCAAAGCCGCCACTGTCAATGACCGAGGAATTTTCAAGAATGTTCGAATGCAATCGAAGTGATATAGGACCTATATGTTTTTTTTTTTTTTAATTTTCAGCTCCTAGAGCCAAAGCACACCATTTTAATGACTTATATAACTTAACATTCAATAATTGCTATAAATTATAATTTCATATAGAGTACAGTTACATATTCGGGGTAAATTTTAAGACTTTACGACTATTATTATTTTTGAAATGCCGGAGAAACACAATAATCGATTTTGACAAAATCATTTTGCGTTTTTGCAGTATTTAACGAAATTTTTTTTTTTGTTACTTTATTGTGTCACGTTAAAAAACTATTGAGAAAATCGAAAAATCGCCTTCCTATAAAGTACACTACTCCAACAAAATTTTCTGCTGGAAGTAGTGTGATCCGGACCATAGGGAAATGAATCGTCGAGAAAGCTCAACCAATTGGAGCTGCATATTCTCAGTAAAAAAATGTAAAGACATAAAATACGGTCTTCACTCATCAGTCATCATTTAAGTAGAACAACTATATTTCAAGAATATTGTTTTTATTTATTTATAAGAAATCGTAATTATAAAATCAATTTTACTATTCTATTACCTAAATAACATTAACAATACAATATTATGACACAAAATTTATCTGATGATATCTTTGAATAAATTGTGTAACAAATTACTTAAATCTTCATATTCTATATTACACCTAGGGGCTACAGAGTGTAGCACTGTATTTTTAAATACATAGGTATTTATTTTAGTAATTACTATAGTCAAGGCATAAAAAGGAACTGTATTAATCATATATATGAATTTCATAGCAGTAACAAAAAAAAAAAAAATAATTACAACAATTATAATATTGTATTATTTTTGTTTACAGCTGCACAATATTATCCGACCGTCCCACAATTTTGTGAGGATCATTCAAAGTCTAATAATACTCCCCGAAAGCGCAAAACTGATAACGTCGATATGGAAGGACGGAATATACGAATACAGTTTAGCGATTAATAATTAATTTTTAAAATAAATAATATTGTAATTCATTAATAATGCATTATTCCTCAATTAAACTGTGTGTGAGTGTGTTACATAATATAAGTAATTAATATTTAATAGCATCTTCAATTTATTGTTAAATATTGTGTTTTAGCTTAATTTTAGTCATTTGTTTGTTAACTCTACGCTTTCTGAGTTATAAAATATAATATTATGCAAACTTTTTCACCTTCCTGCATATATTAAAACTATTTGATAAATCATTTTTTATTTTCAACTTAACAGTTTAAATAAATTAAAAATTGTAATACTCTTATAAAAATAAAATAAAATAAATTATAAAAAATAATAACACTATGTATTATATTATTATTAAAAGCTTTTATTTAACTTCACTATTGTATGTCCTGGAATTTTGAAATCAATATTTCATCCACTTTCACTGAAGCTATCGGGCTGAAATTTGGTACATAGGTACGTTTGGTTCTCGTGACAATGCACGATTACTTAAATGCCGTCATTTTTAATCCATTTTGAAAATATCATATTGAATATCAATACAGCCCCTTGTCTCAATAAAAAAATAAAAATCACAAACAAATAACAGCAATAACATGGAAACTATATAGCATTACATTTTACTATTATAATTTTTTTTCATAGATAAAACTATGATAAATTTGATAAAATAGACACTATCACTATTATTATTATTATTATTATTATTACTAAGTAAAAATATTTTTAAAAAATATGTCCTAAAATGTTCAGGTTAAAAAAATTAATATGTATGTATTTACCTTTTTTGTTTTAAATGTACTTAATAGCTTTCCTATTAGTTTTTATTTTTGTCTTCAATGTTTTGTATACATTGCCGTTTTTCTGTTTAACCACAGTTAATTTTTCTTTAAAAGAATCACCTACCGTCTACAGCAAAATTTTATTTATTAGATAATCGTCCATACAAGTTTGTACTGTAGATAAAGCCAGTAGTGTAAAAACTAAAAATAGATCTTTGATTGTGACTCGGCGGTAAACCGGTAAACAGCGATAAAAGGCGACGTTCCCGATAGGGGCGCTAGTTACCGACACGAATAATTGTGAGTAATTATTGAAAATTAGACAAAACATGTTTCGGGAAATGCACGTTTCTGGTAAAGTGAGTAGTTTTAGTGCATAACAACCTCTATACAAAATTAAAGATCATAATATTATCCAAATATTTACATGAGCGATTTTCGATAAAATTATTATAAGTCAAGTTATAGGACTTAGAAAAACAGAAAATTTAAAGTTCTATAACTTAACTTTTAATAATTTTATCAAAAATCGCCCATGTAAATATTTAGATAATATTATGATATTTAATTTTGTATAGAGGTTGTAAAAACACTAAAACTACTCAGTTTACCAGAAACGTGCATCTCCCAAATCATGTTTCACGCGCGAAAAAATCATGGTGTGACGTCCTCTTAATATAAATGTATAAGAACGAATAGTTCGAACGAAACTATTCCCTAAAATGAATTATTCCGAACTAGTTCAGTGCAGATAGTTCAGTAGTTCGCATTTCATGAAAAGTTTAAGTTGGTAGTTTGTTATGTTATCAATGGATGTTTTCATGTCTTTTAATTCTTATGCCTGGTTTACATGATGCGTAGTACTTGTCATTTGTACTTGTCACTCGCACTAACACCACGCGTGTGAACAGCAATGAATAGTGTTTAGTATTAGTAAAACCGGGAGTGCGAGTGAATAGAAACTTGTTCTATTTACTAATGACAAGTAGCTACCCCCTCCACGACACTACTCTACTCGCGGTTGCGCTCGCAGTGTGTGACCGCCTGATGATAGTATTAGTGCTTAGTTTTTTCTTATGAACATTTATTAATTGTTACTTGTTGATTTTCTTTATGTAATTTTTTATTATTATACTTACATTTGAATGAAGATTAAAAAAAAAAAAAATTATAACATTATATTTTTATTTAATACTATCAAATTACTTTTATATAAAATGATAGACTAAGTTCTAATTTAATTTTTGCAGGTATTGCAGGTCTCATAATTGTATCTTCACATTGTATTTTAGGAGATATTTTTTGTAATAAAAATTCGAACTGATCCGGTGTCATTCTCATGAAACTTTTGTACTCCACTTTATCTTCAACTGCAAGTTCTCTTAATAGTCCATCCGAATTACCATGGGTATCTCTTCGAAGTAGCCATTTCTTTGTCCATATTTTTGTTTTTTTCTTAATTCCGTTTCCAGTTCATCTATTAAAGCTAATAATATTGTGTTTGAATAATGTTTTAAAATAAGACGACGGTCCATTTCATCGATTACTATTCACTACCTATACTGCTTTGTGCCGATAAATTTATAAGTAATATAATATTCACTGTATAGACTATAGAGTAATATTATAGAGGCGGCGTTATTATACTGTGCCTGTACAAAATTTGTCACCCATTCGTCAGTCAATTCTGTGACGTGTCCACTAGATAGTATGGTAATAATTAAAATCATATCTTATTATCACTATTTACTAATACCATACACTAATAACTCGTGTAAACGCCTAGTTGCGAGTGACACACGAGTGGTGTAGTGTGTGATAAGTACCATTGATTATATATTACTATATTCTATAATCAATGGTACTACGCATCGTGTAAACCAGGCCTTATAGTTCTTACAGTTCGTACGAGTTACGGTCCGATTTCAATACTTTATTAGTTCCTATGTTTCATAATTCTCTCGGTTTTTTGAAAATCATTGGACTTGCAACTGGAGACATTGCGTGAGGCAAACCAATAGCTATATCCTATATATCTATATATGAATCGAACGTTAGTTTTTCCACGTTTATAACATATTACGTATTGTGTTGTTTCTTATTTATTTATTGAAATTATTATTACGTTTTTACATTGAATATTACCAGTAAATAGTAAAGACTACAGTGAAATACCTACCCACGAGGAGGGTTTATTAATTGAATATATGATACATATTTATTAAAAAAATTATATTTGTGGCTATTGGTGTACAAAGTACAAAATGGTTAAGTCACATTTTTGTGTTTTCGAAATATTTATTCATTTTGTATTATTATCATTATTTTAATATTCTGTGTTTTAAGTAACTTTTTTGTTAACGAATTATTGATATCATTTGATATTGTTTATCGATCACTATAGTGTGGCGTGTAATAGCGACGTAATTCCAAAAAAAAAAAAATAAAGAATTATGAAATATTTTGCAAATTTGAATTAATGAACTAAGTGAACTAGTGAATAGTTCAGACGAACTATTCTCCTTAATAAACTGCGAACTAAAGAACTTTTCACCAAAAAGAACTACAATTACAATCTCTAGTGTGTACACCGTACATATGAGCAAACAAAAGTGACGAATGCTATCGCGCATTCGCGTGCCAACCATTGTGCGGGTGTGCGAGCGTGCACAAGCAATCGCCGAATAGGTCACATAATAGAAGTTTTTGGCGTAAAATGATGATAAGAAAAAAAATGTTATTTTAATTCGTTTCAAAAGAAAATTTACACATTAGTCATTAGATGAGTGATAAAATGGATTTGTTGTAAATCGAAAATTTTACATTTTTTAATTATGTTTTTTGAAGGACTGTGTCTGATAACATTCAACGGGATAATTCGTAATAATAAAATGGAAGTGCTTTTGTCAGAGTTTTACCTAAAACATAATAATATGTTATTATAACATATTATGATTCCGGAAATGTATTTTCCACAATTGAAAACTGATATTTAATTTCTCTTTAAAAAAATCCGAGTATTTTGTTTTTAATTATGCCATATTTATTTCTTTTAATAAACCATCCTTTCGTGCATATTTTCTATACGAAATAGCTCCGATGTTTTACGTCCGCCAGGCGTCCCGCGACGACTCATTTTTTTCATTAAGTATTAGTTAAAAACTGTTAACGCTTTTTGCGATTCGAATACCTATATTTACTTTTTTTCATCTTTGAGCAACTGATTTTTGGTGTTTTTCTGTAAACAAGTGTTGCGTAACATTAAACCTTTTTTGTATTTCCAACTTTGACGTCACAAATTCAACGAAACAGTATTTTACCGACGGTTGAAAACGCTTCAGGACCGAATTCCACACTTGTAAACAATACATTATAATGTATACTTTATATCCGGAAATTCTTATTCCAGTAAATGGATAAAAAAAAAGTATTCAGGCTAGGTATTCGAATACTCGAAAAATAAAATATTCATGCTGGATTGCACAAATGATGCACAAACATTTAAAGAACCTTTAGCGGTTTTAATGACTCGTTAACAGTGGCGCATCCAGGATTTTTTCAAGGGGGGTCTAAAAAACTACATTATGAAAAACATAACTTTTAACAGATAACAGTGTCGTTGCCAGTCCATATTATCTTAGTTCATGGTTGTTGACAACCGGTGTTATCTATATCGTATTCGAAATGTTGACAGCAAAATACGAAAGTTGTATCAGAATGTGGATTTTCACCGATAAATTTAATACTATTACACTAGCCAAGGGGGGTCCGGACCCGGAGTCCACCCCCTTGGGTGCGCCACTGCTCGTTAAATAACTTGGGTTGCATAAACGTTCGTTAAATTTTACAGAGTCGTTAAATTTCAGTTTAACGATCCATTAGTTAATCACCCGATTTCGGCTCTGTAAATTTTAACGACTCGTTAAAATGTGTTATCAGTACTTCATTCTATGGTAATAAATGATTATCAATAAGCGTGTTTTCGCGATTAACCAAATGTAACCAGTTTACTGTTGTTTATAAACAAGTCGTTTTCGCGATTTTGGTTGTAACTTTGGTAATACATTTTGGTTATAGGTTACTGATATTTTATAACCGATCAAATTTAATGTTTACGTTGTTTGGTTATTGATAACGGAAATGTGATAATAGGAGGGAAATTTAAAATGGGAATCCATAAATATAATATAATAATAATATATTGTTTTTATATATTTTTGATTTGTATTTAAAACTGTATAAGTGTGAATCAGTGTACAATATATGTAATAATAATATCGGCACCGGGCCCCTTATCATTTTGTATTATCACTAATAACTGTCTATAACCATAAACACATCGTTTTCGCGGATCTTCAACCAATAACCAAAATGTCTAAACACGACTGATAATAAATATAACCAGGTTAATCGCGAAAACACGCCTAATAAAAATTTACTTTATCAACAACTTTTGGCGGGCGATTAGATGATATGAATATGTTTTTAATAAGATAATAGACGTTTATATAATAATATATGTTTATTCTCCTTGAATTATTCACAAAATTGTTGTGCAACTAAACAGTGATTTAAACGAGTCGTTAAATGTTTACAGAGCCATTAGTTAATGATTTGTTAAACATTTAACGAATGATTTTTGTGCATCCCACCATAATCATTTTAAATTTATTGATTCATTCTATATAGTATAATATTATAGTATTCGATATTTTTCAAATACTGTCCGTCTGAATTTTGCACAGTTTATTCAGAAATTTAATACGACTCTCGCGCATTGCAAGCATTCGCTTAGGTATTAAGGCGGGTTTACATGCTACGACTTTTGCACGTTTTATCGGATAAGTCAAACGGACAATAAAACGTACGTTTTATAGAGTGTATAGACCTTCCGTTTATTACTCAGTTTTCCAACTCAGTTTCAACTGTGTTTAACTGTGTTTTTAGAGATTTTTTCATTTTTGACGATATGAAAGAACTACTGTTGTGGGCGTTTCACCATATTTTCCATAGTAAGGGTGCATTAGCTTATGGGAAAAAAAAGCTAATCAGACGAAAGTGGTCAAGGAAATGGCTGTTAAATATTTTTTACTTGCCATAGACAAGGGACGTTTTTGTACAGTTCAATTAACTCCTCGAGAAATGCACAGGAATATTGCCGTAAATTAGACATGTTTGAATAAATTAAAATGAAGAAAATACTACTTGAACAAAATTATATTAAAAAGTATTAAATATAATACTATAGATATGTGTATGTGTAATGTGTACGTATGTGTCTTTAAGAGAGAACTAAACGGATGATGGATGAATAGTAGTACAATGCATCAAACCTGTGTTTACATGTAAAACGAAGTGTGTAGACAGTAAATCGTACGTCTTATCGAATCGGAATGAAATCGAAGATTGGATCGAAAGACTGATATGGGCGCGGATTCATTTTCCGCGAAATTGAACGATAATTAATTATCAATTGAATAATTTTACCTTATTTTTTTCTTTTTTGAAGTTAAGGAGAAAAATGGGGTGACTATTTTATTAAATTGCTTTTTTTTGTTGCTTATTTTAATGTTTTTGAATGCGTATTTAAGTGCTTATAATGAAGCATTTTTTCAATGATTATGAGCGCTATAAGTCCTGAACCCTGGTCCCTGATTACTAGTATGTAAACGGTCAACGGTCGTTGTGCGTGCGAAAACCACCGTCGTCGTTATACGCGTTGTTTATAATATTTCTGTGATCAATTTTTATACTTGTACGACTCTCACATAATTTAAATAGCCGTTTAATTGAATGCATTGATTGATTGTTGTTATGTACTTCATCGTCGCAACAATTATTAACAAATTGTTATTTTCCGTAGGTACGTAGCACCACACACCTTTTCGCGAATTCAGTGTTATTATAGTATTTTGCAAATTCTAATAGTCTTCCTTTTCATTTGTAATTCTGTAACTCTAATAGTCCCTTTATATATACAGTTATATATATAGTGGTGAAACCAATATTTTGAAATGGAGAGGTCAAAGCCAAAACATTTTTGAAAAATACTCAACAATAATTATTTTATTTTATTGTTATAACAATTGTTTAGACTGAAATATTTTAATTAAATTGTATTAACCAATCTAACTAAAAATATTTCGGTGAGATTTTGATAAAAAAACTTTAATTAGTTCTTCTTCAGTGATTTTTTCAGTTTTGTTTTTCTTCGTCATAGTTAACATTAGTATTATATTATAATAGTATAATATTACTATTTATACATTACAAATCTATTCATGTTACCCAATTTTTAATTTTTAATATAACTAATTTTATTTGCTTGCTTATAATATAATATACCATACGATAATAATAATTATACTATTTATAGTTTATTATATTTTACAACAATACGCCGCGCCGTTCGACAAGCATTTAAATTTTTTTATTTGTATTTGTATATTTTTTTATGACTAGGCCGAGGGAGCAAATTTTTTAATATGTAATTTAATTTGCGTTGCCGTATGTTATTAGTACACATTATTTTTATCAAAATTATTTATTTATTGTTAATTAAACAAGCAACACTTTTAATTTTCGAACTATATAGTATTTTTTTGTTTTTACATAAATATATTGTCCACCAAAAACAAGCAAGCTAACTATTATTGCCTAGCCCTGTTGCCAATATACCGTATATTTGATCAGTTGTTGAAATATCATATCAAATATATGTTTTTTTTTCACAGTGGTACTTACGTCAGAAGATGTTACACCAGTCGCCTAATCTTAGTTAATATATAAAATCCTGCAGCGTAAAAAGATTATTTTTCATAAATTGTTTTATAGTTTCTATCGATTAATCATTATATTATTTTATTTTATAATTAAAAAATGATTGCTATTAAATTTTGTTTAATAATGATCACTTTGGTGGCTTTTAATATTTTTGAATACGCAGATTCAAGTAATTATATATATAAATACACTTAATTAGGTATTATATTACCATTTATTTTTTAAACATATTCATTTTTTTTTCTTTTGTATACTTTTGATAATGATGTAATATAAGATAAAATATCAGTATACTATATCTGTAATATATAAATATATAATTTTCAGTAATAAATAAATCGTTCTGACTGTCGAGGAATTGATTATATTGATTTCACTGCAAATTATAATCGAAAGATACAGCTTTAAAATTTCAAAAGCAGTTTATCTGCACTAACTATGCAGAGTTTAATGAACCGGGTAGTAGAAAGGTAGTAGAAGATTCTTCTGATCGAGCAATTGTCACCACCCGGGCCCGTGATGAATTTCTAAATAGATTAGATTTACGCTTTCGAGGCATTTCGAAAAAAAAACCGGAAAACAGAGTAAGAAGTAAAAAAATAAACAGTCTTTCGTTGTCATAATATATGGCAACATAAACAATTTTTTGATAAAAAATATCCTATGTTCATGACTAATAACAATAACAATTTAAATGGTCAACATGGTAACTACTTAACGTCTAGAATCTCAAAATTTCCCGTAATGGCTACCACTTTAAGCCTTTTTTTCGCGACAAAATGTAGCCTATAACATTCTCCAAAGTCTAATCTATCTCTGTACCAAATTTCATCAAAATCGGTTCAGCGGTTTAGGCGTGAAAGCGTAACAAACAAACAAAGTCACATTCGCATTTATAATATTATTAAGGATTAAGTTCGTGCGAAACATATAGATTAGTAGTTAAGAGTAGGTATGTAAATTTATTAAATTGTTTTAATTTATGAACCGTTTCCCTCCTTCTTCTATCCAACCGAACTGAGGATATCAATAATACAGAACAACGCAAACTACTTTAGATAGTAAGGAGAAATACTTAGGATAAGGCCGGGTCTGCAATTTTATTATTATGTATACCCAAACTTACTTGTATTTGTGTACGGTCAACATTTTGTGACATACATAGGCGTAGCCAGGAGGTCGCAGGGTATGTCACTACATACCATGAACGCCTACGAAAATAACAATTTTTATTCTACTTTTTTTGGAGACGGCTATTTGTCATTATAAGTAATAAATTATAATAGCTTATTGTTGTCTTTAAATAATGTGAGCCGTCATCCGTTAACACTAATAAAAAATGATGAAATATTATCCGTCATCGATTATTATCACTAATAAGATACCAACCGTATTCAATATTCATAAATCATAATAAACACGCATGTATCGGTTCGCATCGGCAAACACCATGAAGTAACATGGCATACATTTATTATAATTATTTATGTTATTTATGTCTTAACATAAAATTATACAAATATTAACTTTATTATCACCATATTAACTTTCATGCTTGGTTCTAAAAAATAAATATTGTACCAATATGTCATGCTCTTAGAACTTATATCTAATATTTTGTACCTAAGTTAGTCTAGCAAGTTAAAGTAAAATAAATGACAAATTGTTTGTAAGTAATAAGTTTTGATCAATTCATTAATTTTTCCTTCATCAACGAAAACAAGTAAATTTATTTTGAGTTTGTGTAACGTAACTTATTGCATTAGTCCTAATCTTATATAATTCTATGAAGAAATATTAACTACTTAGAGGGCGTGGGAGTAAAGCCCCATGGTTCACTTTAGTACATTGCTTCCTTGTATACCCTGAACAAGAATCTAGCTACGCCTATGGTATCTATATTACATTATGTACATTATATTTAATGTTAAAAACTCTAAATGTTTTCTGTAATTTTTTTTTATTTGTGTGTTTTTATTCTACTAATTAGCAAGTGCTGGTAAGATATAACACAGTTACGGATATTATATTATACGTTACATAATTACCTTTCAATGCCAAATGAAAAATTTTCATTTTTGAAGAATTAAACATTTTCAATATTGTTCAACATTTTTATTCGGCTTTATATTATGTACGAGTAATTTAGGTAATATTATAACGTGTATCAAAATATTATAGTATAGATATTATTCATAATGACATTTTGAAAGAACCATAAATAAATAATAAAGGAACATGTTAACAGCTGCCATTCATAGCGATGGATATAATGGTGAGTAATTAAGTTGTAAAATAAATAATTACTAATTAATGTATTACTAATTTGCTATCTTTCAGGTGCCTTATTCTTTTCCTTTGGCTTTGGCCTCAAAATAATTATCCAGATACAGAATTATTATCTTTGCTTATGGAATAAAATATTGTTATTTGTTATGCGATGAATTCATTAAATTATTGTGGTTTTCGGAACTAACCGTGTTTCCATTTGTAATTTGATGTTTCGAGACCATTGTGGATTTCATCTTCGGAGTACTTCGTATGCATTTGGCTGCCATGACTACACATGACTACGTGAGTACACGTGATTATATCTAACGGCAGTCAGAAGCGTACTCCGAAGACGGAACCTGCAACAGTTCCGAAACGTCAGATCACAATTGGCAACATGGTTAGTTCCGAAAACCACAATAATAATAAAATATTGTTGTTATTGTGTAGATTATTAAATATAATAATACGTTTTTTTTTTGCAGGAACTGGTGTTGAAAATTATGAGAAGGCTATTTCACGAGGCTAGTGAAATATTTAATAATATGTAAAACGATATTATGAAAATCGTTTTAATAATTATATTATGTAAAATGACGGGGTAGCGAGGTTGTAACACTTACAAGAATCAGTACCATCTTAGGGATATGAGCACCCCTGCCCACGTTGCTCCGGGTTCTTTTCTGACAAGGAGGATTAGACATTTTTAAGAGTTCCTGTACCAGGATTACAGGTATATGAAAACGGGCAGCAGGTATTCCATTACGATGTCTAGGTCCGTGTCGTCCCGGTTCGTCGAATTCCGTTTTGCCGAATTCCATTTCGCCGACAAATAAACCGGTTTTATACACATTGAAAAAAAGTCTCGATTCACCGAATACCGTTTTGCCGAATCCCGTTTCGCCAAATTAATTTTTCCATTTACTGCTCAATTTGCTATGTAAACATTTTACAAAAGTAAGTTAATAACATACGTTTATAAAATAAATATTTTATTTAGGTATATATATATATATATATTATTAAATTAAATTATCTGTGCCATGTCCCTTAAAAAGGCGTTACAATATACTACACAATATATATAATATTAATATTGATCACCTGGGAAGTGTGTACAAAGGGAGAGTGCTAATCTTTGACAAGTTAACAAATTATAAATACTATCATAATCTCGTGGTAGAGCGCATATGACATGATTATAAATTATTATGCACCCAAATCACCAAAATAATACACTGAACATATGAAACATAATCATAAAAAGGTAGCACATTTGCCCTTCTATGGACGTTAAATGAATTAGTGTTCATTTTGAAATAGCCTTCTTATCGTTTATAATAATAATAAAAATTTACCAGATTTCGGCAAAACGGGTTTCGGCGAACCGGGCCTAAATCGTCTAGGTCATCGATAAATGATTTCCCTAAGGGCCGACATTGAACATTCACAAGCGCGAATCAGAGAGGCAAGCCCGGATTAAGACCTCAAAGGGCCCAGGGGCCGATATTTAGTTGTGGGCCCCCATAAATGAAAAAAACCAATTTTTGTTCTAATCCCTGCTTGAACCTTATAATATTGGCTGCATTGGCGTACACATAACTTTACAAAATAACACAGTTAAATATTATATTAGGTACCATTGATCAATTAATTTTTGTTTCATAAATACCCGTTAAAACATTAAGTTTTATGCCTGTTAAATAAATATACATATATAAATTTAATGAATAATATTACACTTATTTCATTTAAAATGACACATTTATTTAGTATTTTTGTTGACTGTTGTCGGCACTCGTCAGTGGTTATATTCCGGGAAAAACAATATAAATATTCTAAAAATAAACAATAATCGAAAATACCGCTTGGTAACGTTTGTTCATTGGCGCTGATTGGGAAGGTGATAACGGAACTGTGGCGTATTATACATTTATAATTTAATTTAAAATGACTTCTGTAAAGTACTAATTTGATGATGCAATTTGCTACCGGAAACAAAGTATGATTGTAGAGATCGGAGCACCCTTTGTGGTAAAATTTTTTGGCACAGACATGAGATAAAAAAAAAAAAAAAGAAACACATCATTGTACTCGTAAAACCAATAGATTCCTTGCTCCGCTCAGAATCTAAAAAAAATATATATATACAAATTATCACTTGAAAAATTATGGGCCCTTTATATATGTGGGCCCCGGAGACGTGGCCCCCCCTTAATCCGGGCCTGCAGAGAGGTTTCACCGGTTGTAAAGCTGCAACATACAAAGAGGAGATAACGAACCATGTTATCAATCCCAAGAAAACCCATCAGGCGTATCAAAAATAAAGAGGGTGTTACGTCATGAGATTCGTCTAGCAATCGGTGCTGTGTCTCCAAGGTCACATATTAATATGTGTCAAATGGGCGACTGGCTGTGTTAAAGTGGACGTTCGAGCTCTTCATATAAAATAAACGACTGGATGAAGGTCAAAAACACAATGATAAAGAAATATACGTGGAATATAAAGAGGACCTAATAAAGTAGGAAAAATTTCAGAAATTTGAGAAAATGGAAACCCTTCATACAATTTCCACATACATATAGCTCATGACACTCGGAACCGAGTAATGACTGAGAAGCAGTGGCGTGGTGAACTTTAATAAACCACGATGCCTAACATTTATTTCTATACCTACCCACCCCAAGGCCGTCTCGAAGAAATATTAATGTGGGGGGAGATGTTAAAAAAAAAAGTTTAATTTTTTCATCAGTAATTTGTCAGACCAACTAAAAAAAGCCTTATCAGTTTTAGAAAGTGTTCAAACTAAGCTCAATTTGGTGAATAATTGTTGATTTACTGATTTTGCATTTTAGGTTGCATTACATATTTATGGTGACTTTAATTAACTAGCCTAATATTGATGGACTAATTATCTTTGAAAAGTATAGAAAGTGTACTCGTAAGTTGATCTGTGTAGAAAATCTTAGCACAATCTCAACACTTATTTATTCTCAAAGGACAACACAAAAATAAAATCGAAATTAATTATACATAAAATAAAATGCTTAGTAGGATTATAAATCACCCAGATTACCCGGTAATTAGACCGCAATCTCCCAACATAAATGGGTTTTAATGGAAAAAGCTTTATTGCGACTAGACTAGACCGATTCTCCAGAACCGCCCAGACAACACCGCAACACGTAAAAGTTGTATCGGATGCGGTTTTTTCGGTTGCCCACAAAACGCGTAGTGTGATTCTAGACCTTATAATTATTATGACCAAATATTATTTTTTATTCCATTAACGCTACCATACTTTGACCAATCCAACCACCCACCCAAAGAAATTTTGGTTATAACGCCCAGGCGTCATAAAAACCCTTTCACCACGCCACTGCTGAGAAGAATATGTAAAACAAAGTCACGTTATTTTTGACTTGGATAATCTTCCTAAATATTGAACCGATTTTAACAAATGGTGTGTGGGTGTGTCAATATATCAGTTTTGATTTCTTACGTAATATATGATTGAGCCACTTGCTCCCCCTAAGAAAAAGAAGGCATCAATTAAAGTGTAACATATTTATTTCTGTAAAAGGAAAAAATTAATTTTTGTTGTAATTTTTCAAAAATGTGGTACTTTATTTGTACAGTGTACTTACCACCATAGTTCAGAACAATACAACATTGAATTACTTTCTTAAAATAAAATTATAAATCCAGGCAAACGCTGAAAAATTAATAGACAGTATATATTATTGACATGTACTCGTATATGTCTTATGGCTGGAGTCATTCTATACATTTGTGCGACACCGAGAGCGTTATCATGACGTCATGAACCTGGCTCTACTCACCACCCGGCCAGGTCCCCCCGCTTCTATACCATCGTTGCCAGTTACATTGGAACGGCGATGACAACGCGATCTATATATACACATATATATATATATAGATATCTATATCTATACATATCTATAGATATAGATATGTCTATAGGTACGAGGAGACGAGGACTAAGCTATAGGTAACTTTTTGTCACGCGTAAAAAATAAATGAGATATATTTAAGACATATACATGTACCGATGTATCTGCATGCAGCGTAGATACTCCTTTTGTATTATACCTGTATTTCTTAGTTTGGGATATTTGTTACGACTTAAAATGAATTAGTTATCGTTGAAAATGATAGAATTTGTCTTCTAAACATAAAACAGTGAATTAAACACTAAATTAACTCAATATTAAACATCAATAGAGTTTATATTTTATGAGTAATAAATTTAATTAATCATTGAGTATACATAAATTTAAGTACACATTTATTAATTTTAATTTGTTTTTTATTTTTATTGTCTAGATAAGAGTAAAGATGAGAATCTCTGTGGTGCGTTATTTTTTTGTTTTAATTTGAATGAATCGGTATATAGGTGTATAGATATTCCAGTATAAATGTATAAATTTAAAATTTGAAATTCCTAATAGAATAATTTTAAATAATAAATGTCCAGAAACATTCTGTACCTATTATACCTAGGACTCTAGGTTATGAGAATGAAAATGCATACCTATTTTACATTGCATAATATGTAGACTATAGTAGATATTGATAATCTCATCTTGTAATTCCTATAAGAATAGACCCTGTTTAATATTTTGACTGAGTGTATTGAGTCTCTTTTCTACTATAACTTAATTACTTCTTATTTAGAAGAAATCATCATCGACGTCAGCATAAGATTTGTGCATGAGGAAATGTACTAAGCGCGCAGTAAATTTCCTTCTAGCCCGGATGATTAGCAAGGATGTGGTCATGGCACCTCCAAATTACATGCTGTATTTTTGGTTTGGGTATCATAATAGCCTACTTCACTCTCTGTTTTAGTCGATTGGTTAGGGGTGCAATCGTGTCCCCGTTAGTTATCTACGAACTGGCTATACTAATTAATAATTATATACCTATTCCTAAAAACCTATGCAGATCCTAAACCTTTCCTGGTACCGGAGTTTTTTATGCATTACAACTTCTTCAGTTATTTTTATATACCCTCCGATTTCACAAGGTGTCCTGAGAAGGAGATTTCGGATGATCTTATTCTACACTTTTTTTTGTGTGGCATGTCTTTCCTGAATGCTGGATGCTTCCGAGCGTTTTGGTTGAGTGGTACCCGCCAGTATACAAAACTCAGGTCCAAGAAACTGAAAAATTTCACGTCACTTATCTGCTGAATTAATTTTTTTAAGTCCAGCATTGGTTACGCCGTACGTGTCAGATTCGGTTACGTCATTGAGGCGTTTGTAGATTATTTTTAAAGGTGCCGCGAAGATCCACAAAACCGAAGACGGCTTGATCGATTTCTGGTGACGTTTTTTTGAAGAGCGCGTGTTGATAATATTCCCGTTCTTAATGCAAACTTTTGTGCTTGCAGATGGTGATGTGAGTGGTTTGTATGTTTGGTAGGAGACTAGGCCCCATTGACTCCTCCGTCGTTTCCCAAAACATTCAGTTTGTGAGAACATTTGCTATGCCACGGCATGCCTGTTAACGAGGTGTTTGTTTCCGATATACTCCGTCCCGGAGAAACTACTCTTATGGTCTGGTCGGTCACGGAGAACAGTGGTCCAGAAGTCCTGCGATCCTTCTTAGATCCGCGATAGTGGACAGGCATTGTTGTAGACAGACAAACACGAAATTCATCGCGCATTAAGAGGACCCATCGCACCCGCAATTGTTGTCCCCGTCTATCTTATAGTTATTATAGCAAAAATTACACTACACAAAACAATAAATGTAGTATCTATGTCAAAATTAGAGTTGAAACATCTATCACCAATTTTGAAAAGGACAATGTTTTCTAGAGAATGTCATATTGTTTTCGTAAAATATTACTTAACAAAAAAAAGCTTTTAAAAAGAGAGAAAAATTCAAAACACCGTAACTTCTTTGTTGAACAATATTTTACAAAACTGATAGAATATTCTCTAGAAAATATTGATCTTTTCAAAATCAGTATAAATATTTAACTCTAATTTTAACGTAGGCGCAACATTTATTGTTTTGTGTAGTGTAGTTTTTGATATATTTTCTATAAGATGGACGGAGACAACAAATACGGGTGCGACGTCCTCTTAAACCCGCGATTATACTGACTCTGTTATACTAACGTGGCATGATAACTGGTTTTTTTTTTTTTTATTAGAACGATTCTGTTGGCGAATGTGTGGTTGTTTGCTTAATGGACACAATGCTCGCGCGTAACTGTGCTTCAATTTCGAGGTTGTCGAATTCCCTAACTATCTCCTTTAAACTTCCAAATTCCTAAGTAAGCAAGCGAATAAGTTCACGCTAGTGAAATTGTCACTTACCTGTCCCTTGTAGATCGGTCGATTTCCTCTGCGGGGTGCCAAGACCGTAGCCAACAAACATTTTTTTGGGAAAGGAGGGGCTGAGAGTATAAATTTGAAATAAAATAAAACTAATAAACTAATAATAGAATATAAATCATTAAATTTTATTGTAATAAAAAAATTCGGGGAGGGGGGTCTGAACCCTAAATCCCCCCTGGCTACAACTTTGCTGGTCGGTGCGTAATGAGGCGTTTCAGTCCTATAAATCTTTTCCCCCTGAAAACTCCAATTAAAAATGTGACCGCAGATGACCAGTTCCGCAACCAGTTCATACTATCTTAGTTTATGGTTGAAAGAGTCGTGGAGGTTACGCGTCGCTATGGGCTTTACTTTTTTCTCTAATCACGACCATTCACGTGCCCACTACCCACGCGGTATTAAAACGGCAACCGTACACGTTTTTCAACTAGTCGACTTAACCTAACCTAACCGAAGTTGATCATTTTTCTATTTCTTTCTAAAAAGTAAAAACCAATCTTTCCGTTTAACTATATTATAGTACGTTAAACTGAAACTCTGTTTTCACAAACACATCATTATAAAACCAATAAAACTGTTGAAATAGAACTTGATTTCGTATCTATTACGGTTTTGGATAGTAAAACTCGGCGATAAAAAAAAAATGTAATTTACAAAATATATGCCTCACCACTTACAAAGCCCACGAGCCGCCACTACGGTTTCGTACTTACCTTTTTGGCTTCTAATTTCAATGATCTTAAACAATCAAATTTTCATTTAAAAAATATAGGTAATGTGTACGTAAAATTGTTATCTACTATCTTATAATTATTGTTTGTTTATATACTTACCTACAATTATAGGTACTACTGTAAATTGTAATGATGAATGAATTTAATTTTAAATGATTTTACCAAATTTTGAAATTTCAGGTCTTACAAGACTTTACATAAATTATCTCACAAAATTTCCAAAAAAACGTACGTATCATTCCGTTGACGTAGCTATAAAGTTGGCCAGAAAAATCATTTATTGTATAGTTTATTATAATTAACATGTTAAATGTAACCTGCTTTATTTGAGAATTAATACTATCATTATCATTCGGTAATACCAATTAGAACTAATTACTAAGCAGTATCATCAATATAATATGATGATACAGACCATGTGAACCATTTAGAAAAAAAAGATAATCGATAAAAATTTCATATACGTTACAATAAAAAAGAAATGTGGAAAAGTTAATGAACCATAAAAAAAAATAATAATAATAAATTGAAACCAGTAAGACTGTCGGAAATGAAAAAAAACATTGAAAAACGGCTAATTTGATATTTTGACGTAAAATAATAATCTGTATACTTGTGTGACTAAGTATATACCTACGAGTTATACGGTACAGTAGATGTATAAATATAAAATATATTAAAATTGTCAAATTTAAGAAAATTAAACAATTACTTTTCACACACTAATGACATACTGTATTGCAATGGTGTGGTGAACTATTTTACTACATGGAGCCAGACATTTTTTTTTTACCCACTCACCCACCTACCCGGGGAAAAAGTATGTACAAATAAGCAAAAAAAAAAAAACTACTAAAATGGTGTTGCCCCCTAAAACCAGCCCTGCACCATTTAAGCCTACTAATATACCAACCAAAAGGGGTCTCCGGAGTTCCACTCCGAATCGATTTATTGAACGCAATAATGTATAATTACTTTCAAATGTATAGTAATAACAAAATTCTGAAACGTTATCTAAGTAATTCCCCCTTAGCAACATCCACAACTCCCTCGGCTCATTATCACATTTTTTTTAGCCCATCAATAAAAAATAATCGCTCGTATGTGACGTCATAATATTAGTAAAATATCGAAAATAGTTTTATTACGAAATATTTTACTCTAACCGTGTTTTTAATTATTAAAAAAAAAAAATAATAATAATATTTAGTCTAATTCACTGCTCGATGGCTGAGATGCTTTAGCACATAATTAAATTTTGTTGTTAGTTCAAATTATCTATATTTTAAATAAGTACACAAAAATTAATATTATTGTGACAAAAGGTAAAAAAAATTCAAAAACAATAGCATAAGTCATCTTCACTATCACAAATCCCAAAACATTTTATTTTGAAATTTACATATTTATGCATAACTTGTCACAT
The DNA here is from genome assembly GCA_032441835.1 of Slavum lentiscoides. Lineage (NCBI taxonomy): Eukaryota > Metazoa > Arthropoda > Insecta > Hemiptera > Aphididae > Slavum > Slavum lentiscoides. The sequence goes on along the minus strand of CM063712.1, from coordinate 14,121,695 downwards.
TTGTTCATATTTTATTTAATCAGTGAAGCTAATGCCCGATTCCGCAATTTGAGGAGTGCCTACTAGCGGTGCATTAGCGGAATCGGGTTAAATTATTGGGGTGGTCTAAGTCACTATAAGACAATATACTAAATTGCCATTGAAAAAGTTGTTTTCTCGCTTCGCTCGATATGTGTCTACATATAAATACATTTAAATATTATAATAATAATTTTTCAAACCATTTTTGAGGGGGCTGACTAAACTTTTAGGGGGCAAAGTCCCCCAAGCCCCCCATTTTCTGCCAATGTACTAAACTACACTAGAGATATACACGTGAGAAGGGGTTTGACATTTTAAATCGCCCTCCTCCCCCCCCCTTAAAAGTTTCGTCAAAACCGCCACTGCTTCGACATTTATATCTATATCTTTTTCACTTGATATTATTATGAGACTTTCATGTCTACTTTGGTTCGTGGTAGACCGAAGTCGAGAATTAATTATTTTTAATTTAGAAAAACTTCTTTCACTTGAAACAGATGTTGCCGGAATAGTACATAAATATTTGTATGCTATATAAAGATTTGGAATTGCTGCAACTAAGTTAAAACAACACAACATCTTATAAGCATTTCAAATTAAAATTTCATTTTTTCTTTTGCGTTTAAGAACTATTGAGAAAATGGAAAAATGATCCCTTCTAGTCGAAAAGTTATACGCAGAAAAAATAAAAATAAACATCATTGTAAAACTAATAGTTTTCTCGCTTCGCTTAGGATTTAAAATTAGCTGAAAATTTATAACACTTGAATTATTGTGAACGTAAGTAATTCATATGAATGTCACGAAATTGCTCTAATGATATTTTTATAGTCAATCGTGTCAAATTAATCACACAAGCTACGACATTACTATACCCACTAAATAGCTAAAGACCATTATTTTTAATAAATACGTTTATTTTGGTAGGTAATTAATAATCAGTATAAAAAAGTACGAAAAGATTTGTGTTATAGTATACACGAATTTCAAAACAGTAAAAAAAAAAAAACAAAACAAAACAAAGCTAATAGGAATTTAGTAATTATAATTTGTCTTATTTTGGTATACAGGTGCATATTATTACAACGCCGAAGACTTTTGCAAGACACAAAAATTAAAGGCTACAGTTGTGAATTTGGAGAAAAAACGAAAATTGGAAGACCTTAACATTTAAACACGAAAACGACTTGCATATCTGGCAAAAATACGATTTAATTGTCTTTAAATAAAATGCATTTTTCTTTTATGATTAATAATTTTGCAATTCACTCACACCGAATGTTTATATACATATATAGATTATTAGTCAATTTATCAATTATTTAATATTGTGTATGCCTACTGTACGAGTAGGTACACTACACAGTACATTTAACTATATACAAGTATATATTTTAAAAGATTTTAATATTATTATTATTACCTATTATTTACTGATAAATTTTGTTTTAGCTTAATCAAAGTCATTTTTTGTTGTTAACCTTTCTATTTCTAAATTATAAAATATAACGTAAATATAATAATTGATAATTTTTTTTTTATACTTCTTATATATTCGGTACAATCTCATTTTTCTTATTTACCATGATTTAATTGACACTGTTACACAGTTATTAAAATACAACCCTATCTATCTCACGACGACCATTTAATTAATATATGTATGGGGAGGATTTATATGTGGTGTTAAATCCTACAAAATATCATTTTAATAAATAGAGACGGTTGATACACAGAACATTACAAATATAATAATTAATTTAACACAAACAAAATATAAAAACACAAATGAGAAAACATTATTTAGAAGAATGGACATTGAATAATCCGTAACGATACAGTTCACGTTTAGGTATGTACGGAGAACGATTTTCGCAGTGACGAGTGACAACGGAAATATCGAAACGTTTCGCACACATTGATATTGAATCAAATAAATGTAATACGTGAGATCATAGAACGAGCCGACTACGGGGCCGAGACATCACTAAACGGATTTATCTACGACTGAGGGAACGTATGATAACCGTAAAAAAAAAATAAACCTTTACTGTATAAATGAAGCTTTCGCTAAGTGATCGCACGACGTGATAAATTTGAATTTGGATAATTAATAAAATATACATATTTTTTTTTATCTAATACAATATTACTGGGGTTTTCTGAGTTTACATTGACAATAGAGTAAACACTAAAAAATGTAAGGTGAAAAAAATACCCGTCTGACATTAAGAAATAGGTACAATGGATCAGTGGCGTAGCCAGAATTTGTTCAAGGGGGTTATTAAATAAATGTGCTATAATTTACAAGTTTATATTAAATTCAACTATACGAGCCTTACAAAGTCATTACCTACCAATATACGTATTACATTATTACCTATAAAAAATCATGATTGTATATATGATTGAAGGACATACTTTAGTATGTTATTTTTAAACATTAAAACATTTTTTTTATAATTTCAAGTCTCAATAACTTTTAGCGTTAAAAATAGAATAATTGTTTAATGTTTATTATGTATAAACAAAATTAGTTTTCATAGTAATTATACGAGTACATCTTGTATATTAATATTACAAATTACAATATACTTACTATATTAATTTTATTTTTCTAGAATTTTTGGCAAATTCATTAATTATTTCATCTGTTTATAAAATAATATCACGATGAATATTGAGCATTGCCAAACTGTTGAGTGGTTTAGAGCAGTGGTAGCGATTAGCGAATGTTATATTTTGAGCTCATGTGGGAAAATCCGTATACGTGAAAAAATCAAATCGAATAGTCCCCCATCTTAACGTAGCCTAAAGGATGTGTCAAAATTTGCGTCATGCGGGCGCTGTTTCTAAAATGATAAAATACCCAGCGTTATTTTTGTTTTTTCCCTATTTATTTCGTAAAGCATGTGACATAAAAATTCTGAAATTTCCGAATTAAAATATTTGACCGAATGTAAAATAAAATAAAATAATTTCAATAGTACAAAACAGTAATCATTGAAATATTATTACCTATAATTATTGTTATACAAAAAAAGCAAAGGAGGGTTTGAACCCTTAAACCCCCCTTGCTACGCCACTGCAATGGATTATAGCGTATTAGGTGAAAAAAAGTACACGAATAAAACGTTCTCTATATAATGTTAAATTATTTATTTATTTAGACAGAAATTATGTTAAAAATTCAACATTAAATACAATTTAAAGAACAAACTAATATTTTTACTTTTTACTTAAAATATTTTTGTTTTTTTTTTTAAAAAAAGAACAAATTTCGTAACAAAAAAAAAACGTGTTACAACATTATAAGCTGTTTATAGCTACCAAAAAAAAAAAAACCGAATGCAAACATATTATATTTCTATTTCTAATTTAATAACAAATTCAAAGTAATATAACATTGGCACACAGATTTTGTGTTGATTGTATTGAACACGAAAAAAAAAAAAAACAAACAGTTAAAAGTGCCTTGTATTACAATAATATAATAATTGTATTATTCTACAAAGTTAATGCAAAGAAAACGTGACCCTGTCAGAAGGTGCACCTAAATTAGGTTGAGACCAAAAATAAATAAAAATGTTTTACCTTTTTTTTTTTTTTTAAACGATTAATTTACGTTCAGTCTTAATTCTATTATCACAAGAGACAATAATAATGTATTTATATATATAATACTAAACGAAGTTAACGAGTTTCGTATAAAATTTAACAATTTACAACACGTTATACGTGTATTATAAATAATATATTAATAATTCATAATAGGTAATACAAATAAATATAGTGTCTTGAGTATATTGTGCAATTATTTATACATACATACTTTATATCGTACAATTATTATTATCTATCTATTTGATTTTCGTCGTTTGAAAATCGAATATCTCGTAACACATTACGATATACTACACGTAAAGAGGCGGCCGGCGGGTAGGTACGCCGATTTGCATACGAATAACGAAAACGGAACAGTCAGTGTAAAACGAGAGATGAATTAATAATATTTTACAAAACGAACGGGAAGAGATGTTATAACCGTTCTTTTTTTTTTTTTCTACCAATAATAATGTACACGTGTAATGACAATATAACGCGCGTGTGTACGACACAGGGTATTATCGTCGAGTGACATCGTGTATAGACGACAGTTCTATCGAGAAGACACACAACATTGCCTGGAATACAAAAAAAAAAAAAAAAACCGTGTACGATTCGCGAGAGATTTGACAATATTTTCCATCGAGTTCACTTTCGAATAATTTATAACAGTAGATCCACACGTTGGTTCACCCACCCCGGGGAACAAGGCCGAAACCCATTTCGACCGATTTTCTCACCGGACAATTCCGAGCGCAGCGTCCATCCTACGATGATCGGTCGTGTAATTATGGGTTTGCGTTAAAATTCTGCAGTGGCTTTCGGACGGACTGAACGGAAGTATTATAAAAGTGGAGTTCGTCATACTCCAGCATACACATAGGTACGTATAGCATACTATGCATGTTATATTAATAATTAACAAACAAAAGTCATTAATGAGACTAAAAAAAAAAAAGTCCGAAGAAAACAAAAACCGTTTGATTTGAATTCATTCAATTTTTATTAAGTTTTATTCCGAGTCGACTTCCTAATCATACTTTTCAGAGTACACGACAGAATAAAAATGTTTAAAACAAATCGCGAATCGATTCGTACGGTATCCCGTTCACAAATCATTACTTTTGCACAACACGTCCCCTAGTCTGAATGAGAATTCTTTTGATTTTTCTGGATTAAAAACATCCTACGGACAAACGTTTGAAACACGTTATACTTATAAGAGAGATATTTACATTATATATATATTATATAGATTATATATATTTGCTCAAAAGTGATTTAAAATATTTCGACGAAAAACGATCAATTCTTACGACCTAAATTTGCGCTACTAATGGTCAATACTACGCACATTTTCCTCACTAAATACTATTACAATCATGTTATTCGGTACCTGTAATTATTTGTAGGTACTTTTACTAGATAATATTTACTAAAAAAAAAAAACTTATTCTCCATTTCATTAATATAAATAATATCGTTACAGTTACTCATTGTACGTGCGTTATTTAAAATATCAACCGACGTCCGACTTGCTCTATGCGATAAAATCCGCCACTGCAGTAACAATATAAGTGTACGTAAATACGAATTTTAAAACGCATAAAATAAAAAAAAATTTTGCCGAGTATATAAAATTTGGATGGCCGCGTTACATCGCATAATACAGTACATACGCTTCGGGGTCTGCAAAATGTATTACAGTGAGCCTGCAGCAATATATTTGATAAAAAATAATGGTATTAGCGTATTGTTTAGAACAGGGGTGTCCAACCCGCGGCCCGTGATAGATTTTTATGCGGTCCTTACTTCAGTTTAAAAACATTAAATAACTGTATATAACGTATTAATATTACGTGAAATTTTTCCGTGTAATTATAATTAAATATTAATACTTGTCAGCGTCAGGTTTCCCTACAAGCAGAACAAGCAGGTGATTGGAGCGGCGAAATTTTAGGGGCGGCAAAGAAAACTTTTTTAATAATATATTCATATTTATGTTTTGATGTCTAACTGTTTTATATATGTTTAAATAATAAATAATAATTTAATTAATAATACATTTTGCTGGTTAGAAAAACACTTATGCAAATGAAGGGGCGGCAAATTTCCTCCTGCTTGTGGGCAGCAAATTTCCTCCTGCTTGTGGGCGGCAAATTGCGTAATCCGCCGCTGATACTTGTAAAATATTTCTGCTTTTTATTCGCTATAGTAAAATTATAAACAAATGTATTGTTGTAATACAGAATATAATTTAATCATTAAATTTGAATGTATTATTACTAAAAAAGTATGTGGCCCACAACAACGTCTACCCGTATGACGTGGCCCAGTCTTCACAAAAGGTTGGACACCCCTGGTTTAGAACGTCTCGACCCGAATACTATTAATTAATAGTAAAAAAAAAAAATAAAATAAAATAGTAAAAATTAAATATTCCTTCCGAAAATATTTATTTATTTTTTTTAAACTTTTCGGCTCTTCCATCTCGGAATACCGCCCCAATCGTTATACGACTGAATGCAGTATTTACGAATATAAATAATATATTGTCATACTCTCGGCTATAATAATATATTATACCGTCACAATACACGTCATGTCGTATACACGTTTCGTTATTACCAAAGACCGGATTCTCGTGCGATCGGCGCAACATTTTCTCGCGCCTTCCAGAATCCCATAGAAACGAGCTACTTAAAGAAGAAATTCGACGTGTCCTCGCTGAACTCGACGGGACAGTGTGTGTGTGTGTGATCGGGCGATGGTGAATTTCGCGAACCGAATAAACGCGTGTAGTACACACACAAGTATAGTCATACGCCCGACATTGTTTTTCACATTTAAACCTAAATTTCTTCTGAAGGGAATTTTTTTTTTACCGAAATAAATTTGATTTATAACGGATTAAAATCCGGCGTTCTTTCTGACACACCCTGTACAATATTTCAAGTATGTACCTCTTCCACACACCGTCAAAAACACTGTTGTTCCCCTGTAGTGCGCACTTGTATACACTAAAAAATTTAGTTTCGCGCGTTTCGGTATCGTTTTCACGTTGCACGTTTTTCACGCGTTTGCTGCACGAAAATCCGGTCCTTTTTTTTTTACACTCCGTTAACACTGTTGCTGTTCTCGCGTTATCGTCAGCAGCAGTAAGACGATTTCAACGAACGTATAGCATCAGGGGCGTAATTAAGGGGTGGAGGGGATGAGGGGGATAGATCCCCGTCAGAGCCTTTTTTTTTAATCATGTATAAAAAAAAAATAACTGAAAACTGTCATCAACTATTGTAGAGTCAAAATTTTTCTTATTTTTTCCTATTTATCCTCCCCCAGAACAAATTTCTAATTACGCCACTGTATAGCATTTGTATTATAATAATATGTACACTGCGTATTTACACGATGTGACGAGAAGAAACGCTCGCGGCAACCCCGAAAACGGAGCAGAAAAAAAAAAAATTGGATTCCGTCGGGGATGAACCCGCATTATGGAGGAGAAAAGAATATTGGAATTTGCGATTTTGCGCCCACCCGGAACACCGTCGATCTGCAGACCGCGCCTTGCGCGCGCGCGCGTAGACAACATTTACAACGCGGCGAGTTACTTTTCCGCTATCGTAAACGTTTCATTTTTTTTTTTTTTTTTCTGTGACGAATTTAATAATTTAACCTTTTTCCGCTAAGCGATCGTTTATTTTAATAATTTTCGCGAATTTATTATTATTATTTTTTTTTTAATCGTTCGTTTCGACGATAATTTCATTTTTATATTCGCATATACGTATATTGCGATACCACCGATACCGCGAAATAATAAGTTATTATTCGATCACATTAAGACCGGGGATTCGATTATTATTTTTAACGATTTATAAATATATATATTTTTTAGTTCTTTTACGAGTACCTATTGTTTTTACACTATTTTCACCATTATATTCGTTTTTCGATTACGGAATATTTTTTTTAGCAAATTGTTGGGCGTATTAAGAATTATTAATAAATTTTCTATACGAATCGGAACAATAGTTTTTCTCTTCTTTTTTTTTATATCTAATGGATTTTTTTTTATTTTATCATTTCGCATATAAGCCCCGAGCCTCGGTCACAAATCGCACGCGACCGTTACATAATTTGTTACACGAATACAGAAACAAATACTTTTGTTGTAGACTATACGTATAGGGATACCTGGTGAGGTGTACAACGGTATAGGTTTGGTATAACGGCAGTGTTGGCGTTGCTGCTCGTTTTCGAGACAAATTAAACGCGGAAATTTTGCGCGCCGCCCTTTGGAACCCCGGGAGGATTATTCCAAAGGGACGGGGGTGGAAGGGATTCGACTGTGATATACGCGTATGTGTACCGAAGAGGCGCCATTGCTGCAGTTCAACGGGTCCGAGCGGGGATTTTTGCGTGAATCGGCGGGCTATAGCCGTCAGTCAAACATCCTACTGCTGAGGGGGGGAGGGGGGAAACAGCTGCGTTTAGTACAGAAATCTTCGGGAATCCTGCACGCGCGCGCGCCGTTCCTCTCTCCCTGCGCTGCGAATTCTGTTTTGCAGACGCTACGGTGTGTCGTCGTCGTCGTCGTCGTCGTCACGACTGCACCGTGAGCGTTACCGAAGTGACCGCGTCGTTGAGCATGGCGACCACCTGATCGTGTTCCATGCCGTCCACCGGCACGCCACAGACGGCCAGTATCCTGTCGCCGCGGCACAGCCCGCTCGAGTCGGCCGCGCCGCCGGAGAACACCGTCTTGACGTAGATGGGCAGGTGACCGTGGCCGCCGACCACGCTGAACCCGAACCCGTCCATTCTGCGGACTATTGTCACGGTGCGCGTTTCTTCCGTTGACGCGGTGTCGCTGTAAACAACGGTTCGTGAAGCACACGGAACAAAAAAACGAAAAATTAATATTTTAACGAATTAACGATAAAAACGAAAATTAATTATTAGGAATTATTATTATTATTATTCGTCGTCGTCGTCGTCGTCGTCGTCGGTTGGCGCCCCGCCGTTTCGCCAACGCACGACTTTCGAAACGGCCGGCACAAACAGTGCCGGTTATACGTATACATATGATGTTCAAGGGGTAGGGGCGAAAATGGAGCACAACCATAACATAATCGGACCAACTTACATGACACAAGTCGGTGCTGTTGTTAGGTCAGAGATATAGTAGATTTAAAAATCCCACGGGGATCCACCTATAGCCCCCCTCTCCCTACCATATAACCGACACTGCCGTAAGTCATCGTCAGGTCACAAAGAATAACGAAAAAAAAAAAATTAATCGCAATTAATTATTGTCCAATGAAATATCATAACTTCTTGTAAGACAATTTTGCTAGTATTTTAAATAAAAACAAATAATAATGTAAAAATTGCTTTTACAACTAAAAGTAATTCAATCCGAACCATTAATAACAATCAAATTAAAAAATAAAAATTCTATCAATTGTGATAATTATGGCGTTTACAAAATAATTTGTAGTTGTAATACATTTTATGCCTCATTAATCTATACGTAAGCGAAGGTGTTATTATACACGTTCACTATTCGTAGTAATACCGTTTTCGATTCTGAGGGGAAAATTTCGATTTCTTTTTAAAATTTTGTCTGTAAACACGTTTTTGTATACGTGCGCGAAGAGTGGTCGGTCGATCTCGATCGGTGGCGTAGCTAGAAATTTTTTAGAGAATTTTTTTGTTTTTTCCACAGTAATATTTCCTCGAAAGCAATATTCAAAACAACTCAAATATTCTCCCTCCGGTAAAATTGTCGACATATTCGTTATGAATATTAACGAATATTTTCGTATACTTTTAACAGCTGAAAATGTAAAGAAACTCACGACTAGACAACATTTATCACATTCGTTAATCAGTGGCGTGTCCAGAACTATTTTTTGTGGATGGGCCACTGAAGTTAGGTTCAAAACGGTTTTATTCCTCATTTCCTCGTCCCATTTATTACTAGAACCATTTATTTGTAATAGATACCTATTATATTAATAATAATAATAATAATAATAATAATAATAATAATAATAATAATAAATAGTTACTGTTTTCAAAAGCAAAAAAAAATCTAATAAAGAAAAGGATATCGAAGAAATTTGGGAACACAATTATATTTTTAATAATAATTGTGGTTAAAGATCATACCACACATCTTGTACTCCTAACGTAGATAAAACGTGTCAAAGACGTATTAAATGATACTTAAATCTTCTAGAAAATTATTTGGCTCCCAAGTCTAATTTCGTATAAGAACATTAATTATGTCTTGCTAAAACTGAAACTTGATCTTACTGTATACACATATTTCATTATATAAATGTACTGCAGAGAGAGAGAATATCAGACCAGAGAATGCAGAGGTGCAGAGAATGTGCTTCTATTGATTCGTTGGTCCACTGATACTACTGAAATTAACTGTATACCCATAGGCCCATAGGCTTAAACCTAACGGTTGCTATAACTATAACGCGTTACTATACCTTTATTGTTTGTTCATCTGGTTGGAAAAGGGAGCGCGCTCACCGTTAGTCAATACTGATATATAGCGTAAAAATAAAATAAAGTAGACGCGTCCCGTCATAAACCTGACAACGGTTCACTAGTTTTTATTAAAAACGTTTCTGGCGTTTATGGGCTATGGATTTGGGTACGCGATTACGAAATAAGGATTATAAAAAAAAAAAGAAAACCTATTACGGCGCAAATGGGCTGGAAAAGGACGGAAAATTGTGCCACTGCCGGTTAAAACGATATCTCCGGCGAGGACAATAATATTCTCCTCCTACGTTCCTCTGCGTATACGAAGTGAGTTTGTCAATTATAACGTTTTATGTTTTTTTTTTACCATCCAATAAAATGCGGCTTCGGCAAAGGTTTTACTTTTATACTCGCGCAACGCAGGACAAAAAAAACGCAGAATTTTATCAATATCTTATATGTATATACAATACGTTTATGATGATAACATACGGTGACGAAGATCCTCAGAAATTTTACGCGCGAATATCGAAAATTTTACTTAAAAACAACTATAAATACACGCGAATTACAAATATGACATACGCGCAACGAAAATTAAATAAATGCACGAAACGGCTATCGTATAAATTCGACCGATATTAATAGGATTGGCTTTAAAATACGTGAATTCCACACTCGTAACAACATTTTACATGCAAAACTTGGTGTTAACTTCACCGCCACAAGGATTTGTCATAGCTTGTCATTAGATCATTATTATTGTAGCCTCCCCGATCGTCATTACGCATGCTATACCAATTTAACCACCTCTGATTTCATGGCCGTGTTGATAATGAGGCCTTTCACTATATTTTGTTCTAAAGCAGTGTGAATACGACTTTTGCATCTCGTGGTGTAGTGTTCCACACGTTTCCAAAAAGTATTCTCATCAAATTTTTTCTCCTCGTTGTAAATAAACCCTTGGTAAATAATTCGATCCTTTCCATTAGTACATTCTTGACGCATTCTATTTTGTATTGTTTTACAAATGATCGTTTTTCAAGCAAAAACTACAGTCTACAATAATATTAAAACGAAAAATCTGTTCACAATTTAAGTTTTGTGTCGTTTCTAGTGTGGAGGACACTTTATTTTATTATGATTTATTTTTATTCCGAATTAATTTGAAGAATTCATTAGTTTTATTTATTGATAAATTGATTATAAAATAATAATTTTTAATGTTTTATTCATTAGTTTATACAAACTCGACAATTCCACTGTACCCTCGACCACTGTAATGTTACAGTGTGGTGTGGTATTTTTGAGTTTGATGTGCGGGGTCTGCACTTTTTTTTTAGAAGGCCTGTGTTACGGTATAACGATGAATTCCGAACGATATTGTCTATAATGCTTGAGAACATTTTTCGGCCTGAATTGTCTGATCTTTTTAATCTCAACATGGAGAACAAAGTGTACGGTGCAATATCTCGTCGTTCACTTGAAATTCTGAGAGAAATGTTTCCTGGTATGACGCCTTCTTGACGGTCTTTCTTGTGGGTTGACATCGGGTCGCGCCACACCGCGTTCACCACGTTTATCATCATGCGATTTTTTTTTTCTCTGGGGCTACTTGAAAGACCAGATGTACCCACGTCATCCTCAAATTTTAGAAGCTCTCTTAAAAGAGGCAATAACAATGGAAGTTGCTACCATTCCGTCCGAAATGACCCGACATATCATGGAAAACTACCGGAGAATGTACAGTCAGCGTAATGGAGGCCATCACTTGAGTAATGTAATTTTTAAAACTCATTGATTTATGCTATTCATAAATACATTTTTTTTAACTTGTTTAAATTGGTTTTTATTAACTTCCTAAATCGGTGAGTTATTTTTTGCTGCACTCTGTAACTCGTATAATAAATATACATAGTTACCCTAACCACCCAAGGTCGATCGACAGCAACGCGCATATATAAAACCGATAATTTAATATAGTACTAATTACTAAATAACAACATACAAATCGTCTCATTAGTCTTTGCGACACGATTGGCATAATATGTTATTAACACAATTATTATTATTATTATTATTACACATTTAAAAACAATGATAAGCAATTACAGTGTAATTTGAAAAATAAATAAACAAAATGTATTGAAACATGCATGATGTTTCTTTTACAGTCAACCACCTATAGCGGGTTAACGAGGTGACATAATTTTTTGATTTCAAAAACTCAATAAAAAGTTCTAGGTATTACAATATGCAGTGATTTCTAACCTTTATAAATATTTAGTTATAGCAATAATAATGTAATCATAATTCTATAAATTTTATTCAATGTTAATATTCGATTAAATGTCTAATTTCTAACTAAATAAAATACCAAATTAATTTTTTAAATAATCTTTACTCTTCTAAAAGGTATTATTAAGCATGCAAAATTATAAATATACATATAATATATAATGCTGTTTTTCACAATTCTTTGAAAAAGTTCTATGTATTCCAAAATACATTTACTAGAGGAAAAACAAATGTTTGAAAAACTAATTGTTATTTATTATTACTATTTTTTTTTGTTTAATCAAAAGGGAGCACGTGTTTTCACGACGTTTATACTTAAGCGATTAAATATCTTATAGATATCTTCTTATACCTAACTACGATAAAATCAATGTTTGGAAAGTTCACTCGAATACGTTCGCGTTCAATGCACAAACAACGAACTCGTTGTCTCGTTCACGTTCTTTAAAAAACGACAAACGCTTTTACTTGAACAATATTTTTAATTATTTATTTGTTTATATGTGAATTGCAGTAGACAATTTTTTTTTTTACTATCTTAAACTAAACACTGCGAACAAAACATATAATATATTACAGGCAAGTATGCATGTATGCTTTTACATGAATCCAATTATATTGATTAAAATACAATTTAGAACAAACAAAATGGTTTAAAATTTCAAAATTTTATAACGTCACATTTGTACTCGTATTTTTATCATTTTTGTACACGCCTCTATACATAATGACAACAATACAACAAGGTCTTCATATAAAATAATAAAAATTAATTTGAATGAAATCATTCGAATTTCTTTAAAACATATACACATTGTTCACGTTCTTCTTTTAAAGAAACGCGTGTCGTTTACAAAATATGACCACGAGCCCTTTCCAAACACTGAATAAAAAATATAATATTATTACAATACTACTCTATGTGAAAATGTATTTTTTTCAATTAAAAAAATACTCTAAACGATCATGCATCATCATAAATTAATCGACCGACAACAGTCAACAGTATACTGGACACAAAGGATATCGCAGAAACACACACACACACACACACACGCACGCGCAACTATTTCTACCACTGCAGACCACTCCGTTATGCAATAAATGCGTTTAAGTATACTCGGGCATTTTTACTTACAAGATCAGAAAATCATTTTCTACATGCACATCATCCGTAGAAGAGAGGTCAGCATGAAAAAAACACGTCTCGATCAGAAATCGTAATATATATATTATTCATAATGTATATATATGTACATAATGTAGAAGTCATTCAGATGCGGATCTAGGACCTATTACGTATATTGTCGGTGGTTACTAATAACCGAGGCGATGATTCAGTCTGAGATCAATCACGTATAATAATAGTAATTATTCAGACTATTATTATTATTAGGGCTCGAATTTCAATGCATTTTATTTGCATCTTTTTTTGACACGACGATTTCGAAAATAATAAATACGTGTTTCAAACACACTAAGCCATTCTAATAAGTAGAACAACGACTTTTTAAAAATTATTTAGGTTTTAAAGTTTTTAACGTTTATGAAACATTTTTTTTATTATTATATATAAAGTGCTATTTTTAACTATTTTCTAGGAATACATATGAACAAAACATTTACCCGACGTAAATTTTTCAGAATTTTTAGATAATAAATGCTTTTGTTTGGGCATTTATTGAATTATTAAATAATTTAATTTTGTATTCGTCAAAAATAAGCGAATGAAATTATTTTTTGTAAGGATTTTTTTTTTAATTTTTAGATAATAAATGCATTTTTTTGCAAGAAGGGCATTTTAAACATTTTCAGGGCATCAAAATCCGAGTCCAAATTATTATTATCAACGAATACTGAAACATAACGAACAATTCGATTCGACGAACGCGAATAAAACTTGAAAAATATATCTATTCGCTTTGACCAATTTTCAAACTGCGACACAATACGTCGTTTATTTTAATACTTTTAAACTCGAGTAATAAAAAGAACTAGAAATACAAATCGCCACAAAGGCATATATTACCAAAACGAAAAAAAAAAAATTCCTAATTTTATATGATAAATTGACAATAATTAAAGAGGAGGCTTCATACAAAAGTATATGAGACTATCGGGAAATGGCTTTTCTGCACTTTTAAAATCCGTTTCGCTATCACACGACAAAAGATTTCGTATAAACTCTTAATTAATGCAAACTTATCGAATGTATTAAAAAGTTCACGCGTGTGATTCCGAGCATCCTCCCTAAATCCGCGCCTGACATTTTTTTTTTTTTTTGTAATATATCAGAAGTTATATTACATATTATATTATCCTCACAGACGACGACACTTCTATCGCTCACTCTCCGGACATATAACACGTTATCGTTATTCTGTGATTATATGAGACTATACACGTTATACATATTACGTGCAGCAAGTATATTATCTTACTTGTCCGAACCGGACGTGGACGAGCGCGCTTTGAGACGGCCCATTTTCAACGTCACTTTGCCCGTGATCGTCTTCAGTACGGCCGCGGCAAATTCTTGAGACGCGTTCCGCACGTCATGACCGTTCACCGACAAAATCTGATCGCCTTTCATCAGACGTCCGTCCACGGCCGCAGCACTGCCCGTAACCTGCGAACAACAGAAAAACGCAATCGACTCGAAATTCTCGTCACTGTTCTCGTTTTCTGAGAAGAATATTCTTCGAACATTACGCGTGTAATATGTCTTACACGCGGAACGTACAACTGCGGCGCCAGCGCCAGAGTGTACCGAGACAAAACCGAAGTAATATACTATGATGGACTACAGGAGGTAGTTTATGATATAAACTTTTGGGTCGTATCGTTGGCGAGAGTCGTATTTATTAGGATGCAATAGTAACGACTAGGTTATTACACATTCTTTTGGATTTGTTGAAATTATCCGGTAGTTTACACGAATAACCGCGTATAAATGTTGGAACGTTTATATAAAAAAACCCATTAAATTTGTATATAGTATACTTATACTAAAAACCAGTGAGCGTTTAGAAAAGTAAAGTTAATAAGTTTTATAAAAGATTTTATACATTTACGCGGGAAATCATTATTATTAAATTTGATTATAGTTTTTGTGCAGTGAAGATCAAACGATTTTAATGATTTTATCAATTCACGCATTTCACAAGGACACGAGACTCGAGTAAATAATGAATAAATTGTTTCCAAGTCCGAGGAAGTTATTTTTTAAATAAATATTTCAAAGTGATTATCACAAAGAAAACAGTAATAACAATGTTAAGACGTTTATATTTATCTAGTCGGCACACGCACCATCACCAATCTTTCCGACATATAATTCGCCCCGAACTTACAATGTCCGATATGAATAATCCCGGGCCGGATTTTCGTGCCACAACACTCAGTCCCAGTCCTTTTCCAGGCTTTTTCGTCAGTTCCACGTCAAACGAGTCCATGATGTTTGACGCGCAGTCCGCCGGAACGGTGCCGTTTTCGGCGGGAACGCACGACACGTCTCGTAACACGACCATTGTGACCTGTTTTGAAGGAAAAAAAAGGCATCGTTTATATCGAACCGCCAACGTTCTCGAAGAATTAAAAAGATTGGGGTAAACCGATGGATTTAACAAAACGTCTTTGCTCTTGCGATCGAATCGTCGTTTTTTTATACCTAATCCTATATCCAGTTAATAAAACAGTCAGACGGCTGGCTGCTATTTCTCTCTACGTTCGGCATATCGGATTTTTGGAATCCTACTATAAAAATATAGTTTTCTAATTATACGTCTCCTGAACACGACTCGAACACGCGGCCTTGCGATGAAATACAACGCCCGAGTAATGTCGATATTAATAAAAAAAAAAAAGGTAGTTTTCCAATTGCGGATAAAGAGAAGTACGAGCACCCCCTAGGGATCGAATGAAAACTATTTAATTGAATTACACGAACAATTTTAATACGAAACTGCACTGTGGATTATTCCACGTAAAATAATCGATAATTGTATTAATAATAAAACATATAACGCACGGTGAAAATACTAAACGTTTTTTAACACTAGTGCTGCAAGACCCAAACTGCTTTGGCATAATAATATAAAATGTTGTCGTTAGTCGAAAATTCTATATGTATATGGAAAAAAAACTTGTTTTTCAACGCAGACTTTTTATTAGATAAATGCGTGCGGTGTGTGTTATATACAAATTCAATTACTAAGCGTTACCTAATTATAATGATTTTAATCGAAAATATCAAGTATTTGATTATATTTTTTGATACACGTCACATAATAAATGCTCATTTGCGCGGCGTAACACGTTTAATGTATTGTATTTTGCGGTCAATATCAAGCCCAAATACCCCAAACTTCATTTGCATCAAACAGCACTCTTAAAATGTCGAAAAATGTATTTTTGTAATTTTTTTTCTGTCTGCCGGACAGATCACGCCGCTGAAAAGCGTATAATATCGTATAAGCGGACTGAAATGAGTAGACGAACAGCTGTTTTGTTGCATCGCGCACAAATACAAATAACAAAACAAAATAATTTTACGCTCTCTGGGTGGAATGCTTTTTAATTCGCCTTTACGCTGATTTTTTTTTTTTTATAATTATTAATTATAACTATAGGTACGTTAATTGTAATTATCTGTGATAAAAATTTAGTGTTTCAAAAATTGTATTTTATTAGAATTATTATAAATACAATACTATTGTATTTCCACTCCACTGAATCCAGTAAGTTATTATCAAATTTATATTATAAATTAAAAATATATTTTTATTAATGAAATATTAAACACGATATATTATGTTTTATAACAATTTTAGAAATGTCTACAAAAATTAAATAAATATATTGTTCGGTCTTTGGATGCAAAACTTATTACTGTAATGACAAAAATATTAGTTTTCATCGCCTTCCTAGTAATGCAAATGATCTTAAATTTTTACGAAAAAATACAACCGGATTGGACGAGTTAGTAAGTAGATTTGAGCGGTCACGGTTATCAAAAGATACATTGTGTAAGAAAAATACGCGTATGCTCAAAACACGTACCTAGTAATAATAAAGCAAAATAAACAAAGCGGAATTTATATCGAATTATTGTTTCAATTTCGTCACACAATATTTCTACCCCTTCTACGGCACTCCGAGACTGGAAGGAACTATTTTGCATAAGTAATCGTAACGACAACGACGTGTGTTAAATAAAATTGTTGATTAAACCACAGATTAGATGAATACAGATGGATTACTCGGCCTGAGAACAAAACAATTGCAAATACGCTCTTCTGATTGCCCCCCTCCCCCCAAATCAATGTAGGTGCACACGACGATATAAATTATCGTGCTGATATTATACAATATTATTGTACAACTACTTTATTATCTCAAATAATATTATCGTAATAACGGTTATCACGTGACGGTAAAAATTTAACGCAGATTAAGCACCGATTGCTTTTCAACTGTGTATATGAAACGAGTATATTTGACATGGGATATTATACGTAATATGACACGAGCGCCAAACCAGAATTCACAATTTATTTTATGCAAAACGACACAAATAGGTTACCTCACGGGAGTAATGTTCAAAATGTAGGTAAATATATTGTGTTATCATGCGGCTATACTGATTTGTGGGTATTTCGAATGACGTCATTATTTGTTTACATCGCGAGCAAGATTAGACAGGTTGAACAACGAGCTCTAATAAAGTGACTCGCAAACCTTCTTTTTATTAAATTCTAACACTAGCGCTCATAACGGAATTTTTTTCAATTAATGCATCGTAAATAATAATATTATTATTATATATATTCGTAACAATAAAAAAAATAACTTTTAAAAATAATAGTGTTTTTCGTCAAATAACTTATTTTACCGTAAAAATATCATAATCTCTTTGTATAGTATCATCACAGATTAGATGAACATATTCACCTAATCCGTGGTATAATAACGAATAATGTAATGTGGTTAATATATCAAACCACTATTAGCGCTAGTAGTAGTGGAATTTCTCAGCTGATTTACAAAGAAGGTTTATTCGTCACGTTGAACGGCGGAGTAGTATAGCTCGTTGTTCAACCGGGTCTATCTTTAATCGTGATCGCGATCCGTATTCATCTAATCTGTGATTAAACGTTCAATTAAAAAAAATGAAAAGGAAAACGATATTCAAAATTTCAAACACAAATCGATCAAAATGAACATATTATAGGTATAGCCGCGTATATTGACGGATAAAAGCAAACCCCGCTGACTCGATACACGGTGACGGGGAACGTCTTCACCATATGGCCCCACTCCTAGTGTTGTTTTCTTTTCCCCGTAGTCCCCGATAAAACCAGTTATATCGCGCGTTAAAGGGCCTGCACCCGACCTGTATGGCTGTATTCTAGCCGAAATACATACACGTTACTGGAAAAACTCTTAAGCCTTGTAGAGTGATCCGATTTCGATATTTTTTTTTTTTGTTGAAAAGAGGAAAACATTTTGACGGGCACATTGGACTTTGATTCTCAAAATTTTATTTTGCACATGTCAACAGCACAGACAGACAGAAAATGAAAAGCTCGATATTATGTGCTTTACGGGAAAAACTCTCACGCCTCCTAGAGTTGTCCGATTTCGTTAATTTTGTTGCTGTTGGAAAAAGGAAGACTTCCTCCTACTGGGCGCATTGGACTTCGATTCTCAAATTTTATTTCTAAAAGCTATAATAAGTGTTTGAATATGAACAATTTGTACAATATTTTTAACAATTTTTTTTTTTTTTTTTATTAAGGTAATCTAAAATGCCAAAACGTTAAAACGTACTTTTGCCGGAGTTTGCCGTAAAACGCCCAACGCTTTTACGTGCGTTATGTTCCTGAAATCGTTTCCGTTCACTTCCACCAGCTGATCGCCGGGCCTGAGTCTACCGTCTTTGGCCGCGGCGCCGTCCGGATACACTTCGTGAATAATCACCACTTCCTGTATTATTTTTAATTAATTATGAGTATTGTTGTCGCGGCGTCATGTTATATTATACAAAATAAATTGTCGTGTACAGGCACGAGAAATACTCTTACCAGCAAAGTATCGGACCCGCCGACGATGCTGAGACCCAAACCGACTTTGTCCTTGTTGATCTCGATCGTCGACTCGACGCCGGGTTTTATCGGAGCGGTCGCCGGGTCCGGCGGCGGTTCAACTGCAGAACGATCCAAACAAACGGGCGATTGAGATTCTGTACGAGACATTCGTGGAAACAAACGTTTTTTTTTTTTTACTTTCAAAACGGACACAACGGGTCGCGCGAATATTTATTATACATACATATTATTATCACTCGCAACAAAGTAGTAGTTACACGTAAAAACGGCCGCATGCATATCATCAGAAAGAGAAGGCGTTCAGCGAAATCGAACGTTTAAAATAAGTTATTAAAAAAAAAAAAATAGATAAACAAACGAAAAATCGAAAGCCGTGGTGGGATACTCACTCGGCTTTTCCGGTTGTTTGCACAGTTTATTATTGTCGGCGTGTTTCTGGTCCGCGGCCGCCGCGGCGGTTCCGGCGTCGTCCTTACGCGAATTGCACACGACCAGCGTCACGACTCCTTCGGTTTTCTTCAGCAACGACGACGCCTGTACACGCGTATTACAACACATTAACGATATACGCATAAGAACAGGTACATATATAAATTTGAGAAATTTGTCAATGAAATTGATAAAAAAAAAAATATCAGTCGGGTGAGAGAGAAGAATATATACATATAATACTATAGGGCCGTATATACCAATATTTTTTTTTTTTTGAAATCACTCACCGCTTCGTGCGTGCTCCCGAGAAGGGTGTCTTTGTTCACGGCCAATATCAAATCGCCCACCGTCAAACCCGCCTGCAAAGGAAATAAAGAAGACATGTCTGGCGCGTTAACAACAACACTCCCGTGAAACAAACGTGTGCGGCACACCACCACCACCGCACAATAATACAATATATTAGTACAATATTATAATAACGATACGTCGTCGGTGGGAGATAAAACACACCATTTCGTGGCAAATATTTGCACAGCTGAAATGACGTGGGACTACAATATTATAATATCGCTTTATTATACCGCATATGTATGTATATTTTTATTATTATTATTATTATTATTATTATATACGGAAAAACGCGTCAAAGTATAGTATGTGCAGTGGTACTACTCTATATGACATATAATGTACACACATACACATATATATATATATCGCGTCTATGTAGTTTCTTCGGAAACCACGTATAGTAAATAATTAGTATCCTCCCCACCAACACTATGTCGCGTTTTAATATTTGTAATTAAACGATTCTTTTGAACGTTTATTGATGCCGTTGACCGATTTAAAAAATATATATATATATATATTAATACGAATTCACACGGTTTTACATAATACTCGCGTATCATTGTATTATATGATAATATAGTGACTTTGAGGGAAAATGTGTTGCGAAAATTTGTAATACTGTGCACCATCGTGTAGTCCATTCTTTTAGCCATCTACGTAACGTCCAGTTTGAAGTCGATCGGTGCAGTGTGTCTATACGTATATAACAATATTCGCGTAACGTGCGCGTTAGATAATTGCCTACCGTGTCCAGCATAGGTAAAAAGTCGGAGCAACGTTGTAACGTAAAATTTGTAGCGAAACTCGGGAAGAACCGAAAAGACGCACGTGAATTATTAACTACGGTATACGGTGAGGACGTTACGAATCAGGTGACCTTCTACAAGTGGTCTAAAGCATTCGAGGAGGGTAGGGAGAACATTGCCGACGAGCCGCGTGAAGGGCGCCCTTCAACGTCTCGCATCGAAGTTGTAACGAATACACAGCAACCAATATCGTCCGCGAAGAACGACGAATTACCATTAGAGAGTTTGCCACATGTCTTAACATTTCAGCTGGCAGCGCATTTTCGATTTTGCACGACGATTTGGCCATGCGACGCGTGTCTTGCCGATGGGCGCAGCGCCTGCTCACACCGGAGCAAATGCAACACCGTGTCTCCGTATGTCAAAACCTGTTATCGCGTTTTGGCGGAGAAGCGAACAAAGAAATTAATCGAATCATAACCGTAGACGAATCTTGGATGTATCATTACGATCCAGTATTGAAACAACAAAATTCTCAATGGAAAAATGCGCAGTCGCCACCTCCGAAAAAAGCAAAAACGCTTCGCAGCAACGGTAAGATTGTGATGATAATCTTTTTCGATTCCGAGGGCTTTTTTGTACCAACATGCTGTCCCTCAAGGCCAGACAGTCACGGCAGATTGTTACAAATCGGTTTTGATCACGATGTTGCGTCATTTTAAGAAAAAACGACCGCACACGAACATAAACGAACTTTTACTGCATCATGACAATGCGCGGTCTCGCGTAGCCAAAACTGTAATGGACTTTTTGGAGGTTTACGGCATCGCAACTATACCCCACTTACCGTACATTCCAGATTTGGCCCTTTGCGACTTCTGGCTATTCCCCGAAATCAAGTTTCCGTTCAGGGGACGGAAATTCAAAACCAATCACGAGGTCATCAAAGCTGTGGAGGCGCGCTGCAAGAAGCTCGAGAAAGATGATGGTCTAGCATTCGTGTTTAAAAAATGGCAGGAACGAAGGGAAAAGTGTATTAGAATCGAGGGGGGTTATTTCGAAAAAGAGCATGTAGATTTAGAAGACTAAATAAATATTTTTTTCTGTAGAGCGTTTTTATCATTGATTTTTGAACGGCCTACGTATATTTGAATTTATAGACAATGTATATTACGAGTGAAGATGACTAACGAGATACGTTCAACCGAAAATTTGCGAGTCGCTATATTTATGCAAACGCGAGTATAGAGATTTACAGCGATATTCGCGAATAGTTTAAAATACAATTCTCCAGTACCACACTCTTTCGATATTGGATTTTGAGAAAAAAACGGTTTTCAAAAAATATCTGGTACCTAACGAAAAAAAATGGTTGGAAATTTATTACGACAATTTATTTTAAAAGAAAAATAATTTTCAAACGTATTTTTATAATTGATTTTTATATACGCGACGTAATCAATTTAATTACAAATTAGGCGGACATTACAATCAAATCGCATAAATCTGCAATAATTCTGACAGATTATGACGGTAATGGAAACAGATCGCGAGGAGGACAAACCTTTCGCAGTTTATCTAAACGTTAAAATATCTCTTTACCTATTGAAATTTCAATAGGCGATTTCCATCAGAGGAACATTCGATCGCCAGCAAACGTAGCCAAAGTGCAAGACAGTGTTCAAGTGAACGATTTTCGCGTTTGCTGGTGATTGAATGTTCCTCTGATGGGAGGCTTTCTTGTCCACATCTAAGCCAATTATCTCGAATTTATCCAACAAACGAGTTACAGTCGCTCGCGAAGGCGCATTGTTTCGTCCGAAGCTTTCGCAACGTTTCCGCGACACTCTCTCCGCACTTGTAGTGAGTTTTCACTATGATTACGCGTTGTTCAACTGTGAACCGCTCCATGACGACGAATGCCGAAAACTGCTTTGCGATAACTAATGGGGGATATTATCAGACAAGAAAAAGACTGGAACAGTGCTGCCAACGCAGAAACAAAAAAATCCCGGCGTTTTTAAAATGTGCGCTTTTGCTGGGACACCCTATATATGCGCCTATGGTCAGTGGCGTATATTTATGGATGAGAATCGTTTCGAGATAACAAATTTTACATCTATTACTTCATATTATATAGGACTGATTTTAAAGCGTTTTACGTATGCTGATTTATAAAATTATTTCATTATAATTACAATGTCCAATCAGAAAAAAAAAAAAAAATTAATAAACAAAGTATAAATACGCCACTGTTAACGGTATATATTGCGGAAGTACCGAGTGTTGTATGTACAATGTAATATTACCTGTTCGGCCGGACTTCCTTCTTGTATGTCGGATATAAATATGCCCGAGCCGAGTTCCGCGTGTTTTCCCTCCAAAATCATTATGCCCAAACCGTGAGGATTCTGAAATCAAAACGTGACGATAATATTTTTATAATTTTCGCTGTGACGATAATAATTAAGTAATTTTTTTTTTCGACAACAGACAGACTACTGTATAAGTATACTGACTGTATATAAAATTTAACAAATATATAGCATGTCAAAATTCCATAATAAATATGTATTATGTTCAAACTCAAGACACTCGCAGCGATGCGGTAATATAGACGTCGTTTACAAAAAATGTATATTTATACGTTACATAAACGTTATAGTAAACGTATACGATAGTAAAACGCATGCAAGTAAAAAAAAAAATAATAATAATAAAAATAAATAAATAACAATCACACACTTCACATTTTTCCTACCTATACCTACGTACGAGTATTATAAGGCGAAAGAACACCGGAGGGCAAACGCTTCCGAGTTTTCGACAATTTCTGCAGTTATCCCGCAGACGCGGTATTTGACGAGATAAAATGGTATATAAATATATATAAAGGATGTATATGATGTCAATATATATGTAGCTTTTTTTTTTACAATTTTTAAAATAAAATGGTAAAAAGGAATTTCGAAAAAATGAAGAAAAAAAAAACGAGTATCATTTGAAAGGGCTATTTGGTTACGATAAATTAAAATTGTATAACAATGCGCGTGGGTATACTAAGAGAAATAAATTTTTTATTATTTTTTTTTTAACGGGGTTCGCGTAGTATTTATTTTTGACTAACTATACGATTCACCGTAATGTTGAACAAATAAAATAATTATTTTAATTTAAAGAACTGGAATAAATTTACTGTACAGGAGCAAACGTTTTTTAAAAATTATTCATTCATTAAAAATGATTTTTGTTTAGATTTGCTGCGCTTCGTTAGATTTCAGTTCGTTAAAAACTATGAAATTGGCTTTTACGGATGGGTAGATAAGAAAGAAAAAAAGTATTTTATTTCATTTACTCGATTTCAGAAAGTCGTAGTTACGGCAATAACTAATAAGTATGTATATATATATAGTGGACTAAAATTTATATAATTTGACCACCGAAATTTTCAGAAAAATAATCGTATCAAAAATCCATAAAATATAATAATAAAATATTTAACGGTTAATATTCGAAAAAAAAAATTGACTTTTCTGTTAGCACATGGTTGCATGGTTCTGATGAAAATTTATAATTTTTAAGAAAAATTCGCCTGTCAAAAATAATGAAACACGTGGTTTTTTTTCATTTTGTCGAAATTCCATTTAATAATATAATCATTCAGTAGTATCATTAAAAAAATAAACCCTACGAACAAAATTACTTACGAATATACGCCCTCTATACATAACATCATTGATTATAAATACTAGTATTTTATAATCAAACGATAACATGTAATACAGAGAGAATATAACAGATTACGGGTCGTTTACACTACATACGGTAAATAATACGAGTTTATTATTATTATATGTGTAAAAAATGTTTTTATGTGTACCTCGTACATAAGTATTATATTAGAGGAACACATTCAATGGTTTTTGTCGTTTTTGTATATCGATAATAATAAACATTGCGTCTAAACTGTAACAATTTTATACTCGGTCAGAGGTGGATCCTGTCCAAGAAAATTGGTTAGGAGGATGGCGGTGATGGCAACCAGGTGAATAATGTAATAGTTTTTGACAAATAAATATGAATAAGACTTCTAGTCGAAATATTTATTCTCGGTAAAATCGCATTTAGAAGAGGAATTACTGAAAAACGCAACGGTTCTAAGAAATACAATAGGACCAAATGCGTTTCGAATACAAGACGTTTCGTACTTAAATTACCATCGATTTTACAATAAACTGTATTTTATTATAAAACAATGTTATAATAAATTATGAACGGGATTCGGGATTTAAAGAGGTTGTTAATTTATTTGGCTTCACATAAAATCTAGCAGATTGGTATGGAAATGTATGCCATATACTAGTATTACGATTTTAAATATGAAATTGGGAAGTCCTTATTTCGATGTTTTTTTCTACTTTTTTGCATATTTTTTACTCATCGTAGGCTCACTAACGAAAACTTATATTTTATTTTCTATCATTTTTTTCTTTGTGTGTGTGTGTGTGTTTGCGTTATAAAACGATATTATCGAACAACAGAAGAATGCATATTTTGCATTTGATTAAAAAAACACCTAATTATTCATTGTGATAATGAAAGTAAGATACATTTTATAATTGATATATTATGTACTTAGATAAGTTTATTTTTCTTCTGTTCTTCTATAAAAAAAACGTTACGTTATATTTTTCAGAAATCAGGTTAGAAGTTATTGGTTTTTAATATTTTTTTTTTGTAATTTTAATATTTCTTTTAACTGGTTTATTAAAGTGTTTAAGCAATTAAATGGAACAAAAATGTTACCATAAAAATGGTTTTTGTAGTCTAAGAAAAATATACTCGGCGCGGGTAAAAATACCTAGTGTTTTATAGTATAAGAGGAAAAACGTAGAAGTTTTTGAGGAGATATCATTTTTATTTATTTTTTAATTATGGATTACCCGTTTTTTGAGACTGCTTAATTTTTTTGCTTGTTTTAATTTTTTAAGTTCTTATAATGACGTTTTTAAGCACTTAAAATTGATTTTGTGAAAATCGAGTTTGTCAAGAATTTCATTTTTTTTTTTTTACTTTTAATATCGAATTTTAAAAAAAAGAACTATACTGGGAAAACCGAAATTAAAAATATACTACCGAGTAATATATATGAATAGACTATGGAGAGCACTCAAAAAGCATTAAAAAAAAAAAAATACACCGAAACACGATATAATAAAATCAAACAAGTACATTTCATTGCTCGATATAAGATGTGTATACTACACATTATATTGTACGCGAGTCTAAATAGTTGAAATATTAATTGAAAACTTTTCCATTAGCGGTATGTATTATACAACACGTTATTTCAATATAAAACTCTGTAACTCTGCGCAGGTTCATTTAATTTAAATTCTGTTTTTTTGACTACCTATAACAAGCTTAATTTTAAATTTATTAAAATAATTATAAATAATATTTTGATGTCATTTAATTTCACTCGTGCGCATAACATTTTTTTTTTAATGGCAACTGCTCCCATTTTAATTATGTTTTTTTTTTGTATTTTTCATGGAATTTAGTGGTAAAATCAACTTTTTTTTAATTTTAA
This sequence comes from Slavum lentiscoides, assembly GCA_032441835.1. Taxonomy (NCBI): domain Eukaryota; kingdom Metazoa; phylum Arthropoda; class Insecta; order Hemiptera; family Aphididae; genus Slavum; species Slavum lentiscoides. The sequence goes on along the minus strand of CM063712.1, from coordinate 14,095,020 downwards.
AAAGCTCTAACTCGATCAATTTTGTGTTTAGAAAGTAGAACAATTATTTTAATATAAAATGACTGAAAAAATGTTTTACTATCCAAATCTGTTGCCAAAAATAGACTGACATAATTTTGTCTAAGACAAAATGTTTAGTTGGTTTTGCGCACGTGCAAAAAAATATTTTTTTTTCTAAATAGCAACCTAATTTTATGTCGGTCAATTTTTGATAACAGATTTAAATAGAAAAAAAATTTCCATCCTTTTGTCTTATAAATCATTGCCCTAAAAACAAAATTGGCCGAGTTAGAGCTGTTTAAAAATTTCAAACAATCGATATTTTAAAATTTCAAATGACTGTACCTCGGTCAATTTTTAACTTAAAAAGTTGATTTTACCACTAAAATTCATTAAAAATACGAAAAAAAATTTTAATTAGAAACTACCATTAAAAAAAAAATTATGTGTGAAATTAAATGAAATTAAAATAGTTTACATAAAAATAGTAGACATAAAAATTATTTTACTAAAAGCGTATAATTAAGTTTGTTGGGAGCAAAAAAAAAAAAATAGAATTTTATTATAATGAATCTGCACAGAGTTATAGAATATCTCCAATTAGCGATTACACACTGTATAAGGAAATTGTATTTAAAACAAATAATACAAATAAACAACAACCATAGGCGCAACTAGGGGGCTGGGGGGGCTTATCCCCTAAATTAAGTCATAGCCCCCCCAAAAAAAGTTTGGACATAAATAAAAATTAAGTAGTAATTAATACTTAAATGATTAAAATGTCTGTGTATCATCAATTTGTCCAGCCCCTCCCTCCCCCTCCCGTAAGTTAAAACTTGTAATTGCGCCTATGACAACAACAAAAACAAAAATTATTTTACAGAACAAAAAAAAAAAAACTATCATTCAACGACCGACTGTGCTGTGTTCTTTTACCTGTTGTGTGGGTGAATTTGTGATTTGGTGGCCTTCGTATGCAAAACTGATACAGGGCTATAGGAAACATATATCAAATCAACTGTATACTACACGACATTATATATAAACATAAGAGGATATCATGGCGAGAGATGTGTGAGCGTATATACATATACATCGTATAATATAAATGTGTGTGTATGTATAGATAAATATAAATTGAAAATCTTAATATATATATATATGACAATTTTTTGTAATATTAATGATGAACATTCTCATTATCTCAATCGATTTTTATGTCCATACATATTTTTTTTTTTATGTATTCTACGCAATAATTATTATACAATCCATTGATATAACACAAATATTTTGCCAGCTGTCTATACCCGACCAAATCAGTTTATGAAAGTGGAACTGTTTTTCCCCGATCAGTTCTAAATCAACCGAAACGAGATGAACCCTATCTAAGTTACTTTCCGAAGATTGGTTCGTAATAAGGTAACCTTCCAAAGAGACTACGTCTCTGTTAAAGTTTCAGATGGATTATATAGGTCCCGCGGGATTAGAACACCCGATATTCCGTTTATAAAAATAGCACTCTAAATTTAGTGAAGGTTTACGGAGTTTTGTGGAGAGAATATATGGATAGAGAGATGTGGAGAGTAAAAATAAGAATAAAATTAACCCGACTCGTGTGGAATAAAAGCGAAGAGAAAGTCGATTAAGAATAAGACACAATACTTATAATGGTTTTAACGTTTGTCCTAAAAAAAAAAAAAATATTCAACTCGTTCACTATTTTTCCGGCCTAATATTCACGTACTGGACCCGCAACAGTATTCTTTTCAAATCGCGAAATGTTCATAATGCTATTTAATGTCAACAGATTTGAACAACATTTTTACCACACAATTACGTCTAGCAAAAGACTATGCGTCATGACAGAGTCCAAATTGAATAAATCCACCGCTAACCTAAGTTCAAAACTCCTATAACCGTACGTAAAGTAGGCGTTTTTGAATGTCCGAGATAATCCCCGAAACTACTGTATGTAAATTCCTTCTACACACGCGTGTGCTTGTGTTACGATTGCGACAGTAATCGTTGTTAGGGTTAAGCGATTAGTTCCTCGGGCGGTGGGTTAACATATATGATTAAACCCATGTAGCCACGCAAGTAGTCAATATTTGTGTACTAAATTTTGTCTACGCGCATATACACCTACTCCATCACAATGCGCTAATATACGGTAATGACGACATTACTGCAAACACCGCCGAATAATACATTAATGTTATTCAAAGGAATTTCTCTTGATTTCTGAACGGTTATTTGTCAGCAAAAGAATTACGAATAATAATTGCGGCGTTTAAAAAAAAAAGAAAAAAACAATAACCGGGTGCGTTTCATATCGGATGACCTGTACGGTTATATTTTTTTCATAACATAATATAGGTATAAACTTTAATAATGCAGTAATGCCAATAAACACTGAATTACCCCGCAATTATTTCAATATTCGGAAATGTTTAACGTCTGAACGAAAAGCAATTACTACAGGCACTATAAACATAAAAATCGACCGAGAAAGTTGGTGTTCACGAGCGTTACATAATAGATATAATCAATCTACTTATAAAAATATACTTATTTTAATGTTTTTGAGAACACCGCGAGCGCCAATCACGGAGGCTTTTATTTTATGTAATTTCCACACGTATATAATTATATGTTGTAAACGTGTATATATATATAGTATCTACATAGTATGTATACGTATATATTAAGGTATAAAATATATTATAATATTATACAGTCAAGTGCCTATAACAAAATTATTGTTTACAGGAGTGTATTTTTTTTATTTTACAAGGTTAGTGTTTTATGGATATTATATATATATATTAAGTATAATATGTTTACGCGAAACGTCGAAATGAAATTTAAAAAAAAAACGTAAATATATTACATATTCACCTTTTTTATAGTGACTATCCGTAGACCTTTGTAATTTGCGTACTTCTCCTCGGGTGTCTGCCAAAAACAACATTATTTAAATTTTTTATTATAAGGAAAAAACACAAGGGAAAAGAGACTACATACTATAAAACATATAGAGATACGTATTATAATGTCATGCAGTAGTTCTCAACTATAATTTAATATTTGTGTCGCCCCTATCCATGAAAATCCGACATTATGACATCACCATATTATCAAAATATCCAGTAATCGTATACACCGAATTTTCATATTTTAAAATTTAAATCCTAGAATCAGATTTTAGAAGAAAAACACGAACAGCTTTCATTTTATTTAAAAAAAAAAATACAGTACGTATATATATATATATACACATACGTATTAACATTTTGAGTCATAGGTTGAATTGAAAAAAGCTGAAAAATTAATGCAAAAACTTCGCATGCGGTTATTTTTGTTGGGTAATTCAAGGGACGGTGGAAAAAGCTAGTCTCGTATCGTCTTCCACTGCTGTTTTGTGAGTCTTTGGCGTTTTTTTTTTTTGCTTTGGTATTCGTGTTTGCGCTAAATCTTGCATGTTTACATGCGAGTTGAAAAACTGAAGAAGAGCTGGCGGGGAATCACTGTGGAATACGCTGTTTCCACAGTGGTGGCATTATACGTCAAAAAAATTAAATGTACTCCAAGATTTCAAATCATTTCTACACTTGGTTCATGTCATTCCGATCGAGAACTACTGATGTAATGGATATGTATATATACAGGGGTGAATTTAGAGGAGGTGCTAGGGGCTATAGCAACCTCCTTGGACCCATGTTGGATTTTTTTTTGTTGCTAAATTCGATATAATTAATTATTTGAATGTATAAAAAATTAGTATTTGTATTTTATAAAGATAATACACACTGTGTCTCATAAGTATCGCAACATCTATATTATGTCCGCAGCAAACAGATATTTTTCGTTGAGATGTTATAAACCAAAAGAAAATTCCAATTTGATGACACAGATTTCAAAAACAAATTTATGTTTACTGAATTTAATTTTTGAACGTTTAAAATAACTATATTTTAATCGTTTTTCAGATACACAGTTTACAAAAAAAAAAAAAAATTATTAAAATCGAGTAAAAAAAATTATCAAGTTAGAGCAAATAAGGTTTTTTTTTTACTTTTGATACGTTAACAAAAACGCAAAGATTGAATTCGTCGTAATTGTTTCACCCGTCATATTTTCAAAATAATTAATTTTCGTAATAGCAACTACTGTTTTTCAAATACTTAACTAGTTTGGATAGTTTTAAATTCAATTTAAAACTTCAATTATAGGTAAATCTATTTTTATGCGTCTTCATGAAACGTCTGCATTAAAAGTGAATTTGAATTAGACAATCAACTGTTTTTTTTTTTTGCTAACGTAACGAAAATCGAGAACGTAACACGCTCTAATTCAAAATTACTAGCCTTTGTCTTTGTATTTGGTATTTGTATTTGACTATTAAGAAGTACATGAATATGTATTTATTAATATTATTATGCGAGCGAATTTTTTTTTCGTCTGTACAAATAGATTAAAACAAAATTATCGTGTTATTGCGGTCAAGTGATTCGATAGATGTTTAAAAAATGAAAAATCATTGAATTTTTTTTGACCTGCTAAAAATCTTAACACCCATCAAAAACAATATTGTTAGATTCGTCCCTGTATATATACACGTATATAAAAAATGTACACACGAACCTCGTCGTCCAGTGTAATAGGAAACTGCGTGATCGGCCGGACGGCTAATTCGTCCACAGCCGTAGGGCTCCTGTAAAACAACACGCATTCATTAATACTATAATATAATTTGCCTGAAAATATCGCAAACGATTTCGACTCGATTCCTTACACGGCATACAGTATAGTACACGGGTGAATTTACGCGCGTTCATATTTCAATTCGCGACGATCCATACATGGACGCAGAACTACTAAATGAGTACACACGAATACCTTCGTCGTCGTATACGCGTACGGTATTATGATAATACATTTAAACCAAAAAAAAAAAAAAAAAGAACATCTTACCTCAGCACAATTATTTTGTATATCGGTCCTGGTATACCTTTGATTATAGCCGAGGCATTTAAATGGCATCTTCCGTGCAAAACTACCCCGTTCACCTAGAAAATAAACGTACACAAAACTATATTATTTTCGAAATCGGAAAAAGTTTAATGTATTTTTTATTATTATTTTTTGATTAATTAAAAAAATATCGATCGATCCGTTACTCAGAAACTTAAATAAATTAGATATTATATATAATATCCATAACAATATATTATATATGCGTGCAGTGCACGCGGTATAGTCAGCAGACGAACGCGTCAATCACGGGGGTCAAATATTATTAATGGAATTGGGATAATCGACAAATGCATAATTTATGTAATCAAAATGTTTGACTTTCATGTCGTCGAACACGACGAAGGATACGACAAAATACTATTATATCTATTATATAATATTATATATATATATATTGATAGTTGCGGAATACACAATAAGTTTTGGTTATTTCCGATGAATTATAATATACCAACATAACAATAATTTAATAGTCAATAGAATTGATATAATTTATAAGAATTTGTGTACGACTGTAATCCAATATATGCAGATGAATTTTTTTGAATATAATAACGGGGTAGATATTCCGAATAACAGTATCAAATATGTAGTTCAATAAGACTTATTACTGTTAATGTTGATCAATCATCATGTTTACAAACGAATAGCTAACAAGGAACTTATATACTTATGGTCTAATTTTTTTGAGAAGCTCAAACTCATTGTTGGCCTTTTTTTATAATACTACATGCACGCGTATTCAATTACATAAACGTGTTGTGATTGCGTATAAATATCAAAATAATATTACGAGATAAAAACGAAGCGATGTCTAGAAAGAAGATGCTACAAATATAATCTGACTGCAGATATAGGTGCCTAAGATTTAATTTTTTTTTTTTATATAGAAATAATACATAAGATAGATTTATAAAACAAATATAATAACAATAATAGGATGGCTCCTTTAGGGAGTGATTTGAACCCATAAAATACTCCCAAGGCACGCCCATGGGACTCGAGGCCATAATTTATTAAATTTCTCTGGAAAAAAAATAATATGTATACGATTAGAGTGGTATAAACTACTATATAGTGTACTTATTAATACTTTTATTATTATAATACAGATGTGTTATCTCAATCAATTTTAAAAAAAATATATATATATATATTACGACAATATACTTATTGCGTCCAGCTATCTCAGGTCAATTATTTAAAAATATTTATATTTTTATGTATATAAATTTATATTTTTTCATACTTTCAATCTAGTGGAAAGCGTAGGTATACTCGCATTACATACACAGTACGTACTTAAGAGTTTTCCGTACTCTTTTTAGCTATTGCTTCGATAATGGTATTGTATTGTAATACGAACAATTCAATATCAATTATAATCGTATTCATTGCATTCGTCAGAAAGACATTTTATACAACAAATTTGAATTTCAAAATACTTATGTGCAATTATTCCAACATTGTAATATTATTTCGAATTTAATATATACAAACAGCAAGAACAGAACATCATTGTGTTTAGGCCATTTTGTTCATTTTACAAAGCAATCGGCTACAGGTAACACGGAATTAAGGCACCGCGCATAATATAAAATAATACAATATCATAATCAACCACGCGCGCTAATTTAAAACATATTTTTCAAGATTTTTCAGAATATAATACGAGTATTTATATATTACACGTATTGTAATAGCATAAACGTTATATAATATATATACTTAATTTCGAACAATCCATTATTGTTAACGGTTTTCTACAGATATTGTATAAGTACTATTACTATTACACTAAGTAGCCCTAAACAATATTTCATTGAAGAATTATTCAAGTATTTTATTTACAAAAAATAAGGTATACATTATAATATAATATTAATAATAATTAATAACTGTGTACAATTACGTCACAAAACACTAACAGTTAGATGACAAATCGCAATCATTCAAACGATTCTTATTATAAAAGTATTAGCTAAAATTTGATATATCTATTTTTTAAATGACGAATAAAATTATAATAGTTCTATATACTCGTAGATATAACTTGCAATATGAGTTTAATCATTATATATAATATGCCTGAGCATTTTATAAAATGGCAGATGATTTTACGTATTTATACCCTAACTTTTAAATTACCTAGTCATTCTATATACGAGTATATTATACTATTATACAATAATTCCTACACATTTTATAGGTAACCTAAATGAATTTAAGCAAAATATTGAAATAATTTAATGAAATTTTAAACAAAAATTGAATTAATAATTAAATAAACATTATGAACGTTGTACACCTTACTGAAAATAATTTGAACAGTAAATGGTAAAATATATAATTGCTTACTATCATCAATATCTGTGGGTATTTCTAGTTTGAGCGATAAATATGTTTATCGCTCACACTAGAAACTAACTTTGATTAGGCATTATAAATATACAATATGTATATTATTATACTTTGCCTGGTCATTTCAGTTACTGTATAAAATGCCTAGGCATTATATAATACGTATAATGACTGAACTACAATATACTCGTATGTATATTGCCAATAACAATATATATATAAATCTAATAATTTACAAGTTTTAAAGTGATTTGTTAGTTTCTAGCAGTATTTAGTAAACATTAACTAATTAAATAAAAAGATTATATTTGGTTTCAGAATTTGTATATCACTTGTTTTTTTTAAATAGTGTAATACTTTATTCGATCTACCGTGAGAATATTTTGCCGTTATCTCTAATGAAAATAATAATTATAATGCAAAAAATTTTTTTTTTTTAGACAATTCGTTTTATTTGTGCGTGACCGAGTGTTAACAACAGATGAAAAAAAGAACACAGACGGACATTATAAAACCATTACATCAACATATTCACGTTCGACAAGGACTCTAAAATAATTGATTTAATTTTTTTTAAGTGCCTAAATAAACTAAATATACTAGAGAGGAGAAATGATGATGACGTTGAGAAACTTTACGCGTACGAATAATGTAAGTATAAGAAAAAATATTCTCATGTATTAAACACACAATTATTATTAATATTATATTATAATGCGCCGATCTTATCAGCTACACGTACAGTATTCATTCCGACAAAAGAAAATATAAATTATTTACGTGATATCCATAATTTTGAAATATATTTCCTGTAACGTTACGCGGAAACGCGCGTACATAAAAGATAGTATAGATAAATAAGTAAAATACAAGTATATATTAATCCTGCCCTATTGAAATTTCGTCCCTGCCCACCCGCGTGTCCTGCAATAATGATGAAAAAACATGATATACATTTGTCCTTTTTTTTAGCCTATGGGAACGTTCGAATATAGGTCGCATACACGACTTCTGTCCGAACCCATTTCCCAAACACATTTCTGTGCCATATATAACTCTCAAAACCGTGTTCTATATATATACGAGTATATATCATGACGGCTGCATATGTAAGCTTTTTTCCCCCACGGTCCTACTTTTTCCCCCGCCGTTACGATCGGGAAAAAAGTCAGCTTTATCAACAAACGTCCGTATATATTACATTTCGGTGTATCACCCGAAAACCGACTTGAAAAAACCGTTTTTTTTTTCCACTAGAATACTCGCGTCGTGCGCACAAGGAAAAAAATGATATAAATACAAACACGTATACCGCATACAACGACAAAGCCTTAACGCTTAAAATAAGGGATATTAAATTGTTTGTACCGCCTCGAAATGTTTGTACATTTTATATAATTGGCAAATTTCGGGATTTAAAACAACAAAAAAAAACATTAATTAAATGAATGGAAAAACGCGAAGTTTCGTGATTTTCGAACGTCTTATATAAAGGGCATATATAAAACAAAAAAAAAAGGAAGGAAAATATTTTCAGGACGGTCTAAAGGGAATTGGTAAATAACTGCCGTTTAGAATATTGAAAACGTAAGACACGTTTATTTTTTTTTTAAGAGTTTGAACTCTGAATTTCGAAAAACTACTAAGAAATAACACGCCGAGAGTTTCGGTCACAATCATTTTTCGAAACAATCATTGTATCATTTTTACAAATATATTAGTATAACAATAATAAAATCAAAACGTTTAAACAAGTTTTATTTAAAATTGATTTGATTTATTGGACTTTTGTCTGCCGCATCCCGTTGAGTATTATAGCGTGTCATTATCAATTTGAACTTGTCAAAGTCCTTACATATATCAAATTAACAAACATCGACGTGAACATTAATATAGTTACCGAGAAGAATCAAAAACAATCTTTCACATTCAACTAATAAATATTAATTACAATAAATCAGTAATAATAAATAGTAATTTTTTTTTTTATTCACATTTCTTCACTAAATAAATCATACATTAAACAATTTTATAAAAATAACTGTTTATCATTATTATTATTATTATTATTATTTAAGTGTACTTTTAATATTTTATTTATCCATATACCGTACCGAAAAAATAATAATAAAAAAAATCGATTTTGGTAGATCACATAAATTTTAAAATTTTCAAGAAAAGGGTTACAGATATAAAAAGTTTGAGAACTTCCGTTATAAAGTGTTGCGGAGGATAATGACAAATATATAAGTCATCGACTGTAAACAAAAAAATGAGTTTCGTTGTCGATAACGAAAAAATAAAATAAAAGCCACCACCATCACCAAACGACGATTATATGAGTCACGAAATATTCTGAGCCAATATAAAGCCACGACGCATTTTAAATTAAACTCGTTTCGCCCGTTCCGACCACTACACCGCTACGTATCCATTTAGTATATCCACACACTTGATCGTTACCGGGCGAATATGAAAGCCCGAAAAGGGTAACCTATAAATATATTATACGATATACCTATATATGTATATTGCCAATGAATAAGTTATGAGTACGCCAAATGCACGTGAAGTTTCTACGCAGACGGATATACAACGAGCATATTATATTATATACTGTACTTGGTTATACACTCGGCTTTTTATATACAAAAAAAAATAATAATAATAATAAAAAATTAATAAATAAAACGATTTTTCGTTCCCGGTTAAATTATTTCTCTTGGAAACGTTATGGAACAGAACCGGGACAAGCAAAGCACAAGTACCGTACCACGTATACGTAATGTACGCTGTAGTACGCGTACTCGAACTCTGCACGGTTCGATCTAGACCAGCGATTCCCAACCTGTGGTACGTGTATAACTACTAGTGGTACACAAAGAAAGTTTTTGATATAATTTTGATTGTATATTTTTTATTAACATTCAATATTATTTGACTTACTTTTGATTGAAAAATAATAAGTACAGAAGTAGTCTCGACATTCAAAGGGATTTACGAGTGAAAAAAGTTCCGTTCGGCCTGATATCGATGTTCTTGTACAAAATAAACAGCAATAACAAAATATTTTTTACATTAAATTTAAAAATTGTTATTTAAACATTAAGATTTACCTAAAAATTAAGATTTTTATCAATATCACACGATAAAAAACCGTTGACAAATGCATTTATAATAAAAGACATAGTTATAAAAAAAAAAAAATTCACTCTCCCAATTTAGTCTCAGAATTAAGGTGGCACGCGTATCGATCACAAAAGTGTCTAGTGGTACTCGGTGATACTAAGGTCAGGAACCCCGGGTCTAGACTCTAGACCACTCCGGACAGCACCGCTGTGCGGTCATTTTCGGTCTTTTACTATATATTATAATTCATAGTGGTAAAAAGTTAATAAACATATTTTACTTTTGACAGTCAATTTTAAAAAATTAATTCGGTCCGTTCGTTGTATACATTTAAGATCCCAATACTGTGGTAATATAATAATTTTACATACACGAACACGACATACGTGTTATGCGAGGAGTAGTAAAATAAATAAATAACGTAATATTAGAGAAAAAAAAATATTATAAACCCAAATCACAAAAAATAACACTTCAAATAAAATCTGAAATGACGGGCAACAAGGTGTTAGAATTTTTCTGACGTTTTAGCTCCAAAGTGTTTGTTTAGACCAGCGTTGTGTAGTAGTAGTGAACGGTCAGGTTTCGAAATAGGGTTAAAAAAATACAATTTTTATGTATAAATATATATATATATTTTTTTGAACAAATATTTTTTTTTTTTATAACGCTGGTAAAAATGGTTTATAAAAAAAATAGTAGCAAATGTTTAAATATTAACTACTTGGTTGATTCGTACTGAAGATGACAACATATAGTTGTTGAAATACGTATACGCAGTTAAAGTGTATAATTTTTTGTGGTTTGGGTTTATAATATTTTCTATATTTATTAACAGTCATAAGTATCAAGTGCTTAAGTGTATTTTAACGTAATATTACGGAATTGTCAACTCTGATAATAATGTTTCAGGACACTGTAAAGCCGTTGACCGTCGACCGTAACATTTCTGTTATTTATTAGTTTTTTTTAAAATTTGTTTATGTTATTTTAGTACGAAATGTTTAAAAAAGAAGAAATCGTCCAACATAACAACTAAAATTAGTTATTATTATTTAATAAAAGTCTACTCCTAATCGATATTTGTAAATTCATTCGTCGGTATATCTCTAGTACTAGAGATTTCACTTATTTCTCAATTGAAATTTTATTTTTGAAAACTACGTGTTGTATGTTGTGTATTAAATACAAACAACAGGTCACGATGAATCATTATTTAATGAGTGACTACGTACCATGTAAATGCGAAATTTATCGAATCTCATGCATGCGAAATTTCAGATCATTTTGGTAAAATTTAATTTCCTAAAAAAAAATCTTAAGTGACCCGAGAAAAAACCCTGTGGAGCGGTGAGGTCAAATGCTAGATGAGATTCCGTTTTGGATCTCATTGCGGTCAACGTGTCAAAGTAATGAAGTAACTGAAACATTAACCCGTTATTATTGATCTATAAAAAGAACGCGTGGTTATGAAACATGAATACTGCAATGCTACTCGACGCGAGTTGTCTTGTCTACGATTATTTTCAAATTTATTAGCGCAGACGATTTTAGAAAATAGTATTATTTTTATTTAAATAATAAATATTGAACGTTTAAACGTCGAACGCCAGAGTACTAATATTATATACTGGTTATTTATTTCATTTCGGTTTCGTTATTTATTTTATCGGTCCGGACCGGTCTATAAAAAAACGGACCGTGCAGAACTCTAGCGCGTACAATTTACAAAAGTTCACTGCAGTCTGCGGGAGTTGCTTAATACAATATATTGATGATACAAAAACATATAGGTACGTATCTGTAACAAGGATAATCTATATATTTCTATGGCAGTTTCTACATGACTTATGACGGGTTTCTAATTCTAACTTTGGTAAAATTTTAACGTCAGTTTTACGACGATGTGTTTTTTTTTTCATTCTTGTCGATCGACCGACACTTTTTTAGAGACAACCAAAACGATCGGAAACTTTTGTATAGTTTTGCAGCTGTCAAAGGAAACAGGAAATGGAAACGCCAATGATAACCATATACGTATTACACGATATATATTTCGGGCGCTCGTGTATCAAAAGCGGACATTTTCCGAAGGTTTTTCGAAGAAAAAAAAAAACGCGAAACCAGAGAACGTAAACGGTATAATATAAAAATACTCGAGGGCCACATACGAGTACGTAAAGACTATTTTATTTGTAATGTTGTTCTCGAATTTATAATATCACGTGATACTTGGTTTTGGTTGACGTAATAGTGACGAAACAAGTGGCTACCCCGTCAATCGTTGACTCATATCTCTCACACAAGAATATCGAATATTCGAATTGGTATACGTCACGGAACAGTATTTATTTTTCTGACAGCAAAAGAAGCCAGCAAAAATCGGTGGTTTTTTTTAACATTTATATACGGTTGTCGGTAATTTTAGGTCCGAAATTTAAATCTATTATAATTTACATTACAATACGAAATTAATAAAAAAAAAAAAATGTACTTATTTTTCTGAGATCAAAAAACACACTGTCAACAATAATAATAGCAGAACTGACAAAAAAAAACGTCATGAAAAGTGACATAACAAGATTAGCTACGACGGTAAATGATGACATGGATTCGACGGGTTGTGTGTGATAATACACAACAGGCCTACGCGGGCAAAATATTGAAAAAAATGTTTTTCGAAAAACCGAATTTCAAAAAGTAATTGACATAAAATTTTGATCTTAAAAAGCGATATGCGTGATTTATTAGTCGTAAGACAACATTACTAATTGAAAAAATGTCCGATGAAAAATGTGATGTAAAATATATAAAATGTATTTTTCTCTATACCCTTTTCTTTATACCAATAGAAATATAATATAAATTACCGGGAATTTTTTTTTTTTTGTTAAATAATTATATATGCGCTACGAAACAATCTGATTATTCGTAAGTACGAATTTTAAAAGTGTAATTCGGAAAGTTGTGCGATTATAATTAAATAACTGTCTACACCAAATTGGAGCAATACGTAGAAGGGTGTTGAGGGGCGGCGAATTTGTTTCGGTGGGGGGCAGTAAGCGTATTTTTGCATCAAAGTTTTGCATGGTATGGTCTAAAAATAAATATAAATACTGAAATATTCACTCATTGAACACAGTGGTTCAGATTCAGGAAGAATTGATCGAACTTTCAACTACTAATGAAACGTAGAAAACCAGCATCAAGGATGGTGAACGGCTCACAGAAATTTGGTTTCAAGCTAACATCGGTCGCCTCTAACCTGGATTGTGAACTGCCGTCAAACAATTTTTAATTACCTTTCCCTGCTCCTACCACGTCGGGCGAGGATTCAGTGCTGTGAGTTGTAACGGATCTAGTTACAAAAAAAAAAAAGAAATCGCCTCGATATCGATAAAAGAGGAGACTTACATACATCTTCGCCTCACTGACATTGAAACTAACGTCAATAAACTGGGGAGGGGACTCTGAACCATCAAGTACAATCATCTCACTAATAGGTGTGAACTTCATTCATACTACTTCTTTAGTGTAAAATTAAGTTTTTTTTTTGTTCTTTTAATTTCTAACATATCATTTTTATTTTTATTTTTTCATCGGTCATTACAATGTCTTTTTTTAAATGTTACAATTCAGCACTCTTCTCTTTCTAATACCCTCACAATTACGGGATTTTCACATAAGAGGAGATTGAAAATCGTTTTCTCATCAGGGGGGTGGCGACTTTATAAAGGTCGAGAATCACTGACATAGATCGTTGATTTTTTTTTTTTTTGAAAACTTTGGTTTAGTTTGACTCCTGCCTAAGTTGCCTTATGGACCTAACACATATATGGACAGAAAAGGAAAAATTGTGTCTTCACGACGACGGTCCAAGTAAGTAATCTACATGAAACTAAGTGTTTATCATTCTGTATTTGTACATCCTATATAGACTAGGGCCTATAGCCTTTATACGATTGAAGTTTTATTATTTATTTCTATGTTTTCCATAGAAAATACCAATATCAAATTGAATTTTTCCGATTAAGTGCAATCCGAAAATAGATTTTTGCCAATTTCTAGAGACTTATCTAAATCGCTCTCTCGTCTCCGAAAATATTAGATTCGCACTTTTCGCCAAAACCCTACACAAGACAGAAAAGACATATTACACGATAATATCGCTCTCGTAATAGTTTATATTAATAATATATATTTCAGAATGATACATCGGTTTTGGCAGTGGAATTTCGTTCAGCGGAATTTACGATGGCCATTTGCAGCGTGTACACACGCAAAATAATATTATAAAACACACATTAAATTACATTGTTATTCGACTCGACAGCGCGCAAAAACGCAATCGATGGACAAATATAATAGTTTCGTGGGGGCGTATTTGTTCGCGTAAGCTTTAAGCGCAGTGGTCGGAATTTCAAAGCCGATATTCCTCCTAAACCCCGTAATCCGGAATTGCTCAACCCCAAACTATAATATATATACATATATTATATATACGAAATAAATATATTACATATGTATTGTTAAAAAATACGTGTAAAACGAAATTCAAGTTTGACGAATTTTTCAATAATAATGCCACACACATTCAGCTACATTATAATGCAATGACGAGATACATTCGAGTTAAACAGTAAAATAAAAAATCACCATTAATTTTACTTTTTTTTTTTTTAAATCCCTATTTTTATAATATTTACTTCAGACTGATAAACGATCTCTTGATGTAATTAAGAATTTTATTATATCTACCTATGTATATATATTTATGGTATCTCAATATTTCCAGATATAGGTACTTATTAATCGACGACGATAAAATTATCTAAATTTTTTTTACTTGTAGAACACAAATAATAATGTATTAATACACATATACGAATGAACAAAAACCATTTAGATAACTACAAATAGGAACTCAGTGGGTATATTTGTATTTCGTATATCACTTACCTGCAAGAGTTAATATTTATATATATATATATATTTTTCAAATGTGATTCTAAAAAGTGCACATAATTAAATATGTATTATAATCAGTAGAGTTATTAAGAAGTCTACACACCTTAAAAATAAGTAGGTACGCTTAATCATGATTAACAGTGCATACACGTAAATGCGCTTAAAAATTACAAAATGTGCACATAAAATATGAAACGTTTCGATAAAAAATGTACTTGTTTAAATTAAACACGGTCCATAATACAAAAATATATAAATTCAATTTCGCGTCAACTGAATTACACTTTAAGGTTTGTTTAAAATGTTCAACATTGTATCTGCACATGTTTGGTACGAGTGTTACATGTTTATGTTTTTTTTTTTTGACACTCTTGTTAGTAGTTACACATACGAATCCATAAATTACATAAACATAATTAAAATTTTATTTTTTCGTGATTCGCTAGGGGTTGCGTTGTTTCCATCGTCCCCGGGCCAAGAGCCTCGGACGTTATAAATTATAAATACCCACGCAGTAAAAAATAAAACATTTTTTTTTTTTTGTTTAAATAAAATATTAATACCGCCATGAAATAAAATCGAGTACTAAGTGTTTTTATAAACGGAGAACGTCAAATATGACCATAAATTAAAAAAAATAAATACCCCAATATAATATGGAAAACACGCAGAAACATACAAAATAAAACGTTCGTTTTTTTTTTTTTAACTTAATATAATATTTATGTATTTCTATTAAATTATGTACGTAAAAGGACCGGCCAAAAAAAAACATGCAATATCATAAAAATTTCAACCATCCCAATAACTAACATATAAGTCGAAAGTGAGTTGTTTAATTTTATTTAGCAAAATTCACAACTGGCGATTAAAAAACACAACAAAAAAAAAACGTATAGAGTTTTGGCGAAATTAAATATCATCAATACAATTTCACGGACTGAAAATTATCTAATAAGATTTAAAACGTGTTTAGAAGCAAAAAAACTACAATGAACCCACAGAGCATATTATACAATATGAAAATGAAAAATTGGTAACTATAATACGTTTTTATTCTGGCCGAAATAATAATATCAATAACGAGATCTAACGCGAGATGGATTTTTTGTACAAAACTCGAATGACAAACAAACGCGCGTCGTACATACATATATATCACTGATTTATTATGCACATTGCACAACTTATGATAATCACACCAGAGGACTTGTAAACAACGATCCAATGCTAAAACGACCGCGTTTATACGCGCGTTGTCCGGCGGGCAGCATTTAAGCGTACCCATACTTTGCTGTAAGGACCCACACTGAACCGGGAACTCTGATTGGCTGTATTTTGATTGCGATAATACAGCGAGATGCTGATGACCATTTCAAAATATCAACACTACCATTATTATTGATGCCAATAATAGTTGATAATACACAACAGTCGATTCTGATAATAATACATTTTATACCGTTGAATATTACTAATTGATACCAATTTGTATACCTCATCATATTCTAAAATGTTATTTGTAATAATAGTAGGTACTATTAATAGTTTGCATCAACACACAATCGTTTTTTAGTAATTGAGTGTAGAAGTCGATATGGGGTCAAAATATACATTTGCGAATCATAATTATTTATGAATTTTTTGTGCACATTGGCCAAGACATGAAAATGTATAATTGTCAGAGTGGACTACTGATTATCGAGTATAAACACAATTGGCATCAATAAGACTATTGGGCGCCGCAACTAGCGCCAGGGCGAGCAAGGTGAAAAAGCACCGTCAAAAGGCCTTTTTTGGTGGCGAGGGGTCGTTTTTCAATTTTGATTTGTCTCGATAAAAAACATATAAAATATATTATTATTTACGACCAGGTAAAATACGTTTTTTAAAATATTATTAATCCGTGCGAATATAATAATGAATACAATACGCTGTTTGTATTACGTTTGATTTATTTTTTATTTTTTCAAAACCTCAATCACTTCTGGCAATAGAAAATAATTGTGTTTAAGGATCATACAGTTATCTGAGTCAGATATAAGTACTGACTCGATAAGTTAAAGAAATTATTTAACAAAAAAAATAAACAAATTTAAATAGTATTCCGGTCCGGGCTCCGTTGATTCTCGAAAACGGGTTTGCTACAATAGCAAAGTTACTCAGACGTGTTGGGATACTATCAGTTTTCCGGATTGATAAGAAATATAACCTAACAATTTCGAAAAATCGAAATTTATAAAATAATATCAACTATACAAAATTGAAAATACACTTTTCAGTTTTAAATGTCATTGAAATGACCACCCTGTGCTTCGCAAATAAATTAGGTATTATGTAATGTCACGAGTTATTTTCTAACATTCCACGTTTCACGTGCAGCGTGTTTTCTTTAGGCGTTTTTCGACTTGTCCTTAATACTTAAATTATTTTATTATATTAATGTATTTATTTATATTATTTTATCATTTTATAAATAAATACATTATTTAGTTTTATGTTTTTACAATTTTTATTTTTCAAAGTTGGCATGTGTGTATCTCCCGAATTTCGATTGTTAGGTTATATTTCTTATCAATCCCGGAAAACTGGTACAAGCCCAGACGTGTTAGGAGGAGCAATACGTATTATTTATCCTACATAATACCCGTGACTGTTGCATCGGCAGAAAGAACGTTTCCTAAGCTGGAGATAATAATTAATTTCTCAAGGAACTCTATTGGACAAAAACGGCAATACAATTATTCCGTGTTCACTATACTGAACAGCGGTGTTACAACAATTGCGATCGATGATCCGGACAAAAAAATTATGAACAATTTTGGAAATTATATGAAATCCAAAAGAAACAGACACGCGCTTAAACGTATTGAAATATTTTATTTGCGAAACCGTATTTATAATTTTTAATGTTATTTATTGCAGTTTTTCAGTGGCGGATTTAACAGCAGCCTGAGTAGGCTGCAGCCTAGGGCGGCAAATTCGGGGACAAAATTTTTTTTATATCTTACAGAAATTAAAAAGATTCATATTTATATACCTTAATGTTATTTAATAAAGTATATATAATGTTATACATTGTATATGTAATGTTATACAGTATAATATAATTTTCATTAATACGAAAGTATTCATTTTCATTATATTTCTATTGAAAAAATAAAAAAAAAATAATACGAGTAAATATATATATATAAAATTATCATTTGCGGGCTTCTAAGCAGAATGTTAAAATTCTCGTTTAGAAAACAAGAATGTTTTTATATTTACAATATACACAAAAAGAATACATAATGTAATATTTTCACAAAATATATGTTAAAAATATATGATGACATCGGTAGGGGCGGAAAAATTTGAATAGTCTACTGGCGGCAAATCTGTAAATCCGCCACTGGAGTTTTTTTTTTTTGGAAAATAACTGATGCAGCGTAAAACGCCCGTTATTTAATTTTGCAGCCCCCGGACCCAAAAATTCTAGTGACTATGTATAATATACAAGTATACTGATATGATAATTTCAAACCGTCGCCGAAGTGTTATCTCGCCGTGTTATCTCGATCGAAATACAACACAGCCAATCGGAGGCGTTCACGATTTATTGCATGGATCTTTAGCAATGTATATAGCTGTTACGCCCGGCGGGCAAATGTGTGTTGTAACGGCAAAGAAACAACACGATTTTCGAAACGAGCTCGTTTCGGAGAGTTTGCCGGACGTCACAAGTGAAAATATCGTTTTGCCGTGTGTATAGCGTATCTGCACAACTATTTTATATGTGTGGAGGAGAGGAACACGGAGATTTATTATTATTATTATTATTATTATTATTATTATTATGCTCGTACCAGCGCCTGCAATGGGATGATTTTTTTTGAAGGAGCGTCATTTAAAAGGGGGCAGTGTGTGCGGTTGCACCTTACTTTTAATATAGTCCCGATTGGCCTGCTTTGGTAACGGTACTTAATGTTGATAAAGAAGAAGTTAACAATATCAGTCTAGAAAAAGCTGTAGATGTATTTGTTGAACTTAATTAAAATTGCCTGTATCCACTTATTTAGAATATAATATTTTTTAGATTCTGAGTGGAGCCATGAATCTATTGTTTTTACAATGATGTTTATTTTTATTTTTATTTTTTTCTATCCTGTGTACAGATTTTCGACCAGAAGGAATGCTCCGATCTCTTCGGTCACATTTTGTTTCCGTCAGCAATTCGCATCTAGTTGGTACTTGAGAGAGGTCAATTTTTGATTTTCTCAAAAGCACCTAAACATATAACTCAAAAACGCTAAAAATTCAATTTCGTCTTAATTGATTGTTGTTTATTTCTTCGTAATTTTGAAACTAATTGTCATAGAAAGTTTAGAGTATATTTACGAGAAAAGCAAGCTCCGCTCAGAATCGTTTTATCGAATGCAATGACTTATCATTGCTTTCAAATTTAAAATAAAAACAAAACTCTAAAATCTTTATCCAAGTAATTCACTTAAGCGATATCCGGCAACACCCGGCGGCTCGTTACCTTTTTTTTTTTAGAGCCTTATGCTTGTACAAAAGTTTTAAATATAAAATATAAATGTAAATATTATACGCTTTTCTTCATTTTTTTTTTTTTTTTTGCTCTTCTTCAATCTTCAATCATCATCTTCAATCTTTTTACGCATTATTAATTGGTTTTCACGGGTAAAGTAATCGATTATTTATTAGTTTTTAGTTTTTAAATTGTTATTATTAGTTATTACTGTATTTATGTTGATTGACATTCATGATCTATGGAAAAAATTAAAAATTAATTTTATAATGCCCTAGTGAAATTTCAATGTGGCCTGCTTGAAATTACTCACACCCGACAAAAAAAATTGAAATAACGCCCCTGTTGTTTTGTACGTGTACGCGCGCGAAGGCGACAAAAGTCTCACCGCATTTATACAGACTTATACGCGTAATAATAGACCGTATCGCATTTCAATTTAGCCTCGGGATTTTTCGCTTAACTATAATAAATATATTACACAATAATATCATATTTACTGTGCGGCGCGTGGATGCAATATATTATAACAATAACACGCGTTTGTCCGTGTAAAAAATAAAAAAAATAAAAAAATCCGAAAAGACGTTCGTATCGTGAATCGGTTGTGTTATGATAATAATTTATCGTTGCGGATTAGAAATATATATATATATATATATGCATTGTATAATACGATCATATTCCTTACATAAAAAAAAAAAAACAAATCTAAAGGCGTCGGATCTGAGAATCTATTGTATACTCCGTAACTGCAGTGGTGTACAAACTTTTTTATTCGAAGGCCATACGGAAAGAAAAAAATTTAAAGCACTTATTGCGCGCTAAAAGTATAGAAAAACGCGTGTACCTATAATTTTTAATAAATAACAAAAATAATCATTTTCACGGTTAATTGGAATTAATATAGAGTAGTAATAATGACGATAATTATATAATAATGAATTTTAATAATATTGTTTACGCATTTTTATTTTTTTTTATTAAAGAAAAGTATGAAACTGATGTTTTTCTGATAATATAATCTTGTCGAATTGTGGTCGTGTGCGTTATTGGTTCAAATTTTCTTACGCCGATTCCCGAATATTTGCAGCCCGACATATATTTTGATTTCAATGTATTTCGTGTAAGAAAAAGTTTGTTTGCACAAATTTATATTGTGACATATACAGACGTACAATTATGTATATATTAAATTAAATTAAAATTTTTTTTTTTTTCAAATTTGTGTGTCAGGAAGGTATTTATAGAAATCAACTATAGTTTCTTTTCGATATCTGACTTTAAGTGCATAATTACGATGAAAACAACTAGGAATATAATATACATTTTTAAGATTATTCATCGTTTTTTTGGTTAAAACTTATTCGCAGGGCCTTAGTTTGGAGCTCTCTGCACGTGTGTGCTCCATAATGTAGTACACTGTACACCATAGTATGGCGAGAGGGTGAAATGAGAGTTTCTATACTATAAAAATTATATATATATGTGTGTGTGTGTGTGTGTGAACAAATCAACACAAAACGTGAAACAAGAATCTTAAACATTTTGATAAATCTTTTTTTCTTTTTTTCTCTTTTTTAATTCGAAATGCCTGGGTATATTGTAAATCAATATTCAATTTAAACACACAACGGCCATTGATTCGGTTTAATTAAATTTCTAACGGAAACGGCCGAAATGAAGACTTCTACGTCATACGTACCTATATAGAATTACCGGAACAGGATTGTTGAATAATATAAGTATTACGCCGTGGATTGCTTATTGTGCAAGTATAAATTATATACGTCCAAATATTAGCATGCGTACGTCTAATATTCAACCAGAACCCGTCAATATGTAAATATATTATTATATAGTCTACTTCGTACATGATATCGGTATTGCATATTGGCATATACTATACGTATATATAATAAAACGAAATGTACGGAATAATCATTTTATGCGATATTATATACGCATATACCTGATATATATAAATAGTACCAGATGACTTATACAATAGCATATATGTGATCGTATCAAATAAAGGAACAGCAGAAACGTGTGAGCAGTTCAAAACGCTGAGTTTACTTACACATTCGTCTAAAATTCTAACGAAAATAATCCAATCAGCGAGTAGAAAAGAAAGTGGAAGATCACCTAGTGGAACGATCAACATGGTTTAAGAAAATAAAAAAGGAAGAGAGAAATAATTTTGAAGCTTGCGTGCGTACTAGAAAAGATTTTAAAAATCAGAGAAACATAATTGACTTTCATAGATCTAGAAAAGGCAATTGACGATGTCAGCTGGAATATAATGTTCGCCGAAACGCAAGAAATAGACACCGAACAACGAGATCTAAAAAATAATTTATATAATGAAATCAGTCTTAGAATTGGAATAAGAATTAGAGGGGAAATTATCTCCGTGATACGTTTGGAAAAATATATAGTAATGATAATGAGTGTGAAAGAGGTATAGAACGTGCTATAAGACGAATTGAAAGAGACGCTAAGAACATTCAAAAGGAAAATAAACAAGAAACTGACAAAGATATTGCAGGTTTGTGTTAGGAAGTCATAAAGTAAAGAAACTGGTCATGTATATCTAGATAATCAAAAGCTCGATCAAGTGTAAAAATTGCTGTGTATTTCAGAAGCACGATAAAGGCAAATGGGAAGAACGCCCGAGAAATCAAAAAACGCATATTTTCGGTAAAAAAAAGCCGAACTATTCACTTTCAAGAAATTAAGACTCGACATCAAGAACAGACTCATTAAAATATATGTCTGGAGAATATTTGGACATGAAACTGGTCACAGACGAAGCTAAAGAAAGGACATCATGACATCATGATTGTAGCACTGCAGGTGTGGTGCTGGAGACGCATGCAAAAGAGAAGTCGGACAGAGTGAAAAACCAACAAAGAAGTGGTCGCTGATAGTTGATGGATACTATTAAAGCGAGACAGTGAAAAGTGGTAGGACATGAACTTAGACATCCAGAAGAACTACACAGTACAATAAAAGAAGGCGTGATTGAAGGAAAAAGACTAATTGGACGACCTCACAGAAATTCATTTATCGGGCAAATCGAGAAAGACGAAGAAGCCGGAAGCTATAACGTTTAAAACAGAAAAGAGGGAAACGACGAAATGAAATGGTGAAATGAATCACCAGTAGCTAAGCAACTTAAAGTAACATGAAGTTTAGATTCCGCCAGAACCACCAAACCCATATTAGTGTTATTATTATTTTTTTAATCGCCGTTTCCACTTTATTGAGCAAATACAAATATACATAGATTTGGATTCATTCCGAAAATGTTTCTGCAGCCCCCTTGATCCTCCAGTGATAACTGATAATCACGGCAAATACTACTGGTGGCAATAAGTAAATCTCGCTCCATTACTCATTCATTAACCCACACACACACACGCCTCTTTTTTCTATAACGTTTATCATTAATTAATAGTATTCGCACACGACTTTTGCACACGCCCGTTCAACTGCGACCAACCGCGAGAAACAAAACACACTACGAACAAAAAGACGACTAGTAGTGACTACACGACAATTCTGTGTGAACTTCGGAGGTCATCGTAAGCCATAGGTTGTGCAAGTCATGAGACATGCGCAGAACGAGTATAGTTATCTCTGGACCAGTTGATGACTCCGTGTGTTTCGGATATATACTTTGGTAATGTGTAACGTACAAAATACATAGGCGATAAAAAAAATTATACATTTTAAAAATACTCATTAAATTTTTACGTCTATATACTGTATATAAATACGTGTGTTTATACGAGAATATAATATGTTACAATGCTTTAAGGACCGGGGAAAAACTTGCCACACTCACTCTAAAAAGTCACATACTCCTTTCTCTTTACGTGATACTACAGAACAGTTCAATATTAGTTCTCCACTTTAGTACTCTCACGTTCGCGCACAAAAATTCTAAGGACACAGATTTTCACAGAACATCGGAACTCCGGAACGTGTAGCCATTTACTCTTCCGCAAATCCCGTTTTAAACCTGCACGCGTACGTGTTGCGCGACACTGCAAAATCCACTTCATGTCGTTTCAATTATTATTTTAATACGTATACGAGTATGTATATATATATATATATATATATATATATAGAGTATAAAGGAATATTTTATCCGGAAATTCTCTCTGAACGTTACTCAAACAGTATGTATAATAATACTCATTAGATTACGGACTGGAACGTAACGTAAATCAAATTAAATGATTATTATGGCTATAATATTCATATTTCATATAGCTAATAAATAATTAAACAAAACATACGTAAACGCGTTAGTGTTCAGTGTAAATAGGTAGGTATACCGTAGTGCTGTTGCAGCCGATTTAGTTCAACGAGATCGAGTGTGTGTATGTACGATAATGTCAGTGGCGATTACATCATTTTTAAACGAGGAAGACGGAGATCGGTGGCACGAAATCCGCGCAAACGAGAAATAAAGGATGGCGTATAAAACACGGTCGAAATATAAAGCCATAAAACGTATGCGTTTCTACGGCTGTTGTGTGTATACAGTACAGGGTGGCGGAGACCGAATAACTAAATTTGAAATTGATGCCACAATTTTAATTTTCGAGGTAGAGATATGAAAAAAATAGCGAGTTGTTGCAAATTTAGGGAAAGTTTATTTGATAATATGAAAAAATAATAATTATGTGTAACAGAGAATGTCGGATAGACGACGTCCCGTGCACCGAGATACATTCTTGGAGGCGCTTGTCGAAATTTCTCATCACTTTCACCGACATTTCCACTGGAATTAACGCAATTTCACTTCTAATCACGTCCTTTAAATCTGGAAGATATCGCGGCCTGTTGACATAAACCTTTGACTTCAGGTACCCCCATGAGAAGAAGTCGCAAGGGGTGAGATCGGACGAGCGGGGTGGCCACAAAACGTCACCATTTCGAGAGACCAGACGTCCGGGAAAAGTTGAACGGAGGAGATCCATCAAAACTCTCGCCGTGTGTGCAGTGCAACCGTCTTGTCGAAACCAGATGTTTTCATTGTCCATTTCGTTTTCCTCTAGGTAGGGGATTAAAAAATCTTGAAGCATAGCCACGTAACGTTCAAAATTCACTGCCTGCCCTCCTTTATCTTCCAAAAAAAAAAAATAAAGTCCAATTATTCCAGTTTTCGACAATGCACACCAAACCGTTAGTTTTTCACTGTGAAGTGGTTGTTGGTGCCATTCTCTCGGGTTATTGTGTGCCCAGTATCGGCAATTTCGTTTATTGACGTAACGGTCCAAATGAAAATCAGCCTTATCGTAAATACGTCTTCAGGGTAAACGCGCGATGTTGAACGCTCCCAACGCGACATTGCAACTAAACTTCCCCTTTACGGATTACACAATGAAAAATTCGTTGTGCCATATCCCCTCCCAAAGCTACGCCGATTACAAATGTGGTCTTTCAATCTCCGCCACCCGGTATTATTTTTTACATTATTAATTATTTATTATTATTAGTTATTAATTAATAACGAAATGATATGCTCTCGCGACTCGGTCACACTGAACAATATTGTACGTACCTATACGATTGGACGTTACGAATATGTTTTTATTTTTTATTATCTCGTGATAATACGGAAAATGTCACGTCAAAATTCAGTCAATAATGACCGACGAGATTGTTAGCGAAAAGTACAACACACGAAAACACATTCGTGCGAATATGTTTGTACGATGTACTTTTGCGGACCGTTCCTGTTTTTTTTTTTAAGAAACCACACGAGTATAATATTATGTACCTCTAAAATCTCGTCACCGACTTGTAGACATCCGGACTTGGCGGCCGGACCGTTGGGATTCAGCCCGCACACCATGACGGCCATTTTCGTGCGATCCTTGTGACCGGACAGACTCAGGCCCAGACCGGAACCCGGCGACCTCTCCAACATCACCACCAATACTTCGCTGATGCCACCGCCTTCCTGGCCGTCACTGAGATTTCCGTATTTTTTCTTCGCTTTATCTATGGACAAAACAAAAACTCAATAAATGGTCGTAATAAACGTTCAAAAATACAAGAGTACACACATTTATTCGTATTGTGTACCGAAGTCGTACACGACTATTCATTCGAAAAAATTTAATATATTATGTATATTATATAATAACAAGAAAATAATATTATTCATAATACGAAAACAATATGTTTGATAATTAGAAATTATTGTATTCGCATAAATGTACTTAAAACATTTTCATCGGTGTAAACACTTGGAAATATACGATTTCTATATATATATATATATATATTTTATCGAAATAATTATTTCGTATTTGAAATATTGTCCCTATTACTCTCCGCCGCCCTTGGTTTAGTTACTGGGATCTTGAATTGTGTAATTTACCAGACTTCGTCTTGGACACAACCTCCTTCCGGCTCACGCATATCTTCTTTCGCACAACAACTCTCCTATGTGTACTCTACAAATCAACCCACAAAAGTGTGACCTTATTCATTTGTTGTTTTCATGTCCCACTCTAGCTACAAAAAGAAAGGTCCTTCTTAATTCCCTTGAAGAAATTCACGTTCTTGTCAATAATGTTTTTACCATCCTATGTACACCTACCCCATTAGTTGTAGAACTGATATTAAATTTTATTTCTTCTTCTGGTTTTTTAGTTTAATACTTGTTAAATCGTACATACCAATTGTAATATTTTAAATGTTTTTTTTCTTTTATATTCTTATGTTATATTTTATAATAATTGTTGAAGTATAATGTGAAAACAAAACTTCTTAAAATAAAAAAAAAATAAAAATAAAAATTATTTCGTATACAAATCTACACACTATTCACGGTATTATATCATTTCGAATAATTAATCGAGAGCGTTTGCAGTTCGAATTCGGAGGACTGTGTTGTTTAAAAAAAAAAAACACAAGATATTCGAGTAAATGCGATTTGAGATTTTCATTAAAACAATCAACAACACGATACGACTCGGCGATATAAAATATTATAAATACTCGAGATTATAATACTATGTTAAGACAATATTTTTAAATTAGTTTGGAAAATAATTAAAATTATTATTTTAATTTCGATATAATATATATATATATATTACTGAATATAAGTGTTATACAAATACTTATAAAGATTAATAATAAACCCACACAAACTATAAGCAATTAATTTTGAAATATTGTTGAATATTAAATTATATATTTCAATAGAATTACGCGACGAAGTGAAGCGCGTCGAGAAAAAAAAGAAGCGTTTTATTCGTTCTTTTCACGTCTTTTATTAAAAAAAAGTATACACGCATATAGTTTTATATAAATATTATACTCTGTTATAAAAAAAAAAATATTATAATTCGACCGAATGACTGGCAGAATAATTGTTCGTGGCTCGTAAAATCGGTACACGCTGCACACCACAACAGGTCATTAAGTACGGCGATAGATACGCAATATTCTAAAAAAACACTCGAGAACTCATCGTGTAGGCTGTTCAACCGCGGCTCAACTAAACAACGTTTTGTAATTAACAATATATTGTATATTATATTATGTTCGTGTTATTTTCAGGGGCGTGCCTAGAAATTTTTTTCGGACATGGTTAAATAGTTTTTATTTTTATAAGATTTTTTTAACGTATTCATTTGACTACACTTTCTTTAAGGGGGAGGGGGATTTGAACACCCAAAAACCGTCCTTTAAGCACTTTTCTGGCTATTTTACATCATGCCACGCGTTTTAATGATTTAATTATATATATATATATATTTTAAATTCGAACAATAATTTTAGTAAAAAATATTACGGATTGCACAAGAACACAGTAGAACAACGCGTCATCGGCCAGGTCATAAATACGTCTATAATTTTGTTTAACTTCGTACTAGGTAACTCTTATCTACGTATATACGAGCTGATTTACACGCCCGGGCGATATTTTACTATATTTTTTTATTGTATATAAATAATGAAATTTAGAGTGATTAGACCAAGTACCGTCGGGTGATATTCTTCAATCCTTCTTCACATATTACTTATTCATAAATGAATCGATGATTGCAAAAACGTCATGAGTCAATTATTTAAAACTTTTGGATATGAACTCTTGGAACGACACAATTCATTGACCAAAGACGTTTTCGCTCTCAACCAGATTTTTCGGTTGTAATTTTATAGATAAAAAAAGTATAACTTAAGACATTTTTACACTCAACGGATAGAAACACATGACTAGTATACGTTTTTACTAATATCTCAATTTCATAAAATATTTGACTCGTGACGTTTCTGCAATCATCCATTCAAATATATTTTCATTTATTATATTTTTATTTTTTAACTCTATATTTTTTATAAACTTGAGTGTATTATTTTAAATAAATATAATTATAATCACGAATTTATTGTTTATGATATCGCTCTTAAAAATAAATATGATTTAAACACAATCAATAGAATACCTGTATAGAAACATTAAAGAAAATATTAGGAAACCGAAACAAATAATGGTAATTAATTATCGAAAACGTATATTATCATAAAAATTCGCTGGAATATTAAATAACAATATAAATATTAAAATCGCGTTCTATACTAATAATAATAAAATTAAACAAAGAAATTATAAAATAAATATAATGCATCATTTATACAAAAAAAGACTTCTTACTTATAATATAAAATATCTGAACAATTGTTCAACATATAATTATTACCATCAATAAATAACTCGAATATTACTATTGAAATTATAATATTTCTCGGTAAACAATATTACAATTTATCGGAGTGAAACCTGTTCCGCGATGTACTGCAAATAATTTTTTTTTTTAAAACCGCGTAACAATTGTATAATTCCAGAACCAGCCAGTAACAAAGATATTCATTTTCATTCCTTTTCGTGAAAATTTGACCATTTCACGAAATGAAAAATTGATTTTTTACACTTTTTAAAATATAAGAAAGAACTCCACTAAGTGAACACGTTTTCACGAAACGGTCAATAAAATTTGAAGTCGTGTAATTTTTTTTTTACCATGTAGCGTCATCCACTTTGTGGAATATAATATTTATGTCATTTTTAAAAA
This sequence comes from Slavum lentiscoides, assembly GCA_032441835.1. NCBI lineage: Eukaryota > Metazoa > Arthropoda > Insecta > Hemiptera > Aphididae > Slavum > Slavum lentiscoides. The sequence continues at coordinate 14,065,872 of CM063712.1, read as the reverse complement.
TTTTCGAAATTATTATAAACGTTAAATCGAATACTTAATTACCGATCATAATTTATTTACCTACAAAAAGTTCCTTTAATTCATCATATTAAATTCAATGTTATAAATTATTTATAATTATATTACATAATACACTATATAAAACGAGTCCGTATATACACTTGAAACATTTAGCGCTAGCAACTTTTTGTGTAATATTACACTGCTATATTATAAGTATATGTATGGATGGGGGTAAATCGTGTTTTCGGTTTCGAGGTATGTATATATATAAATAAATAAATGGGATAAGTTTCATTTCGGTATCCATACGAGGAATTGTAATTATTTTTTACACATTGCAGATCTCTAACCTCCGTCCTCCATTTTGAATACAATAAAATATATACGCATTTTATACCGATATATAGGTTTAAATTCTCCACTGATATTTTCGTATTGTAATACATAATATATGTATGTCACACACACACACACACACACACACATTTTTAAATTATAATTTATTTCGTGTAATTTAACGCGTGTGCTCGATGAAATTAATTTCACGAAAATACACATACATACGATATTTATTATACTAAACGGATATTCTGAATACCAGGGCGCATTTACAAAGAATATAAATCATATCAATTCAGCGTGAATGTCATTTATAATAAAATTAATATTTATTATTTTATTTATACATGTATTGCGCGTCATATTTCCCCCATCCAGAATTCATTAAGAAAATGTTAGAAATGGAAAAGTATATACTACCGAGTTAAAAATATCTACGGATGGACGTTCCCGATCGATTTTATTTATTTATACTATTTTTTTTTTTTTGTCTTCTTGCAGTCGACCGAATATAATAATATATAATGTAGGAATCGACTATTTCAATATCTAAAGGATACAATAATTCAACGCTTAATATATATATATATGATATGTATATTTTATTGGTATTCGGCGCTCAGTCGGGGAGCAGTATTCGATATCATACACTGCAAAGACTTTGATGTTATCGGATTTCTTTTCGACGAGAATTTCTATTTTATTTCGTGATATTCATTTTTATTTTATACGCTCGGAAATCTTTATTGGATAACACGATTAAAATGTCGGATGGTGTAAAAAAAATATAATTCATCTGTTTTCGACAGAACATTATTATTCAACCGCGATTCTCGTAGTTAATTAATTATGATACGATAGAAGGGGGCCGAAGAAAAAACACGTAATTATTGGCGTCTGCTGCGGAGGAATGGGTTGCGTATCTCGTGGAAATTAAAATTAACGATTATTTTGTAAACGCATGACGAATATTGATAGTGAGAAAAAAATACATATTATTTCCGCAGTAGTTTGGATTTTAATTTTAGGCAAACACATAATCAATATAAAAACAAAATATTATCAAGCGGACATAAAATATCCTCACTAAAATTTTAGGATAGTATTTTTATTAATGGTGCATTATTATTTTTAACTTTATTTTACATAGTATAAAATGAAAATCGTGTGTTCATAAATTCTTAATATAGAGTTTTGCAATGTATAATATGAGAGGTTTAGTCTAGATATAACAGTAATATGTTTTTCACGATTTTTTTTATTATTACACCGCAGTAACTAATAAAAATGTAATTATAGGTGCTTTTCATAAAAACAAAAACAAAAATTCAAAAATTTTGTGTGTACAGCACCTTTAAAGTTTAAACACACGTTTGCAAACAATAAAATTTATTTGCCACAATTGAAAATAAAATATAGTATATATATTGAGACATTATTCCCAACTTCGTGGCCCGTAAACGTAACGTGAAATACCTATGAATTTTCCGTCACGGTGTGGTAAAGAAGTAACCCGTTTAATTATATTAATAAACGCATCATTAAATTTGTAAATAAAAAAAAAATAGGAAGAGATAAATTATTGTTATTATAAAAATAATTGATTGAAACACGTTGGGCGCTTTAAAGTTAACATTAGCCATGCACTTTGGTTCATAAAGTTACATAAGCTACATAATTTTAATATCATCCGGTTAATGTTAACATTAGCCACGTGCATTGGGTGAATGTAATTATAATTACATAATTTTAAAATTATTTGGGTAATGTTAATTTTTAAATTTCATACGTTTCTGTTATCTCGTTGTATACTATAATGACAATGCATGCATTTTACGTAAGTACGATTATCAAATAATAATAATAAGTTTTGTTTTGAAGATTTAGTGAAAAACGAGACATTTCTGACAGTAAAGGTTTTCGAGGATTTTTTTGGGGGATTTTTGAGATGATTTTACAATAGTTTTTATGGCATTATCCAGAAAGCATTGATAAACGTTAACATTATCCAAGAATTGAACAGTATGCATGGTTATAACATGTTAACATTTGGCAAATGTTACATTATCCGGCTAATGTTAACATTTGGCAAATGTTACATTATCCGGCTAACGTTAACATTAACCAATTGTTAACAATTAACATTACTCGTAATATAAACGTCTTAACCATCTCTACTTTACAATATTATTACTGTAATATGATAAAACGATATTATAGTAGTACACGTAAATTTCTTCTGCGGACCACTGACGTTTTCATTGACTCGCTGTTCATTCGTAATATTGTAATATTATAATTAACATAAAAAATATTCTCTAACGAACCCCCATCTATGTCCGTCTATATAATGACGAGATAAAATATTTATGAAATATATATAAATATATAATGTTTACACAAAACACAAAACGATATAGATTTTGAAATAAATTTTTTTTTTCAAATAATTTAAATAGCTTTTTTTTTACTAATAATAACTCTGGAATATCATAATATTTTCTTAATACGTAGGAAAACTTTCGATAAAACGGTATCATATATTATCGTGCGAAAAATATCACGATTTCCAAATATTAAGTGCGTTCCACCATCGCGGTTCAGTATTCGAAAACGAAATCAAACATGGATTGTATTTACACGTCAATACACAATATTACACCATCATCGTGTATATTTGAAACTATAGGTAATTTCCTGTTATTTGAAATAATCTCATTGTGTTTAAACGCGGCATTTCGACGTAGGTATGCACATAATATACCTAAATACATAATAATATATAAATTAGAAACGTATATTACTTCATACTCAATGTACGAATTCGATCGTATGTGGAATATTGATACATATATGTATATGTTATGTAGGTATTTGTTTTACGTGCTCGGTTAATTCGAGTATATATTGGTGGAATAATGCACTTGATTGCATATATATGTATTTCGTATTAATCAATCACGTTGGCTTAAAATATTCCTAGAAATAATTATTATACGCGTATGCGCGATCAAATCGTTTTATTCAGGCATTCGATTTAGATGATCACGTACTATTTTGAGTAAAGTCTTTTATTAAGTATGGACAAGTTTTATAAGTTGGACTAAGTATACAATTTATTAAGTTATTAAACGTTTAAACTCGTTTTTCACCTCGAACTAGGATTTTTTTTTTTTTAGTCAATTCGATATTATTTCGAACCACCATATAGGCATTAAAAGTTTCTCCGAGCCCTATACCGAAATTCAATTATATTTCAGTACATACAAGGTCAATAATTATCAAAGGCATTTAGAAATTGCAATACTATACTTTGCGTGCAAGCTTCGACCAGCTGCAGACCTTTGCCAAGTTTCTAATGAATTTTCAAACTTACTGAAAGATCCTTTTGCTATAGTTACGCGAATAGTACGAAACAACCCGAAGCAAAAAACGTACCGAAAAATTGTAGACGTATCGCATAAACAGCGCGTAGAAGTTCAAAAGGTATAGGACACCACTTTACATACACTTATTTTTGTGTTCTTCAGTACAAAATATACAATGCAATTTTTTGTTTCAATTCTTCCAAACGTCGAACATTTTTTATTCCTTCATCGTAATATGTAAATTGTGTTAGAGTTTACTCCTATATAATATATATAGTTGCTTTCTATATTCACGATAAAAAAAAAAGCAAGCCTAAATATTTGTTACATTTTACAAAAGTATTTCAAAAAATCTATACTCGTATATTTTATTTGCGAGCACTTTTATCCGAATCGTTATAACACGTTTGCCTATCACGCGTGATTGTCATTTTATAAAATGACTACAGGCAATTTATGAATTATAAACATAGTGCTAAGTAGTTTTTGACATTTTATAAAATGTCTACACGTATTACTACACCGGAATACCGGATTAAACGCTTTGAATATTATAAGTGTATTTTGTAATATTTTTAAATATAAGTATGACGTAGTATTCGCATTTCATTTCTCCTTTTACTCGGTCTCAAATTTAAATTCTGTTTTTCGTTCACTATATATATATTATGTTTGATTCCGTGACTACGAGTATAAAATACGAATAAATTTAACATTATTACATACATATACGAATATATACAACACATAAACATGCTTATACATTAGGTACGGGATACTGTTTAATTTATGCAAATCACTTATTAATTTCTCATTACTTTATAATTAGCTACATAGTTAGACTCCTTATTATTCCACGTGTAGGCAGTACAAAACAACGTCAATTAGTTTTGTTTTAAATTAGTAAGGATAATAATTACATAATAGCATATATATATATTATACATACATATATAATATAGTAATCAGACGATCAATCATTAAATTTACCTATACGTATGTATATATTAACTTGATCATTTATTTTTATTTCTGTAATTAAATTTAACGAGAAGTATTTAAGTGCAGAAAATATCAAAATACCTTCAAGTTTTTTTTACCTAAAGTATATGAACGTTGATAGATTATGTCACGTTTGTATTCCGTATTATATATATATATATATATATACATTGATCCACCGGCACAAACATAGGTGCTCGCCTTTTGCCGCCCTCTGGATTTTGAAATAACAGTTTTGAAAATTTCGTTTTTTTTATTACTATTTAAATAAACAGTTCACTTTGAACAGTTACTTACAAAATTTGCAATAGAACAACCGCGAAGACTTCAATTTTTATTTAATAACGAATAAATAACATAAAATTATAATGCATTTTATTATAATTTACAAAGAAGAAACTTTCTTTTAATTGTACTTTTTGGTGTTTGGCCTATTATTATGCCCCCCTAATAAATTTCATGTGTAATATTATTATAATATATTTTAATATTATTATAATTAATATCTTTACACATAAAGATTATAATACAGGTGTAATATCGATGATTTTAAAATAATTTTATTATACAGCATATATTATATATGCTTGATAAATAAATAATTTATTAATATTGTTAAATATTTATTTAAACAACAATATGTTGTTTATATATGTATACTCGTATTATAATTTATTTATATTTGAAATTATAATTCAATAAACAAGTAATATCGTATCCAATGTTCGGCGATAAAATAAAAGCGAAAATTTTGATGTATCTATTGAGTTTAAATGTTTCTTACGTTTTTATTTTTCCAGAAAAATTATCATACAACTTGAATCGCGTCCACTTTTCGTTAATACATGCGTACTACTAATGTTTAAACTACATGCATACTCGTGTATATATATAGCACCATCCGCGGAAGTATATACAATGTGTTATTTGTCAGAAAAGTGCTTTTCAACGCAATCTCGAACCGTTTAAAATCTTCTTGAAAAAAAAAAGTTTAATATAACGATTATGCCTACTACAATAAATTATGCCCGCGTCAGGATGACGTCAGCACTGCAGCACTTCGAAAACCAAAACAATCGATTTCACTACTAAGACCCGATGATATTATGTAAATTTCGAGTTTCCGATCGTAATATATTTAAGTTATATAGGTATACAATTCATGGTTATAAGAAATAGGTTAGAAATTTTCTACAGTATAATATAATTATGATAAAAGTCAACATTTCGAATTTGGGATATTGGACTTAATGATAAAATAATAAGTGTAACTTATCGATTGGATAGAATATTTTTTTTTCGAATAGGTTTTATTATTTATATACAATATACATATTATATATAGAACGTCCCACAGACATATGACACATTCAATAACTAATTTTTAATAGAACCTTGCGCTACAATTATTGTATTTAAATGTATTATGCAGCTGAAAATAAAAAAAAGTTGATTTTGTTACAAAATCCACAATAGCCCTTTCTGAATATACATATACGCTATATACAATATACATATACATATATATATATATATATATTTAGGTATATGTAAAAAAAATGGTTTAGTTTTGTGAACTTGTTATTAAAGATTAGTTTTTGATTTTCGACAACTTTTTTGAACTTAATGAAAATTACAATTTCTCTCGTTAAGTGGTAGAACCCGGATGGTCAGAAAAACGACATGGGCGACTATAGACTCATTTTACCAAGAAAAAAAAAATAAAATAAAATTGACATTATTATAAACTCAAAAAATTGTAGAAAATTAACGAGTCATCTTTTATCATAAAAATGTCCAACACAAAAATTTGTTTATAAAATGGCTATTTATTTTAGGTTTTGCAAAATACATTTTTTCTAAGGTTTACTATCTTAATTCTTATTTAAAAAAAAAAAAAAAATCTAAAATACAATAATGCGCAATTACAGCGCAAGGTTCCAATAACTATAAATCTACGTATAAAAACTTTAAAATATTGAACAGAACATAGGTTATTGCATTTGTCAGATCTCCGTGGGACACCGTATCCTGTTTAATACACAACGCGTATTTTCGGGAATTCGGGGTACATAATATTGTTTTATAATATTACCAAGTGCGGCATTATAATAATATTACATGCCACGTGCCAGACGTCCGCGTTTCATGAACACGACAGATGAATTCTTTTTTTTTTTAGTTTATACAATAAATTCACAGTGTAATCGATTAAAACTCGAAATAAATAAATATATATATATAGATGTTAATATTTATTCGAGGTTAACGCACGCGGACCAAACGACAGCGATATTATCGGATAATTATATAATACTACGAGTCCGCAGGGGTGTACTGATTATTTATTGGGAAGGGGTTTGACTTTCAATTATTAATAATAGGTTGACATGAAAAAAAAATGTCGAATAAATAATTGTGCAACACAAATATATTTGTTAAGTTAGGTTTATAAATATATTAATTAAAGACTTATTTAAATTAATTTTTTTAATATTATTATTATTATTATTAAATATTATACGAGTAAATTTAATCTTTGTCTACGTTGTGCTAGTTTGTTGACAATTCGTAATTACGTTTACAGATTAACAATGATAAATAACGAAAAGAGCTAGTCCAGTTAGACGCTCTTGACCAATGGTATTTCTTAAGTATGTCTATAAACGTTTTAAAGTTGAAAAAGAACGTTCCGGACTCGCAGTAGACACGAAAGAGTATTTAAAAAAAAAAAAATTTAACGCATTTTTGTAAAATTGTATCACATAAAATAATCATCTTCAGTCTACAATTAGGAATATTTTTTTTTGAAAAATATTTAACTGAAAAGTCTTTTTTATACTTTGTAGTACCTACCTACATCAAAATTTTAAAATTATTATTATTATTATTATTTATTTACTAATTGGTATTTTTAAAACGAGCCCCTCCCTCTTACCTACGCCCATGCGAGTCTGTACATACAACATATACTTACTATTTGTACGCGTTCGGATGGTCTTTGATAATCTTTCATTTCTTTTATAACGTATACTGACCGCGTGTTATAATAATATGTTACACAGTGTGTGGGAAGGAACAGACCAATTTCTTTGGTCTATATATTATATTTACTACGAAATAGCAAGTTTTCGCAGAGAAATAAAATGAAAGAGAGAGACAAGGACTCTTATCGCGCATAGTTTTCTACAAAACGGTTTCGATTACAATATCCGGGATCGGATGTAAGGGATGGCTGAGTGAACTGTGCAGCCCAGGAACCCCACGGTTTTGTAATTATACCTAGTAATCATGATAACAAATTGCAACAGTGAAAGATCATTCTCTAATTTAAAACACATAAAAAATAAATTACGAGGATTAAGAGGATGTTATACTGAAAGTAAAACACATGCAATTTACCGTAACTTTGTGTAAAAACTAGTTTAACAGTTAATTACTTAATTTAAAATGACTTTATAAAAAAAAAAAACGCTACGCCATAGATTAGGTTCTCTTTTATGTGGTACCAAAATTTAATCATTTCATTTTGATTGCAGCCCCGGTGTTTGATGTTCGCGTAAACCAGTTTTTAGTCTCTTATCTGAGATGTGTAGCATCCTCTTAAATGTATACAATTGTTATCACTATTGTATACAATCTGTATGTTAAATGGGCATTTGTTCCGTAAATAAATAAATGGCAGAAGATCGACTTAATCAACGTGCTAGAACGAACTAGAGTGTGATATTTTAAGAAAACTTGATTTTCAAGTAGCTATAATAGACGATTCTGTACAAAAAAAAAAAAAAAAAGTCGCAAGTTTATAATTTTAATTATCGTTAAGTTAATGTATAGGTTTAAATAATTTTACGATTCACTGAGTACGTTTGAGACAATCGCAAAACTTTTCGCCCAGGAGCCCCCGCATACCTAAATTCGGCCCTGATAATATCTATAAAAATAACACTGTACAACATCCGTAAATCGGAATCAAATTGTAAAAATTAATTAGTGAAACAGTGAAAATAATCTCTAATTAAATATTTAAAATATTATATATTGTGCACACACAGATATTTTAGTCTGACAGTAGTCACACACTACAAGTAAATCACATGGGCGATTTATTAAATATATATAAATTATTTTTTCTTCGTTGCACGTAGGCGATTTCACGGTTAATTTCACATACGTGTAGAACTCGCTCGAATTTCCAAAATTGATGCACACATATTATAGGAGCTAGTAAATCAAAAGTAAATAAACATACACACGGATGATTTAATACTACGGCATATAAACATATATTACTGCATGGGCGTCAGCAGATTTTTTTCCAGAGGGAGAGGGAGAGGGGGCAAACGTAATTTAAAAAATAAATGACAAATTTTTTTTTTACAAAATAAATTCTCGACTTTAATATAACGGTATCATAAATACATAATAGGTTCTACGACACATTATGTAGGTAATAAGTCGAACATTTACAAAAATATTATTATTTTTAAGTATTTGACTTTAATCTTTAATTACGAAAGAATGCAAGAAGATCTCAGAAATTTAAATAAGTCTTAACATTTAATTTTTATGACAATAAATAATTATTATCGAAAATTTGCGCTCATTAAATAATATTTAATACTGTTAGTAGTTAAGGCCTCCTTCCAAAATCCAACGGTGTACAATCAAAATGATAATATACATTCCAAAACTCAACAGTCTGATAATGTTTTCTTGTTGGATCTAGTGTTTCAAAATTCAACGATACCAACGAAATTTCCATCGGATCCAACGATTGTTTTACCGATTTTCCTTATTGATATTTTTCATCAGTAATCAGTATATCGGAGAGTTTACGATAACAGACACTTTTGTTATATATTTTCAACAAATATCTATTTAAATTTAAGGCACCCGATTATCCATCATTTTTGATAACATAGAAATAATGTTGCACACGTTTTATCATATTCCATTATTAGACGCTGCAATTTAAAATATTTGGGTATCAAACAACCTTTCGACAGATCCGGCGTATGGTTGAATTTTGAAAGGCACGGTAATTTTGTTTGAGAAATTTCAGTGTGATAAACACAAGTCAATACTGCTGCAAAACGTTTCGAACAAGTTACGATAAGCCGAGTACGTTAAATACACATAGTTTTTTTATAACTAAAAAAAAAAAAACGTTCAGGGGCTCATTTCAAGGGTCCAGAGCAAGAACCAGGTATCTCCACTTTTTTTCGAAATTCATTTTGTACATTATCTGATAATGGACAACTCTGTCTACAGTTTGGTGGCAATAACCAGATAAATCCGTCCGTTAGTTATGTTAACATCATGAAAAACAAAATGTGTTGGTTTCAGTGCAATAACCGGGTATCTCCAGTTTTTTTCCTTTGTTTTCGTTAAAAAATGTACTTAAGATTGCGTAAAATGTAAATTTACGATACAATGTGTATAGTTAGCTCTTCGTACGGGTAAAATTTAAATCTATTTTTACAATATTTTCATACCACCATTAGAAATTAAACTGTTTAGTTTTTTGCGCCTCCTGAACAATTTCAAGAAATGGAGATTCCTTGGTTCTTGCACCGGACCCTTCATTTTTTATTATTTCGGATGAGGGAGAGGGGGCAATTTTTCGTGTTACGCCACTGTGTGTGTGTGTGTGTGTAAAATACACATCCTCACGCAAGCATATCGTATACGCATACGGTGGGCGGCGGCGGCGGCGGCGTCAGTGGTGGTACGGAGGATGCGACGACGCATGAATGACCCGCATCCCGAACGTATCGATTATACAAAATATACCCGCACGCTACTGTGTGTACCTCGCGCGCCGGCCGCCACCTCCTACTACTCTTTTACCGGCATCAAACAGCAACCGTCCCTTATCCCGTCGTCGTCGTCGTCGTCGTCGTCCCCGTCCCCGTCCCGGCCACTGCACGATACAAACCCCTACACCTCCCCCACCCTCCAAGAACGTACACACGCGCACAGGCTATACACACAACACGGTGGTCCCCGTTTTTGCCGCGAACGTCATTAAGTAACACACAGAATTCCTAAATGGCCTTGGGACGATTATATCCTTCAAGGATATACAACACATACAAACACACACGTGCGGCGCGCACGCCCGCGAGAACATTTCGATCGGTACCTAGTATATAATATATTGTACCGTAACACCGTATATTAATACTTTTATACAAACGCGTGGTTTACATGATATAAATTATTGTTTTGGATTCCGAGCAGAGCGAAGAATCTGTTGGTTTTACAAAATCGTGGTTTTTTTTTTTATGTATGTCTGTACACGAAAATTCTACCAGAAGGAGTTCTCCGATCATTACAATCACAGTCCGGCAGTAAATCGCATCTAGTCGGTACTTTAGAGAGGTGATTTTTTTCTCAAAAGCGCCTAAAAACAGAACTGAAAAACTACCGGAGAAATGACACAAAAACGGTAAAAACGCGATTTCGACAAAAGCGATTATCGTTATTTCTCCGTAATTCTGAAACTAATGGGTATAAATATTCATCAAATACGTAACTGTTTTTGATATTAAAGAAAAAAAATTCTCAAAAACTTTCTTTTAATTTCGGACTATTTTATAGCAATTACGGGGTTTTGACGTATTTAATTGATAAAAACAGTTAGTTTTTGTTTTAGTATACCTAAACTATTACACCGAAGCTCCGCTCAGAATCGAATGCTACGATTTATCGTTGCTTTCAAATTTATAGTGATAACAATAATACACTCTAAAATCGTTATCCAAGTAATTCGCTTAAGCGACATTCACAACAACCCGCGGCTCGTTACCTATTATTTATTTATTTTTTTGGTTTTTGACGGACTTTAGAGATAAAACACGTATGTTTTGTGCGTGTGCGACATCGTATGTGGGAGCGAGAGAATCAAATCTGCGCATGGCGCAACTGCTGCTTGAGTCGCGTGTGGTCCGATACGCTTAATATAATTGTGAAAATGTATCTTTTATGACCTTTCGCCTACAAAATGGTATCGGATGAATTTCAAGAGTCGGCGACTAACCCGTCTCTACTAATTATTATTATCGTTTTACTCCAAAAGAGGTGTCGTCTGAATGGTCGTTGTTATCGGATCGAATGTCCTTTTGAAATTCCTTATTTTCGAGGATTTTGTCCTGATATTAGTAGCGAAAACAGCGGTACGGTTGAGAGGGGTGGGAGGGGGCAAAACAGACTCTAATAATTTAACATTGTCCTGCTGGCGACACGTCTCGCGTCCTCGAGCTTTTTAGCGTTACCGAAACGGCGTATAGTTTCTCGTTTCGATAATATATATCTTAGTGAAGAATGGAGAATCAAAAATGTCAAAAATGTTTTTCTTTTTATCATACTTTCTTTTCGATATCAGACAGTTCTTCCGCGATTACATTACATTTCTATACAGACACTGAAAAAGGATCTCGAAAAAGGAGTTGAACGTGGAAACCAAGCAAAACAGTATTGATTACGATAAGGGACTTTGAATTTAATAAAATATAACAAATAAATATTATCGTAATGGGTACCTGACGCACGACCTCTATTTCTGAGTTTCTTCTATTTGATGACGACGAGATAAGAAAATAATGGATGCCCGTGACACGTTCGTGGGATTCAGAGAATGACGGCACGAAATTTATGTAGATTTTTAGATTTCAACTCGGGATAGAAAAAAAAAGGGCGCTTGCTTAAATATATTTGCTGTCATAATCCGGCTTCGCTCAGAGTCAGTCTTATTATGAGTGTAGACGTCATCTCGTCCGAACGTTTAAATCATTCAAAAAAACTTGTACCTAAGTATAATAATAATAATACTGTACACGTAATTTTCAATATTTTCAGACAGTGAAGTGTATAAAAAAATAAACATATTCATTCATAACGTTATAAATAACTAGACAGCAAATTTGATATAATTTTTTATAAATATACGTAGTTACTCCGACCGGCTTCGCTCGGTCCTCCTTGAAAAAAATGCATCTGGATAAGTATATATTTTCGTTACACAATCGGCGATTAAGAAATTTTGTCATTTCCAATTACTAATGATAAGCCTATGTAATGTAATTTTGTCCACATGTGAATAACAATCCAAACTCAAATCGATTCTTACACATTTGAAGGTCTGAGCTAATAATTTATTTGTTTGTGACCGTGCGAAAGATACTTTTAGAAGAAACCGTACGTAAAATGTAAACGTTTGAATAGGAAGGACAAGTGGATGGAGTCAAAGGGATGTTTTCTTCTGGAATCCTCTAAAGTCCGGGTTTTCAGAAGACACAAATGCTTATTTTGCACTAAATCTCTTAAAAAATACGAGAAGATTTTCTTAAACTCATTCGAAATAGCCAAATTTTCCATAACTAATATAGACATATTAACTATATGTAACTATATGGACATATTTTGCATAACAAGTTTTTTTTTATTATTTGGATCGAACTGTATAACATTATTAGATGTCTATATCACAATTTTTCTTTCAACAAATTTAAAAAATTCACTCCTCCGAAATAAAAACGTGCTTAAACTTTGCTTGCCTGGCGTATGAATTATAAATTATAACTGTTTATGTTTTTGTTATTTGTTATTAAAATCAGTTGTCATGGATACCGACACATGGTCGCAAAAACACTATTTTTGCGTTTTATCCACCTCATGACAACGAGTCATTGAAATCAGCAGGTTAGTAGCCTATGACATTAAAATACATTTAAGCACTTGTGACTGTTATACAGAAATTATTATAAACCATCATGGTTTACTTTGCAAAGTCACAAAAATAATACACTTTAACTGCGTATACCTACGTATTTGAACAACTATATGTTGTCATTTTCAGCGCGAACCAACTTCACTTAAAGTTAAAAGTTAAAAACTATCTAATTATCAAATAAAAAAAAGTTATACTAGTAAGACATCTAATATACTACAGATCCTATATTAATATTAATAATACGTTAATTATATACCAAATATTATTAACAATATTTATAGCATTTATAATGTTACAGATGTGTTTGTATAAAGTGCACTTGAAGTTAAGTTGAAACAAAAGTAACTAATTGAGTTAAAAGTCCATTTTAATAAAAAGAAACAACTGAAATAACTTAATTTTAACTGTTTATTAATCAATACTTAGCATCGGTACGAGAAATACTTTTTTCTTTTTTTGTAATCGGTTGACAATCGAATTAGCCGTAATATTATATTTTGCCAATACGTGTACCGGCGATTATTACAGTAATATATACATACATTAAATATTTGCATGCAATTGTGACAATTGTGTCGATAGAACAAACTAAACGAAAAATCAAAAACTTAAAAATATTGGTACTATAAAGAACGAAATCTCGCGACGGTCGAGAAAATACAGTGTTTAATGTTTTTGTTTATGCGCCGTATATACAGTAAATATTGCAGGAATTTTTTTATTACACATTTTCGTCACAAAGTTTCTCACATAATGTACAAAAAAAATATTTGTAGAATTTCAAAAACAATTATGGCTTTTTTTTTATAATTTAATCATGTAAAATATAGATTTTTGTTTTAACTTGAAAAAATAAGTCAAAACATATTGGTGTGAAAATCCGAGTATTTGAAATTAAGTGAAAAAGAAGAGTTTTTTTTTTGGTCTCTTCAGTGGTATTACGAAATAGTCGTCGAAATGAACAGCGGCGGGTATATCGCGTATAATCAGTCCAAGTGAAATAATTCAACTACCTATGATATTATATAATTTCAGTATATATAGTTTTTCGGATTCTTCCCCGAACGAAATAATAATTATTATTATTATTTTTTTTTTTTTAGTGAAAATAAGTATTTTGCTTCAGTGGCGTCGTTGTCCTCAAACTGATGAAATATTTCGTTATTTAAACGCTATATCGACGCACATTCGTCTCCATATAATTGACGTAAAACTTATATAAGTAGCCGAGTCTTTTATATTATACATATACGATTATCGTTTAAAAAAAATATATACAATTTAAACGACGTTAACGCGACAGAATATACCGTAGGTAACTCTATAATGGTTTTCATTTTCATATTTCTCATATTTTAACTGTTAAATAATTACGTCAATGGCGTTCTCAGAAATGTTCAAAGGGTGGGGGTTTTGGATAGTTTCTAGAAAAATATGTGGGAGGCTCTGGGCCCACTCCCTCTTGATTATGACATTTAATAATTTCAATATGAAAATAAAAGTTAATACAATTTTTATTTTTTATAATAAAAAAAAATCTATGTTTACCAGATCATCTACCACTTCCTCAGCTGTTAATGGAACTCCTCCATGAATCGCTAACAGTGTAAGTCCATTGAGCCGAGTCTACTTTTAATAACGTTCAGTAACACACCGTACTTAAGTAACAACTAATAATAACGAAAACGCATTTTAAGCATCACTCATACCGGGTATTTAGACGGTAAAACGGACTCGGAGAAACGCCTTGGAAGAAAATATAATACGCGTTATTTTTTCCTCCAAAAAAAAAACAATTCTGTTCTGGACTTTGGAATCAACTATTCTATTATATTATAATTATAATCTTATTATATTTAAACCCCATGAACCCCCCCCCCCGTGAGTACGCCCATGAATTACGTTATAATATATCATTTATGAGAGGCGGAAATCCGTGGACATTTTCCATGAGAGGAGGGGCTAATATTTTAATGATAATTTGTAATACGTCACATATAAGCACAGTTTTAGCGCGTTTAAATACACAAAGTACGATCAATACTTGATTAAGAAAACAGCGCGTATTTAATATGAAATTGAAATCGCATTTATTACGATTATTATTATTGTTTTGTATATAATAATTCTTGATTTTTGTTTCCATAAAATGTTTAAATAAATCACTTATACGCGAGTGAAACTCCGATCGATATCGATTCGATAGTTTTTGAAAAACAAACACGCAAGCAGTGGCGTATTTTCAACTTTTTTCTAGGGGAGGGGGGTCCAAATTTTTTTTTTTGAAAATTCCAACAGGATATATTGATATTAGATATTTAGTGGAAATACCTTTGGATAATTTTAACAAATAAGTGCATTTTATTATTTTTTTAAATAGATTTTCAATTTTCCAGTACAAAATCTAATCGTTTTTTTTTTTTTTACTAAGTTCATCCAAAATTTCACGAGGCGAGAGAGAATCTTTGTTGTACATGGATAACGTTGCCAATCCGTTAAGTCTCTTCTAAAAAAAAAAGTCCCGCTCCAATTAAAACGTCATTTAACGTCGTGTTCACGGAATTTGAGCGTTTGTCAATTGTTGATTTCTCGCGATAAGATAGTGTTTCAAGAATTATTGGCGTTTACCTATATAGGCTATATTGTTAGATATATTCGATTCCTACACAGTATCTAATTCTGTACTCGTTGTTAACGTGTATTGTTTTTTGTGTGACAATTACACAGATAATACACAATGGATAGGCCATGTGTATACAATATGTGTAGCGGGCATCGTTCCTGAATAAAGAAGAGAGATAGAAATAATAAAACCATATCTTCTATCCTACTCAGCAAAGAAATTATTTTTGTTCCATGAAATAATAATTTGTTCCATGGAATAACAATTTAAAAATAGTGTATTCTGTTATCAACGTATCGGTAATCTAAATATTTGCCGAGTGAGACAGAAGATTCGGGAACGCCCGACAACGAATATGGCCTATCCATTATGTACCTATTATCAGAGAACATTAGAGAAGCGAAACTCGATCAGTTGATCGAGTTTTTGGAGAATTTAACTAGATGTATAAGCTGGAAAACTCTAAACGGAAATTGACCATGAACACAGAACCGGAGAATCGATTACGGAAATATAGAAACGGAGACGTGATGGTATGGTGTGGGCTCTCTGTGATTGGTCGGCCATTTAACGGTCTGTTTATACTGGCATTTTTTGGCGCTGTTTTTATATGATATTATGATAAGAATGAAAATGTTATCAAATATTCATGTTTTCTAACCACTGGTGTTGTATGTTTTGAACCACTAAAATTTCAAGGTCATAGACACTGTTGGCCGTAAACCGTAGAGTTTCGTAGGCCTGGTATTATCTATATGGACTATTATCTCGGCGTATATTTCATTATCTTTACTCTTTAGTAATTTTTTTTTTTGGTTCTGGTGGGGTCCAGTACCCTGGACCCGTAAATACGCCACTGCACGCAAGTACGTTTTTACTTTTTCCCGTTTTCGTTGTCGAGCGTTTAATCGATATAATGTATATTTATACTATATTATATACGGTTTTCCAACGAATCAAAAAAGAATTCCACATAATATCCGTCGCGCGGGCTTAGCCGGTTATGTAGGTATTTTACGTAACGATTCGTTACAATGGAAATTGAAATTTCGACGAGTTCACGCGTTTACGTCGCGAGAAGAAGGTTACTTTCGGAATTATATAAATATGTGCAAGCGTTGCGATGTATCTGTCCATACTTATCGTGCGCGACAATATCATTATAATACCGTATTCTCAGTGGTGTATTGGAATTTCGTATGTGTGCCCTATAAGAACTAATAGAAAAAGATTTTTTTTTGAAAAGATTTTTTTTATCGATTTTTAGTTTAACGACGAAATTTCACATAAATAATTTAGCGCGCTCCTTCAACCGGTACTCGACGCGATGCCGGATTATAATTTCGTTTATAATTCATTAACCGAATATTATTGAAATAGTAACGTTTGTATTTCTCTCGTAAAACCTTTATATACGTAAAATACATATTACGTGTACGTATAACTCGTAATTAGAGTTATATAACAAAATACCTACGAGTCTGCAGCAATATTTTATATTTAATCATTGAATTCGTCAATTCTTTTTTTAGTTAATGGAATTTTTAGAATATTGTACATTTACAATATTTAAAGATTAAACGTTTGATTTTATATAAATAATAAGTAAGTTAACGAATATAAAAATATCTAATTTCTTTTTTTTGTTTTTGGCGAATTTATCAATCATGCCATATTTTTTTTCTTCTCGTTCCTCTTGACAGTTCTGATTCTATTGATTATATACAGTGCAAGAAACGATTATTTTGCTCGACTACTTTTGCCGAATTCTAATTGTTTATAACGCTGAAAACGATCGTTCGTCTTTGCAACAAAATTCAAATATCGTTATCTAAATAAATACGCACTTTCAACGAACCTGGCCAATCGAGTGCACGCGCACGGACAAAAACGATTATGGTTTTATATAAATAGACTTGTTTTTTTTTTTTAGCCCGCTTTTTGTAGGCCCTGGGCACGGTTAATATACGGCCGTGGATATACGAACATACACAAATCATAAATTATAATATTATAAAACGGATTATATGGAATTTTCTAATATACATATATATATAACTAATATAATTACTATACGATTTTATCTGTTTATTACAACGTAACCTTCTATTCATATAGGATATATTCATTATGGACAAATGGAGTACATATTACGTAAAATCTCGGTCGGTTCGCCAACCATACACTATAGATCAGCGCTGAAAATACAGTAAAACTAAAATAATTAACCAAAATAAATAAGTTCATTGAAAATTCTATATATATATATATTGTTTATACATTAGGTACGTGCATATGTTTCGAGTACAATAATAATTATTATAATATTAACCGTTTTCGCGTGCAATTTTTCTGGACTCAACGGAGTATAGCGCGTAAAGTAAATTAGTTTTATTTTTAAGGTAGCCCGTAAAAAATAATGTTATAATTTTTAAAAAAGAGCGATAACGTGTCGAACGAAGCGAGAACCTCTGTGTTCTCTTTCGATAATAATTAAATATTTTGTTAAATAATATGCGCGTCGTATTTAACAGGCGGGAAATTGTTTTACACAACGGAAAAATCGCCAACGTTTCCAATAAATCCGTAGAAATAATAAAAAAAAGTAAATTATATGTTTCGCCGCGAATTGTGTACACGCGAAATGAACCGGGAGGGAAAGAAACCGACGACTGTGCGACCTTGTGTGGCTCGCTCTCGACAAAAACCTTCGAGCGGAAGATTATCAGCGCGCCCGAGAGAAAAGGTTCGGCTGAGCGTGTCGGACTCGAAATTTTTACACATAATTTGTTTCGTCAAGCAGCGTTGTGCAGTCGGTTTGTACGCGTGTGTACTAGTAAAGAATAATAATAATAATAATAAAAAAGCCCGGACCGCAGATGGCAGCGATATAACACCACTGGTGATGTATACGCGTACATCGTATTAACAATACAATAATAATAATTAATAATAATATATTAATTAAATATATATATATTATACACACACGAGCGTAATACGCGTAATGCGACGACAAAAGGTGTGGTGCGCGTCTGGTTCAATATCGCGAAGCCGACATTCGTTGTTATTCGAATTAACCATTAAAAAAAAAAATGTTTGGCCTGAAACCCGTACGATATATCGCAATCGCGTACCTGTACATAATATACGTAGTATACATCTACTAGTATACTCGAGTACGCGACAGTGTACTGCAATAAATTATCGTTTTGTCATTGAACGTGAAATTCCGTAGCCGAAAATCTGGTTTCACCGTCGTGCAGAAGACACAATGTTGTAAATCATGCAAATGCGATCCTCAAATTGTCCTCTCAAGGTTGGTCCCGACGGCATTCCTGGTGATTTTTCGTTTCGCTTTACGGGTGTACGCCATCACATACTGCTCTTATGGTTTTCGCTTTTTTTCCGCGTTCGCTCGACTCTGGTACAACTATTGCCGATTTACGGAACGCATTTATGAGCTCTATCACGCCTGTTCTCGAGTCTGGAAATTCGTCTGAACCGTCTACCGTCCAATCTCTATCGTTTCGCACGTGTCTAAAAAATATGTTTGAGTCACTCGTCTTACAACGTATTACATCCCACCACCCCTTTGCAGCTACTTCCGTTCGGACTGACGGACACGACACGGGTTCCGGCCTGGACGATCAACTACTTCGTGTAACGTCGCTTTTTTTTTTTAATGTTCGTTTTCGATTCTTTTCGCGTTGGTTCACAGGTAAATGTGTCGTCTACACCGATTCCGCGAAAACTTTTGATTCCGTTAATCGTGACTCCCGTACTTTTCTACCTAACGCATCCCCGTTTTAGTTGTCCTCTACATACTGTCTTAGCTTCATTCATATTTGTCTCATCGACCACAATAGGTCAAACTGTGTCCACTAATTTTTTCCCCCGATTTAAACTCGGTTCGCAGAAATATGATAATCCACGAACACGACCAAATGTATTATTTACTTTTAATAAAGAACTGGGAAACCAGCAACAAAATTTTGAGCCTGATATTCTGTCTCGAAAGAATTATTGTAATCGAGCGCGAGAAACAAGTATAAAAAAACACCTAGAAAATCGATTATTAAATGTATTTGATTTAATTTAGGCTTGAAAATGGACAAATCACGATTACGTCATTATATCTATATACATACAATAATGTACAACTTCAATAAAATGTAGAGTATAAGTGAATTTCTTTAAAAACTACATGCAAAATTACCTACTATACTTATACTTTTTTGTATTTACATATATGTATATATAATGTATATTATTAATTTATTTTTATTAACGCATGCTTATATATTTACATTAATCATGTAAACTGTTATATTATTATTTTTTTTTATTGTCGCGTTTCATAAATAATACACGGGGAAAAATGGTTAATGGAAACAGTATGTTTTTATTCGAACTTTGCTTAAATATAGAAAATTAATAATTTCGACAAAACGGGATTCGGCGAAACGAGATTTCAGCGAAGCGAGGCGACACGATTTCTATCATTTCCTCGGGTGTCCCTCAAGGAAGCCACGTACTGTCTCCTCTGTTTTCCGCATTTTTTAATAAATAACGTAAATACCGTGCACTCCTATAGTGAAATTCTCTGCTATGCTGACGATATTAAGTTATACGTTGTAAGATCAGCGGTATTCAATATTGTAACTGCCTCCAAAGCGATTTCGACCGTCTACTGTCACATGGGGATATTGTCTTGGTTTGAGTTTTAATGTTTCCAAATGTCAATCAACGACGTTTTTCAGTGGCCGAACTCCTATAAGCTTTTCTCACTCTATTAATGGTATGTCCTAATCTCTGATGATAGTATCCGCGATCTCAGTTTCAATTTCGTTCCCTCTTTTCGTCCCATAGTCCACGCACTGACAACGTTACGTGTACAGCATTAAAGACACTTCATTAAACGAATATCTGACGAGTTTATCTCGTTATTGTCACTTTATTGTGCGTTAGTATAAGGCCGAACTTCGAACACAACAGTCGTGGAACCCCCCCTCCCCGTATACATCTGATGCTCACCATCAACTCGAAAGGGTGCTGCGTAAGTTTCTCGCCTTTGTGACCTTCAAGTATACTCGCACACCCCTGAAGTTTACGATCCGGTACTTCGTACACTCAACCTCCAAACTCTATCTAATATCGCCGTCTCCTTAATAATCTATCCTTAAAAACTGCTCGGTGGTGAAATCAATTCATCTTTTCCTTCTGCAGCATATTAATTTCCGAGCTCCCGCACGTCAAGCACGAAATTTAGCTCCTTATTTTAGTCCCCACCCCTTGCCCCGACAACTGCCTTGCTAATGAGCCATTAGCCGCCAGGTGTACGACCGGTCTTGCCGACAAGGACATCTGTTGTTTCTCCTTCTTACACTAATTTGTTCTAATTATTTTACGTGTAACTTTTTATTGTTACGGCTAATTTGTTACGCGAAATTTGGCGTAACAGTACATTCTGCGACCGTTCACACGGTACCTTAGTATTAATGTACTAAATACTTAACAGTCAACGTGCCACCAATAAACAATCTATTAAAACACAAAATCCACAATTTAACTAAATAATAATAATAATAATAATAAATTCAATTTGTTTTTATTCCCACACGCGTGTCAGTCGTACTTTTTTCTTAAACGCCCTGTATACTTGTAAAATTATATAATCCGTGAACATCGATCAATTTATTTCGTATAAAGCAATACACACACACACACACACACACACACACTATTATAGTGTAATAACAACTACAGACACACGTGATTTATAGAACATAATATTATTATTATTATTATTAATATCTTATCTGTCTACAATATTATATAGACGCAAGATGCGCAGTTATTACGCTCGATCATTTTCAAGTGGCCATTAATTAAAGGGTTTAACGCGCGCGCGTTCAAGGTTTGACGACGCGATAATAATACAATGCAAACGTACATATACGGCCGTAATATTACGTACACCTACCAAATAATATAATTATTATAATAACGATTTTTTTCATCGTGTTTATGATGGACGGAGAAAATAAACGCAGCAATATTATAATATACTTGAAAAAAAAATAAAAATATATTAACGATTTTAAATCGTAACAATAATAACATTATTGTTCGGCGGGCTTTCGAATTTCAAATAATAATTACACTTGTTATGAAATACAAATCTGTATTATTATAACATATTTTGTAATAAACGCACGAAATACAAAAAAAAAAAAAAACGAAACAATGTCCCGGTTCAAAACGTATGACGTGTATAAAATGCCAATAAAAATTACGTTATTATTTGGGTAATATATAATATCTTCTATCATTAAATACTTATAAAATATCATAAATACGAACTTCCTCATAATACCGCATATTACTAGTATAACACGCTCACCGCTGAAAATTACGCTGTTCGTGAAGCAATCGAGCCGAATCGCTTTATTCAAATGAAATACAATAGTAACGATTATTGATTCCCTCGGTGTTCTGTGTTAACACACTTAAAAATCATTTGCCAAAAATTGAAATCACTGAAAAAAACCACATAAGGGTACCAAATACGAGTGGGTAGTTCAGATCGGATCAGAATACAGAGAGCAACGAAATTTCCGATCAAGACGTACATATTATAGCTAAACTCGCGACCAAAACGATTTTTACCGCGTACTATTATTATTAATTATTATTTATTAACAAACGCCCAATGACATATATCTGTAAACAAATTTAATTGACACGTTAACACCTCTGGAACTCATTTTGACACATCTACAATATATCGCTAATTACGAAATTTCGCATTCAATTTAAATCGATCAAGAGCTAGATGGTGACGAAAACCGATTTCTGAAATTCGACTCGTGGCCCGAGATATTTGAAAAGAAAAATTCGAATGACGTTAATCTTTGCGTGGATAAGTTTTGAGAATAAATTTTGCGCGCGCACTTTCATTCGAAAAGCGTGGTGTTTTTTTTTCAACAAGTGTTACACATTTGTTTTGACAAATAAATATTTTTAAACGTTACATCATTGCGAGAGAAAAACGCCTAACTTATAGCCGGAGTCTCTGCGGTAATTTTCTTTTTTCTTCGCACGAACTCTACTACCCATATATTATAATAATTCAATGAATTACACCGGAGTCCTGATTTAGTAAATAATTTATTCGATACGATTGGATCAAACAAAGAAGAAAACGTTTTCAAGTAAAAATGGTGGTTATAAAAATGTATGCGGTTCTTGGACTTTGTCTGAAATTCTTCGTCTTAACAGTTATTATCGATCGGACGAATGTGTTTTATTCTCGAATTCATCGTTGTCCCATAATTATTTTCACCGTTTCGAGTTTACCGAGCACGACGCTCAGTCATTCGTATGTCTTTGCGCGAAAGCGAGACGACCTAAAGTACATATTTTTCATAATAGCAATACGTAATGTGTATAATTTAACCAATCGTGCAGTGTATTTTAGACATTTTATATAACGCGTAGGCATTACACAAAATACCGAGTATTCAAAAAATGCGGCCAAAGACATATACAATTATTTTAAAAACAGTTCGAATAAAAAGTAATTATATATATATATATATATCATTTTGGTTGTATCAAGCGACATAATCGTCGTCACGAAGTACGATATACGCGCCTATAATAATATATAATTAATAAATAAGTAATATTACATAAAAACAGCTACACATTTTTATAGAATTCTCACTAATTAATTATGGTGTTTTTTAATAATAATAAAATATATATATACACCATTAAACATCAAGCGTTTTAAAATCGTATTTAAGCTACGGAATGAAACGAAAAATGTACTGGTTTTTACAATAAATTTGTCTGTAAAAACTTTTTGGCGTAGGAGTGCTCCGAGGATATACGTATTGCGTTGAACCCGATAAAAAAAAAACAAGCCAAAAATCACCAAGAACTTCCAGTACAATCTCGAACACGAGATCTTGTGAAACCTAATAGGTTCAAACCGTCTTAAGTTTCAATAATAACACGTCCGTTATAACGATCGAGAATAATACTAATTCTCCTCACTACTCCTATATTGTTAATTGTTATAAGCCGGTGTGACGATTGTATAGACATAACCTGTTTGTCGCGGACTCGAGTTATACCGAAGAAAGTTAAACGTTGAAAGTTGAATATATTTTCGTGAAGAAACCACGCACAAAACCGTATTTACTTATTTGTACAGCCGAGTACTTCGGGATTTGTTTAGAAAAGTCGTTTATTTAAAAACACGTCGAGAAAACAATTCCGATTCACTGGTATACTCTTAAGGTTACGGTATATAACATATCATCACACTCTATCCGGCGACAATAATAAAAAATGATTTTTAAAAAAAAAGCAGTAATGTTCCGATTTTCTATCTGAGGTCCGTACACGTCCGTTTGTCCAAGAAAAATAATTTTTTATGATTTATGAATAACAGCGAAATGTTTTGCATTTTTTTTATATTTGTCTGTGATTTTTACGAAAAAACGTTAATTTTCGGTAATTCGATTTTCGAACACACGTTATTAAAATCAAAACTATAGTAGAAATGACAATAATAATTGAAAAGAAAGTGTCGGAATTAATTTGTATAAATTCATGGTAAATGTTATTCACAAACGAAAAACAAAATACGAGATCTTCACCATATCCACTGCAGCATGCATACGTGTCTGATACTAAGCATAAATACTCGTAGTACCGGAACTTTCGATCTCATCTTATGTGAAAGCACTCCAGACAATTCCAAAGAATAAGGATGATATTCAACGGGGTATGAAGTAACTTGTTCAATGTCTATAAACACTGTCTGCCGACAAATATTCGTCAACGTTTCTTGCAATTTGTGAAATCTTTTTTTCATTCATCTGTCCTACAATTAATCGATGCCGAAATTGCTCTTTCACACAACCACTTCTTATTACACATATTAGCTTACAGTTCAGGATAAACCTTATTATCGGTAAGTTTCCCCGTGCTATGAATAACATTGTGAATTAACATAATTAACATAATGAATTGCCGAGTTCGCGATTTAATCTAATCGTGCGATACGATCTTTGTCGATTTTCAGAAGAGCAGCCGCATATTTGCTCTAATTCTGTGTCGTTGTGATGTTTTACTCGCATATTTTGTAATTGTGCTATATGTAATATATATTTTACGATTTAATTCACATTTTTATATCATTGTTCCACCCTCGTTGGTCGTAGCGTGATAGAAGAGAGCCTATTACACTCGTTGCGGATTCTATGGAATCCATTGACGCAACTTTCATTCAAATCAGACCTGTAGTTTTTACACATAAAAGTAACGACACACTTTTCGCATTTCTAATAATAAAGTTCGGACGTACGAGAACCCATATTATATTATATCCATATAACATTTTATTTTTGTTTTAAAATAAAATACACAAATCTGCAGCGAAAACAGTTAAAAATGATTAGTATTTTTTTTT
The DNA here is from genome assembly GCA_032441835.1 of Slavum lentiscoides. Classification (NCBI taxonomy): domain Eukaryota; kingdom Metazoa; phylum Arthropoda; class Insecta; order Hemiptera; family Aphididae; genus Slavum; species Slavum lentiscoides. Next base: position 14,040,310 of record CM063712.1, on the reverse strand, counting down.
TTTACATTCATTAAATATATGTTTGGAAGAAGCAATTTAACGGCATTGTGTACGTAGACTTTTTTTTTTTGTTCGACAGAAAAGTAATTGGTCTTTTTTAAATCTGGCAAATACATATACATATTATATATTACATATGTCATATTATATTATGTAATATATATAGAACAGTATGATTTTACCGTATATGTGTACAGAGAGAGAAAGATATTTTACATTATTACCCATGTATTATTTTTTCGCTCGAAAACGATTTATACGTATAGAATGCTTGAATTGTACGGACACATGGGGGAGAGAACGGAGAACCTCTTCTTTCTTTTAAATATTTCAGATTCCCTCTTATAATTTTTCTAAATACAAGGCTGAATATTCAACATTCAGGGGACTCATTTTTATTATTTTATATTCATAATTTTATAACAGAAACAAAAAAGGTTTGAGCAAAATTGATTTACGTCTTATCAGAGTGAAAATGATATTGATTTGACATGTTTTATAATGGGTCTATCACCCGTGAACAAATAAAATCACATCCAAAGGAAATGCTTTAACTCCTGAGCGTTTATTAATTGTGTTGAATCTTCCGTTCAATTATTTACGCCAAGCCATAATATTACGTTTAGAGTTGGATACTCCGATATAAAAGGAAATGAATTAAACTGTCTACAACGAGTTTAGGAATACTGTGATCATTCGCATATAATTTACGAACACATTTAAATATATCATTTTTTTTTTTTAATAATAAAAATAATTATTATTATTTATGATTGTTGTTAAGAAAATTATTACGGTGTTTGGTGTGTGCCCTTCGCGAGTTTATAAGACATTTTAGTCATTCGGAACGCAAATTTTTATTGTACTATTGCGTGCCTCTGGCTCTCCATTAATTTTTTTTCTCCAATTCAAACTCTGTAAATATATATATACATATTATATAACACGATTTCTAACGTCACGTTAACCACTGCCGCGTATACCGCACAAAATATAATGATAAAATTATATATCGTACACGGACTTCGGACGCAGGATAATGTGTTCGGAATATGCTTCTCGAGAATATATATATATCCCCGAGTACTGCAGTTTTTTTTTTTTTTAATAAAACTTTTTTTAAAGTACGTATTTTATTCCTCGGAGAAAAGCATACACTTTTTTTAACGCCCCAGAGGATATTTTTAAAAGTTTTTTTTTTTTGAAAAATACTATTCGTAGAAAAAAATAAAAGCGGTCACGGCATAATTATGTGATGTTGTTACGACATGTACATCACGGAAACCAGAGTTTGAAAAAAATATATATTTGGAGTATCGCGTGAGGTTAGGTTATAGCACACAGTGTTGTCTCGCAACGGACTCACACAATATTATTATATTTTTAACTACCTATATATTATGAATATGTATATAAATCTGAAAAAAATCTAATTTCATTAAACTCCATTTGTTTTTGTTTTTGTTTTTTTTTTTTAACGCGATTAAAAAAAATAATTTTATCAGTTGACCCTTACTCGCAAATACAGCGCTGTTGTTCATGCGGTGTTCGATTAATTAATATTATTCGGAAAATACTCGGAATGCTTATTTGCACGCGTATAATACGTTATTCGAAATTGTTACACAAAGTGTATTCTAATACGTATTTATTATACACGTATATATTCAGATGTTCTCAATGTTTTGCAAATTATTCTACAAATAGTGTAAATGTGACCGGGCGATCAGCGATAAATACGTTCTCGAGTAATCGAGTACTTCGCGTTGTTAAAACTCGTATGAAACGGGAAGAGAAATAATATTATTATGTTTTCGCGTCAATCAGTCGAAAATAATATAACATGCAATAGCGTAGCTACCGCGGCTGCTGTCATTTGTTTAAAATTATAACAGATGTATTCGATATAATTATCAATAATAATATATAGGAATAAAGATAAAATTATCTTCGCTTAACAGTAACCCAAGTTAAAAAAAAAAAAAAACAGAGAAAATCTAAAAATATTATTTACTACGATAATATTGTCAATAATGTTCTTTACGACGTGTTTTCTAGAATTAATATTATTACGCACGTATAATTAAGCATTAATGATTAATGGTTATTGCCTGTATATTAGCTAAAAAGTACATTTCGTTAACTTATAATTAAACCGTAATTTCACTGATGGAAAATTACAATTTTTCGCTTTTTTTTTTTTTTTAAGTAATAAAATATTACATGTTAATGCGTTTATAAACCTATACTTTTCTGTTAATAAAATAACGTTGTTTAATAAATACCTTAATACGAGCTATATTAAGAGTGCCGTAAATCGGAGACAACAGCAACGCTCGGGTTTTATAGCACTAAAAAGTACTGAAATATGACCGAAAAGATCTTAAAATATGCCATAAAAACAGTAAAAATAGCAAAAAAAAAAAAAAATAGTTTTATTTATGAATTATATAGTAAATGTCCGTGCACACTGCCAAGATATCGCGATAATTTAATACTTAAAAATAGATTATAATATGAAATATCCAATGAAACGGCAATGCGGGTAAGTCTTCTTACCTTCTTAACGTTACGAAAAACACAAAATCACCAAAACCGGAAAAATAGCACTAAAAATCTAAAAAGCTGGGAATATATATATGTATGCATGACGCATAAAACGAATTCGTAGCGTATTCTGCTCGTTTTATCTGTATTCAGTAACAATCAGCAAAAGCTACGGAATCCGAGCCCTGGAGATAATTATACAAATAATTTATAAAATATCAATTAATAATGGGATCTATTGTGGAGAATACAGAGCGATATTGCACGACGAGTCTTATACGAAATCGCGTTTCGCCGAAAAATATAATGCCTGTACACATACATACGTATGTATACGCAATAATAATTATTGTGAAAATTCACAAACTCAAATTATCGCTCAAGACTAGAAGCTATAAAAGAGATCAATACAGGAACTATACAACAAATTATTGACGGCAATTAACGCGATGATGTGATAATATTCCTATGTCGCGAATAGAGTAGTTGCGCCGACCGGTTTTATAAATAGTATATAATTCAGTGTAAGATTTTGAATTTCGCGTGTTTAGACGTACAATATTATATAAGTGTATACGTGCGCGGTTAAACACGATTTTATTATCGACAAGACGTATTATTTTTTATTTATTTTTTTCAAATAAAACGTTTGGAATATATAATAAATTGTTAAAATCAAAACGATGATAATCTGAAAAGTCTTAATTATGCACAAAGTATAATATCGCGATTAACTAGTTTCGACATTTACTAAGTGGTCGGTGGACGAGTTTTAACGACGTTGCCGCCCGTTTTTTCAATTTAATCATATATTTTCTCGTATATACGACTTGTTCACGATATTGCTTCTCAAAACGAGTCTCATTCACGATCTACATAATAATATAATAACGTACAGATACAAGTCACACGTGATATTATGTATGTACTTTAAAGAAGCCGTAGGATTTTGGAGATTTTCCAGTAAGTAAGCAGAGAAAAGTACGAAAAACGCTATATAAAATATATAAACATGTGCACGCACAATTATATTATTCAACGACGAAACAACTGCACTGGGCAGAAACTTGGTAATCGAGTTTGCTTTTCATTATTATCATTTTTTTTTTTTCGTTAAATATAATAAATAGTTAGCAAAAAACGTGCCCGGAAAAATGCAAACTAATAATAGTGTACAACACGCACTTAGTAGGTTTTTAAAATCAAAATATGCCACAAACGTACTTTAATTATTTATAAAATTTGACTGATTTAATTTAGCCCATTTATATTTTTTATTGACAATTTATTATGTAAAAAGTTTAGACGATTTTTAATTCAAAATACCTGCGATAAAACACTACTTCCATTTATTGCTCAAATAACACGACGACCATAACATTTTATAATATATAATAAATATTTACATTTATACATATATATATATATATATATATTCATAATATTTTATGAACCATTAAAATTGTTAATAATTTAGGACGCGTAATATTTAATAACACATATTTTTCTATGTTTTGTTTCAATGACATTTACTCATTTTTGTACGATACGGATATCGAGACTTAAAAACTCTGTTTACGAGTTTTATACACATAGGCCATATAGATTATTAGGTTCTATTATTTTAGATATATTGTATACATTTTGTCAATACATTTCACAAAAAAATCTCATTACACGTAAATTTTTTTTTGAAAAGCACTTAAACACTTGAAAATCGTCCGTAAAAGCAGTCAGCCGATACGCTATTAATATTACGATGACGGCCGTCGATTTCCACTCAAAATCGTTTCCCGAACGCGCGCAACGATTTATCATATAGTTTTCAAATTAAAAAACAATATATCATATACCCCGCAGACTCTGCACTTCACGTGTTATCTTGTCACGTGTACTCATTATTCGTACGTTATTTTATTTAATAGGGATCTGAACAATGTGTCTATGTGTCTACAATCTACCTAAACAATGTGTCTATTAATAAAGTGTGTTTTAGAAAACAAAGTGTGCAGTACGAAATGTGAAGTGTAGGTACAGTTCGATTTTTCAAAGTGTACCGTAAAAAATTAATCGGTTACTACGAAATTACAAATTACCATTAATTATTCATATAATATAATATGTTGTATTATTATTATTATTATTACTTTTGAAATAGTATTCAGTGCGTTCAAATTGGTATGTTCTCGTTAAATTATAGTAGTATATTAGATAATAAGTATAGGGTTCGGATTTATAGACACTAAAAATGTCTCAACAAAGTCTAAAAAAAAAAACTCAACCTCGACAAATGTGATGTCGCGTCCTTCTCCAAGAGTCACTCCCCTTTAACAATATTGTTGTTTCCTGAATAATATATTACTTCGGCGAGTTCACGGTGTCAAAGACCTGGGAATCTATCTTACCTCTTTTTTAAATTTTGCAAACAACATTTAAACATAACAGTTCGTTGAGCTCAAAAATGATCGGGTTTTATAATTCGGAACACCAAGGCTTCCACCTCTTCAAATTGCCTCCACGCCCTTTATATTTCCCTGATCCGCTCTATTCTGGAATACGGTGTGATAATTTGGCATCCCTATTTCGCCAAAAACCAATTAAGATTATAGCGAGTCCAATATATATACTTAAGATAGAACATCTTCCTCGCGACTATTCCATCGTTTTCAACACTTTGAAAATACTTCTAAAAATTACTTTGCTCTCGACGTCTTGACGCAGATCGTCACGCTTTCATCTCCTCTCTCTCTTAAAAGGGTCATTTAATGTGCTTGACCTTTTTCCTATGACTTTATTCCGTATTCCATTTTACCCTACTAGAAACCGCCAACTGTTCCGTGCTCACACTCATCGTTACACTTCTTATGGACGTAATCATCCCTTTCACACAGAATGTTGCGTAATTTAAATAATTCTGACTTTCATCAATAATTTAATTATATAAGGTCTTATCGTCAACACCATATGCATATTTTTCTTTTTATATAATTTCTTGTATACATTGTATATTATATAAAACTGCCCGTCCAGACGTTAAATAAATGAATAAAAAATTTTTTCTTTCGATCGACTTATCCCTCTCTGTTTATTATACAAAATAAATAATAAAAATTCTATTATTTTATTAAATCCGCGGAGTAGCGGACACGTAGTGCGAGTACAATACGTTATATAAGTACATTAAAATTAATCTGTTCGCACAGCCGATTAACGAACTCGAGTACTTTGTTATTCCGAGACCCGAATGAACACACATATATATTATATAAAAACGATGTAATTGGATGAAGTAAAAAAAAAAAAAACGATCGATCCCTACGTACCAACAACATACGATAACTGTTACGCGACATAATTATCTAATTAATTTTTGTTTTTTTTATACAGGAATTAGATACGTTTACGTACGAATGGTTTATAATATAAATAATAATACTACAACGAACTCGATAACTAATCGAAAGATAATTTGAACTTAACACTCTCGTGTGACTTATTATCAAACAATAATATATATGCACACTGTCATACATTTATGTGCATGCTGTGTGTATTAGAAGACACGTTCCAACGCCAAAATAATGTTCGATAATCGCGTCGTCGGGGTCAATTATTTTTTTTTTAAATAATAATAATACATTAATTTAAATAACACGAGTGTGATGACGAGAAACAACGGTGATTGTTATCACGTGTTATACACGAGAGTTGTACGCATAATTCATCGTGTACAAAGTCATCGGAAATCGGGCAAAAATACGACGTCGAACGCGAGTACTTATTTATTATTGTACACACGACGACGTCCAGACGTCCTCCAAATATATACAATTCCATATAAAGCAATAATTACGCCTTTTTTTTTTTTTACATCGCGTAACGATAACTTTTCTTTTCTTATGCTACAATAACACATTTTAATGTCGTTTAACATTTACGAGCGCGATATACGCCGCTTAATATTAAAAAAAAACCGATAGATTTTACGCTCTATTATTATTACTACACGGTGTATAGTATACACGCAGTGTGATCGAAATATTATGATTATTATGTACAAACCGAACTGAATTAAAAAAATAATAATAATCACGTTTATACGTTGAAATCGTCGACGATAATAATAATAATTTCTGAGCGATTTATTAGTTATTAGTTATTACCCACACCGCGGTACAACACTACACTCGTATAACCCGTTTATTTTTTTATATTATTAGTTTTAGATACGAAGATACTAAATCCTGTTGTGTGCCTGTTCGACCATTTCTCCAAAACTACTACCACTAATATACCGAACGTAATATAGTTCAGAAACGAAAAATTATAGCTAAAGCTCGTAAAATTATACGACGGTAAATTTGTTGACCTATACTGCGGACTTCGATAATATTGTACGGTGGGTTTCATCCGGTTCAACCCGAATACACTAAAATCCAAGGTAGAGGGAGGGAAATTAATCAGTTAATAAGTTTAAGTTAATTTCCCATTATGGGTGGACACACGTTTACGACGACGTAAAATAATATTATAATTGAAGGGGTCAGAAGAAAAAGTGTCTAAGTGACATTTTTGGTGAAAACGACCAAAGTACAGATTCGTGTTATCAGTGTTCGGTTCTGTTTGGTGCAAAAATTACCCAAGTGAAAATTGTTAGGCAGTGCCATCTTTTAGTGGATACAAAAATTTATATAAATAAACTGAAGATTTTATTTAGTGGTAAAAGCGCCTAAGCAGCACTTAGGTTATTTTGCTTCCAAACGTGTATGGACCAAAATAAAGTAAACGTTCAGATAGGTTGTTTTAGTATTTCCACAGAACAGATATTAATACAGTCAGAAAGGACACTTCAATGTAAACAAAAAACAAGTCGGCTATGTTCTCAATTAGCAATTCTTATCATTGACACTATATCTATTCTGTGTCATTGATAACTGGTGTTTTTGTTTTGAATTTTTACTATGTTGATTTTTTCGATTAATTGAAATACATACAATAATTTAATAAAATTAAAAATAATAATAAATTAAATTAAAATTATTTTACAATAATTAAATAAAAAAAAATCCAAATCGCTCACTCCCCCTCTGTTTCTACTTCTCTGGCAACTCCTGAAGAACAAGAAGATGACAGTTTAATGTCTGATTAAGATTTAAATATAAGCGTTCCTTAGTTGATGTTTGTTTTTTGTAAGAAATAAAGGTTTATATTCAAAATGTTCATGTTTTTTTTTCAATTTACTTGTCAATAAACTCCTTAATCCGTTTGGTATCAAAACGACCTAAGTGACTTTTTTTGCAAAAAAAAATTTAAAAATTTTTAAAAAAATCTTTGTTTTATTGCGTAATTTAATTCTTTGAATTATGTTAAATACATCCCATATGGTAAACACCAAATTGTACGTGCTCAGAATTTTCAATCCGCACCAAACTTTGGAGGCCGTTTTCTCAGAGGTAATAAAAAAAAATGATCGAGATTTTCTAAATATTGTAGAAGTGACGTATGTTGTATAAAATTGTCAACCCTTAAAACCAAAAATTACCTCTCTTATGACTTAAATAGCTCAACATTTAATAATAGCCATAAATTGAAAGGACATTTTTCGAAAAAAATTGTTACGTACATATAGTGTAATGGCACATATTCGGTGTGATTTTCAAGACCCTGGGACCAATATTTTGGTAGGTCTTTGTGCCGCGTTTAAAAACTATTGAGAAAATTTTTAGGTTGTTTCCAATTGCCCATAAGGAAACTACTGGGAAAATCGATAAACGTTTCAAATAAAGTACCAACCAGATACAATTTGTTACCGGGACGTAATGCACGACGAGATCATCCGAGCATTCTTTCTAATCGAAAATTTGTACATAGAAAAAATAAATAAATATAGTTGTAAAACCAATAGTTTCCTCGCTTCGCTCAGAAAATTGTACAAATATTTAGTGTGGTTTTGAGGTTAAATATTTTCCAACTAATTTGTTTATATCCCCACTTTCATATATTAGATGTTTACTCTAGAGACTCCCTTCGATATTGTGAAATGAAAAACACACACACACACACACACGTATATAATTGAAAAAAAAATATATATATCGATATAGATTAACTAAACTCTATAGGCGTAGTTTCAATTTAATTATATATATATATATATATATATTGTAAATATATATATATACTATATAGAGGGTTATCACAAATAACACCTCGAAACTCAATTATTTTTGGAAGCATAAACCAATCAAAATATATACAATATACCTATTATATATATATATATATATGTATGTATTATGTATGTATGAACACAAAAATTCTATTAACGCACATTTCGACTTCCTACAAATACTGTACACAAAATAATACGCGCACACACACACTCTATATACGCAGCCGCACGGGTATTAATTATATTATAAAATTGTATATAAATTGTATATTACATTTTATGTGTTTACAATCATACGCCGACTGCCTCCTTCGCGCGTTTCCCCTAAATAATTTCGTATAAAATAAATATTATATATTATGTTAAACCCAAGACGTTAGATCGTCTGTTTCGTGAAACGGGCAAAACTACGCTCGTCTCATGAAATGGACTACGACGTCGACTACGAGTCCGTGTACTGAGCAACGAAGTAACGAGTATACGAATATACACATATGCTGCGGCAGAGCAACCGCTGCGCCACTGTTCAACAAGCAGGCCGCGATTTTGTAACGAAATACTTGAGGGTTTTTTTTTTCTTTAAATTTTAATGATTAATATTATTTTTAAAAATACTTTTGCACAATAATTTTTGTAATAATTTTGCACAATACAAGCACGACGATTACTTGACCCAAATGTATGATTAAAACAATGTTTAGAACCCTCGAATTCCGCTATTTTCGTCCTATGTGCCACAGAATTTGCCATCTGGATTTGGTAGGTGTTCAAGTGGTTGAACTACGACTACGTTCAAAAGAATAGCAACATGCTTCCAATCCGTCCAAAAATTGTTCAGTTTTTTTTTTCTCGGATTCGAATAATCGACGGAAAATATTGACAGAATATGTAAATAAAATCCCTCTCTGAAACCAAAAGGTCTGCGCTCTATCAACTAGAAGAAACCAAAAACGAGCTCAAAGCCTTGCCACAAAAAAAAAAAAAATTGGAGACAATTCTCCTAACATGAAGTCCAATTCTTGAAACAGCAATCACATAATTTATATTAGTATAAACCATAATAACCAATAAAGTCATTTAACAAAAGTACATTTTACATTTTTCTTTCACGTTTTTTTTTTTGCTTTCTAAAAGGATCCCAAATTCGACGTGCCCAAAGGACCCTGCGTGGCCTATGGACGATCCTATGACCTATAGTTATTATTCAAATATTGTATTCGGCCACAATGTTGTAGTGTAGTGCACGATTGTTCATATTACATCTATAAAATTATCCACAATCTACTATTCAATTATTATGACCGTGGTCAAGGTAACAAGATAAAAATATAAAATTATCATGTTATTGATATCACGATATACGACGTTGTTTACTGTGTTATTCCGATAGTCCTAATAATTTATTTTTGTGATTACATTTTAAGACTTCCTTGCCTGTTGTAAAACATCAAAAAATGTACAGTTTTCGTTCACAAAAAAAATCTTTTTGACGCTCTAAACCGAATACACGTCGTGAGATAATTGAAATAACCGCATTTATTGAATTTTTTTATAAATACATTAACATTTGTAAATATGGATAAGCTTTTCTGCTTAAGACCGGAATCTCGTTTTCTTTGCGCGTATAAAAGGAAAATCTCTTAATCATTCAAAACAAGCAATTTTCGAGAACCTATATTATAAGCGTATTATATGTCGCCGAAGAATGGACAAACTTAATTGGATTAAGTTTATATTTTTTTTTTAACCAATTCGACTTTAACTACCTAATTGATCGTTTTCTTTTTGTTATTTTGCAGGTCAATTATTAACTTTCAACTGTAGTGGATCGTGTTGTTAATTTAACTTCACATATTTAAATTAATCTTTTTTCACTAACTTGCTAATTTTTTTCAAAATTATACAAACTATTATGTTTTGTAACGGAGGGTTCCAAAATGTTGGTACGAGGCAGACGTCTACATGAGTTCTGCCCACGCGTTATAAAACGCATCCACCACTATAGCACTGACCCCGTTTTAAACATTTTCCTATATCCTCCAAGAAGTATCAAAACCAACAAAAAAAAAAAAACCTCCATGCATTATTTTAACAATATATTTCGGAACAGACAAATTGCGTCTCCCAAGAGAAAAAAGGTCACAGTCATATATAACGTAAATTGCTGCAGCCCGGACATATTTTATATATATATATATATACCTACGTAAATTGCGTCTCGGGATATTCTATTTATTTACATTCGGCAATACAATTTAACATTAAATATAATGATCTGCGCGATGCAGATACGCATGTAGCCAGTGTGCATTTTTTTTCAAGTTGACCAAAAGCGAAATAGAATAAAAATAACTAATTTTTTTTTTTTTTTTATCAACATCATAAACAGCAAAATCAATACTTTTAACTATATCAATATTAATACAATAATTATAGAAGTGTGAAAATACTGATTTTGCACAAACGCAATTTACGTATGGGTAAAATATATTTAGACTGCAATTTACATAATGTGTACAAAATATACCCGGGCCGTAATTTGTATACAAAAAATTAAAAATCAGTCACAGTTTACAACGATTTTCGGGAACGTTTCACTATAACGTGTCGTATCGGGTGAGTCTTAAACACGTAGTGCCTCACAATTTGTCTGGCCGAATACGAAGCGAAAAAGAAAAACGGAGAACGCAGACCTACAGCTGTTGTAGTACTGTCTTGTGCATAAACACAAATAGAAAAAGGGGATACCAGAGGAACTCATCGCCTCCAGGTTTACAATTAGCCGCCCTGAAAGTGTTGTTTTATATAATCAAACCCTTCAAAATTTTAAATAATATTAATCTGTTATGTTCGTCTATCTACGTGACGGGTGTCCATATATCAAGTAATATAGATGCACTTTGTGTTTACTGTATTGGACTACATTGGTTTATGAAGTGTTCTAGATTGTGAGCGACGCTAAGAACGTATTGTCTTTACTATGCATTTATTTATTTAGATTCTAAGTGTAACGAAGTATGTATTGGGTTTTACAATAAATTTATCTTTTTTTTTCTGTGAACCTTTTCTGTATAGAAGGTGCGTGCTCGGATGATCTTGACATATAAATAATATACATGCATTTATTAAGTATGAGCTGCAGTGGTGTATTTTGAGCATTCCTTTCGTGATGGTATTCGAAGTTTTTAGGGATTCTACAGGCTCGTAGAGGTTATATACAGGATTCCTTAACTGACTTTTGCATTTTATTTTTCAGGCGAATCTTGTCATTTTTCAATTGACTCGACAATTGACAATAAATATTTAACATTACTATAGTATTAGGTACGACAAATGAAAAGGAAGAAGTAATTATTACTAAATGTTAAAAGTTAACTTTTTACTAAAATAGATTCGTGAAAAATTTTAACAATTGGTATAGAATTATAGTTTTTTCAGTACGCACGCGTCTATGTGAATACAAAAAAAGCACGTTTTCGTCGTCACGCGTGCGTATAATACACGTGAGATTGCATTGGGCCTACGATAATTAGTTGTATAACATTTTACTTACTTAAGGGAATCCGGAGTAACTGTTATTTTTTACACCATTTTAGACTTTAAAGCTACATAAATATTCGACCACTTAAAGTAAGCCGAATTTAATTCTGAAAAATATTTTAACTTGTTAGCCTCATTCCGAGGTTACTGTAAGTTTATATTTTTTTAACCAATTCGACTTTAACTACCTAATTGATCGTTTTCTTTTTGTTATTTTGCAGGTCAATTATTAACTTTCAACTGTAGTGGATCGTGTTGTTAATTTAACTTCACATATTTAAATTAATCTTTTTCACTAACTTGCTAATTTTTTCAAAATTATACAAACTATTATGTTTTGTAACGGAGGGTTCCAAAATGTTGGTACGAGGCAGACGTCTACATGAGTTCTGCCCACGCGTTATAAAACGCATCCACCACTATAGCACTGACCCCGTTTTAAACATTTTCCTATATCCTCCAAGAAGTATCAAAACCAACAAAAAAAAAAAAATCTCCATGCATTATTTTAACAATATATTTCGGAACAGACAAATTGCGTCTCCCAAGAGAAAAAAGGTCACAGTCATATATAACGTAAATTGCTGCAGCCCGGACATATTTATATATATATATATATATACCTACGTAAATTGCGTCTCGGATATTCTATTTATTTACATTCGGCAATACAATTTAACATTAAATATAATGATCTGCGCGATGCAGATACGCATGTAGCCAGTGTGCATTTTTTTTCAAGTTGACCAAAAGCGAAATAGAATAAAAATAACTAATTTTTTTTTTTTTTTTATCAACATCATAAACAGCAAAATCAATACTTTTAACTATATCAATATTAATACAATAATTATAGAAGTCCGAAAATACTGATTTTGCACAAACGCAATTTACGTATGGGTAAAATATATTTAGACTGCAATTTACATAATGTGTACAAAATATACCAGGGCCGCAATTTATATACAAAAAATTAAAAATCAGTCACAGTTTACAACGATTTTCGGGAACGTTTCACTATAACGTGTCGTATCGGGTGAGTCTTAAACACGTAGTGCCTCACAATTTGTCTGGCCGAATACGAAGCGAAAAAGAAAAACGGAGAACGCAGACCTACAGCTGTTGTAGTACTGTCTTGTGCATAAACACAAATAGAAAAAGGGGAACTCATCGCCTCCAGGTTTACAATTAGCCGCCCTGAAAGTGTTGTTTTATATAATCAAACCCTTCAAAATTTTAAATAATATTAATCTGTTATGTTCGTCTATCTACGTGACGGGTGTCCATATATCAAGTAATATAGATGCACTTTGTGTTTACTGTATTGGACTACATTGGTTTATGAAGTGTTCTAGATTGTGAGCGACGCTAAGAACGTATTGTCTTTACTATGCATTTATTTATTTAGATTCTAAGTGTAACGAAGTATGTATTGGGTTTTACAATAAATTTATCTTTTTTTTTCTGTGAACCTTTTCTGTATAGAAGGTGCGTGCTCGGATGATCTTGACATATAAATAATATACATGCATTTATTAAGTATGAGCTGCAGTGGTGTATTTTGAGCATTCCTTTCGTGATGGTATTCGAAGTTTTTAGGGATTCTACAGGCTCGTAGAGGTTATATACAGGATTCCTTAACTGACTTTTGCATTTTATTTTTCAGGCGAATCTTGTCATTTTTCAATTGACTCGACAATTGACAATAAATATTTAACATTACTATAGTATTAGGTACGACAAATGAAAAGGAAGAAGTAATTATTACTAAATGTTAAAAGTTAACTTTTTACTAAAATAGATTCGTGAAAAATTTTAACAATTGGTATAGAATTATAGTTTTTTCAGTACGCACGCGTCTATGTGAATACAAAAAAAGCACGTTTTCGTCGTCACGCGTGCGTATAATACACGTGAGATTGCATTGGGCCTACGATAATTAGTTGTATAACATTTTACTTACTTAAGGGAATCCGGAGTAACTGTTATTTTTTACACCATTTTAGACTTTAAAGCTACATAAATATTCGACCACTTAAAGTAAGCCGAATTTAATTCTGAAAAAATATTTTAACTTGTTAGCCTCATTCCGAGGTTACTGTGGGAATTGATATTCAACTTAAAAATGTGTTAAAAACGATATTAATTTATACATACTTTAACATTTGTATCAGTATACACAAAAAATAAATAAAATATTTAATAAAAAATCTATTCTCGAGAGACAATCTAGAAGAAAATAAATCGAGTTCAAATCTTTTTTTCAAAATTAAGTTCAGTTTACTTTGAGCGATCGAATTTGTGTCTTAACTCTTAAGCATAAAACGATACAAAAAATACGCAATTACCCCGATCCTTTTAAGTAAACAAGATATTATATTATCTGCGTACAGTTATTAAACTCTTTTTGAAATTATTGATATGCCCAATATTAATCCATTAATCACAAGTCAGTTGTTAGTGTAATTTGATCCATGATACACTTGTGCCATTTACATATTTGTTTATACAATCACAAAAATAACCGAATAAGAAAAATATAAATTTTTTGTTAAGACAAAGACAGATATACAAAATTTATTTTGCGTATAAATGCATATTTTACAGGTTTTTTCGCCTTAATGCTTAAAGACTTAGTTCTCCTCTTATAACTTTTGTTTGCATATTTCACCATTTTTTTTTTTTAATTTGACCGCATATTTCATGAATTTCAACAAATTATAAATGAAAATTGTATTAATATTTTCTCCGTCAACAACGTTTTACTGTTTTATTAAAATATAACACGAACAATCAACATATCAATCAAACGATTAACCTAAATGAATGTTTTCAGATAAAATTGTATGAAATTAAAAATACTATTTATTTTAAGCAGTGGCGTAACAATAAGAACACGCAGACCTCGCGTTCCGCGGTGCCCTGACAAGGTCCCTTTGCCTTTACACTTTATAAAACTCTACGAAACGAACGGACTGCATATTTTCGGCAATCAAGAATATATCTCTCATATATTACGATTACTAATAAAAATAAAATTATTATTTCCAGCAACGCGGACGCGCACGTGAATAACATTGTAAGAAAATTATTATTTATTTTTTAACGGAATTAATATAAATTTTCAAATAAATACTACAACTGTAAAACTTTTTTGACGCAAATGAATTGTAAGCCGAGTGCCAAACACCCAATTTATTTATCCAAAAACAATTTTAGAGAGGCGATTTGTATTTTTGCCGGAGAACCCAAATTGTTGGGCTGATTAAAATATAAACGAGAATTTATTTTTCTAATTTTTTTATTGTAATATAAAAAATATTTAATAAATTTGCCCGCTGACAAACGCGTTTTGGTGGTTGCTCGATTTTCGCTCGCCATTCCGTGCTGGCCTGCTTGCTCTCCGGGGTATAGTGGTGGACCCATATTTCATCACAGGTCACAATACTAAAGAATTTCAGACGGGCGTACGCCTTCATTCGCAAGAAATTTGACAATAATTCTTTGCGCAACGGACGAAGGAACCTCTTTTTCACTCATCTTGGTGGACGCTGACAATTCAAGAAGTAAAAGTACAGCCGCGTTAATTCATAGATAATATTATATTCACGGCACATAAACAATCAAATACTTTTTTTTTTGCTCATCCAATACTCCATTAGAAGCAACGCATTTCCGACCCACTTAAAAAAGAGTAGTTAATCCGTACGAGTTGGCCGGTGTCTACCACACAGCACGATGGTGACATTAGATGTTTTTAATGTATTACGAATAAATAAGGGCTCGGAACACTAGACACGTTTACATATTTCTTAGAAAGCAGCGTATTCAAAACCCGATTCGATAAAAATTCGTTTCATATAACCAGCGCTTGAGTCGAGAAAAAATTGAGACGAAAAAGTATATTGAAAATTTTCATTCCAATATAGAGTGAGACGCCTTGTAAGCTCGAGGACTACTTCGTCCCTCACACCCGCCAAATGACACCATACATAATGTTTCATAAATAATAATTCGTTTTTATTTAAAAAATAAATAATATATATGTGTGTGTTTATCGATAATTATTGTTAACCTTGGTTTAGACGGTTAACTTCATTCGCATATCGTTTATATCACTAAAAACGTCTCGACTCCAAACATATTGGCCTGGCGTAAATAATTGAATAGAACGTTTGTTTACCACGACTAATATATTATACGGTCGGAAGTTAGAGTATTTAGATGCGATTTGTTTGTGCAATAAAATCATAAACACAAAGGTTTAGTCCTACCGACTGGGGTTACATTTAGAAAAATTAAAAGAGGGACGCTGAAATATTTTTATAAAAACTCGTATAACACAAATCCAAACATTTATATCACATATTTTATCGAAATTTAAATCCTATATAGGTTTAAATCGTAATTAAAGATTGTTTTTATAAATATTAACGAGTATTTTGTTAATAAATCAAAAAAATATATTAAATAAAAAGTGTACAATTATTAACACAGTCATCATCAAAATTTATTATAACAAGATACATTATCATTATTTGTAAATCCATGAATAATTTTTGGTAATAATAATTTAGTAGAATTTTTGGGTAGACATAAAAAAAAAAATTTTTTTTTCGGTAGTTATATTTTTAGGCGCCTTTTGAGAAAATCGAAAAATAACCTCTCTAAAGTACCAACTAGATGCGATTTGCTACCGGAAAGAAATTGTGACCATAAAGATCGGAACACTCCTTCTGGTAGATTTTTTTGGGTACAGACATAATAAAAAAACACATCATTCTAAAACCAATAGATTCCTCGCTACGCTCAAAATCTAAAAATGTATTTTTAACTGCCATCAGTTTGTATCGTTTTTTTTTCAATTAAGAATTTGTTGATAAAGATCAGTCGTGTTTTATTTAAATATTATTAATACGTTATAATGGCTCGTTTGATAAAATATTAAATACATTTAATTTCTTTTTTTTACGTACGCTTTGGACTCAAACGGGGGAAGGCCATTCAAGACGTACAAACGAAAAATATAGAAAATTCGTAAAAAAAAGAAAAAAAACGAGACGATTATTTATTTATTTTTTCATATAGTATTCACTTATTTTTAAAACGTTTAATAAACGAGACATTTTAGATTCTGAGCGGAACGAGGGATCTATAGTGGTTTTACAATGACGTTTTAGATTCTGAGCGGAGCGAGGGATCTATTGTTTTTACAATGATGTTTATTTTTTTTTCTATCCTGTGTACAGATTTTCGACCAGAAGGAGTGCTCCGATCTCTTCGGTCATAGTTTGTTTCCGGCAGCAATTCGCATCTAGTTGGTACTTTAGAGAGGTGATTTTTCGGTTTTCTCAAAAGCACCTAAAAATGTAACTGAAAAACGCTAAAAATGCAATTTCGTCTTAGTCGATTGTTGTTTATTTCTTCATAATTTTGAAATTGACAGTCATAGAAACCTGAAATGTTCACCAAATATATAACTTTAGACTATATTTACGAGAAAAATAAGCTCCGCTCAGAATCGTTTTATCGAATGCAACGACTTATTATTGCTTTCAAATTTAAAATAAAAACAAAACTCTAAAATCTTTATCCAAGTAATTCACTTAAGCGATATCCACAACACCCCGCGGCTCGTTACCTTTTTTTTTTTTATTTTTCTATCCTGTGCACGGATTTTCGACCAAAAGGAGTGCTCCGATCTCGTCGGTCACAGTTTGTTTCCGGCAGCAATTCGCATCTATAGCTGGTACTTTAGTGAGATCATTTTTCGATTTTCTCAATAGTTTTTTAACGCGACGCGATAAACTGCCGAAACATTACGAAAAACCGCTAAAAATGGAATTTCGTCGATATCGCGTATAGTTTTTTCGCTATAATTTCGAAAATAATCATTCTGTTGTCTTGAAATTTTCATCAAAATTCTGTCTTTGCACTGTACAACATCGAAAAAATTTTCAAAAAGTTCCATTCAATTTTAGGCTATTTATAGCTATTTCTAGATTTTGAGGTTTTATAAAAGAGTTAAAATTTTGAGTTTTTTTGACTTGAAATTTGGACACAACGTCGGACACATTATATTACTTTAATTTTGTACGAAAAACAGACAAAGCGTATTGCACCGAAGCTCCGTTCAGAATCGTTTTATCGAATGCAATGATTTATCGTTGCTTTCGAATTTATGATAAAAAACGAAACGCCAAAATCTTTATCCGAGTAATTCACTCAAGCCGTATCCACAACAGCCCGCGCGGCTCGCCACCTTTTTTCTATACGATTTCCGAATAATAAATAATAACACGCGTTCGAAGTTTATTCTCGCCGTTTAAAACGCGCATTTCGCGCTTTTTTTTTTTTAATCCCCCGAATTCACGCGGCGAGTACTCGGATTACAATCGTGTATTATTATTACAAACTCTCCCGACTATAAAAAAAAAAAAAATTACATAAATAAAAAATAAGCCGTGTCGGTTAATGATAATTAGAGCTGTGAATTTGTAGGAAAGTGCATTTTTTTTTTTTTAGTGATTGTGAAACGTAACTATGTAAGTACATAATTTGAATTATGTAACTATACGAATACATTTATGAAACTTTTATTTTGCATTTTTTGACGTTTTTAAGTTTTTAGGTCATTTTATTGCATTTTTAGGTCATATTTTCCTTTTTCAGTTCATTTTCCGGTATTTTTAATCAAATTCCGTCAATTGATATGTTTGAAAAAAAAATTTGTTTTTGTACACAGGCCGTATAATAAAAAAAAATTTGTAAATTCAAATTCAATCGACATTTTTATTATTATTTTTTTTATTAAATAAACACTTTTTTATGCACGTAATGTACTAATGTATAATATCCTGTACCTATAATATAAATATAAAAATTAAATTAAAAACCATTTCAAATGAATTTTATACTATAATTTTTGGCATTTTTTTTTTTTGGCATTTTAAGTGCATATTTTATTGCATTTTTTTTGACATTTTTAAAGGTTTTTTTTTTTTAGTGTATTAAATTCACAGCCCCAATGATAATAATAATAATAATAATTAACGTATATTACTGCGTATATAATTTTAATACAGAGGCGCATTGAACGTTACCCAATTCGAAATCGCGGTCCGCGGCCGTTGTCCCGTACTGTCGTAACGCGGCGGTCACGTCCTGCATCGTGACGACGCCGCCGCCGTTGTTGTTGTCGAAGCGGCGCAACGACGCAGGGATGGCCATCGCGGCGGTAAAGACGACGACGACGACGACGGATATCGTGTTCTACGGGCGGCGCGTGTACCGCTAACGACCATTGGCATGCCGACGGCGGCGGTGGCGGAACGCGTACTGCGGCGACGGCCGGTTACGTTCTCCTACCGGCCGGCGGCGGCCGTACGACATATTATTCTCTCGTTGGCGCGCCGCGGTGGTAGTACCTACTGCGGTTGTAGAGGGGTAATATGTACACACGCGATGAACTGCGGCGGCGGCGGCGGCGGCGGCGTTAGTGGCGGCTGCTGCTGCCGGTGTAGTAGTGATGGTGCTGCTGCTGCTGTTGCTGTTGCGTCGTTGTCATCGTCGTCGCCGCCGCCGTTCGAGGGTTTGTCGTGTCGCGCAGTGGTGGTGGTGATTATTGGGAAAACGACGAGCGGCTACAAGAGCCGTAAAAAAAATTTTTAAAAAATGTTTAGAAAAAAAAAAAGGAAACCGGATTCCTTTCCCCCCTCGGGCCTCGTGTCGCGCGCCGTTTATTGTGTTGTAACGGTTTTTTTTTTCGTTTCTCGAAAAAATACGCCGAAACGGACGAGACACGATCGATAAAACAGTGTTGTACAAAACGGACCACGACGACGGACGACCCGTACGATCCGAGCGCGGCCCATTCACTGATCGCGGAGGAGCAAAAAAAAATCCGCCGCCGCCGCCGACGACGACGCGGCGCGGTCACCCAGTTTTATCGGAGTCGGAGTCGGCGTCGTCGGCGGGCGTCCGCCGGTCGGTGTAGAGCCCTACTGTTGTTGTGTAATATTCCGCTGCTGATACCGCCGCCGTCGCCCCTGTGTCCCGCGACACCGTGTTTGCGCGTGTAAACAGCTTTTCGACTGCGTTCGTTAAGAAAAAAAAAATAATAATAATAACTTCGACCCGAACGCGAATCCGCTGTACGCAAAATAAATAATAATATACGCGCTGTTTCCGTTCTATTTTCAAAGGGGATCGGGCGAGATTTTTCCGCCGAAAACGCCGCGCACGTCGTCCTCGAGACGATTTTATTATATGTCGTTCGTAGGCAGCCCCGAGAAGCTCTGCTTCTTCGGTCTACGGCGGACCACAGGCGTAAATTATAGGCTGCCCTGCAATTTTTTTGACATTTTTTTTTTTTTTTTACGTTTTGAAAATCACACTTTTCTTTACACTTTTTATCCGATTAATCCATTACATTTCCTAACGCGTATAGACAATCGAATTTAGTTTATAATCAATTTAAATCACCTATGAAATAGGTGATTTTCTTTTTATAGTTCGATCTAGCCAGGGCCGTATTTAAGGGGGTGCAACCTTGTTGCCCGGGCAGCAATTTTAATTATTATACGGTAAATTTTATAGACATAATATGGCGTGTTAACAAAATAAATATTAAGTGTAATTTTAGCACTATAATACTGCGATCTAGCGATCAACGGCGATCACTGCGGCCTGTATACAGTCCGCAACACGAAAACCGACTAGGTCGACCGTCGTCGTACACGGTTTGTAGACAGCGGGTTCTCGTTCGACCGCGCGCGCGATTGTCTGCCGTGAATACCTACGGCGCGCTACACAGACCGTGTTACGTGTTTGTCGTCACTTGTATGGACGATTTTTAAAATATTATTTGAGCTAACACACGTCCAAATTCGTAAAAAACCCTACTGCAAGTGGCCGTATACCCAAGCCCGGATTAAGATCTCAAAGGGCCCAGGAGCCGATATTTAATTGTGGGCCCCCATCAATGAAAAAAACCAATTTTTGTTCTAATCCCCCTGCTTGAACCTTATAATATTGGCTGCATTGACGTACACATAACTTTACAAAATAACACAGTTATCTATACATTATATTAGGTACCGTTGATCAATTAATTTTCGTTTCATAAATACCCGTTAAAACATTAAGTTTTATGCATGTTAAATAAATATACATATACAAATTCAATGAACAGTATTACACCTATTTCATTTAAAATGACACATTTATTTAATATTTTTGTTGACTGTTGTCGGCACTCGTCAGTGGTTATCTTCCGGGAAAAACAATATAAATATTCTAAAAATAAACAATAATCGAAAATACCGCTTGGTAACGTTTGTTCATTGGCGGTGATCGGGAAGGTGATAACGGAATTGTGGCGTATTAAACATTTATAATTTAATTTAAAATGACCTCTGTAAAGTACCAATTTATGACTGTAGAGATCGGAGCACTCTTTCTAGTAAAATTTTTTGGTACAGACATGAAAAAAAAAAAAAAAACACATCATTGTACTCGTAAAACCAATAGATTCCTTGCTCCGTTCAGAATCTAAAATATATATATATATATATACAAATTATCACTTGAAAAATTATGGGCCCTTTATATATGTGGGCCCCGGAGACGTGGCCCCCCTTGCCTCTCCCCCTTAATCCGGGCCTGCGTATACCGATTAGTTCAGCTGCCTGCGAGCGTAGCATCTCCGCGACGAAACGCGTAAACACGTGCAGTTGAGAACATCAGTGGCGCATTTGCACCACCTAAAACTGACGGGTGGGCACTGGGTCAATACACTTTGAAGTCGTTGTTTCTGACGTACATTGGGTTCAGTTTGGCATATCAGTTGACAGTCGTACATAAATATTTTTGTTTCGGTAGTGTAATAAATGATTAAAAACCGACGGTTTAAGCCTTAAGCGTAAACTAGTTTAAGCAGCACAAACTAGAGCACTAGTTACAGGGCAATTTGTTAATTCGTCACGCGGGTCTCATATTATAATACCCCCATATATTATGTAAAAGCATAAATAAATATAATAATTGTTAAGTTAACACTTAAAAGTGTTTATTATTATTGGTATGATTTTTGGTAACATTTTTTCATATTGCATTTGAATATGAAATTTAGATCCTTATAGCTGGAATAATTTGTTTATTTAACATGAGTAATTTATTAAAAATATTTCAATTAATTTACTATTTATATGATGGCTGAAGATTTGGGCTAGATTACTTGAAACATTTACTTTTAAAAATCTCTAATAATTATAACACTTTAAAAAGTATAAATTTGATGTTCTAAATTCATCATTTCCTAATAACCAAAAAAAAGTTTATACAGTAATTCGTTTAAAAGATGTATTGCTTTAAGAGAAAAATAATTATAAATTTAATTTTTTTTTCTTACTTAACTTGACTGATGGCTTAATTAACTTTAACAGTTAACTTCGTTTAAAAAATTATCTGATGTTAAAAAAAAATCAATAACTTTCCCAATCTCGGATAGATATATGTACAATAAAACAATATTTTATGAGATTTTTTTTGGAAATTTTGGGCTTTGGCTTTGATTCTAAATGGTAATAACAATTTTTGAGGGTGCCTAAAACGGGGTGGGTGGTGGTAAAAATTTGTGTTTGCACCACATATTTAAAAATATTTCGGCGCCACTAGAGAACATCAACGATCCGACATCGCTTCAATACTCTATTTAATTTTACGTACAGAAAATCAGACAAATTAATAATGACATAATTAAAATATTCCGCTGCTGATACCGCCGCCGTCGCCCTGTGTCCCGCGACACCGTGTTTGCGCGTGTAAACAGCTTTTCGACTGCGTTCGTTAAGAAAAAAAAAATAACAATAATAACTTCGACCCGAACGCGAATCCGCTGTACGCAAAATAAATAATAATATACGCGCTGTTTCCGTTCTATTTTCAAAGGGGATCGGGCGAGATTTTTCCGCCGAAAACGCCGCGCACGTCGTCCTCGAGACGATTTTATTATATGTCGTTCGTAGGCAGCCCGAGAAGCTCTGCTTCTTCGGTCTACGGCGGACCACAGGCGTAAATTATAGGCTGCCCTGCAATTTTTTTGACATTTTTTTTTTTTTTTTTACGTTTTGAAAATCACACTTTTCTTTACACTTTTTATCCGATTAATCCATTACATTTCCTAACGCGTATAGACAATCGAATTTAGATTATAATCAATTTAAATCACCTATGAAATAGGTGATTTTCTTTTTATAGTTCGATCTAGCGATCAACGGCGATCACTGCGACCAAAAAAAAAAGAAAGAACTCGTGTACGTCTATTGGCAATTTCGAAAAAGTAACGATGTTATTAAAACCTTATAACTTTTCTACGAATTAAATACGTTTAAAAAATGGCTAAATGTTATTGTAATTTTTTTTTTTAAAAATTTAGTGTTTGAACTATGACTGTAGCGCCTTCGTAGTTCTTTCTCGCGTGATTCAATTATTTTGACGAAAATCATAGGAACGTCCTCTTAAATTTTTTTTTTTGTCGGCCCGCAAAATAACGAGCTACTAGCACTTTTCAAATGTCACTTCAAACACACCGGACATTTATTACTACTCGTATAATTCATATTATTACTATTGCAGAGTAAACGTAATAAAAATATTATTAATAATCGTCAAAACTCGGGCTTTTCGAGGTTTCCTCGATTGCAGCCCGCCCGACGACCGTCCTGCCAGAAGTACCCGAATTGTTATTTAATTATCCCGTTTGCAGGCCGAATCGGTTCCCGTCTCGTATGAAAAACGCGTAAATCATATTCTGTACACAACGAACGCGGTACACCCCGGAACCAGTGTTGTAAAACAATCGACATATTTACAGCGTAAAAGTATTTAAACAGAGTGTTTTTATACTTTTCTTAAGTATTTCTATTCGAAATCCGAATACTTTTTTGTAAATATTATAATTATCAATAATATATCTACTACAAAATGTGTAATTCATTAAAAAAAAATTAATTGCCAGAACACGAAATAAAACGAATACTTAAGAAGCCAAATCAGTTCAATATTTAATAATAATAATAATAATAATAATAACATATTCGTACATTTCGTATAATTCAATATTGTATACGAGAATATAAACTATAACGTGATAACGAGATGTTTGTGTGTAGTTCGCTGCGAATAATTAATGGACGAATCAGAACGGGAAAAATATAGAAATTAACAATATTATAGAAACCGATTAATATCATATATGTGGTAGTTGTCCGGTCATTGTTATCGAATAATTAAAATTAAATTGTGTTTTATTTGCTCGATCTGTAAATGAAACAAATACATTATTCTATTTAAAAATAATAGTATACGCCATTACTCAGGATCTTGCTCTAAAAAGTTTTGTCTGCCTTTGTCTACACAGAAGTTTAGTTTTGTGTAGTGTGTTCGAAACAGAAAGTAGGAAGGGAGAGTAAATATTTTATTTTAAAAACATTAATTACAATTAATATTTATATATCTCACGTGCACGCATTACCACAAACGAACAAAAATACAGTAAAAATATGAATATTATTACATTTTTTTTTTCAACATACTCGCATTCAAGTGAACGTACATATTTTCCTACTATGCCGAATTCGGGTCATGCTGTCCATTAGAATAATTCATGAAAATTAGTGATTTAAACACCGGCGCTGGTACAGATAACGCTGATCCTCCTCCCCTCCTCCCCGTGTCCAAAACTTGTTAAGAGCCATATATTTTTTTTTTCAAACTGTAACTGCAATTTTAAACAAACAAATATTCTCATACTTCAACGAATTCTACACTAAACGAGTCGCCAATACAAACGATAACAATTAATAGGGCATCGATACGTCTCGCAACCCGTCGTAATTCTTAAATTTAAACAAAAAGTACTTCCAACGCTCTCGGTGCGCCGCGGCATACCGGTTGAAACTATATACTGTCCTAGACGTAATTCTATGAATTAATAGTTATTTTAGACATCAGGTTGTAAGTAGCGAAGATACGTCGAAACGAAAAACTCTATTAAAAATTTTAAATTATAAAAATTAAAACCCGACACCTGACAATTGAATCAAGACCTATTATATCATTATGATATTCTAACAATAGTTTTAAAATTTCAAAAATCGTTGTGTTATTGATTTTTTAAAGTTTCTTGTACAAGAATATTTTGGATGATAAACGTATCACACACATATATGTGTGTATGTATATATGTGGTGCCCAAACGTTTGTTTAAATTACTTTTTCCCCTGTTTACGCATTTTTAAACTAGATATATGGAAAAACTGCGCATATAAAGTTCTATATTTCCGACCAGGGACTAAAATTGTGTGCAGTACGACACACTTTGTGCAGTACGAAATGTTAAAAGTGTGTAGTACAAAATTGAAAAGTGTGTAGTGGCTCTATTCTCTATATTATGGTATTTGTTTTTAATTTTACATTTTT
Organism: Slavum lentiscoides; assembly: GCA_032441835.1. Taxonomy (NCBI): domain Eukaryota; kingdom Metazoa; phylum Arthropoda; class Insecta; order Hemiptera; family Aphididae; genus Slavum; species Slavum lentiscoides. The sequence continues at coordinate 14,014,569 of CM063712.1, read as the reverse complement.
TTATTAAATTATTTTATTTATATTTTTAAAAAATTCCAAGACGTATCATCAGCAAAATCTAAAATACCAACAAGTGTCAAGTAACACGTTAACAGCTATTGCAGACTATCCTATATTTCAAAGACGATAACGATACTTTTATCATCGAAGTTTGTACTGATTACGATTAATGTAACTGATATCAATTTTAGTGGTTATTTGAAAACAATTTTAATCCTCGGTACGTGCAAGGTTATTAATTATTAGGTTATATTCTATTTATTTTAATTTAGGTACTCGTCTAATATGCTACCCACCGTGACTTCGTTGGTGCAGTATGCTACCTACATGTAAATTGTTACTTACCAAAGAACTGTACGCGTATAGTATGCTACCCAGTAGCGTGGCGAAGGAGACTTTTTGGGGCAACCGCCCTAGTGAAATTCCTAGGGGTGGGTGGGTGATACTGAGTAGATACCTATACATAAGGTATTTTCTGATGAGCTGATTAAAACATAACCCCCATCCCTATCAAAAACTAAAATGAGGCCACTGAAGGGGGAGTGTGATAAAATCCTAAAGTGTGCGGTACGAAAAAGTATATATTTTAGCCTCTGTTTCCGACTAAATCGCGATAGAACGCGAAACTTTTCGGACTCTTTTACTGGATACCAAAAACGTGTTACGACCGGGAAATAAACACAACACCGTTTAATGGTTTTAACACGCACAATTGAACTCAACAATTCATTTTTCGTTCCGTTCATAAATCCCCCGTCTCGTGTATTATACGTCTCTCAATATGATGGACACGCCTTAAGAACTATATGTATATAGCCTCTCGACCCCCTTTCGATTCTACACTTTAAGAAATATACTTCTTTATTGGATGTGCTTTTTTTGTTTTTTCAATTAACTCGTAAAAATTAAATTAAAAACATTTGCACGTATAATTAAATAATAATAAAAAAAAAGAAAAACGTCTTTGGCCAGTATTTTTAAAAAGTATATAATTTATAATACATAAATATAATATACGTTTGTAACAAAAATTAAATACCGTATTCCAAGCGTTCTCGTTTTTATTCAGCGGACCGTAAAAATATCATTTATTTTTAATTCATTTAACAAAAATGTTGGTCTTTAATTGCGTCAAGACCGTGTTTCTGTTTAAAACATTTTAACCTTTTGCTACAAATGCTTTATCGTCGAACAAAAAAATAAAAACATTAGTAAAATATAACATTTCTTCGCCAGTACACGACTCAAATACGTACCTAGTCTAAAACCGATATCCAATCACTAAAATAAATATAATATTGTGCATTCGATTTTTGAAATTTAACCTCAACAAACATTTGTTCCGGACGTAAATAACTATTGATTTAACGATTTTAATACGTTATGGAATTCACTGTAAACGCGGTGTCGATTTTTTTACAATTTCAGTGATTTTCTCGAAAACAATATTTGGGAATATTTCGAATTTGAAAAATTTGAAATACTCTACGTCGATTATTTCTAACCAAAACCGACACATAAATACTGTGATACGTACGGAAAAAATGTTTTCGCAAAACGCATTATTATCATGCACCTCGCTGCACTCTAAATCTAAAATAGACGAAATACCAGATTTCTAATTTGAAATGAAATGAAAAATGATATTTTCTTAAATTTTCAAATATTCTAGTAACAAAAAAAAAAAAAAATGAGTGTAGAATAAAAAAAAACGCGACTGCATGTATAATTTAGATATTATATATAATAAGGTTAATACACTCCATAAACATAAAATATTATACATAAAAATATTTTCAAAAATAACTCAACACTGTTATTAATTCATCATTACGACCGGTTTCGGTGAAAAAAGAAAACAACCAGACATCGTCGGGTGATTTAACGAATAAAAAGCGGTTATTTCGTTTTGTCGAACAATTTCAAAATTGCCCGACGACGAGCAATTTTTGTCGTCATAAATCGTTTAAATTAATAATATGCCCTTGGCTATTTATATTTATTTATCAAATAATACAACAAATTAATTATTTTACGTAACGCTATTACCAGGGTCGGACTGGGCCGGCGAGGTACCGAGCAAAACTCGGTGGGCCGTTCAAAATAATTGATTTATAAGCCGATTTAATATAATACCTATATTATATATTTTATTTTATCTAAATTTTATTTATTTTATGCCGAATTTATTTTATTACCTCGGGCCGGACCAAATTCCCAGTCCGACCCTGGCTATTACGATATTAACATATCGTATACTTCCTAAAAACTCGATTACATTATATTTAATAAAAGAGATACTATGCGGCCCTAAATAGTAGGTGTAGGTGTAGTGTACAACCAAATTTATGAAGTTATTTCAATTTATACATTCAATATTTTCGCAAGAATATTATGTTATAGCACAATTGTTAAATATCATTATTGCTGCCTTGTAGCTTTATGATTATTATTAATTTCAAAGAAGAAAAACGTACCTACTATTTAACAAATACATAATATTATGATTTATAACAAAAATAGTTTTCAAGACTGGCAAGACATATCGTAAACATTAACTTTTCTCCACAGTATAAACAAAAATATTATAGCGAGATATTTTTAAATAAGTGTAACTCTTGAAAACTATTTTTGTTATAAATCATAATATTATGTATTTGTTAAATAGTAGGTACGTTTTTCTTCTTTGAAATTAATAATAATCAAAAAGCTACACTTATTTTAAAATATCTCGCTATAATATTTTTGTTTATACTGTGGAGAAAAGTTAATGTTCACGATGTCTTGCCAAAAACCTTACAAGTTAATTGCTTCAAAAATAATGTTTTTTTAAACGACTTTTAAGTTTTTTATCACCTAATTTCCCTATGACCTTATTGATTCTGAGTCGCATTAAATATTAACATGCAGTGTGTGTGTGTGTGTGTGTGTGTGTGTGTGTGTGTGTGTGTGTGTGTGTGTGTGTGTGTGTGTATCATGTATGTACACAGAGCCGTCCCTACAGTTTGCGGGGCCCGGGGCATAACATTTTTCGCAGGGCCTTAACCTGCAACTTAACTTTACCTGCAATGACAGCAAAAGTTAATAAAAGAAAATTTTTTACTGTTCTAGACTTAAATATTAATTATTATGAAAATATAATATATTATACTAAACAACTCAAATAATAAGACAATATAAATAGTAATACCAATAATCAATATATCAAGACCCGAGACCAACAACACAACTATTGCACAACTCGTGTAATAATCAGCAATCCTTATACTTTACGAGTTCGTGTGTAGGTACGACGATTACGTTCACTCTCCGAGTTCATGGTGTTTTCCCGTCGTCGGGAACAACACTAGTGATTCGTGCTGATCAGAAATCTAATTTTGGATTTTCCTTCAAAATAGACCAAAATAGATTATTTTGCGCAGAAGCATTGGCGATTATTTTGTGATTTTAAATTATATCTAAAATGGAATATTTGGACAATGAAATAGGTAAATAAATAATATTTTTGCCACATTCAAGTGGAAAAACGGTTGCTGTTGCACCAATAGTCTCATTATAAATTCAAAACTAATAAAATATGGCGATAATAAATAAATACTACTCGTATTTTCTTTATTAAAACCCAAAGGTATGGTATAAAATTTTAAAAACGCAGGGCCTGAAATTATGATCTACGCCGGGGCCCGGGGCATGGGCCCCGCTCGCCCCGCCGTAGGGACGGCCCTGTATGTACATTGTACATATTATAATATATATAAATCTTTATTTTTGTATTTAATTACAATGATACAATTTTTTTGTATTAAATAATAATGGCAATGACAACAATAATCATATTATTATTGTAGCAATGATATGTATGCTATGCTATTGCACATTCTTACGAAAATATTGAAAATCAGTGTTCTGCAAATTAAAAATAACGTCATAAATTTGATTTAATTATACTAATGGTATACATTTCCAATAATATTATTGGTGTACTTATCCATTTATTATATGCGCACATAAATACAGAATTTCATATTTTGCAAGTACCTACCTTTGTTAATATTATACAAGTACCTACTTACAATTACTTCGAAACTACATTGAATATTTTCTATTAATACTTAATGAAGTTCATAATAAACATTACTGAAGCATTCTTGAAAATTCGCCGAAATACAATATTTTAATTTAATGGTAATTATTCTTAAAATATATCTGATATTACGTATAATAGTGGATTTTTGCCATAAAGTTCTGTATGTGTACCTTTAAAATGCTCTTTATTACTGTACATATTATAATACACTGCGCAATAGGTACTGGTCCAACCAGTGAATAATAAAAATATTAGAATTTTCGTTGGCACGAGAACACAATTTCCTCAAAGTCATTTTGTATGCAGTGTACACAGTGTATCCATAAACATTTATAATTTATGTATTATACCGCCGTTTTTTTCAAAATATAAAAATGTATAAATTAAACATATTAAAAACTTAGAAATGAAGGTCAACCGTGCATGAATTAATATACTTTATGATGTTCTTTGTTTTTGCCCTCTTCTCGAGAACAGTGATCATAAAAACTTTCATTTACATTTTGGATCTTTACCAAATAACATTTTTATTAATTGGAGTATTGATAAACTAGTAATTTATAAAAATGTATACTCACTCGCAGTATAACCGTATTCGTCCTCTTGTTCTGGATCAGCATCAATTTCTGCTTTTGATCTTTTAACATTGCCAGCACTAGACCGCATTATCTAAACATAAATACAATATTATCATTTCAATTATTTAATTTGTTATTAATTAGGTATATCCTATCAGTTACAAAAATATATATTCAGAAATAATCATACGTAAATCGATAATAATTTATGAATTTATTAAAACTTTCATGGATTAGACTATTACGTAATTTTATTGTGTTCCGGAAATATCCAGGCGTTGTCAATTTTTTCCTGACATTTCAAAACCATTGCAGGTTCCATCTGCAAAAACTGACAACGTGAATATTTCCAAAAAACACAATAAAACTGATAATAATTTATTCACTAAATAGTAAATTGTTGTTCGGTTCTATTTTTTTTTTTTTTTTGGTGAAACAACGTGAACATTTTTAAAAGTACGAAGTTTTAATTATTTAAGATGTACAATTCCATAAATTCCAAAAACATTATTGTGTAAATAAAATACCATTCTTATTCATTGAATAAAGTAAATTTCTAAGTCGTCATCTACTACAGTAGGCACATGCGTTTACATTGTTATCTTTATTATGTATTAAAATAGGGTATTTTTACATAATTATCCCAGGTCCAAATAACGAGAATTTAAACCATCCCGAAGCACCAATACGTTTTAGTATTCGTACAATATAATCTCGAAACACGAATTTACTGAATTAATTCTGTACGGAGTGTCATCAATCACAGAGTGATTCGCTATATTATAGTTCATACTTAATAACCCGTCTATGTACTTTATGAAAATAGTAACAGAATTTCTAAAGAAATTATAGGTGTATTAAAAGTATACATTTTATTGATTTAACACTGATTTGGTACGTTTAAATTACGTTTGGAAAACAAAATTGTAATTTAATTAAACGTAATAGTACACGTAAAACAAGATGGAAAGTGTACTGTTATTGATACGAGAAGAAATTAAATCGACAAACACGTCAATAAAGATTAAACAAATTTAAGACAAAGTGTACAATATACTAAGGAAAAAAAATCGAATAGTCTTACTTCTTGTCCCGAATGGATCCTAATACGTCCTTCGTTATCTCTGTTATCATCGTCGTCGTCATCGTCTTCGCTGTCTTCGCTTTTATTGGATTTCACAGACTTCTTGCGATCGAACGAACACAACGATTTAATGAGAATCAACGATTTTTTACGATTCGTCGCATTTTCACTGCAGTCTTCTTGGCTTTTCTGTTGCCACGTGGAAATTTTCTAAAACAACGTAAATAGTAATAACAACAATTTCGAATTTCACAATCTGTTCTGTCTTTACGTGTTTCACACTGTTGGCAGCAGGTTTAATGGGCTGTTGACAATCTTTTCGTAACGAATCCTCGTCAACAGCGTCGGACGACGATTCGGTTTTTTCACACTGATCTTCGTCGGGCTGAAGGAACAAAATACGTTACAGACACATATAACATTACGTACGACCTTAAGGAGAAACTTACGAAATTCATCAGCGACTGTATAACGAATACTACTGGGTTGCCGGCCGATCGAATCACTGCGACGGCTTGCTCGTGGTCAACACTCCGAACGTCTATCCCGTTCACTTCCAGTATCTTATCGCCGGTCTGTTGAAACGAACACGGAACACAAATACAGAGTTTAAAAAAACCGATACGAAAACCGCGTTTTAAAAGCAACACGGCACATACTTTTAACTGTTCCTGTTGACCGGCCGGGCTCTGTGGAAGTACGTTCTTAACGAATATACCCGAAATGGCGATCGCGTTATTACTCTTATTGTAAAAATCGACCTTGAACAACAACAATAAAAAAAAAAAAAAATACCCCCAAATAAGCATTGGAAAAAAAGAAGAAAAGTCTCATCGTCGCGCAACAATATTTTACCTTTCCGCCGACGATACTAATGCCTAAGCTACCGTTCGGATCCCGTCGGACAGTCACTTCCCGCCGAGGACCCCAGTGCTTGGCCAACAGCGACGCGGCCGATCGCGGCGGTCCGCCGCACACGGTCATGTTGAACACGCTTCCTTCGCTTCTGTCTAGACCGATGCCCGTGCTCGGGAAACGGTAAATACGAGTGGACGGACCATCGGCGAATCCGAATTCCGCGCTTCCCAGACGCAACAACGGGTCAGCGTCCACCGGACACGACGACGAGCCGCCGCACGCACGTTGCTCTTTGACGGGGAGCGGCTCTTCGGTTTTTACTCGCAGCCTATCGTCGATTTCCCGTTCCTGCCCGTCTGAATAACCGGACGCCGCGGACACGACGCTCCGCGCGAACTCTGACAATTCACCGGTCTGTTGTTCGCGCGGCTTCTCGTCCGACTTATTATTGTCGACGACGAACCGACGATCACTGCACGTGAACTCTGCGCACACGTACTCGTCACTGTTGCGGGTCTTGGACACTCTGTAGTAATCGATTACGTTTTCAAAGTTCACGTTCTCGTTTGTCGGCACTGCCGCCGCAGTATCGTTCCAACTCTTGGCGCGCCGGACCGACCGGCAATTCGCGCACAGTTCGGTTTCGGATTCTGACGGCACGGCCGACTGCAAACACGGGTCGTTAGACTTGGACCTGGAGAACTTGACGCGAGAATTCTCGCCGAGCAGCGAACGGTCTTCTTCGGCGGCTCGCGGTTCACCGAATGGCGATCTGTTAATAAAACCGTATTACGTGTCCTTTAATAATAATATTATATAATACGGATGTACAAATAATACGTTTAATTTATTGTCTCGAACAGTGGCGTGCCGAAGAGACATTTTTGAGGCAGTTGCCTCACGGTAATTTTTTGGGTGGGTGGTTGGGTAGGTATAGGTTCAGTGGTTAAAAACATATAGATTATGTGTATTATACGTAATTTATATACATTATTTATATATATATATATATGTGGGTAGGTAGTCAAATTATCTAGTTTGCCTCAGGTTTGAAAAACGTTCTGCACGCCACTGATCTCGAATGCGACGTTTCCTACAATATTATACGCGTAAATAATATGTGCTACTAAAATACGCACGTTTGTTACTTGTTAGCGAGTGATCAGAAATGTTACACACACACACGCGCGCGCGCGCGCGCGCTGCAGTCAGTGGCGTAGACACGTTTTTTTTTTCTGACCGGGGAAGTTCCAAGAGAAATTTTAAAAATAAAAATATTCTCGTTCTATTGTGATTTCATTGTTTTTTATAGAACGCAACAATAAATTTGTTAGTATTGAAATTGCGGCTCCACGTGCACGTAAACAACGAAACGAAATTTACAAGATTTTTAATTAAAAATTTTCCAAAAAAACCTTTTTTTGGGGGGGGGAGTGGAAACCCCTTACACCTCCTCCCTCTCCGTATCTACGTCACTGCCCACAGTTTATTATTAAAGACACAACGAGACAATAATTTAATTAGAAAACTAATCAAACGTGCAACCATTACGTATTTTCTGCAATAAATTATATACTTACGATCCATAAAAACGGTAATTGAGTAATTAAACATTTTTTTTTTCGAAAAAAAAAACAATAAATATAAACCGAATTCAATTATGTACAAGTACGTGTATAAGAAGTATTCAATAAAGATATCATAATATTTTTGACATAAAATGTATTTAAATATCCGAAACTATGAATTCAATAACGGGAAAAAAATGATTTATATATGAATATATATATATATATATATATCCAATCATTGTTATCATAAAGAAAACCTCAGTTTCAAAAAGGCGCCGCGAGTCTAAAAAGTTTGGGAACCGCTGGCATAACATAAAGAAAAATCTATCAAATACCGAGTAATTGTAAAAAATAAATATTTTAAAGCCCATATTGTCTCATTCCCAATATTAAAATATATCAAATTTTCTTAATCATAACACAATTATTTGTATTAGTCTCCTCCTTAAACATATTTCCATAAAATATTACGCTTATGTATGTATGATGTTTGCGATCCAAAAATATTCTCAAATCAATAAACTCGATACACATACCTGTTTATTATACATCGTTATTTACGATAAACTATGAAATATATATAAAAAAAATGACTGATTTTGATCACGTGACTCGCGGTCACCATTACTTCTTCGTGTCTTAGGAGAGACTTTGCTGGCCAGAATTTAAATCGTTGCTTAATCGGGTTTTCTAAAACGCACGTACAATAATCATAATCACGAACATTTCTAGCATATTCAACGTGTTTAAAAACTGTACGGTACTTTGAAGTTTAAAAAAAAAAAAAAAAAAAAAGATTGGTTAACTCCTATTATGCATAGTATTAATCCGAGTTTATTCGCTTCCAGATATTATTTATAACTTTACTATGACTCTACAGATTACAGTGATAGCACTCATTGTGATCTATGGAGAGTGATCAGTCTCTTGTTTCTTTAAATTAATATTTATAGTTAGAGTTCATTTTTTTCAATAAATATCTATAGATAGTCTAATGAATCATACATATAATCAAGTATACATTAAATTTGAATACCTTAAATATAATATATATTATATAGTTATACTAAAATACTAAATCTACAACACGCGTTAAAAAGTTAATTTAGCCAATATACGACTTTTAGGTATTTTCTATATAGGTCATATTCTCACTTGTAATAGACAGGTAATATCCTTTATTTAATGCAAAAAAAAACACAATAATAAATTAAAAGTAAACAAACTTCTAAAGAAAATTTCAATGATAAATAAAACATATTAGAAATAATAATAAATCGATCAATTTTTATTTTAAATACATGTTAACGTTTAATAAAAAAAATACAAAAAATATACAAAATTAACAAAAAGGTGTATGGAACAAACGTAAATTTTTTCCGATTATTTTAAGTAAAAATAATGATTGGTAAATTCTTTAATCGTCCTAAAAAAAATATACGCATTACGGTCGTCTTACTAACAACAACAAGCAAAAATCAGAATTCAAAAATATTAATTAACCACTGAGAAAAATGCCATGTTTCATACACTTCATACACCTATATAATAATATAACGTTATGTCGCGGTAAATGACAAAAACTAAGAGAATCATTATATCATTATATAATTTATCATTTACAGGCGAGTATCGTATACCTATTAATTATGACATCGAAAATAAGAGAATTTCCGATATTTTCTATAAGCATTTTATTTTACTTTATAAATTGATAAATGTTTAAATGTACGAGTGTTATATACGTATAATACGTTATTTACTACAAAAGTAAAACCTATTCATTTTCAACGTATTTCACGTCCTTCGCTTTCAATTAGGTTATTTTTTTTTTAGAAAAAAATTCAATATATTTTTCTATCGTAGCAAAACAACCGAAATCAATTCACTTAATGATGACATTAAGAACACGCAAAAGGCGTAGATACAATGGATATGACAAGACAGTACACTGGCAAGGCTCGGTCGACCTGAGTGTTCTCCGAAAGAGCTCATAAACCGAGTAAAATACGGCCAAAAAAATAATAATAATAAAATTTGGATGAAAACTTGACGGGCGATTTGAATTCCTAGAAACTAACTTCCTCTTAAAACCTTCATTACGCATATTATTCTGAGATTGAACAGTTATAGTCTTGTATATTTTATACAGATATATAATGGTTCGAAATTGTTTTTCAGTAAAATTACTAGTTTTTTTTTTAAATTTTACCAAATTTTTTTTGTAATTATTATTATTACATTTTTTTTTTTTTAATAATAATCTGTAAATTATTTTTACAATAAACGTAAATGATAGAAAATATTACAACAATGAAATAAGAACGAAGCAGTTGATTTGATCGAAGAAACCGTTCGTTGATAAAACTCCGTGGCATGATTAAACCGACTAACACGAGACTTGGTCTGAAAAAGGGATCCAAGTGGTTCGGCGTCTCCCTCTTCCTCCGAAATTCTTCCTTAATCAGATACTTTTTAATTTTTTTAGCAAATAAATCTGTAATTACGTAAAAAAAAAAAAAAAGAACTGACCAACAAAAATACCTTGGACGCCCTCCGACATTACTGTTTTCACAGTTGCGGCAACATTATATTTACGTTTCAAACGTCTGCGGCGACGACAGAGTAGTCAACTTGTACAGTGGTAGAATAGAAAATTCCGCAGATAATTATAAGGATTACGAAGGTCGGGGCGGCCTGCAAGTGGTCTGTAAAAAGTTTTGACATTTTTGACCGAAAGAATTATGAAGATCGTTTTGGAGAATACGCATGTCGTATTTGAAACCTATATATAACGTATTACCCAATAATAATTCCACGTTCTGAAGACAATACTTGTGCAGTGTGCTCGGCTGATCGTCACAGTTGAATTACACGTACAATGTTCGCACATGACGTAATAAGCTTCGATGAGATTTTCAATGCGTATACGCAGACAATTAAACAAATAAAATCATAAAATCCACTGTTCTCTCGTCACCCGCAGCAGCCGCTATAATATAAACTGAGGTCTCAGCCGGTAATAAACACGTAAATTATTGTAGAGATTTGTCCGTTCTTTTGCCTATTTCTCGAAAACTACTGTATCGATTCGTTCTCGCAGTCGTGCAGACGAATTAATCCCCGTAGGGCGTAGGTATTAGAATTTTAAATATCAAAAAACTGTGTGCCATAATTTTTCAAAAAAAAATCGTGATTTGCGTATGACAAAACGTCATTTTCATATCGATAAACATTCGTGTCACAATCGAATAATATCATTTACACCGCTATTACCAACTTTTGCAGTGGATATTAGGAGGACGACGTAACAAAAAAAAAAAAAAACGGTAATTTTCGGGAATATTTCTATAGGATATGTTTTTGGAATTCAAGCTCGTATTAACGCGCAAAAGCGTTTCGTACCATATAATATACAATACGGCTGTGAAATAATACAAAATACGAAAAATTTAAGCGAGAAAATAATAAAAACAAAAAAAACGATTTGTACGTCTTTCGATCGGCAAGAACAACAGCCGCATAACATTTACACGTATGCACAGTGGCGTACTTACGGGGAGGGAATTTCGGATTAAAATCCCCCTCAGGACCAAAAAAAAAAATGATTTAAAATTATATCTAGTTTATATACTATACAAATATTATTTGTTTTCGATTTATTATATATTATACCACGTGGCTGAACAGACTGACATGATTTACGAGTATATAATATTATAGTATATACTTTTCAATCTAAGAAAGAAAATTCCTAGTATTGCCGACAGGCGACAGCGCATGGCACATTACGTTTGTTTCTTGGTCGAAAAATTACCAGTTTTATTCACAAACTTTGTTCACATTCGTGTAATCGTGTGGACGTGTTATAATCTGTGACACTATTATATTGTATTATTATAATATAACGGCAGTTTTATTCGATTTATCTTAATAATACGGTTGAATTTTGAAACATTATGGGGACGAAGTCTCAATGTTTTATATACAATTATAAATCTCCCCAGAGACTACGCCACTAAGTACTCTAAGTACGCCACTGGGTACGCGTGTAATAATATTGTGTAAAACGTATTGAAACGAAAAAAAACGTATAGAAAAAAAAATAATAATAATAAGAGACTCACCTGGGAGTGCGCAGAGTCACATTGGGTACGGTTTTGCTTCGAGTTACACGGGCACTGTTGACCGCCTCGGCGCGTACGAAACGTACACTGAAACAGCGTGAATAAAAACAAAATAACAAATAATAATTCGAAATTATATATAAAACAAATAGGTAACGACCGGGGGCAGTAGACGCGCGCGTTGTATTCGTTTTAATTACGAGTACACGAGTTAATCTCGTTACAAAAAAAAAAAAAAACCTTCCGTTAACAGGATTACGAACCATTTTTTTTTTTTTTTTGTCCACCACGTGATTATAAAAAATATATATATATATTAACGTATACGGCTTCACTTACGGTATGTGACCCGTCAGTAGATTAGCTCTAGACAAAATCGACTTCACTTGGGCGGGCGACACGTACTTCAACGATTCGTTATTAACGGAAACCACCACGTCGCCGACGTTTAGCCTGCCGTCCCGTTCGGCGGCGCCGTACAAGCTCTCCACCCGCAAACCCGTGTGCTCGCTAAACGAACGCCTGCGCAGGCATATGCCCAACGGTGACGGGCCTTTGGTGAGCGTGATCTCTTGCACGACACTGTCCGTCTCGTCCGCCGAACGCGTTTCTTTAAAATCCCCATCGGTATTCTATATTCATCATATAATAACATATAAGTACCTACGTACACTCTCGTATAATATAACACGTGTATATTAATTGAACTTCATTAAATAAATATTATAACGAAATAATTTTGAACGCGACGACCCATTCACGTGCCTCGAAATGGGTCGACGTTTTACGAAAAACGGGGTGGTGAGGATTTTCATTTTTTCCGTGCACTCGTTTTTTAAAGTTACGCCGCCAACGAAAACGTACGGATTTATTACGTAGCGCTAAATATTTACTACGTAAAAAAAAAAAAAAAAAACAGGCTTTCTTATAGAGTTTTTATAAAATTAAGAAAAAAAACCCGATGGCAGTCAATAGGTCCGAGAAAAACGGTTTGGATTTTTATACCTAGTTTTTTTTTTTTACTTGTAATATATTTTAAAAAATTTTTGATTACGCGAAAACGGTACACGAGTATTACTAAACAAAACTATTTTCAATATATATTATGTCGTAGGCATATAGTCAAATCAGGCAAACAGTCAAAGAATTTAATTTTTATGCGATTTTACTATCCGCCTAGACATTTAGTTAAATGCCTAGTCGTTTAATTAAATGCCTATTTCAGCAATATACTTTTCAAAGGTAAAAACCTATGGAAGTTATATTTTACACACTTTATACTTTTATATTTTATCACGGACACGAAATTAAATAAAATAAGATTTACACTATAAGATCAACAAGAAAATGTAGTTTGATTTTTATATTATTATTATCATTATTTATTATTTGCCTGATTTGAAATAGGCATTTAGTTAAACGTCTAGGCATTTAATTAAATGACTAGGCATGTAACTAAACGCCTAGGCATTTAATTAAATGACTAGGCGGATGGTAAAATCGCATAAAAATTAAATTCTTTGACTATTCGCCTTCTTTGACTATATGCTTACGACATATATATATATATAAAAAAAAGTTTTTAAAAATTATTTTCGTTGACTCTTTTGTGAAAAATCAAAAATAACATTGAAAATATAGGTTTTTATAAACTTTTCATACAAATATTGAAATATATAATATATCTAGGTGTTTTTTTCCCCAATTTTTACCATTTTTATTTACACTCACTATTTATTGTACTCGTTATTATTCATTATATTAAAATATTAATTATACATGCGTCAAATTTAATTTGAAGTTTATTCTTCAAAATAAATACGATAACCAGTCAAATTTAAAAATATATTATTGTAAAAAGAATGTTAATATATGAGATAATTAATATATTATATATGGTATACAGATATTATATCATCTATACGAGACACACGTTTCAAATTTGTTCTTCTGTGCATTTTGAATGAAACCACACATATTTCTATGCGAGGGGAGGGCAAGTTAGTTATTTGTTTTCTTCCGCCTCCCCCACATTCTACACGAGTATGCGGTTTTCTTTTAATTTGAATATTACACAAACCAAACAATATTATTAACGAGAGCGCATATTATATTAGACGAATACTTATAGAACTTGCCTTTACATCGTTGTCAAAAACGACAGGCGATTCGGGGCAACTGTACATCGAATAGCATTCGTCTTCGTCGTCATCGTCTTCATCGTTGACGCTCATTTTTTTTTCGTCTGAGCTATCATCCTAGAAAAATATACAACTCAAGTACGGCACTCTACAGTCACCAACATATAATTTATTTTAAAGCCGTTCTCGTTTCGGCACATCTAATCAAGTCAACACAGACAACGCGTGCACGTAAAGGCCGGTTTACACTTGTCAAAGTAGCCACGTCCGTGAACCACGTATTAGCTGCACGGATTCTACTTTGATAATATAAACACACCACACGTACGTGTGGCAAGCTCGTACAAGTCGTGTTGTCCGATCCGTACATGTATCAAAATTCTCGTACGTGGCGAGAACATTTTTATTTTTATATTGACCAGTCAAATCATCATTCACTGAATACGGATCCATTTTGGCTACTGATGAAAATGACTCGGACAGACATTAATGTAGGTAGTGTAAACACTGTCATCAGTGCTCGAATCAAAGTTACACTGACTCGTGATTCAAGGGCGTGGCTACTTTGACAAGCGTAAAGCGGCCTTAAGTATACAATCATATTATTACTATTAGTATTTTATTAAATTATATATTTTACGCCTGGAGAATTTGTAATGTCTGAATTACAAACACACTTCGAGACGCGTATAAGGCTCATACCATCGGTAAGTAACAACCAATGGTAAAGCAGTACGCGAATTAAGTGAACAATAAGAAAAGGATAAAGAATTGCTAGGAAAGAGCAACAAAAACACAAATGCGCCGTCCATGAGCCACATTGCCTCTTGGGAACATATATGTATTATGAAATTGCACGATTTTTCACAAACCTATGGCAATGTAACCACGGTCTTAGAGTATTTGTGTTTTTATCGACTTGTATGATGCAAATAACAAAAACGCATTTTTGTTTTCATTTTCTTCCAAAAGTTGCATTTAATAAAAATAAAAAACAATATAACAAAAAAAAAAAAAAAGAATTCTTTATCTAAATAATTATTACTAAACTTAAAGAGAAAAAAAATCTACTATAAGTATACACGAGCGGCGACATGGACTGGCAGTTGTGTTTTTTCGTTTCAACTACAATTATTTAACTTTTTATTTTAAAAAACTAACCAAACACCCGAAAACTATAGCTTAATATTAATATTGCATAAATGTTTCAAAGAATACTTTGTTTATATTATTTTTATCAATTTGATAAAAATTTAAGGCACATTAAAAGTTTTATGATAATAAACAGAACTGTAAAATTTATTCGAGTGATTAAAATTTTTTTTTTTTTAACGTAAAGAATAATGAAGAAGTTCAAGAATGCTCACAGAAACTATTGAGGGTAACTAATTAATTGGTATTTGACAGAATGATATTCGATTATTATTATTATTATTATTATTATATATATTAATATATAAATATAATGCTCAAAATGGAATAATTAATTCTATGAGCTTCCTCAGTGCATTTCTTCATTTTGTTTCCATTAAATCGTAAACAATGTATAACTACATACTTTCTAACTACAACTAATTAGTGACTATTTGGATGGTTAAAATAAATAAAAATGGACGGTTAAATTGTGACGATATGAAGAAAGGTAATTATTTGAAAACCATAAGTTAGCTATTCTTATAATTCATAAAAAAAAAAAAAAATTGTAGAAGAATAAAAGTTGAAACATATTAACCTAACCCAACTGTTATATATAATATAAATATATATCGCCACAATAATTAAGGAATAATATAATTGGGTCAGAAGCTCTCCGACTTGAGCAGATTAGACGCCAACTGTTGAACAGATGACTCCTGGTCGACATCGTTGTAGAATTCGCCGCGACGTTGCGTGAAAGATTCATCCGCGCGTGCCTGATCTGGTGAACTCACCTGACTGCTACTATCTGGTATGGGCAGTGGCTTGGCAACAGCAATATGAACTACTCCTTTGGGAGCACCCTTCAAAGCTTGCACTGCTCGGTCTAATGACGCATTCTCCAGACAAATGTCGTTTACTCGAAGTAGACGATCTCCAGGTATTAAACGGCCATCATTTTGTGCAACTCCCCCAGGTACCAACGAACGAATGACAATCACCGTTTCACTCGGATTCATGGGGTCCTATAGAAGTAATACAAAATTGTATATATGGATAATGTATTGGCACAATATTTAAAGGGTCATACTTGATAATCTAAAATTGAAAATCCGAGGCCACGTTCTCCTTTCATAAGCTCGATAAGTTGAGGTTGTGAAGACCACATAGCCAATCCAGTGAGAGGTTCTAAAGATCGAGAACGTAATCTACTAGAATCTGAACACCCTGCAGTTCCTGTACTGGCTAGTGAACCATCAGATTTCGCTTTTACTAAACGATCAGTAGCAGGCATTAGATTTTGAAGACTACCGCCCAATGCATTCTATAAATAAATCAAAATTATTTAATAAAATATTTAAGGTAATTTTTTTACTTTAAGGTAATTTGCTTACTTTGGCAGCAAAAGCAGCACGGTCTTCTGTTATGTCAGTAAAGTAATGGTGTGGCAATTGCTGTTCGTCGGTACGTCTTGCACAAATCATTCTGACATTAATAGGTAATTCTTTCAGTATAGCAACCACTTCCATATGGTTTCTACCCAATAAACGGTGTCCATTTACTTCGAGTAATTCGTCACCAGATTGAAGAATTCCATTTTTCCCCACAGGACCTTCGGGCAGAACCGATCGTATGTAATGATGTGGTCTTACTTCCATGCCGTTTTCTACATCTACAGTGCCTTCCAAACTTATACCCAGACCACCATTTTCACTGAACTTTTTTAACTGTCCTACCTAAATAAAAATACAATACATGCATCATTACAACTTAAGCAAACACACTTTTAAATTTAATTATTATCATTATTTTAAAGGCAGCTTACAATAATTTCCACATTATTTCCAACAATTTCATTCCATTTGTTTCTTATTTTTTTTAATACTTCTTGTTTGAGTTCTACGTCAAACAACAAATTTTCAGCAGAATCAGTTTCTTCTACCACTTCATCTTCTACTTCACCTAACATATCAGCCTCCACCGTTGCTCCTGATTCGCCTTCTACTTCAATTTCTGCAGTGCTTTCCCCGTCCTAAAATGTATTTAAAAAAATGTTTAAATGTTTAATAATATAATAATAATAATAATTAATATCATTAATGATACTAAAACTTACAGTAATTGGAAATCGAGGCAGAGACATTATAGATGGTGATGCGGTCGCACTGTTTGTATTTGGCTTCATTTCTGATGCCGCAATAGCTACTTGTAGTTGTTCAAATTTTGGCCCCCGGAGATACCGTTCTAAACGCAATGTTACCATTTGACCTGTTGATCTCAAAACTTCAACAGCTTCATGATTGGTAAATCCTTGTAAAGAAGTTCCATCAACTTCAACGATACGGTCATTCACCTGAATTTTTTTACACAGATCAGCTGCACTGCCTTCACTGATGCTTTTTACAAATATTCCAGATAATTCTTCTACACATAAAAAGAGAAAACATGAATACAATTGATACTATTAAAAACAATAAAAACAAAACTCACCTTTTTCACAAACATATCCCGCTATAGTTATTCCTAAACCATGAGTATCTTTTTTCAATTGTACAGTAAATGAATCTGTTTCTGGGAGAGTTGTAATACTATCTGGAGGTACCATATCCATAGTAAGAACAGGCAATGAAGCAGGTATGTTGTCACTGATCAGCAAATTGTTTTCCTAAAGAGGAGTCAACCGATTTAATATTATATCATTTTAATTTATTTTTAATATGTTTACATTTGACATATTTTGGAAAAAATAATCTGAAGAGTATGTTGCGACTTCGGAATAACCATGTTGAACTAAATGACGATCAAGTTCTTCGGCATCTCCTAACATTTTTGTAGGTACTATTGGAGCTGTACAACTCATATTCTATACAAAATAAATAAATATATATATACATTTACTGTTATTTTTATTATTATAAAATAACATAAATTATTTAGTTCTAAGTTCTTATAAATTGCAAAAGAAATAAAAATTTTCAAATGACAAATTTTATTTTATAAATTCAGTACTAAACCTATACGTATATTATATATGTTGATATTTATATTAAAAATATTAAATATTTTACTTGAATTATATCAATTGCACTAGATTCTATTGGACGTGCTACAACTAATCGAACTTGACTTCCAGATTGTCGAAGTACAGCAGCTACTTGTTCACTTCCCATACCTCTTAAATTTACTTCACCTATTTGTAGTATATGATCACCACTTTGTAACCTGCCATCCTGTAAATGTCATAGATGATATTATTTTTTTCTTTTTTTTTAATTTAATCTAAAAACATTTTGTGGTTTTTTTTACTCTGTCAGCAACTCCTCCAGGAAGTATAGTTTTGACAACAACGCCAGTGCTACGACCACCTATTATACCAAATCCTAACCCAGACCCATCATTGAGCAGCTCAATTACTTCAACTTGAGCCCATTCAGTATTCAACTAGAATGATAATAATTTTATACTTTAGTACATTATTGTCTTACAAATCCCCTCCCACTTCCCATTTAATATACAATAGAAAACAGTTCATTATTTTATTTTACTGAATATGTCAACCATTTTCTATTATATATATATATATATATATATATATATATAAATTATTAATTAATTTTACCATGTTACTGGAAGGCTGTGATGTTGGTAGAGGAGGTGGTGTAAGAGGGCGTGCTACGACCAACTGAACAAGCCCACGGGCCTGTTGCAGTATTCCAATAGCTTGTTGGTGGGACACATTTGTGTCCAATGGTTGCCCATCGATGGCAATAATCTGGTCGCCTTCATGGAGCCCTCCTTCCCTACATTTTTAAAAATTAAATTTAAAATAATAAAAATCACACTATTTACTATGTCAAATGCATAAATTTTAAAATATTTCGACAAAATTAAATCAAATTTGAAATGTCTATTTTGTTCATGATTAAACAATTTATTTTTTACCATTTAATACTTTATTTTTTTATCATTTATTACAATAAATCCTAATTTTAAAATATTCAAACACAAATTTCTTAAAATCTAAATAAGAATATGGTGAACAATATTAAATTGATGACCATAATATGCTTTTACGCTTTTAAAAATATTTACATACTGACAATAATAACTGACGAACAGTATTACATATGTCATATGATGTCAACACACACATATTTTCAGGGCAAAATCGAAAATATTCGTAAAGAAAATAACATTTTAATTACTGTTATATAAAAATGCAAACAAATTTAATACAACTATAATAGACTGCACAAACAATTGAAACATTAAATGGTTCATTATAATGTAATGGACCAATCACGAATGTCACTATTTAATGTTTGAGGGACTGTCAAATACTTAAAAATCCGTTTAATTCAACGGATGTTTTGGCAACTCATCCTATAAGACTCATGTCAACACATTAATAAACATTTAATCACCTACTACTTAATTTTCACATTATTATTCCATAAAATTTATTTGTATTTATTAACTTCGTTTTATTATTAAATAATAAAACGAAGTTAATAAATACAAATAAAATTTGAATTGTAAAAAATATACCATTCTTCCTACATCGAGCATGACACCACTAGCGAGTGTATTAACAAGTGCAATTGTTTTGATTTCAAAACAATTAAATCATTAAAATTTAGTATTTCAAAACTTTTTACACAAATAAAGTAATACATTTTTAATACATCATACTGAACTTAAAAAAATACAACACGGGACAAAATGTTTAGGATATTTTTTGTCAACTTATAACAAAATTCCCCAGATAAAAAATTCTAGCTATTAATCACCACTAATTTATAAACAATTACATTACATATATAGATTATTAGGCACAATAATAAAAATAAATCATTAAATATCTTTTTTCAGTAAATACCTATATGAACTTGACAAAAAAATATTTGAATAAAGCCCAAATAAAACAAAAAGTATCAAATAAAATAAAAATAAAAGGGATACTAATTTTGTAGGTACTGAAAAATATCAACAGACAAGAATAAAGAAAAACAAAACACAGGAAATAATATAACTATTAAATCGGAAACTAATTATAACCATATTTTTTCAGTTTCGCAAAAATTACAAGGCATATTATAATTTTAGAAAATATAATATAAAATTTTAAAAAAATATTCAATGGGAGATTAATTTTTTTTTTTTTTTACAAAACAAATGGGACGATAAGAAAAATATCTTAAAAAAAATCTGAAGGAATGACACCTCCTTCCCCAAACTTCGACCACTTTACATATAATATACAATCGTTTGATTGAAAATTGCTAGTCGAAATTAATATTATTGAATTTATAAAGATGTATGAAATAAAATCGAATATAAAAAAAATATCGTGTCGAACAAAACACACATACGTAATACTTTAACCAGAATATTAGTTTTTAGACGTTTTCTTTTGTGATAAGTATTTCGATTTAGCTTAAGTTATGCATCACTCCACATTTCAACGCAAGGGACATTGTGTATTCGTTTTTATACGTCAAATCTATTATTATTTACGTGCAAATACACCTTATGAAATAAAGTATAGGTACCGACTGCGATATAAAAGCATTTTAAAAAGAGGGGAAAAAACGTGTTATTTCTACTCGAAATATAAAACACGCATGGAACAGATTCGAATTGTTATTTGTGATACGAAAAGAAAAAAAAAAAAGAGACTGATTAAAACACAACGCAATACAAAATAGTGGACTCGAGAAACGAAATATTTATGGAGTGGAGCGGCTAAAATGACGGATTACATTTTTTTTTCAACGTCGCCGTTTCGACAAACAGCGTTTATAATAAGCACTTAAATTCGGTGTATATGTGACAGGAAGACTATAAAAAGTTGTAAATTATTCGAGTAAGGTACTATAATCGCACGATAACGCTTAGTTTTGTTACGGATTCCAGCACATTTTTTTTTTTTTACAACGTTTCATCCAACTCATTTAAGCTGGTTTTTTTATGTGTCGCGATGCAAATAATATTTATATACTTTATCGTAACATCCGACACGATTGAATACGGCTGTTTAAAAACGCATTACTTACACACATCGGGACGAGAAAAAAAACATTTTTCTATAATTTGTTCTTCTGTTTCAATACTGTACGTCTGTACGATCAAATTTCAAGTAAAAATATAACATTGCATGATAACTACTTTTTCTTGTTTGCCTTGTAGATACGACTTACAAGAGTCGGGTAAAGATAAAGATTATTTTTTTTTTTTAAACATTAAAAATTTAACAAATGAATAAAACTCGTTTTAATAAATCGAAATATTTTAACACCCGAATAGAGCTGAGACGATCGTTTACATTCTATTATTATTTCGAAAATTGAGAAAATCAATTGGCCGAATTTTTATTTTGTAAATCACGAAAGTTGTTTTGAACTCGGGTGGAAAATAAAGCCGACACGGCGACAAATCACGACTTTCATTATTAGTACAATTTATCAAATATGCAATTCCTATTTCCAAGACGTACAAATTTAATAAAAGCTATTAATTCAATCACACTATAAATGTTACGAAGTTTCACGTGATTATGTTTATAAATCACGATGCACACTTATGCGTGACGAGTTCGTCACCACTCACAAAGTATATCCGTGTTGCCCCGGAAGCGTATTTATGGGAGGGTTGATGAGGCTCCAGCTCTCTCCCACTGAAACTGTTTAAAAAAAAAAAAGTTGAATTTTACGGAAATGGTTTACCTAGGCTGAATGACATTGTAGAAGCAGAGTATGAGCTTTGGCAAGCTAAATGGACTGCAAATATTGAAGAAAACGCAAGGCCTGCACGTGCTATAAAAGCAAAGAGTGCCTGTGATTGCTAAATAAATGTACCCAAACATATATCAATTACTAAAAATACTAACTATAATTCCGGTATCCACCGCTACGGCTGAACGCAATAATAGTTGAGAAAACTCAAAACCTATTTAAGAAAGACGACTTCTGAATCCAGGCTGCAGTCGCCCTTGCATTTTTATCAATTCATCCATTATTATTATTATTATTATTATTATTATTATTATTATTATTATTATTATTATTATTATTATTATTATTATTGTGTATATTAATTTATTATAAATTTTGTAAAAACAGTCGAGACAAAACTATTAAAATTAAAATCGTTTATTAAATTCCTAACAGTTGTTTATAATAGGTTGAGAATTCGGTAATTTTTAGTCTTGGATCCGAATTTAGAAATAATTCAACGATAATATTACTCAGCCCTCAGCCCACTTCCAAAAAAAAAATTTTTTTAATTTAAATACGCTCCTGTTCTGTCCATAATAATAATGTTTTTTAAAAAAAACATAGTTGGCGGAAATTAGGAATAACCATCAGATTCGTTTTTTCACGAGCGTTTAAATTATTCAAATTATGGTGATTTTTCCAAGTTTTAGGATTTTACAACGATATTGTTTCAGAAAGGAAACTTTTTAGTCACGGATAAGACATATTATACAAACTGAACGTACCGCTATATACTTTACGCAATACTGATAATTACAGCAGCGAACAGTTGTAATTTTACCGTGTTATGTTATTGCTAAATGTATTCGAATGCCACTGATAGTTTTGGATACTAAGCAAAATTCTAGTTATAAAGATAATTATTATCAAGGACTATCCACAAAAAAAAATATTTTTTTTTTATGCATGTATAAAACTCGAAGACTGCACTATAAAAATGTTGTAAATTCCGTTCAGAATGATTTTTCGATTTATATCGTAATCGAATTTCAATTCCAAATCATATGTACGAGTATAATATTTCACTGCGCAAAGTATGCGTCGAAGTTACTGAGACACAAGTGTCGAATGCCCAGCTGCTGCACCAGCTTTTTTCAATTAAATTACACTCATGTATATATACATATATACATATACAGTATTATACAATTTATCGTCACTACGACTACTTTTAAAAATGTTTCAATACTCTGGTACAGTGCAGTACACCTCAATAATAATTGTTATTATTATTATTATTATTATTATTATTATTATTATTATTATTATTATTATTATTATTATTATTATATAAACGTGAGAGCACGCAGTCAGCGTAATAAAAATACACTGTAATAATTAGTAATAACGCACAAAATAATATAAATAAATAAAATTCATCGTATAAGTACGCGTACTAAATACATTATATAAATTATTTCGAAATATAAAAAAAAAAAACTTTTGTTTTTAATATTCCAAGCCCGTTTTTTCACTGCTATACGTACGAAGACCGCCTTGATTATTAATATTAATAATAAGTGATGAAAAATTATAATAATATTAAAAAATTGACCTAGTTGTACAATAATAATTCTTGACACTATAACCGCGCGTTTTTATACGCAATCTACGCGCGCGGGGAGACTAAATACGTTTTCGTATACATTTTTTTTTTTTGTCACTTAATACGTCGTATTATAACTTTTATATAAATAATATTCACGCCAAGAAGAGTAGAAAAAAAAAATTACCAATAATACCGAATTTATACCGAAAAACACGATAAAAATATTATCTTCCTATACACGACGTAATATAATAAAACGCGATCGATTTAAAATCAATTGTAATTAATATTTATACATAAGCGCGTATTATTACCGCCGCGGACGGACACCGTTATAGACACGGCATCATACAAGCAACAGTGGCGTAATTACGAATGTTATATGGGAGAGGATATAAAATTTATCATCGGATAACCCATAATTGTAACAACCCTTCCAGGCTCCATCATTAATATCAAAGCGATTGATATTCGTATTTTATGCATTTGTTATTTTCTTTAACAAAAACGACATATTTTAATTTTATAACAAAATTTCTACTTTTCTTCGTTTTTTAGCTAATTCATTGAGTATACTTCATATATAATACGAGTAAACCTTTTTCGGTGACCTAATACCTATAACCTAATCGCATCATACCAGTTGGTAAGATACGATTAGATTAGTTATCATTTAATAAACTGTGGAATTATGATGGTAAATACTAACACATTTTGTTTACATACAAAAAAAAATTTTTTTTTTTTAATTATAATAATTTTTTATGAGGTATATTTTTCATAAATAAGATAACATGTCGTGTAAAAAAGAAAGCCCATGTGAGGGGATCTATCACTCCCCACCCCCGTAATTACGCCACTATTAAGCAATATTATTTCAGGTATTATTCAGAAGACTGTTCTGCGTGAATTTTCTCCCCAACTGTCTCTCTCTCCCCCCCATTTTACAGCGCAACGGTAGGTACGCGTAACCGAACTTTCCGTGACTTGTTGATTTGAAAACCGCGTATACTAACACACAAAAAGTACCACACACACACACACACACACACACACACGCACACCCCACACGCACATAAAAAAAAAAAAAAAAAAAGTTGGTCGATCGATTCCGCCGGTATATACCTCGCGCGAACAAACGTTTTTCATATAAAACGTATACACACACACATATTAATCTATAATTTCTCGTGATTTCCATACACCCATAGGCGGAAATGGGGGGCTTAGGGCGCTAAACCCCCAAATATTTTATAATTTATATGTATTTTGGATATTTGACTGATTATGACTGATGTTAAAAATGTTAGCCCCCCCCAGAAAATTTAATAGATTTTCGCCTATGCATACACCTATCAGTCACACGAATAATAATTATATTACACACGACACACGCACTGCACCGCACACTTACCGATAATAATTGTCGTCGCGTTAAAAGCAATCCGTCTACGGCGCCGGTACACCGTATTCGTTTTACTGCGGAAACCGCGGTATACCTGCAGCAGCAGCAGCAGCAACAGCAACAGCAGCTCCTCGCACCGACCGTCGTCATTTTCTCGATATATTATAAAATATATACGTTTATATACCGTATTACTACCGTTGCGTACTCGCGATATGTCTCTGACATTAAACTGTTAATAATAATAATAATAACATCGGTGCGAGAGCGTATGTATATAAAAAAATCGTTTTGTTTTCCAACCGTATAAAAATAAGAATATGTAATAAGATATGTAATAAGCTCGTTTTGAAATTGTAATAAACGCGCGCGCGCGGCGGCGGCGACGGCGGGCCGTTTATATAATATGTATATAGAGAGAAAAAAAAGAATTTCGTTTTTATTTTCGCAAAAATGATCGCATAAAAAAAATGCGTGGAAAAATAATATAACGCGCCCCGGTGCGTGTCTATCATCGGAACCCGAGCGCCAAAGCGTAATGACTGGCACTCGGCAGTTACCTACCTCGGTTTGCCGTGCCGTCGACCGCTCCACACCACCCGACCGCGCCCATCCCCACCGCGCGGCACCAACGCCTCGCGAAGGGACCGCGACGCACCACGACCGGAGGGCCCGCCCGCCCCGCTTCGCGTCCGTCATGCGTGTGTGCGAAGCGTGCCTTTTGTGAGTGAGTACGGCGGCGAGTCGCGAGATCTATAAATATGCCGCGCGGCGCCCGCGGTGGTTCATTTTTCGTACTCGCTAACCGCCACCCCGTCACAATATTAATATTAATAACAGTATAATATTATGCACACTTGCCCCGTTTTAACTATTATAAAATACTGTCAAGTGTACAATTATTATTCATTCGTCAACGAAATCGCTGGCCGAGTTGATTTTTTCTTTTTTAATTTGCTTAAATGTTAATTAAAATAAACTCGGTAATTGAAACAGTTGTTATACTTTAGAAAATCAAAAAATAATGTGACTTCGTCGAGTTGAAAACAAAAAAAAAATTAATAAATAATAACTCGAAGTAATCGGTTTAAAAGTTTAAAACACGAAAATTCGCTATTGGTAAAGTACACAACAAAATACGTTATTACGCTGTACACCGTTTCTCGTGATAAACCTACTGTAATATTGCGTTGTTGCTCGGTGACGGCGGCGGCTCGTGTCTATGTATGCACAAGTGCACACACGTGCGCACTACTTGCCCGGATTCGAAAAGAAAATCAATTGATTGAAAGATATTATTAAACTATAAGTACCTAGTTTTACTAAAAATTTTTTGAGAATAATGTTTTTTTTTTCGAAAAGGTTTAAAGAAAAATATGTTATTTTAGATGCACTATAAGTGATAAACATAAACTATTGAAAAAAAACTGAAATGGTAAATTTCGAATTTTAAAAGTCGTTTTACTGATTTTTAAATTTTTTTTTTTGTCGAAGCTTTAAACCTAATGCAAATGAGTTGAAATCATTTCATATAAGCATTAACCTATACTTGTTTTTCAAAATATAAGTTTGCATTTTTTTTTTTTTGTGTAATTAAGAATGACAGTAAAATTATACCCATATTCAATAGTGTCAACAAATTTACTTGTCGCCAAACGAAAAAGTCTTTAAAAATGCACTAGTGAGGGCTTAGGAACTTAAGCATTTGCATGTTTTTACTGGATAACGTAGAAAATAGCAGTCTGAAATATTATATAACCATATAGACAATCTAAATTATAAATTGAATTCGACACATTTAATCATTTTAGTAAAATTAAAATAGACAATTGTCTTAAAATTTAAATAACATAAGCATAACCCAATAACAAAATACAAAAAAACTGATTCTAACGAGGAAAAAAATGATAAAAGTTTTTCCTTTTATCATTTTATTATATATTTTCTAAAATCATGTGTAATATTTACATATCCAAGATATATATTAATCAGGCCGTAAATTCATTGTCGCCGATTTCCAAATAACAAAATTTACATAACATTTTTAAAACACTGACCTTTTATCATAAAATCAACTACCAAAGAAAAAAATCCAGAACTCTAAACAGCCATAGATAAAAAAAATTTAAAAACCAAATTTTCAGATAAAACAGATAACAACTTTATCTACAGACCAACTTTTTTGACAGCACAAACACTTCTTACATTGTCTTGAAAAATATTACATAATGATTCGATAACTCAATGACTGTGTCCTTTCTGATTTAAAAAAACGCCTATTTTAAATACACGTATAACCATTAACCATATATAGGGTAGGTGAATTGAAAATATTTTGCTTTCATACTGGCACATGTAAAATAAAACTCACAGATTTGAACTTTGAACTCTTGAATCAAATATAAATATAAATGATAAATTGATAAAGATAGATTAAATAAATTCTTAAATTTAAACAAAAATACCATTATTTTTTTCATTAATTATTATTATCATATTTCTAGTCTTTAATTTAACTTATTTGTGGTTGAAAAATTAATCAATTAATATAATTTTACTTCAACCTGAACACATTTTCTACTTTCCAAAAAATAAATGTATTCTAATAAAAATGTAACTAACTAAAAATGATAAACAATACACAAACAATATATATTATTCATAAAAAAATGTTTTCATTATTAAAAAAGTCATTATTGCAAAAATGTTAAATATTAAATGTAAGTAATCGAGAATCCACTTGCGTTTATAAATAAGTCAATATACAAAATTATGTCAAATGTTTACTAAATTATAGCATCTTAAATGTTGGCTCTTGGACCTAGTCATAAAATTTGGCAGTTTTCCTAAACTAAAAAAAAAAACAAGCTCTAACGAATGTCACCTCAGATATTTTGATTTATTTGTATTACCAAAAATTATAAAAAATACCTAAATAACATAAAACAAAAAAACACTACACGACAAAAGTTATCAATACAATATTAATTTTAATAATAAACTAATAAAATAAGACATTTTTAATGTGTATAAATTATTCAATTTAAAGCCTAACTACATAAATGTTTTGATAAATATATTAATCTTAGATTTAAATTAAACTACATAAACAGTTGATAAATTAAGTGCAATAAAACTACATAGAAATAAATTCTCAAAGTAATTTATCAAACCGTTTTTTAGCTTTTACCAAAAATTTAAACAACACACGCATTATAACAGAATTAGCACCTAATCTTACCAGCACACTACATCATAATTAAAAAAAAAAAAAAAGAGGAGTATAAAATCAGATAAACAAAATCTAAGGTCTTTAGATGCTTAAATATTTATAAAATGAATATGATTACATAAACGTAAATTTAAAGAAGCAAAAAACACCAAGAGCTTTTTCTTAAATAGCACAAATTGCAAACATTGAACTAGTAATGTAATAAACAAAACAAATTAGAATAAAAAAAGAAAATAGATGAACACTTATTAATAAATAACACCACTTACACCATTAAACAACCAAATGCATGCATATTGTAGCTTAAAACAATACTATCAATGAAAGTTAAACACACACAAAATTACAATTCACTTCAAATCATCAAAATAAAAATATATATACGGTGAGTTCAGTAGTAATTTTTTAGCAGAGCTAATGACTAATATTTAGATTAAAATTAAATATTTAAGTTTCTTATTATAGCATCCTAGAATATAACTGTTCCCATTGAGTAATTTTTGGAACAAATCAATCAAAAACATCTGACATAACAGAGGTAAACACTTTGGCTGAGAAAATAATTAATCCAGCCTAAGGTCTAACGTTTAATTGTTTACATATACCATCAAAATTAATGTATTTTAAATAAATTTTAAGTAATTCTATAGACATTACTGGTAAATTATCTAATATTTTGCATATGTATGTATAATGTATATATTTATTTTCTCCCAGCTCAAATTATGGTTTACCACTATCGTTTTTATAAAAGTATTCTTACCGTGCAGCAATTCCATTTTGTTGAATTTCTTGAACAAATATTCCAAGTTCACCTTTTTCTTCACTTCTTAAACCAACTACACTAAATCCCAAACTACAACCTTCTGGTTTGTAGAGCTGAAAGAAAAAAAATTGACTTTTAAATAGCTATTAAAAAAAACAAGTTGCATTATGAATTTGTTAAGATGGCTACATTTTAATTCACTTTTTTTAAAATTAAATTAAACAATAAATATTAATTAATATAATATTTATTAATATGTTATTAACTTCATAATTTTTTAAGTAAAATAAAACATACAGATTATAAACATTATTAAAACTTCGGATCGAGTTCTTTTTTTTTTTAATATTCTGTTTAATGATATTAATTAATAAACCAATGTCTTTTTTACAAAACCATCATAATCCATTGTTTACAAACAAAACAATAACATTAAAATTATAGCTTGCCAACTCAAATAATAGTTGGCATGAAGCCTGAATAACATTTAAATATTATTTTAAATAATGGTCCTATAAAACGGACAGTTTAATAAAACAGATGAAATGTTCACTACTTTATAACTATAAAATTCTTATGACCCAATTCATTTAACAATTTAAATCACTGCTTATAAACAAACATGGGCCAGTATTTTTAATGTAGTTATGTTAATATTAATACTTAAGATTTTGTAAATACTTATCATAAAAAATATTATTTTACCTGAACATTATGTATTTTTCGTCCTCTAGATGCTTCTTCTACAGCTTTTTGAAATTCAACTGCATATGATGGTGTTGTTATTGGTGTTAAAGTAGTTGATATATCTTTAATTAGAGATTTACTTTCCTAAAATAAAATGTAAAAATTATATATTAACAACAATTTTACAATAACACACATTTAATTAAAATTATTTACATTCAAATATAAGCAATATATAAAGAATGGTTCAAATTATTTTATTATAAAATAAATAATAACAATTCAGATAATATTTATATACTGTTAAACATTTTTTCTGATAATATAGATAACAATATATTTATCATATTCATAAAACATTAGAAGAACCTATCATCAATTATGGTTTGAAGAGATGCATATGATACACAAAAAAATAAAAATAAAAAATAGCCTAAAAAAAGAACCTTTTATATCACACAAAATATTTTTATAAATATTTAAAAGTAACACTAGTTGAAAAATTATTTTGATACTGTATAGTGTAAAAAATAACTTTACTTCAAGTATAGAACATGGATATAATACTAGACAATTATTTTGACAATGTCCGGTGCATACATAGAAAGCTAACTCAATCTTCTTTCATATAGGTCCAAAAAAATAACTGGTTTTGCTACTAAAAGATCAAAATACACATATGTATTTAGCGATTTAATAGCTATTACTTGTGAAACCTAAAATATAATTAACATTTTACTAATTACTTTAAATTTCAGTTTAGTTAATCTTTCGTCTTTGTAAATTTTAATATTAATACAACTTTATGCACTTACAATAAATTTTAATTTGTGAACTCACGAATCTCAACATAAACTTATTTATTGGGGTCCATTTATCTTCTCAAAAAAAATTAATAAAAATTAGTTGTTGAAATTCTACAGAGATCCAAGATAAATCCATTTTACTATATATCATATGTTAGGTTGTGTTTAAAAACTGATAATATTTATATATTACTAGTATACAGTACTATATATAGTATTATATAGTATATTAAGTATACAGTATGTTTAGTATATAGTATATTCTTATATACATAAGAATACATTCATTTTACAATGATTTATGTTTTCTGGTCAACATTTTTTTAAGTAATAAAAATGTTTGAAAAATTTTATGTAGCACTTAGTTCAACATTATAATTAATTGACATTTAGAGTTATAATTTAATAATTTAATAATACATAAGAAAAAATTTAAAAGAAAAATGAGGAAAGACATGCGTGTTATTCAATAAATTAATCTTAGTTTAAATTTGTTTTTTAAATATGATTTACCATTAATGTACAATTTAAAATAACAATACTACACTGGCTTACACCATGGTTAGTTAAGTGAAACATATGCACTAAACAGTTACTGTTTAAACTCCTGACTATATAATTATTACATATTTATATAAATTATATACCAATTTGTATTTTATAAAATAAAAGTATTATAAAAACAAAATTATTAAATAAAACAAATAAATATACTTTTGATGTAGGAGAAGAACTTTCAGTAGATGAACTATTTGAAAGTTTTGGAACTCTCTGATCTAAATCTTCTGGTACACTATTATAAAGAGTAGACTCAGACGGCAAACTCAAAACTAATTGGCCAGTAACAGGAGATATATCAAAATCAACTGGTAATAAAGATGGATGTTCTTGAAGTTGACAACTTAATTCAGAAACGGAATCCTATAATATTAAATCATAAAGATAAATTATTGAAAATAAAACTTAAAATAAAGATTAATAATATAGGTACTTGAACAGATGCAATCGTTTTTATAATTGGATTTTGAAAAACCGAAATCAGAAGTTGAAGATCATTATTGGTATTTGCTTTTAATACATCATCACCGGATTCATTAACTAAAGCTTTTATCTCAGTCAAAATAGACAATGCAGCAGACATATCTGTAACATTGTAAAATTGTATAAATACACTATAAATATTCTAGAGACAATAATGCCTTTTCTTTAAACTACTTTCCTATAATTGCATTTTATCAAATTGTAATTTGTAGTATAATATACAATATATACTATATAGTATATACAATATACATATGTAAAATAATCTCAAAATATACATGTATTACCTGAATAAAGAGACATTTTATAAGCTATTTATTCTTCTCTTCGCTAATATATTACTTGATGTGCTTACAATTTCTGTAAAATAAAATGTATATAATATTAATTCCAAAATTAGTATACAACGACAACATTTAACTATTTAAAAAAAACTCCTTCAATAATAATACAACTACAAAGTTTTATCATGTTATTATTCAGTCTAAAAAGAAAAAAATGTATTTTCTTCAGTAAAAGATAAAGAAGACATAAAATTAAAACTTATCAGATATATATTAGAATCAGCGAAATATGCTGCAAAACAAAAATATTGAGATTTATAATATAAATCAAAATAATTTTTTGAATATCACTGAACTATTATAATTTGCAGTAAAAAGAAAAGGTTAATGTTTATAAATTAATACCCTTTTTAATTTAACGATAAGTGCATTCATAGGAATATGATTAATATGTGCAGGCAATTACTAGCTTAAAATAATAATATTTAATATTACTATCAATATATTTGTTGTTAGTTCAAATTTAACTTCGGTAATCTAATAACTTTAATCGAAAAACGTTGTAATTTTATCCATTTGTATGAATTTCCTCGTAATATTGAAAAAAAATAATAAGCAACAAAAAACTGAATTTCATTTTTCACAAAATCAAATAAATTCAAAGTACACTTTTTATTTCTATTGAATTTGCTAAACATTTTTAAAATAAATTCTTTTGCAAAACTGATAATCAGTACCAGGAATCAGTGAGCAGTGGGTGTCATGCGCCTGAACTGGGTAGATAGTCATAACACGAGACAAATTATGAAACATCATTGGGGGCATGTTTAGAACTTTTTTGGTGACTATAAAGACTATCAATCATGTCCCAAACTTTTTTATCACACGGCTCCTTTTTGTCTTCACAATATTTTGACGGCTCCCAAATTAGTAATGACAAAAAACAATGGTTATATTATGTATGTAAATTATTATAATGTATTAATATTTATTTATTTATCATACGACAGTATAAATCAATTTACAAATAAATAGGTAATATAGAAAAAAATAATTTAAATATTTTATGCTTAATAAATACAAATTAATAAAAAAATTAATAAATATTTAGTGAGATGGATGAGCTTGTTTATGTTTCATAATATGTTCAAATCTTGGTTCTAGTTTAGAAATAACTATTCTCATCTCCTTCTCAAAGTTCACTTTTGACCGATATTTTGTTTTAATTACAGTTTTATTTACAGTGTGTGTTTCGTTATCGCTTCAATAATAATCGCTCAAGTGTTTGTCGTGTGTGTTTCCATAATCGTTACATTATTACATTAATTTTATTTTCCGGTTTTTTGCCACGGTCCCTTCACCAACTCACGCGACGCCCCTGGGAGCCACGACGCACAGTTTCAATGCCTCTGGTCTATGGCATAAATATATCCCTCGCTATATCCATAGATGTATCACGTAACATGTGAAATATTGAATACTTTAATCGACTGTTACCTCTAGAGTCTAGACCAGCGGTTCTCAATCTAGGGGTAATTACCCCCAAGGGGTAAAACGGGATTTTCTGAGGGGTAAAGCAGACTAATTTTTATTTTTATTATAACGCGGTTAAAAATACCATGGTGCGACTAACGACATAATATAATTATTGGATACGGTTATAGTAATTTTGGTAAATTCTTTCTTAAATTTTTTATTTTTAAACTGAACTATTTTTTAAGGGGGGGGGGGTAATTGCTAATATCTAATCTGATTTTTGGGTAATAGTCTCAAAAAGGTTGGGAATCACTGGTCTAGACCATAACCAATTTAATCACGTAGACCTTATGCAGACTGTAGGATCTATTTATTTTGATCTATAAAATTATATACGTCAACACTAATATTATTTCTTCCGAGGTTAAGACATATAACATTGTATTAGCGGTGAGCTAAACAAAAATGGCACATTGAAACCATTTATAATAAATATTTTCATTAAATAGGTGCATTCCAAGTATTTAAACTACCAACATATTGCAACAAAGCGTTCCCTGCAATATAATATTACAATATTTTTAACAAATATTCTTGTAAGCATTACCGCACTGGCCTATTGACTAAATAGGCTTAAGCCCTTGATTTTGTCAGCTCCAAAATTTGTTGGCCAATACACTGTAGTATACTAATTGACTCAAATATAATAGAAAGTTCTCCTAACATTGATAGGGATTTAAAACTCACATATGTCTTTAACTATAACGGAGAACGGTCACTTTCGCTTCTTTGAAGATTAAAAAAATGTTTATTGTTCCAATTATAACAAGTAAATACTTACTTAACTGGCTATCATAATGAAATTATTGAAAGCGAAATAGTCAAAACGCTAGATTTTGTAAGTACTGTGTATAATTTTTCACCCGCTGAAGCAGGAAAAAAACTGTTTTTAACCTTTTAGTAGAACTTATAATTATTAATGTTATTTTTCATTACGATTTAATTTACCTAATTTAACAATCATTTTTAATAAAAAAATCAATATATTCTGTTTGATTCAAATTTTTATTTTGCATTCAATTAACGATTAAAATAAGGGTAGGTAAATGTTTAATATTACGAATGAATTTTCTGTAGTACCTGTGGGTTTTGTTATTAAACGCTGAAAACGGTGGTTATTACCTACTTATTTTGAAAATAGACCATTTATTTTTTTAAAGCCTGTTTCACTGTTAATCCGAACCAGCTTGTAAGATTAATGGTTCGCATACTTTTTTCACTTACCAGTTTACTGATTTTGTAATAACATAAACATTTCGAAATATACAACAATCTTTTTTTACGAAATTCAATCACAAAATTTAAAATGATAAAATGCACGCCAAAAAGACATACGCGTTTCAATAATTATATTTTACTCACGAAACAACAATTTCAATTGGTGAAAAATATCACAACGTCTGCAAACGTATACCAAACACAATTAGGTCGATAACTGATTAATATTTAACGCAAACGATTTAATCCGATTCTCGGATTAAATCGCGAAGAAATTTATGGATACCGGATATTGACACTACACAAACAAATTGTTAACAACAAAAAACAATAATAAATAATATAAAAATTATGATAAAAAAAAAAACAACAAATGCAAATTGAACAGGCTGAAATACCGAGTACTGATACCACAGAATAGATACCACGGACCCGGGTAACTGGTATAAACCACAGTCGACCTAAACGTATTCCGTTCCCTATGATATAAACTTCGCGTGGTGAGAGAAAGAATTCTATTATCCAGGAATCAATCAATTTATATAGAGCATAGG
Source organism: Slavum lentiscoides (assembly GCA_032441835.1). Classification (NCBI taxonomy): domain Eukaryota; kingdom Metazoa; phylum Arthropoda; class Insecta; order Hemiptera; family Aphididae; genus Slavum; species Slavum lentiscoides. Next base: position 13,979,132 of record CM063712.1, on the reverse strand, counting down.
TGGTTAAGCAGGAAGGACGCGGTATAGAAAATAAATAATAAAAGCATAGGAATAGATATCTTTTATACCGTGCAGGGAGGAATCGGTCAGTGTATACACTATACACTCAGTTTTAAACCAGCGTCGGATAATAATCAATAACATAACGGCGGCCTGTTTTACAATATTATAATTACGGTTGTACCGCACCATAGAACACCATGATAGGCCGGCGGGCGCCGACCTCACCGGACAATCTGCATTCTTCGCAAACAGTACGAAGGATGGCCGATGGGCGAGGTCGGGGACTCAAGAATATTGTCCGTCCCAAGGCACTATCGAACCAGCACCCCTTTCTAAAAAAAAGGATCTATAGATCAATTAAAATTGAACCGATTAGGTATACGCAATAAAAAAATTTCCTCTGAACATGAGCGTAAAAATTTAAACATAATTTTAACCAAAAAAATGTAAATACCGTCTTATTTGACTTCTCACTTCTATATTCCCTGTTACCTAAACGCGGAGGAGGTGGTCTTTTTACGACAAATCGGAATAACTTTCAACTAAAGATTTTAGAGTTTTGACATCACTATAAATTTGAAAGCACTAATAAATCATTGCATTCGATAAAAACGATTCTAAGCGGAGCTTCGGTGTAATATTATTTACTAAAAATATCTAAATATACGAACCCGGACGTATCGCCAAGACCGTTTCGCCGACAGATCATTTGCCGCCAGACCGATTCGCCCCTAACCGTTTCACCGCCGGACTTTTTGCCGCCACACCTATTCGCCGCCACTGTTTCGCCGCTACCGTTTCGCCGCGCCTTTTCGTAGCTAAATTATTCGCTTAGTTTTGCTATAATTTTGGCGCTGTTAGTGATAAGTACACCGTTCTAACAAAATTAGTTTTGGTTCAGTATTTCTAAGTGGTACATCAGGCCAAGGCCGCAATTGGTGGGGGGTTCATGGGGTCCGGACCCGCCCAAAATTTTTTCAATATTATTGAAATCGCTGATTATTCTGAACATATAGGTGGGGAGGGACTTGGAAGGGATAAATTTTTGGAATCGTCATAGCACATTTAATTTTAGTCGTAGAGCAACCGGGATACCACTGCTGAATAGAGCGTACCTCTGCGTGTATCATACTAAAAATAACCCCCCCCCTTCGTTTTTTTGGTTTCGCTATAACTCCGGCACTGCTGGTGATTGGAACACCAAACCGACGCGAAACATTTTAGTTTAGTGTCCTTTATGAGGTAGCCTACCGAGTTTGAACCCATTCGGTTTGGTAACATAGGAATTTCAAAAAAATCCCTTTTTGGGATTTTTGGGGCAACTTGATGGGCGTACCTCATAAAGGACACTAAACCAAAATGTTTCGCATCGGTTTGGTGTCCCAGTCACCAACAGTGCCGGAGTTATAACGAAACCGAAAAAACGAAGGGGGGGTATTTTTAGTATGATACACACAGATGTACGCTATACTCAGCAGTGGTATCCCGGTTGCTCTACGACTAAAAGTAAATGTGCTTTGACGATTCCAAAAAGTTGAATCTTCCAAGTACCCCCATAGTGTTCATTATGTTTAGAATAGTCAGCGGTTTATTTGTTAAATATCCGCCCGAGGAAGCCTACCGAGTTTGGAACATAGGAATTTCAAAAAAATCCCTTTTGGGATTTTTGGGGCAACTTGCTGGGCGTACCTCATAAAGGACACTAAACTAAAATGTTTCGCGTCGGTTTGGTATCCCATTCACCAACAGTGCCGGAGTTGTAGCGGCGAAATAGTGGCGGCGTATCGGTCTGGCGATGAACGGTCCAGCGGCGAAACGGTCAGCGGCGCAGTATCCTAGACCCCTAAATATAATATACTAATTATATATATATTGTATATCTTGAGTATGATTTAACTCCGTGTTACATTTTCACGAACAGGGTCGGACCGCGGGTCAACGATCGCGGACTGGGCCCTAGTCTAGTTTGGGCCCCCGGGCCTCTTTCAGGCCCGGATTGGGCCGGCGAGCTACCGCGCTGAGCGCTGTGGGCCGCAAGATTATTATGATACATAGGCCGCTTACTAAAATATCTAGTTAATATTAAAACTGTTTTTAAACGTCATAAATAATAATACAATGCTACGTTATCTATGTATCTATGTATATGGACAATTTATAAGTTTACTGGGCCGCTGAAATTATTGTGCTCGGTAACTTTCTGGGCCCCAATCCGGCCCTGGCTTCTTTCCCACATTTTAAAATAAATAAAAGGTAACGAGCCGCGGGGTGTTGTGGATATCGCTTAAGTGAATTACTTGGATACAAATTTTAGAGTTTTGTTTTTATTTTAAATTTGAAAGCAATGATAAGTCATTGCATTCGATAAAACAATTTTGAACGGAGCTTACTTTTCTCGTAAATATCTAAAGTTAGTCTAAAGTTACATATTTGGTGAAAATTTCAGGTTTCTATGACTATTAGTTACAAAATTACGAAGAAATAAACAACAATCGATTAAGACGAAATTGCATTTTTAGCGTTTTTAAGTTATATTTTTAGGCGCTTTTGAGAAAATCGAAAAATGACCTCTCTAAAGTACCAACTAGATGCGAATTGCTGCCGGAAACAAACTGTGACCGAAGAGATCGGAGCACTCCTTCTGGTCCAAAATCTGTACACAGGATAGAAAAAATAAATAAACATCGTTGTAAAAACAATAGATAAGTGAATTGTGAGCGTAGCGAGCGAACATTTTTTACCATGATGTAAAGGCCCTTTAATTAGATCGCAAACTGGGCCTTTTGATGCCAGTCCGACACTGTTCGTGAATTAAAACCTAAAAAAAGTAACGTACGGCTTACACTGTATTAAATTTTCAAATCGTAAAACCAACAACGACTTAATTACCTCAAATTCTAAAAATACTATAAAAAGCTCAAAATTGAAAACAACTTACTAAACTAAACTAAATACGTGACTATAAAGTTATTATATGTTCTTTGAAAATTTCAAGACTCTATAGGTCTAGGATAAATGTTTTCAAAATTACAAAGAAATATTTTGACAAAATCGCATTGTCACATTTCTTATGTAATTTTTCAGTAATTTTTTAATTACATTTGACAAAATCAAAAAATGACCTCTATATGGCTCCATAAAGTACTAATGAGATAAAATTTCCTTTCATAAAAGTAGCCGTGTTGTATACTTCAGAGTTCAGAATACTCCATCTAGTAGAATTTTTCATCACAGACAAACTAAAAAAAAACACTTCATTGTAAAACCAATACGTACATTCCTCACTCAGAATTTAAAATTCGTTCGGTAAATATTATAATAATATATTGTCGGCCATCACATTAAAACCGAACTCAGATTACTATAAACCATTTACTACATACTATAAATTTTGTTTAAATTAGTTACCTATATCGCCTATATGTTAGAATAATATGTTAAAAACATTGAATAATTCTTTAGATTTACAAAAAAAAAAAAATTATATATACCTATTATATATATTTTTCCCGTAAATGGATTATTTAAACCATAGGTATTATATTTTATTTTAGAATGTAAATATCATTATGTTAATTTGAAGATCTATGATATATTTTAATAATGCGTATAACTATTGACTATTTTGAATACAATTTTATTGAATGTAGGTACAATATATATTGACACAAGACAAGTTTTTATGTTGTATATATATTATATATTACAGAGGAACACACAAAAAGTGTTAAGGGGTTTTAACACACTCCCCAAAATATTTAAAAGTCGTATTTTATATGTATACACTATAATAAATAATAAGAATTTTCTGGTATAAAATGGGCGTAATAAACATATTTTTTTAATAGGCCCAAAAAATATATTCTATGTGTGCCACTGATATATTATATTATGTGTATATATAATAATTAATATATATCCCACCAATAAAGCACCTAATATCATTGATTAAATTTATAATAATGATAATAGATAACTGATTAATATTTGAATTTACATAATACCACAGACTATATAGTCTGTGATAATACATATATAAGTATACTAAAAACTATTTTAATATATTTTCTTAGATTTAAAAGCAAAACACATATTATTGACTTAGAAACATTTTTTTAATACCTACTGTTTATTTTGCTGTATTACTATATTATTAAAAGTTAATGTATACCTATTGTTAATTTTTTCTATCGTTTTAGCAAGAAATGACTTTTCAAAATTAATATTTCATACATTTTCAAAATTTCTTGTTTCATTTTATATGTTTATAATAAAACGATGTTATTTCTATAATTCTATTAGTACTTATTTGAAAATAATAGTATCACGCCATTATAGTTCAAATAAAAGAATCAAGTATTTAAATTTTAATTATAGCCTATAGGTCGTTAGTGTTTAAATCATCCGGTCATATATTATGTAGTTTGTATTGATCCAAGGAGACAAGAGGATTTAATTGTGATTTACAAATATACTGAGCCTTTTCATAATTTAACTTAATTATTCACAAATTACAAAAAAAAAATTCATATATATATATACATATTTATTTATTTAAGGTAAGTACTCTAAAGTCTAAAGAATACATTTCAATGGTTATCGTTATTTATATATTTCAAAATTTGTTTAAAAAAACTATTCTGATAATTATATTTGAATTACTTTTAAAAGTATATTCTTAACAAAACTGCAAAGGTATATATAAAATATATATAAATATAGGTAAGTATTACATTGTATTAATATTTATTATTTATGCGATTTTGTTACAATATAAATTAATATTTTTTCATTGAAAGTTAATAAAAAATCATTACCTATATATTTTCCAGTTATTTATATACCTACGAAACCAAATTCTCTCACCCAAAAAAAAAAAATATATATATATATACAATTAAAAATGTTTTCTAAAATATAACAAATATAATATATATAAAAACAATAGCGTGCTTATTTATTTACGTCAAAACATTTTATAAATTATATTAATAATAATAATAATAATAATAATAATATGTACATTACCTCTGAAAATAACAATATTTTATAAAGTACCTACTTAATTTAATTCCATTTATTGTATACATATATATATATATATATATATATATATATATATATATGTTTTCAAGTACAAATATGTCGATTATAAAATAGCTAATATATAATTATGTTGACGCGTAAAACGTATTTAAATACACGCGTATATAAAGAAATGTACACAGGTAGAAGTGGCCCGATGATTCAGAGCTGTTATGTATTAAATTTGCACAATACTGCAATCCTATACAGCTTTGCCTCATCTTGCCTCTCCCGACCTGCGAAAATTGTTTTAAAACACTTCGTATCGTTTACCTAAAAATATATAATACAATATGCGCAATAAAAATTACGTACAGTTAAACACAAGAAAAAAAAATATGCGTTAAAAAAAAATATATAAATTACTGTGAAATTAAATATATTATTATATTATATTATATATATAAACACCACACACACACGGCCACACTCACCAAACACGACTGAACGCTGTCACAAAAATCTAAACACCAGTAAATTTATATACAAAGGAGCGTTCGTATATAAAGCGTTAATTTTAAAATTCAACTCTGTCGCTCAACATTCTATAATGGCACCCGTTTCCGTTACGAATCGTTTCGTATGCACACGGTGTCGGTTACGATCTTTATTAAAAAAAAAAAAATAATAATAATAAAAAAAATACCTTTTCGTTTTTCGACGACCAATAGTGTTTATAATTTCATAACATTTTCAAAAGCAGACTACGGAATAATAATTATCCTCGACCGGTTAAATCATAACAACTATATTTATTAAGTATATATATATAATATATATATATATATATGTGTGTGTGTGTGTGTGTGTGTGTGTGTGTGTGTGTGTGTGTGTGTGTGTAGTCGAAGTGGATCAAAATAAGTGGGGGATGGAAGCACGAAGCAGTGTCATTTCAAGTTTTGAAAGGAGTGGTGCAAAGTTGTAAGTGGTCCATATTATTGAAAAATAAGCAAAAAAAAAGCATTTTTAACAAAAGGGGCAAACACTGGTCCCTGTCGACAAGGGGGGGCAAATACCCACCCTGTCCCCCTCGTATGGTTTAATCCAACACTAACAGTATTAAAATTAATTAATATTATAGCAACAACAAATATTACAATAAGAAATATATATTTTTTCACGTTTTGCGTAAAAAATTTTCGTTTCACGGAATCACGTTTTGCTTAATCGTGTCCGGGTCGTCAAAAAACTGTCCCTTGAGGGCGACTTTCAGTTTCGAAAATAGCCAGAGGTCCGCAGGTGCAAGATCTGGTGAATAGGGGGGTGTGTTCGAGCACAGTAACCCCTTTCTTGGCCAAATACTGTCTGATAATAACGGCCGTGTGAGCTTTTGCATTGTCGTGCAAAAGGGACCACTCCCCACATTTCGGAACGAACACGACGAATTCTCGCAAATAGGCGTTCCAAGACTTCGAGGTAAAACTGAGCTGTGATTGTCTGACTATAAGGAACGAATTCTTGATGAATTATGGCTCTTGAATCGAAAAAGGCGATGAGCGTCGTCTTGATTTTCGATTTTGAAGCGCGAACTTTTGCCGGACGCCCCTCGTCACGCGTTCTCCATTCAGCGGACTGCCTCTTAGTCGTAGGGTCATACTGATAACACCACGTCTCATCGCCCGTTACGATGTTTGAAAGAAATCTTGCATTCATATCTGTGGTCCCGATTAAAAATTTACAAGCCTGCACGCGCTGAATTTTTGATCGAATGTGACGAGACTCGTGCGCATACTAACAATAGCTGACGCACCACAAGAAGATGTGTGCAGATAACGCCATGAAAAAATTCCGAGTTACCGATGAAGAGTCATACTACACAATTTCGTAATTGCCTAACCAATGGTGTCACTTATGGGTCGTATAAAAATTCAGTCCCGGAACTTATTAGGCGCACTGTGTATATATATATATATATATATATATACAGTGGCGTGCCGAAGAGACATTTTTGAGGCAGTTACCTCACGGTAATTTTTTGGGTGGGTGGGTGGGTAGGTAGGTTCAGTGGTTAAAAACATATAGATTATGTATATTATACATTATTTATATTATATATGTGGGTAGGTAGTCAAATTATCTAGTTTGCCTCAGGTTTGAGAAATGTTCTGCACGTCACTGTATATATATATATATATATGTATAACCCTTTTATCAATATATTATATTGTCGTTTGCTCGATGTGAAATACAAAATATGCATCGGCTCGTCCAATGTGTGGTCAGTATTATTACCGTAAAATATTATTCTTAAAGACTTTACACATTTATTGTAAGAAGAAAAAAAAAGCCCAAATAGAATGTGCTCGCCAATAATGACGCCTAAAGGTTTTTTTTTTTTTTTTTTGTTTTTTAATAAAAGTCAGATTATAAAAATAATAGAGTTCGTTGCGGATATGATGTGATACTTCCGCGGCCAATATAAGATATGGAATGTTGCGTGTCTGCAGGTATATATTTCGAAAACAGGCGTAATAATAAAATATAATTTATACGTCGTATATATTACGGCGTACCTACAAAAAAAAAAAAAAAAAAGTAAAAAATAAACCGAAGGAAGGATATATCATACATGTGTATTATTATTATTTTATTTTATTTTTTTGTACGATCACGTTCGATACTATATAAGTTCCAAAATAATTATAGCGTTATTACTACGAAGATCACGTAGTCGGGTCGTATACCGCGCACGAACACACACACACACACACACACAGTGACGGGAGCCAACAAAAAAAATCAAAAAAATCACCGGATAAGTACACTCGTTGTCGTAGGTGTATAATAATATTATATATACGCGGTATACGCGCGTTATTCCACTGGTGGTAATACGGGCACGGGCCACCGTCAAAAATATTTTATCCGCACGCGCATCGTTCGTGATTCGAACAACGCGCTGCTGCAATACGCGCGCATCATAAAATATACAACTATTATTGTAATAATGTTATCGACAACCGCGAAGAAAGGCGTACCTACCTATAGAATAATACTCGCCAACTTCCGTTCGACGCGATTTTTTTATTATTATTATTATTCATAGGTGGACCCAGAGTTTTACATTTGAGTGTGCTCGGCCTTTTTTTTGTAGTTATTTTTTTTTTATAATATAGAGGGGAGACTATAAACAAATTCACCCGCTTATTATACGCATTTTTTTTAGCTCATAATTTTCTTCCATAATACGGTGTATAAAGTACACTGAAGTTAAAATATTTTAAATATCCAACACTCGTCTACTAACCAATACTATAATAACCTGTTGTATAATATATTAATTGTTATATTTTTTTTTACAAAAGGGTGTGCCAACACACATAAGGATGTTTCAGAGAACACGCGTGACAAAGATTTCCATTTCACATTTATATATTAGAATTAGATGAACGGTTCTCAATGATGGCTACTTATCAGTTATCACGTACGAGATATGATAATATCTGATTATATCAATACATTATTGTAAATATTAGAACATTTTGTAAGATTTATATATTTAATGCAAAAATGTAGGTTGAGCAATTTCATAAAAATATACATTTTTTGATCCCCCAAGTCAGCGGCGTCATTTGGTGGGGGGCAGGGTGGGCATTTGTCCCCCCTTGTTAACAGAGGGCCGACATGATTCAAGCTGATGCCTATGATGTAAATATAAATTATTCTAACCGAATCTATAATAATGAGTACCTATAACAAATCGCGTGGCAAACGGTGGATTAAAATTAAATTAATAATAAAATAAAAAAGTATGCAGGTTATAACCACGATTAAAGTTGATTAATTCGTGGTTACAACTTACTGCGTTTCTGGGGTGTTTTCGATAAACATGGTTATTGTTAAACGCAGTGCGTAAATTATTGACTTTACCCCTAATTCGAAGAATATGATGTACGTTTGACAGTTGTCAGTTGACGAACCTATATCGCGTACGGCACAAACGAATTTGTTTAGCCGTTGTTTGACGCTTCAAACGTGTGTTTTTTGAATACATATAAATTTGTGAGTGGCAAGTGTAAAAAATAAAAATGAAAAATGCTAAAGGTGGTGTGGCCATGACGGCGAGAAAGAGAGAAAAAATATTGAACAAGCTGCTCAGAGCTGATTGAAAAACGTCATTTCTAACGTGTTTAATATTATGACAAGAGAAACTTCAAAACTTAAATCACAGGTAATATTTACGTACTATTACGATATATTTATTATAGTTGACTAAGGAATGAATTTTCTCCCACAAAAAAAATATATATATATCGGGCGATTCGTACCTATGATAACAAAAATATCAAAATTATGTAAAATAGAAATTGTATTGAGCTGAATGTAAATGGGAAATAGTTAAATAATGGGGCCGGTTAAGTCTTTTGCCTCCTCCTTTCGAAAACTGAAATGACGCCATTGTATAAAACAGGAAAAGAATGTAGTCACCAGATAGCGCTACTAAACAAAGTAGAGGGGGGCAGACAGAAGCTTATAAATAGAGGTCCGAAACCATCGGACCGCTCAGTGTAGTCACGGCGGGCAGGCGCGAACAACGCAGTAGGTACCGCTATTTATATGCGCCTTTCTGCCACGCCCTTCTATGATGTGTCGCAGCGCTATCTGGCGAGTACGTATTTTTTCTATTTTATTGTTATTTCGTTCAAGTTCCATGCACGCTGTTCTTCCATATTCTACATCTTCATTTCGTCACGGTGCATTAATAGATATTTCTTCTTGGTTACTACTCGTCGTGAAACGTTTCCTAAGAAAAATACTTATAAAAATTGTAGCACTATTTCCACGCAAAAATCGTCTCAAGGAAAAAAATCATCAATTGTAATTATAATCTCCGTATATTAAACAAGTAATAACAGATAACATTTTTAGTATATTAAACAAACAATTTTTTTTTAATTCTGTGTCTTATATAAAGTTTTGTTGACTACATCATCAACAGCGGCGCGGGAAAAAAAGATTTTTTTAATTAGCATATAACACCATATTCAAATCGGATTATAAAAATATTTATAGTTTGCACAGAGAAAAAATAAAATTTCCTATTAAACTTCCGCACAAATACGTGTTCGTTGAAATCCGCTCACTTTTTTTTCTCGTAAATAATCAAATTCACTCACAAAGTCAGGACGAAGAAATTTAATTTTAAAAAAATAAAAATTTAATAGTCATTGGCTTTCGCGCAAATTTAATTCAGTGTAGTCGTATTTGCGAATTATAACGAAAAAATCGTATGTAAAGTTAAAACCCGATACGAAATATTATAATTATAATAATATGTATAATAAAAAAATAATACATATTAACGATTCCATATGCGCGTAATATCGGTCGCTCAGACAACGGCAAACAAAACACCCGCGTATACAGACATAGCGCGTCAGCTGACCGTTATAAAACAGGAAAAGAATGTAGTCACCAGATAGCGCTACTAAACAAAGTAGAGGGGGCAGACAGAAGCTTATAAATAGAGGTCCGATACCATCGGACCAGTCAGTGTAGTCACGGCGGTCAGGCGTGAACAACGTAGTTTGCGCCTGGCTGCGGTGCTTGCGCGGGTGTGTGTGTGTGTGTGTGTGTGTGTGTGTGTGTGTGTGTGTGTGTGTGTGTGTGTGTGTGTGTGTGTGTGTGTGTGTGTGTGTGTGTGTGTGTGTGTGTGTGTGTGTGTGTGTGTGTGTGTGTGTGTGTGTGTGTGTGTGTGTGTGTGTGTGTGTGTGTGTGTGTGTGTGTGTGTGTGTGTGTGTGTGTGTGTGTGTGTGTGTGTGTGTGTGTGTGTGTGTGTGTGTGTGTGTGTGTGTGTGTGTGTGTGTGTGTGTGTGTGTGTGTGTGTGTGTGTGTGTGTGTGTGTGTGTGTGTGTGTGTGTGTGTGTGTGTGTGTGTGTGTGTGTGTGTGTGTGTGTGTGTGTGTGTGTGTGTGTGTGTGTGTGTGTGTGTGTGTGTGTGTGTGTGTGTGTGTGTGTGTGTGTGTGTGTGTGTGTGTGTGTGTGTGTGTGTGTGTGTGTGTGTGTGTGTGTGTGTGTGTGTGTGTGTGTGTGTGTGTGTGTGTGTGTGTGTGTGTGTGTGTGTGTGTGTGTGTGTGTGTGTGTGTGTGTGTGTGTGTGTGTGTGTGTGTGTGTGTGTGTGTGTGTGTGTGTGTGTGTGTGTGTGTGTGTGTGTGTGTGTGTGTGTGTGTGTGTGTGTGTGTGTGTGTGTGTGTGTGTGTGTGTGTGTGTGTGTGTGTGTGTGTGTGTGTGTGTGTGTGTGTGTGTGTGTGTGTGTGTGTGTGTGTGTGTGTGTGTGTGTGTGTGTGTGTGTGTGTGTGTGTGTGTGTGTGTGTGTGTGTGTGTGTGTGTGTGTGTGTGTGTGTGTGTGTGTGTGTGTGTGTGTGTGTGTGTGTGTGTGTGTGTGTGTGTGTGTGTGTGTGTGTGTGTGTGTGTGTGTGTGTGTGTGTGTGTGTGTGTGTGTGTGTGTGTGTGTGTGTGTGTGTGTGTGTGTGTGTGTGTGTGTGTGTGTGTGTGTGTGTGTGTGTGTGTGTGTGTGTGTGTGTGTGTGTGTGTGTGTGTGTGTGTGTGTGTGTGTGTGTGTGTGTGTGTGTGTGTGTGTGTGTGTGTGTGTGTGTGTGTGTGTGTGTGTGTGTGTGTGTGTGTGTGTGTGTGTGTGTGTGTGTGTGTGTGTGTGTGTGTGTGTGTGTGTGTGTGTGTGTGTGTGTGTGTGTGTGTGTGTGTGTGTGTGTGTGTGTGTGTGTGTGTGTGTGTGTGTGTGTGTGTGTGTGTGTGTGTGTGTGTGTGTGTGTGTGTGTGTGTGTGTGTGTGTGTGTGTGTGTGTGTGTGTGTGTGTGTGTGTGTGTGTGTGTGTGTGTGTGTGTGTGTGTGTGTGTGTGTGTGTGTGTGTGTGTGTGTGTGTGTGTGTGTGTGTGTGTGTGTGTGTGTGTGTGTGTGTGTGTGTGTGTGTGTGTGTGTGTGTGTGTGTGTGTGTGTGTGTGTGTGTGTGTGTGTTCGCCTCCGCCCTCCTCATAATATACATAAATCTGAATCCGACTGTGTCCAGTACTATTTTGTCAAATGTGTAATAACAAAATAAATAATAACAGGCGAAAACGATTCGTACTGCAGGACATTCGTCCTACGTAATATATTATCGTACGATCCACACGCATTTATATATATATATATATATATATATACGATTTGGTTTTCAATGTTTTATAACTATCGTTGTGCAAAATCGAATATGATAAAATTACAAAACATATTGTCGATTTTTACCCGTTACGTTTAGCGCATAGGTAGGTATATACGAAATAACACAGAAACTGGAACGCGCCCGAAATATCCGCAGGAACGTCTGTAGTAAAGTGCAATAAACCGCGCTACAATACGGACCGAAAGTCCGATTTCCCCCAATTCCGTCGTTGGGTATATATAAATATAATATATTTATACGCGTATAGCAATACTGTTTGTAGTTTTTTTTTTTACTACGTTGTTGTCGTCTCGAGTTCTCGTGGCCATCTGGCAACGTCTCCCAAACTCATGTAAATTCGTAATAAATTACCCCGCGACTTTACGCTGCATATATATATCAGCTATACACATTATTGGTCAAACGTCGTCCGTCTGTATAATAATATATTATAATACACCGCGCGCTTAATCCACACAGAACGGTATATAAAACACAAAAATACCAGGTAGGTGCGTGTACACGTTTGTAATATTTAATTTAAATACGTTATACGTTTATTTTATTTCGTGTGCTGCTGCAGGTTCTCGACCGGGATGACATAAATAATAACAATATGTCGCGTTGGGTCGACGTGGACCCTGCAGATGCAGTAGGAGTGACGCGAATTCCTCGGGGGAAAAAAATTGAGGAGAAGGTTTTGTAATTTTTTTTAACGTATAACCGTCTGCATCTGCTCCGTCGGAACAGCGTATTATATATTTTAACGACGATTTCCATCCGACCTTCAGTTTTCAATTCCCTGCAGGCAGCGTGAGCGAAAACGGCAAAGATTCGCGCGAAAACAACAGTGGAAGACGACGAGTTTGTGACTCGCTCTTACCACCATCTTCAATCTTCATCGAATTCCCCGATGAAAACCACCGATTTCGCAATAATTTCTCGGCTTTTTCTCTGTGCGCAATATAATTTAACTTAGTATAGAAGGTTAACTTAATAGGGGGGGGTTCCATTATACGTCCAGGATTCGCCGGGATTTTTCAAGTAAATGTCCGCCCGGTGCCTCCCGAGAAGTGTTTCGGGGCAGTGAAATGTCCCGTGGATTTCGAATTTTCGTTGTTAAAATACCAAATTGTATTCCGGTGAAAATATTATCGCTTCATTAATGTTTTTTAAAATAATAAATATAAAAATAAATAAACCAATAAAAAAAAAAAAACGGTCGTTTTTTTTATAATTACAGTAACCGTCTTGTATACCGAATAAATGTTATTTTTGACGATAAAACGAAGTGGTTTGAACAATTTAAAATTGCCGAAAACATTTTTCATTGACAAAACGACGAGTGATATAATAGGTACTGCACTGCATTGTCAAGCTGCGGTAGAAGATGAGTGGTTATATTTTTGTTTTCAAAACATTCGCAGACAATATACGAGAATTTTCTTCACAAATTTAATTTTCAACTCTACGCATACAAATCATAATTTAAAATTTAATGTATAACGTAAAAAAAAATTAATAATTTTTCTTATTATTGAATAAATCGTTCGTATACTTGTTTCATTGATTAATTAATTCTTGTATATACCTACATGATTATTAGAAAAACAAAAAAACAAACTTAAAAATCTATAATTATAAAATAATTATTATTTATTTCAATATAATTACCGAAAAATTAAAGAAAAAAAATGACGAAATGTCCCAGATTTTAGTAAATTTTTAGGTAACCCTAACCGACAACTCAAATGAATAACGTTTATTATTATTATTTTTTTTTTCTGCGTAGGTACTATAATTTTTTTGTAATTAAATAAACGTTTTTCTTCTAAAATCCAATTCTAAGGTTTAAATTTAAAAACATAAAAATTCAATGTACTACGGTCTACGCGATTACACCATATATTATTTTGATGGCAGGTTAACGCACATGTCGGATTCTCGTGGGCGACACGAATCAAAAAAGGTTGAGAGCTACTGGCATAAACTGACAATACCGTAGGACATCAAATTATGGTTATTACGATAAAATTTCAATTTCTCCAGCAAAACGATACATTTATATACAATATTCGTATACTAATGAAATCGACATTTTCGTAAACTTAAAAAAAATTATAGAACATGAACGATTAATATCACTACTTATAAACATTTCTAGTATCAAAAAAAAATTTTTTGTTTTACTAATAATATAAAATGGTTAATATAGGTATTATCGATTTAAAAAAGAAAAATTTAATTTTTGAATTTTTAGTTTAAAAAAATAGAAATAAAATCAAATCTTAAATAGGTACAACATAATTGTAACGCAGAGTTCTGATAACTGTTTATTACCAAAATGAAAAAGTTAAAAATATTATAACAAAAGTTACGGTATTCGTCAAATGTCCGTGAGACACTGATGTGTACTATATATACACCGACTTTTATGTATCGTTATCAACTCCGAAATATTATGATAATCGGATTCCAGAAATCATTAACACACTGGAAAGTGTTCGAAATTAATTCATCTGGTCTGTGGTTAGGGTTAAAAATATAATGTATTCACGTTTAGCGAACGAAGCCGATGTACTGTTAAAAGTATTCGAATGTCCGGGCGTACGTAGATTGTGATTTAACATTTTAACGTGGCCAAAACGAAATCGCTTGTTAATCGTTAACCTTTTACGATAACCGTGACTTCAATGCCTTTTTAACTGAAAACGGGTGCATATTGTATTACATAATATATTATATTAGATAATAAAATTGAGTTTAAATTGATATTTTTTAAATTTAATTAAATAGTTATTATTAAAAAGGCGTGTAAAATACCTTATTCGTTTTTTTTTTCGTACACTGTAGACAACATGGCCAGTAAGAAAATCGACGACAAAGATAACTTGACTTCGGTACTCTATGGTGTGAGAGATTTACGACTTGTTAGTATTCAGATTTATATTATATTTTTCCGGAAATTTTGTTATTTATTTATTTTGTTTTTAGGAACAACGGCCCATACCAGAACCTGGAAACAACGGTTAATATTATAACAAAAAAAAATATATATTTAATGCCCTAAACAATTAATTGTACTATTTTTTTTTTATATAACTATCCTAATTTTATAGAAGTATTATTGAAAATACAACGTGTTGGAATATGTGGTTCAGACGTTCATTATTTGGTTCACGGAAGTATTGGTAATTATATAGTTAAAGAGCCCATGGTAATTGGTCATGAAGCTAGTGGAGTTGTAATCAAGCTTGGAAAAGGCGTAACAAATCTCAGTGTTGGTTAGTATATATAAATTATTATAATAATTTAAGAAGACTATCAAAACACATTACTGTCTTAACCATAGGTGATCGAGTAGCAATCGAACCAGGTGTATCATGTCGCATGTGCCAGTTTTGCAAAATAGGCAAGTATAACTTATGTCCCGACATGAAATTTTGCGCTACACCACCAGTGGATGGAAATCTTACTCGCTATTATGTCCATGCTGCTGATTTTTGTTATAAGTAAGACTTCAGTTTAACTTTAAATCATTTACTTTTCATAAATCGTAATTAATTTGTCTTTTAGATTACCAGAACACATGTCTTTGGAAGAAGGCGCCCTGTTAGAACCTCTTTCAGTTGGTGTTCACGCGTGCAAAAAAGGAGGTGTTAAAGTCGGTTCAACCGTTTTAATTTTAGGAGCCGGACCGATCGGTCTAGTCACATTGGCTACTGCAAAAGCCATGGGAGCTTCGAAAATTTATATAACAGATCTAACAGAATATCGATTGAGTGTAGCCAAAGAGATGGGTGCTTTCAAAGCGATCAAAGTCAATAGGGGAGAGTCAGACGAACAAGCAATAGAAAACATGAGAACGGAGTTAAACAATGAACTACCCGATGTCACTATTGACTGTAGTGGTTTCCAACAAACAATCAAAATGGGAATTGAGGTAAACATAATAGGCTAAGGAACTACCAATATTATTATAGTATATTTACAGTGTATGTGTACAGTTGGGTGTGTATTATATTATTTTAAATGTGTAGTTATTTATTGGTGTACAACAATTTTTAGTTCATTATAAATATGTTTGTTCAGTTTTCAGTTTTATAGATATAATATTCAATTTTATTTGTGTTTCAGTTAACCAAATCTGGAGGAGTATTAACGGTTGTTGGGATGGGAGCATCGCATAATGTGGAACTGCCACTGTTCAATGCATTATCTCGTGAAGTGGACATCAAAGGAGTATTTCGCTACGCTAATGAGTACATATTTTATTTACAACAAAAATTAACTGTACATATTTTATCATTTTGAAATTTTTTTCAGTTATGGAGACGCATTGTCTTTAATAGCTTCGGGACAAGTAAACTTAAAGCCATTGATCACTCATAATTTCAAAATTGAAGAATCGTTGGAAGCTTTTAAAACTGCTGAAACCGGAATCGGAGATCCCATTAAAGTTATGATACATTGTAATGAAGACTAGTGATTAATGTGTTAATAATAGTTTTATCTTCAAATATACCTATTTCTATAAATCTTAAAATGTAAATCACAAAGTTATAATTTACTATTTAAAATTTGTATTTTATTTTTTTTTTAAACCTGTGTAATGCTTTATTAATATTTTTAATGCTTAATATACTACATAAATAAGAAATA
Source organism: Slavum lentiscoides (assembly GCA_032441835.1). Classification (NCBI taxonomy): domain Eukaryota; kingdom Metazoa; phylum Arthropoda; class Insecta; order Hemiptera; family Aphididae; genus Slavum; species Slavum lentiscoides. The sequence continues at coordinate 13,962,224 of CM063712.1, read as the reverse complement.
TTATGCAAGTTATAAAGACGTGTTTTTTAAATATATAATTCTTTCCAATCATTTGTTTTCAATGTATTAAAAAGACATTTTATCATCACATAATAAAACAGTTATTGATAAATATAAATAATTTACACTGAAAGCAACAAGTATTATACATATATTGCGCTATAATTTTTAAATAAAACCAAGTCGAATTTTTTTCTGCTTACCTGCAAATGGAGTTGGAAATCTGATTAAAATTATAATATCTATATTATAACAAAAATGGTGACTTACAATTTTAATTTTTATCATATCACTTTAGCTCGTTTCAATACATATCAAATTAATCATTGAATTTAATTATTTGTTCGATTATTCATAAAATAATTTTAAAACAAAATTAAAAATTGAAACTTAAAGTCAATAAAGTGAAGAATGTGAAACTATTTTTAATTTTTATATACAAACTAAAATAACGAAATATATGTTAACACAAAAACTGATATCTTTTTTTTTCATTTATTGTTTCTAATGGTAAGATTTTAAAAAGCACTTTAATTTTTGTATGAAATTCACAAATAAATAATAGCCAAGGCGACAATAGATTTTGGTCAATATAAAACCTTAACATTTATTCATTGGCACAAAATAAAACTAACAATAAATATTATTATATCTAAAACAACAGCAGTGTTACAACTATAACATTAAATCTATGATATCTCACTCATTTGTTGTCATACTTTTCGTATCTTTTTTTTACATATATATTCAATATAAACATTAACAGAAAAATAAAATAAATATCCTTTTGATTTATTTTACATTCTAGTGTAGTTCAACTAACTATTGGTTATTACCTAATGACGTACTGAAGAAATATTAATAATTTTATAAATACAACATAATTGTGGTGAACAATCAATCTAATACACTTAATAATTTGACAGGAATGCATAATGCTGTCTGAAGCCATAAAATATATTTTTTGACGTATACCTCGTTACCTTTCAATAAATTAGTACAAACTCTCTTTTCGTTATTCATTAACACTTCTTTAATACAATCTGTATTATACATATTCACTAATACATAACATAGGAACCTTCGATGATTCCAAAGTGATTCATGACATTGATATGTTGTGATCAGATCTTCATTATAATACAATTCGTCCAAAGTAACTCCAATAGCTTCACCAAAATAGTCTTCTGATGGCCTCATTAGTTTATGTCTTTCGTCAGAGTTAAAAAATCGTAAAAGCGACTTGGATGTACAACATTCAAGATGCTGTAAACATCTTTTATCAGCAACCAAACATTTAAGTAACCGCTGTCTATATTGCATACAACTATGGTCCGAGACATGTTCACGGCACCAAACTTTAGTCATTTCCCACTGTTGAGCAACCAAAGCAAAGTTTTCCTGTTCGAGTGACTTTTGAATAAACCAAAAACAATGATTCCACGCATTGTAATTACTTGGATAACCAGCAGCAGCTGTTGATCCTACAGCTAACTCATTGAACACAATATCGGTGGAACTAAAATCTATATAAAAATAATAATAATAATAATTTTTAAATTTACTTCTATCTTATTATTATAAACATAACATATTATTTTTTTCAGTCATTTAATAAACAATTCATATTTAATAACTAAAATTGTATTAATAAAAAATATATTAATATGTCAAATGTTGTATATACTAATAATAAACTACAATTATATAGGAAAGTAAGTATATATTATTAATATTTATTTACCTTTTAAAATGTTGAAAAATATCCACCTTCTATAGTTGAATATTTCAGCACATTTTGGTTTGAATGTCAAAACAATAGCAGAGAATAGCAATTCTTCGTTAGGTTTTAAGTATCCATCAACAACTAGTTCTCGTCTCATATTCCAAAATGTTGTGACTTCTGGATTCAACAACAGAGCCGATGTAAGCAGTGTTATTGTTTCATTAGACGCTAAATAAAATACGAAATGGCATAATATTTTACAGTTCTAAATATTATTCTATTAACTCATTCAATATAGGTTAGTAAAAGTGAAACCTTGTTTTTTTAGCCGTTTTCTAATAGTAATCAATTTCTGATACACATGTTTATACACGTGACGTACACACCACGACTCCAGGCCTAAACAATGGTCAACGTGTATCACTGGAGATTTATTTTGACTTTCTGGTTGGACGACTAGATCAAATTCTTTCCTATAAAAAATTATTAAGTATGAAATAACAAAATAAATTAAATTTTTTCGATTATAGTATGTAAGAACTTACAGTTTTGGATCCCTGTTTAATACGTTTTGTATCTCTGTAATGATGCGCTCAGCCGCTGGAAAATGATCGTCCACTTCCATGACGTTAAATTATTAATGTTGAAATAAATTTGGGTTGGCGATAAAAAAATCCAATGTTAATAGAATGGTTATAGATGTGAAATTAAACAAAACATTATTTCGATTTTTATCTTTTGAGATTGTAAGTTCTGGATTTCTGGAACACAAATCAAAACTCAAAACACGGACCAACGCCTTTGCCAACTTTTTTCGTCCTATAATCAATTTTATAGACCGTGATAACACAACAGAATTCTGTGATAACACGTCATGTTAGATTATCTCAATTTACAATATATTCTGTATGGATGTTACACAGTAAAATACATAGACCTATTAACTATAGTTAATAGGTCTATGGTAAAATATAACACGACTACACGAGCCCTTGGTTTAAACTTTAAATCATAGACCAATTAACTATTGACTGTTAATATAATTAAATAATAGTTAATATGTAGGTTTATGGATAACAAATGAATTGGAAATCAATTCATATTAAATATGGTACACGAAATTATATATTAATAAATTAATATATTAAATATAAGATGTCATTATTGTATTTAAAAAAAAACCCTTTTCATTTACGAACGCAAAACAAAGAAAAATCGCCACAATTTCAAGAGCTTTAGTTATCAATTAACCCTTAACTAGTAGCCTGAATAAAGTTGCACAGATAGTTGGGTAAGAAGTTCCGACGACTCCCATCCTATCTGTTCAGGTCCAGTGGACAAAACGTATTTCGCTACACCTGCATTAATTATCTCCGTCTGTCTTACGGGCAATACAGCAAAACATCATTCTGCAATTCAAAGGCTGTATAATTTTAAAAGAACGTAGGAACAAAATTGTACCACTGTTTGAAAGATGAGAAGTTGTTAAGCTATGTTTTGTTGGAATCTGATTTTGAAAATCGTACTGACAAATGAATATGGCATAGGAAAACAATGTATTTGGCAAATAATCATATTGCATAAAGATAAAATATAAAAGATAAAACGTTATTTTGAAAATCGAATTCCAACAAAACATTGAAAAAGTTTTCATCTTTTAAACGGCAAGTATGTAATTTATGTCTTAATGTTTATTTTAGACTTATTAGCGTTTGTATTACCTACGAAAGTACCATTTCGCTACAAAAATTTATCAAATACACTAATTTTCTATACCATATTATTAATTTGTCTATACGATTTTCAAACTTTTTCTCTTCATCTCCTGGCCACATTACTCTCTAGGAGTTTTAGCCGTCACTACAATATCTCGCCACTTTTCTCTGTCTTGCACAATTTCATGCCAATCTTCTAAACCCATTGCGTTCAGACCTTTTGTCACCCCGTCAATCCACCTCTTTCAGGGACGTGCCCATGGTCGTTTTTTATATTGCAGACTATTGTTCAGTTCGATTTTCTCGCATACACAAGAAAGCGTTAACGTTTATTTATACTTATTCGAGTTCAATTGGTTGACACAAAAAAACAAAGATTGAAAATTACAGAAGTCGGAAATAAAAATAGAGACACAAAACTGGTAAGAAGGAAGTGATTTTTTTACCATAGTTTTACGATTTCGGCGGGATTTATTCAAATAATAATAATAAATATAATAATATTGGGTTTATAATATATATTATATAACCTCGAATGACTATCAGCGCTTCGTGTGACGTGAGTGAAATTGGAACTAAAAAATCGTAGAACATGTATAAAAAAAAAAACTATTCTCTTTGGGTCCATCATTGAAATCATGATATTTAGCCATGATTAAAAACACAATTTACGTTAAGGTTTTTAGGTTATGAAAATCAATTCGAAAGTCAAACATAATTTTTCATTTTATTTTACGTTTCTATAGTGTACTAGTGTAGTACTGTAATCTGAAGCCTTCGTTATTGGTCGTTGTTTCCACATTATTTCATTCGTTTTTATCTGCTATTTGCCAACACCATAATAGGTACTATGAAATTTCAACTGATCGCTAGAATTCGGAATTGGCGTATCGTATTTTGTCGACTTAACAGTGTCGTGAACCCGAACGTGGGCTCTATAGAATTAACGTGCGTCGTCTTTCTGCTTACAGATCACAAGTTGTAGTGGACGTGTGATGGCAGATCCTCGTATAAAAACACTTAAGATTAAGACCGGAGTGGTGAAAAGATTAACGAAAGAGAAACTGATGTACATCAAAGAAACAGAACAACAAGAGGAAAAGGTCGAGAAATTGAAAAAGTCGAGTATGTAATCTAGGCATTTCATAATTTTAAAACTGCCAGAGTAAAAAAAAATATTGTTTTTCTAAAAATTTCTTGTAGTATTTTAAATGCCTTGGTATAAAAATTTTAAATGAAATACTTATGAGGATTGAATGCGGGCTTTTTCTCTTTTCATCTTACACACACGTAACATGGCAACACAGGCGATTCCTACTTCCAACGTACCGATCGATCTAGTGGTACGATGAGAAATTTGAAAACAGATTTGAATTCATCGTGAAGTCTACTTGAGATCAACTTTCCCGCATTTCTAATTTTTTTTTTCATAAATCATTAAAAATTAATTGAACAAATTTAAAATAAATATAATGCTAATAACCAATTTTTGAAGGTCTTAAGATGAAAAAAATAAAAAAAGTGGGTGAGGCATTTAATAGTAAAATTCACGACGAATTCAAATCTGTTTTCAAATTTTTATTGCACAACTAGATCGATCGGTACGTTGGAAGTAGGAAACGTCTGTTTTGCTATGTTTCGTGTGTAAGACAAAGAGAGAAAACGCCCGCTTTCAGTCCCTTTAACGCTATCAAATATACCCAATACGAGACAGACCACAGTTTTTATCATACAACTATTAACTATAGTTAATAGGTCTGTGATTTCTATGCTCAGTTATGTTGGGAGAAATTCAGTCTAAAAATATCCCCCGATTTGCTATTAACGCTATAAAAATTAGATTTTTTCTTCTTTTTGGGTGGAAGAGGTTAAAAATATTTGAATTTAAAAACATGATGATGGAAAAAAATTTATAATAATAATTTAATTTTAATTTATAAAGAAAGGGATCGCATTAAGTACATATATGTTTAAAAATGTTTGCATATGAGAATGTGTTACAAACTAGATGTTGGTAATGAATTTGTGAATTTCTTTTATTATTATTATAGTATATTATTACTTTTAACAGTGGTTTTGTATATTCCTATTCTAGATAATATAAAATAACAGTATTGTCTAATTAATTTTATTATTATGTAAATTAATTTCTTGAGTTTAAGGTATTATTTTTACTAAACATTTTACAATATACCAAAACTTAACCATTGCCTTTATTTAAATACGTAGCGTACTCCTTAAACCATATATGATATATAAAGCCCATTTTACGCCTTTATAATTTGAAATATATTCTATTTTTCTCAGAAATTTCAGTATCATTCGTCTTACCAAAATTATTATTATTTTATTTTTTGGTAATTGTTATATTTTATTTGTCAATAAAGTATAATTATAATATATTATTTATATTAATATATTAATTATATATATATATATATTAAACAAATATAAATATATCAAATTTATTGTATTGTTTGCAAAACTTACTAAATATAAATTAAATGTGGTTTAAGTTTTAAATTCTTTATTAATTTCATTATTAATCCAATAATTTTTTATTTACATTCAAAGTAATTCTACTGTTGCCTCCACAATATAATTTATTTCTAAACCCTTTCTTTTTTAATTAAAATACTAAGCACAATTGTATCAAATTATTCCATTCAATAAATTCAAATACCTTTTATTACTTGGCATATAAGGTTATATAATATACATTTTACTTGATAAATGATTTACAGTTGAATTTTGTACATGGCAACCATTATATTATATGATAGTGTTTAATTTGTTTAATAGATGATACTTCTTAGTATTAGTTAACAACTGAATGCTGACTGTACATTGTACCTATTGTAATCATTTATAGAGCTTTTCATATAAGTATTGATAATTTGTATTTATAATTATTTTCAAGTAATTATTAATTGAAATGGAATATACAATTTTGTATTTGTAATACTGATTACTTTGTTTTAAACTAATTTATCATAATATTTTAAATTATAAAAACATAATTTGGAAATGACAACTGTTTTCTTGAACTTCAAATTTGTTTAACAATTAATATTAAAATGAGAAATGTATAAATATCCAACATTTAATTTATTAAACAATTTTTAATTTGATATAGGTACTAATGTGCTCTACCTAATTAAAATTAAGTTACCACAATCTTCAAAACACAAATAGTATCTTATGCAGTATTATATGTAATTAGCAGGGCTTGGATTTTATAGCAGTATAAAGTAATAAAATATGCGCTATAATATGACTAAAAAACCTTAAAATATGTGCTATAATATGCCATAAAACATGTAAAATAGCAAAATAAAAAAAAAATTTAATCAAAATTCTTTTTTATTTATTATTGTGTATTACCACTGTTATTAAGTGATACAGAGAACCATTTAAAAAATAAAACTAAAATTGAAGACAAAAACATAAATATACTCAATGCGGGATGACCTCATCAAGGGTGTGCAACTAATAAGAAGTCATACATTTAAAATGTGGGTATTTTGTCTAATTGTTTTACATTATAAACATAATATTTTTCTATTATTTGCATTCAATTCAAACAAGATTTATAAAAACCACAAAATAAGTCATGTTTAATGCATATTAGCAAAAAATAGCACCAAAACTGGGAAAATAGTACTAAAAATCTAAAATGTTTCAAATATGCAACATAAAATTGTATATATTTAGGATCTTTGATGCATAAAACAAATTTATAGCTTACTCTGCTATTTATATATGTATTCTGTAATAATTAGCAAATGCTACAGAATTTGAGCCCTGGTATATTTATAATATTAATATAATTATAATTATAATATGAATATAATTATAATTATAATATGAATTTTTGGTAAAGTAATTATTTATGTCATTTGAATGTTAGAACCTTTAATTTTAAAGATATTTTTCATTTTTACGTTAATTATGTAGCTACTTCTTTTTATTAAATTTTGTCGGATTATATTTAAATATGTGATGGTGATATTTTTATGTTATCATTAAATTACCAATTTTTCTACTCAATAAATATAAACCATTAAAAATTTGGTTAAAGTTATATAATACTTATTATAATGTATTTTTAATTTTTTTATAGACATTGATGCGAGCACTATAAAAAAACAAGAAGAAGTATTAAGAGAGTCGCAGATGATGATACCAGACACTCAAAGGAGATTAAAAGCAGCATTCCAAGATTTGAAAAGTGTTATAGCTGATTGTGAAGAGCTAAATCAAGAAGAAGATTATTTAAATGCTCAGAAATTTTTGGCTGAGGCTGAAAAAGAAATTATTTAATAATCTAACTTTCATTCCTAATTTGTGCGCATTTAAAAAAACTAATATTTTAACTTAATTTATATATAATTTTACTATCATAAAATGGCTAAACAAAATAATCGTTATAATACTTTACCTGAGGCAAATGCTAATCATTTTTGGTTAACACGTCCTCCCCCTCGGCTTTTTATGCCATCTCAACCTATGACACCAGCTTACAGAATGCCTTCTGTTCGTCCTCATGTGTCTTTATATAATCAACCAGCAGAAGGAAGTACTGTGCCATTAACATACAGTTGTAATATTAGTAATCAAAACTATCAAGATCAACTTGTATCAAACAATCAGAATATAATAAGTACTTCATTTCCAGTCCTTCCAGATAATATTGACCGAGAATATATTCTTAAATATTTGTGTCCTGTACATAAAGGTCCGAAAGATAATACTACAGTTTGGATTGAAAATTGGTTAATTAGCAAAGGAATAGATATTGCATTGAAAAATGTAAAATCGACAAATATAGAGGTACTTTTTAAAAATTAATAAATATATTTATAAATATATTACTTAGGAATTTACTTTTAGATTAATGAAATCAGCAATAAAGTAAAAGAATGCAAAATATTATTAAAAAACATGAATAATAATAAACTGTTTATGGAGCAAAATATATCAACTATGACAGATACTGAATGGAAAAAATCTTGCTCTAAATTATCTTCAGATAAAGTAAATAAATACATATTTTAATAACAATGACTTTTGAAAATATAAGTTTATTTTATTTATTTTGTCTTTGTAGGAACAATTGGATATTATATTGGGGTCTTTAAATCTTGACGATAATTGTATGTCTGAATTAAAATTAAAGTTATCTAAAAGAAAGAAAAAACGGAACAGATTGAAAAGGCTTAAATCAGATCTAAAAATAATTAAATCGCAACAAAAAGATGAAATCGAAGAAATAAATAGAAAAATTGAAGCTTGGCAAAATACCTTTAAGGAAAATATATTAAACGAAAAAAGGGTAACTTTTTTATAATACCTAATTTTATATTACTGTATTATGTATAACATTTTTATTTTAGGAAAAGAAAACTAAAATTGAAGCCAATATTGTTTTGAAAGGTGTCAGAGGAAAAATTGATGATGCTAAGAATCAATTAGTATTATTAGATGCTTTAGAAAAATTGAGAAAATGTAGACTTCAGAACTGCGTCAACAAAAGAAAAAATCCAATTTTAGAAGAATCACTAAGTAAATTTATTATTCAACACGTTATTTATGCTTTAATACATGTTTTATGTATATTTATATATGTATATATATATATATTTTTTTTAGATAAATTAAAAGAACTTTGGCAACAAAAATTAACAGAATACAATAAAGAAGAAGAAGAATTAAAAAATATGCTTTCCAAAGCTGAAGCTAAAAAACATGAAAAACGAGAAATCGAAATTCAAGAAAAATTGTCAAATTGGGATCGAGTACTTTTTGGACCAGATTTTAGATCTCATGAAATTTTGTTTGATAATCTACATACATTCCTTGATATACGGTAAAATAAAAATAATAATAATTTCTATTCAAATAATTAATAATTTCTTACAAATGACTTCATAGGAAATGTTGGGATAAATATGTCGTTGATGAAAATGAAACACCAGCATCCAGCAGTATTCCTGTAGGTTGGATTATACCATCCGTGCCTTGTAATTCCGATTGGGCTAAATACTCAAATAATGTATTGTAAACTTAACTAACATAAGAAATGCGCACATATAAAGTTTTTAAAACATTTTAATGGTATTATTATTATAATATTATGTATTGTAACATAATTTATTTAGTGTATTATAACAAATACAGTTAAAACATTTTAATTTTAATATTTTGATTTAATTAATACACTTTTGTAATCTAAATAGTAAATACCTACCTTAAGGTATTCAGAAAATTAAAAATCCTTGCTTTCTCCTCTCCAAAATAGCCTTAAATTATTTATTGATTTGTCAAAAATGTTATTTTCTCCTATAAGTATATTTATCATTCTACATAATCTCTCATATAAAATTTTCTTCTAAAATAAAATACATACGTAATGCAACTTGACACGTTCATAGCCATTGTCAATACAATGTTGACATTATAACATTGTAGACCTATCTTTATACAAACTTATAAATATCGTGAAGTCTATTTTTCTCGTATTGCTATGGTATTGAAATTAAATCACAGATTAAATGAATATTCATCTAATCTGTGATTAAATCATTCGTTGCCACCTGTAGATTTTAGTAGAATCGTTGGTTTCATGTTTGTAACTATAAACTAACGAACAAGAATGAACTGCTTATCGTTACATTTATACTTCAAAGTCTACTATTTTACTTATTTTGATGTATAAAAATCATATTAAATATGTATATTATTCTTCTAAGAATATTTTTATTTTACTATCGTTTTCCTTACTTCATTTGACCCCAATACAATTGTTACAATAATGCAAATTATTGACGTTACATATTATCTGTTTGATAGTAAAATTAAAACCAATGTAATAAATATTGAAAACTAATAAAACTATAGACAAATATACAAAGAAGTAAAATAAATAATTAAATAATATTTTGCAAGTAGTAAGTAATAATTATATTGATATAACATAAATGTACTCGAAACGGCGCGCTACACCAGTGTCAACACGTAATTGACGGTACAGCAAATTCGGCGGTAGGTAGTTGGCGCTGCAAACTATAAACCGGCAGTGAATATGTTAAATGTTTTTTTTTTAGTTTTAATTCATAATAATATAATACTACACTTTTTACAAAAAAAATTTAATTTTCCTTTTTTTTTTATAACTGGTTATATTTTAAAATGTATGTAGGTATAAACAGTAAATAATATGCCTACTATTTTTCTCTAAAAATTAATATATAAATGTCAAATATGTATTGAATTTTTCAATCCCACCCTGCCACCAACTATATTCTATTACTATAGTCATCATGATAAAATCTATTTGTTGGTAAACACAGCTTCATTTTTTTATCATACAAATACTTTTTAAATAAAATTATTAAAAAAAAAAAAGTGAAATAATACCATCTTAAAACATTTTTTATTTAAAAAAATTTTATATCAACCTCGATTCGAAATGTGGTTTCTAAATTATAAGCAGAATTCTGGGTTCTTTTCTATATGTGAAGCAATTTTCATTTTAGCTATATGTCACTTGAGATAATTTCGAGAAAACATTATTTAGAATACAATAAAAGTATAAAAATACCCTTGAAATACTTCACAATATCGAGTATGTATAGTTGGTAATAATATCGTAATGAAATTAAAATCGAATGAAGTAATTCTTAGTAGTTTATGCTCTAGCAAAACGCTGAAGAGCGAAGATAGACATTATGAAAAAGAAAAATATAAAAATAATACATTGTACTTTTTTTTTTTTTTGACATTTGGCAAAGGTACCCCTCAAGGTGAACATACAACGGTATAAAAATAATGCGGTCGTATGTGAAGTAAAAACGATTGACCATTTGTCTTTATGGTAGTTGAAAAAAAAAATCATTTACCATCGTTTTCATAAAAATAAGTACTATCGGGTTGGTAACCGGTTTCCTACCGTATAGGAGTTGTAGATAGGTACGTGTTATGTGAATAATTTAATCCGATTTCAATTTATTCCGCGAAAACGTTTAAAATATATTATTATTAGCTAATTAAAATGTTCAAAACATATATTAAAGCCTACAATATTATGCATAATATACTGATTTACTTTTTTAAGGACATTGATAAATGTATTAAATAATAATTAATATGAAAAAAAAAAATTGTTTAACTTTAAATATTATAATTGAAAACTACCAAATTCTCGTGCAAATGCGCATTTTTATTGCATGTTTTAAATTCTATAGAAATAAGTAATAAATCCAAACCATGTGTAGTAGATTAATTTAAACAGTTTTATTTTGCGCAAAATTGCACGTTTCATGGTTTTTGCATTAAAATGCACAAATTCGGATTTTTGTAAATATTTTTGCTTTAAATTTCTATCATTACAGGTATTTATTATAGATACCTATTATTAAATATTACAAATTCTGTAATTTGTTAATTATTTGTAATTTTAAAACAATACAATGCTTCATTAAATGGAAATGTCGTCGATTTAAATAAAGATCCTGCTACTATAAGCATAAGGCTTCTACAACAATGTCCAATGACAAGTGTCGATGTTGAACGAATATTTTCAGAACTAAAACACGTATTAGATAAGTGACAGAAGACACAATTTCAAAGAAAAAAATTTAGAAATGTACATGATAATAAATTTTAATAAGCTGTTGTAAATTAGATTAAAATTTTATATTATTTATACAATACAAATATTGTACATAAAATAATAAATGATGTTATAAAAAAAAAAAAAATAGTAATAAAAGTAAAATTTGAAAAAATTGTTGTTATATAATTCCTAATATACCAAAAATTAAATTTTGCACGTTTTTGCACATTTTTACATTTTTACTGCACGTTTTTCAGGTGTTGCACAAAAATCCGGCTTTAATTACAATTTATAATAATATCACAGATTAGATGAATTATTCATCTAATCTGTGATAATATCACAAATTAGATTCATCTAATCTGTGATAATATTATGTTTTTATCACAGAGTAAGAACCATGGTTTAAGATAATATTATTATCTTAAACCGTGGTAAGAACGTATTCACGTTTTTATTGATCGTTTTCCATTTGCGGCTTGAAAAGTCGGCGGGGAAAATATTTCGTAATTATGTTGGTCCAACTGTGACCTACTTATCATCGTAATACCATGGTTTAAAAGATATTAAAATATTCTACCTTAAACCACGAAGAATATTTAAGAATATCATATTATTTATTATTATTATAAAATATAAATAATGATTTATATTTTATTCTGTATTGTGCTATTGTGTAATACTGAAATTTTATATTTTCAGTTTTAGTTTAAAAAATTTTTTATGATGTTCGTTTGTTATTAATTACTCGTAATAATTATTAAAGTTTGTTATTCTTGTTTTAGTGAAAATCAAATTGTTTTTTATTTTTTAGTAATATGTTTATTACAAATAAACTTCTGTTTCACTGGAAGTTGATCGTTTGCAATACATTTGTTTGAATTCAATAACATTTGAACTGCATCACACGTCGGTGTCTTCTGGTAATCAACCGCTAATAGTTAAATAATTATTTTTGTACACCCCATCTCCAGTAATACACATTTTACGGTTTTACACCTGAAATGTGATTATATATGTGTGATATTTTGTTAATCTGTCGCTAATACCGTATTGCATTCTAGAATGGCACAAACGAGGCGCGTTCCTGTATTCGGCTCGAGACCACCGTGTGCCTATCAATCCCGTCTCGATGAACGTAGTTTAATGGTTCGAATGGCCAGACTAGAACGGGCACGGAAATCAGATAAACCAGAAGATTTCATCTGCTATGACGACTCTGAAGAAGAAGAAGAAGAGAGTACGGTGTCGTTATGTACCATGTTGAACTCTTCGTACAATTTTGTCGATTACGTAAGGAATAGAGAATACGGGATGCGAGAATATCGTTCAGTAAATCAAAACCACGGTACTAGGCACATTCTTACCCATGACTTATTCAAAGAGCGGTGCATACCATTGAAAACAATGAATAAAGTTTTCTGTTCACAATGGCTTAGTAGCAAACAAATTGTGTTTGGTACAAAATGTAATAAAGTAAGTTTAACATTAAATTAAGTACTTATAGTCTTTAGATGTAGGTATAAAAGTTTTTTTTAATTTTTTTCCACATAATGTTTATAACAAAAATTTTATTTTTTAGAAAGAAGTATAAATATGTTTTGTCGATTTATAAAAGACTTTTTAATCTTGTGTAAATATAATTGAAATTGTGATCATTTCGATTGGTTTCAAAATAAATTATGTCATGTGAAAAAACCCTGATGAAAATATTCTGTTACTTCTAACAAATAATATAGTCCATGGCCATACTTTGTGCCAAAACATATAAAATATGAAAACTTATTTTTGAACAGACTTAATTACGATTTAAGGATTAGGTACTTAGAGTATTATAGTACATGGGACAATTTGTACATTTCTTTAGAAATATATCAAAACATGATATTTTGTCAATATTAACTATATTCAATATCACGGTAAAGAGTTTCATTTTATGCATGTCTCAATCGGCTCCAGTTGGCTGAACTATCTTTTTTCCCCCATTATGTGACTTAAACAGTGACCAACTGTAATTCCGATGATGCCTGAATCTTTGCAGAAGCCACAACGGCAAATGAACATTGCTGAGTAAAATTCAACCTAAATGTGCGTGATTACGGCAGGGGATGAGCAATAACAACTATTTTCATTTTCTTGTAAATCCTCTTTACTGTGGTATTGAGTACATATGAGAATTGTTACTATACCTTCTTGAACTTTGTTAATAAATACTTTACTGTTAATAAGATAGTGATAGTTTACAGTCATTAATAAAATCATATTAAAATAATTTACAATCTCATAATAGACAATTAATATATTGCATTATTGTGTAATTATATAAATTATAAATGATGAACGCATTTTTTATTATGATGGATATTTATATATATATATATATATATTTATTTATTTATTTTATTTACTTTTTTCATTTCAGCATTATAAACATTTTAAACAAATAGTAAAAATTTGAGTTTTAATGACTTGACTTTAGTTAAATTTTATTTAATAAACATTAATTGTATTCTCATTTATCAATATAGCAATTCAAGGTTTTCATACTTTATTATTAAATGATACAGTTATGAATTTATAATGCTTAAAATTTTAAAAATAATAATAATTAGGTATTATGTATATGTAAGCACTGCATTGTGTTATTTAATATACTTATAACATTACGATTTATTTATTGTTATTAGTTAATGGTTTATAATGTAAAATCACATGAACTGGATCAAATACCATCGATAAAAGGACGTGTAGATGAAGCAGCAGATCAACAAAGTGGCATCCATTCATTAAAAATAAATCCATCAAGATCATTGTTAGCAACAGGGGCATATAATTCTAACGAAATTGCTGTATATAGGTTGCCCACATTAGATCCAATTGTTTTAGCCGAGGTAATATTTTTCTTTTAGTATATTGTGTATCTGTTAACACCATTATTTTATTAGGGAGCTCACAAAGATTGGATATTCGACATTGAGTGGTTGGATGATGAATTTTTTGTCAGTGGATCACGTGATACCAAGATTGCTTTGTGGCAAGTTCAAGACCAGTATGAAGAGCAGTATGATGCTGATGGTGATCTCATACAACCAGTCACTCAGTTTCTTAATCCTACAGTTATAAGAAGTTGTAAGACAGCGCAAAAAGTCCGTGCTATCACATTTAATAAGAGTTTAAAAGAAATGATTACGTTATCGTTAAACGGATATGTTCATATTTGGGACGTTGAACGCTTTAAACAAGTAATTGCAAACTTTTATATAAAAATTGTTATTTTGTGTTAGTTATTACTAAGGCCCGGAACTTGATGCAGTTGTAATTTTTTCTGATGTTTTTATAGACATATGACTTGTCACACAAAATTCAATGGTACAAATTTTAGTTTGTATTTTTTTCTCATTTAAAGTCACATTTTCTTTTGAAACACATTATTTTGATAAAATTATTATAAAATTGCCTTGTACACTATAGATAGGTATTTATTTATTTTCTTATCACAAGTCCATATTGACATTATTTCATATTTTCATTTCAAATTATTAAATTATTTTAATATTTAATTTGTGTTTGAAGGCTGTGTGGGTATGGATGCATTTATTGGTAATCGATTGTTGTGAGTAAAAACCGGACTTAACAATTTTTATCAATTTTGAGTACAACATCTGTCATATTTGATTGAGCATTTATTCGATCACATTTATCTCATTTGCCAGATTCAGTTACACAACTCGAAAAACAAAATTTAACTCTAAATCATCAAATAGATATAGTCAAAATATTAGGAGAAAATAGATTTACATAAATTAAAAACAAAAAAGGATAAATACTCTATGAAAAATTTAAATCAATATTTGATAAAAATCCCAGGTACAATATTTTAAAATAATACAATGTTTTATTAAATAGAAATGATGTCGATTTAAATAAAGATCCTACTATTATAGGCTGCTAAAAACAATTACCAATGACAAGTGTCAATATTGAACGCGTGTTTTCACAACTAAAACACGTATTAAGCAACAGAAGACACAGTTTCACAGAAAAAAAAATGTAGAAACATACATGATAATAAATTTTAATAAAATGTAAATTAGATTAAATTTGTATTCTTTATATACGTAATACATACAATAATAAATAATATTACAAAAAATAAATATTAATAAAAGTAGCATTTGAAGTACATACACTGAAAAAAATTGTTGTTATATAATTTCTAATACTCCGAAATTAAATTTTACACTTTTTATTGTACATTTTTCAGGTGTTTTTTTCATTTTAAGCTTCACAAAAATCCAGTGTTTAGTTATGACCATCATTTAATTTTAATATTTTTAATTCAAAATTTTGTTTAAAAATTCCAAAATACAAAATGTTTGATAACTCTCATTTAAATTTGTCTACAAGTCAGTTGAGCAGTGACGTTTTTTAGCCGATGACACTATATTATTTTGTTAAAATAAGTTCAATAAAATGCTAATTAATAATTATGATTTATGATTAAAATGTTTAATTTTTTGAAAAATGTTAGGTCATTTTAACACTTTTTTCGGTATATTTTCTAAAGATTTTTTGGTCAAGTTCTGGGCATTAGTTATTACTGTTTACAAACCTTATTTATTTTAAATATTTATAACACATTTTTAAATGTTTTCGGTAAAATGAATATTATTTATAATAATTTTAAGGGGCTTGCGCTCGATTTGTACGGCTGTATGTTTAGCTGAAATACATACGTTACTGGAAAAACTCTCACGCCTTGTAGAATGATCTGATTTCGATATACATATATTTCTTTTTTGTTGCAAAGAGGAAAACATTTTGCAGAGTGCATTGGACTTCGATTCTCGAAATTTTATTTCTAAAAGCTATAATAAGAGTTTGAATATGAACAATTTTTACAGTATTTTTAACAAATTATTTTTAATAGTTTTTTATTAAGTTAATCTAATATTGAAGTCCAGTGCGCCCTGCAAAATGTTTTCCTCTTTCCAACAAAAAAAAAAATATATCGAAATCGGATCACTCTACAAGGCGTGAGAGTTTTTCTAGTAACGTATGTATTTCAGCTAAACATACAGCCATACAGATCGGGCACAGGCCCCTTAATGTATAAAAGATTAAATATAAAATTTCTCAGAAAAAAAAACTTAAATTGATGCAACTAATTTCACCTATGTAATATTTGTTGTTTAAAACTATTTTTAATTTAGCTAATCATGTTGTGTTTCAACATAATTTAAAATTAAATTATGTGTCAAGGTAGTTTCATTCAAATCTAAATATAATGTTATGACATATGGTGTATATTAAATACTATTAGAAGTCAAAATATATATTAATAATTTGAACAGAAATCCTATGTATTTTTAATATTTGCTGAATTAATGGCTCGTAGTGCATTTCACAACAATTGTGATGTTGCTGTTGTGATCTGTGACTATTTTTTCCAAAGGTACTCTGTTTAGCCTAACTAACCAATTCTGTACGTTCAAATTTCCTGTGCGTTACTGTGTGATAGTTATGAAAACCCTATCGATAAATCACCGTGAAACTCGCAGTTATAAAACGAATTATAATTATATTACTGTAATAAAGTTGTGATGTTGCATTAATGTATTGATGGTATAGTAATTAATAACACATGTTGTTTGAATGCAAGAGTTAAGTATTTGATGTATTGTGGTTTATATGTTAAATAATAAATACATGCAATTTTTTTTATTATTATTATCTAATTTAGTAAACAAATTATTCTCTTTGCAGAGATTTTCAAGAAGATTATCATCTTGTCAGGACAACGTCTGCATGGCAATGAAAAGTGATAGTAGTGTATATGCTGTTGGGTGTCGTTCATACACACTGTTACTTGATGCAAGAACGTTACATACCACAAAGAAGATACCTGCAAGATATAGTGGATGTGGTTCGTAAATTTATGTATAATATATATAAAAAAGTATTATACAAATTTGTTATTTATGAGTATTAATTTATAGTTTTTATTTCTATTTTTTTCGAATATCGTTTTTATTCTTAATTTTTTTTTAAATTTTGTTTTTACTATTTTATATATATTAAAATAAAATATTTATTGTGTTTGTGTACCTGTAAGTTTGTACTTTAAAATTCTTACAAAAACAATTTTAAACCTTTCTCATTTTGTAAAACTGATTTCTAAATGTATTTTATTCATTCCGAGATTTTGGTTTCTTATTTAAAGTTATAATTTAATCTAAAATAATCAAATAGTTGAAGAATAACAAAATTTAATTAAAGGAGTAGTTTATAATAAAATATATATTTTATAATATTTTCATTCAACTAAAGAATATATGTATTTTTATTTTATATAAATTAAATCGTAATCAAGGTTTTCTTATAATCAATTATGATATTTTATGATAACCCACACTCCTATTATACCTATGCACTTAACAACAAAACTGATAAAAATGTAAAAGAAATACGCACAAGTAAAAATGTTTTAAATTTCAATCAAATAGTATTATTTCATACAATTATTATTATTTGAAGTCTTTTAGTTAAAGTTAAGCAAGTGTGTTTGGAATTTAATTAATATTTTATTATATTTTAGGAATTAGGTCTTTGAGTTTTCAAGATAATGTGATTACAATTGGAACAGGTGTTGGTGTTATTATGTTTTATGACATACGAGCTGGAAAATATTTGGAATCTAGTATCAATTCGAGTAGAGCAGTGGTATTGAAGACAAGTAGAGGCTATGTTGTAAGTATTATTGTTTACAATGTTTTTATTATTTTTGATTTAAACTTGAAATTTTTCATATCAGTATCCACACGAAGATCTTTTGCTAGATCAAGGTTTTCAACAAGTGAAATATACTCCAGCGATTTATACACATTGCTATGATTATTCGGGAACTAGACTATTTTCTGCAGGAGGACCGTTACCAGCCAATCTGTGTGGCAATTATGCAGGCTTATGGCAATAATGTTATTACTGTTAATCTCTTTAGTGTTATTCGCAATTTGCATACTATATAAAATATTTACTTCTGTTTTATATGAAATACATGACAGCAGTGGCGTACATTCAAATTTGTTCTGGGGGGGGTTTTAAAAAAATAACCAACACTAAAACCATCCCTTTAAACGGCGCATGAAGGAATTTATGAGTAGGAGCCGATAGTGCACACAATACCTGTGCACCGTTGTAGAGTGTAAAAATTAAAACATGTTATAACGCGCAACGGGCCTTATAATAATATCACAATTTTTTTTTTTTGGTCCTGGGGGGGGTTTGAACCCGAAAACCCCCGTATGTACGCCACTGCATGACAGTATTTAGTGAGTGACATTCCGCAAACCATCTAAAAGTATAATATAATATATGATAATATATTATAATAAGTTAATATAACTAAGATATATTATAATATATCAAACTAAGGAATCAATGTTACTATGTGGTATTTTATCTTGATTATGTGAGTAACGAACATGGAAAATCAATTTTTATCAAATAAAGAATGTACCACAATCTAGACTCAAGGAGTAAGAACTAAGACTTCATCATTAAATAGGAATGAGTGTTATTCAAGAAATTTAGTGATTTTATTTATGAAAACTATAAATGTGTTTCATACTGCAATAATTTTTTTTTTTATAAAAACTTAATTATTAAATACATTTTTAGCTTCAACTTATATTGACATTTAAAATAATCAACTTTAAATAATATTTTTCTTTTAGAAAAAAGGAAAAAAAAATTATTTATAGATGATAATAATAATAGATCAGTAATTCATAAATTATAGTTCACGATTAGAAATAGGTAAAAACAAATATTCATTATTAAAGTACTTCTTTATGCATGAATTCAAATTTGTAGAAACGAAATGATTAACTATAAACAGCTGATATAAAAAATAAAAATGTTTTTAATTGTTTGTATAATTTGTGTTATTTATTCATGGGCGATTGGGATAAAGATAACAGTAAATTTTTGCTCTTTAACCGACTTCACCTAAACTAGTAACGATTTGATTGCAAATCATGTATTAAAATATTAAAATGTTTAAACAATCAAAATTTAAAATCATACATACGAAATCAACTTCATGCCGAACAAAATAAATCTTTAAATACTAGGTTTATGTATTTATGGTATTAATATTTCTATTGTAGTATTTAAAGAACTATGGAGTTGGAAACAAAATGAACTACCAATTGAATTTAAGGTTCACTAGAAGTACAATAAATACAATTGGATTTAAATATTTATAATTTTATAATAATGTGTCAATAACATATTAAGTTATACCATTTAAAAGCAAACCATAAGGTTACTTATGATTTAAGGCATGTGTCAACAACTTGCGACCCTCCAAATATTTCTCTAGGTATTTAAAATGATGAAATTGTTAAAAATAATTTCTTAAATGTAATTGAAAACCTACAAAATGAATTTTCAATAAGATTTTCTGGCTTCTATATACACTAGAAAAAAATTAAGTTGTTTTAAAATCCTTTTTCTGTTGACATCGACAATGTTGGATCTAACTTCCAAATGCAAGTCATTGAAATGCAAAATAACAATATTCTTAAAACAGTTTTTAAATGAAGTAATAATTTACAAATATTTTATTCAAACCTTTCTGAAATAGATTTCAAAGGTATTAAGTTTTGATAAAAAGATGATTACTACTTTCAGTATAGCAGACATTTTCGCTTGTTAAAAATTAAAAAAATTAAATATAAGAAAACAAAATCCAACACTAAATATTTAATTTTTTTTTATTTATTCAGAGCAATTAAAATAACTATTTCAAAATTTTTCCCGAACAATATTTTGTTTAGAAACAGTAAATAAGGACATCGGAACACTAAAACTCGTATTGATTTTTGATATTAATAAAATTATTAGTATTACTTATATTAGATAAAATTGTATTTTTAATAATGATTACCTCCATGTGGTCCTCAAGTTGAAAAAAGTATGATCCGCGTGTGTAAAAAGGGTGTCAACCCCAAATTTAAGGGGCTGTAAATAAAAATATAGTAACTTATATGGAATTTAATATTTCATATCCAACAACTTATTTTTATGATATATTACAGAATTACAATTAAAAAGAGTTTTTGATTTTGTATGAACTGTAAAATAAAAAATAAAAATGCATTTTTGATAGGTAATCCATATTATATAATTTATGATATTAATATATTGGCCAATTTCATAAACAAATAAAATACATTTAAACTATTGATCTGACAATAAGTATGAATCACTAATAACTATTAAGTAATATTCATTTATTTTAATAACATCTAGATATAAAACAATTTTATGCTATTCTCCACTATATAAAATAAATACTTAAATAATTATTGATTGAAATACAAAATTTTAATTACAATTTCTCAATACACGTTTAAATGTAATATTACAGTAGTGTAATCGTCCAATTTTGAGCTATTCCAATGGCAGGTTTTCGTATAGTTAGTACTTGATTATTTGTATTGTACAAAACTGTCAGCTCTAATGAACTGCCGCCGTTGATCTGTATACTGGCTTTAGTGAACAAAGAAGGAATACCAACAACCATGACTTTTTCCACCCACGATTTTGTATCGAACCCGCCACCACATTGTAAACATTTTGAGATCAATTGATTGTTGATGTATTCATATTCGATATAGACATAACGTCCGTTACGGTATTCAAAACTTTCTTCATCGTCGATATACAATGATCCTTTGGCAATACCTTTCAAATTGATTGCAACAATCAATGTATATGGGTCGTCTTTCATTAAAACTGATGAACGGCGAACTCGCTGTTTAGTAGGAATTATTGTTCCACCACGTTGATATACGGGTACCTTGTTAATCGGTGCTTGTACTTTCAACAGCCCGTTGGTCTTTACTGGATGGTACGTATCTCGATCATACCATATTTCTTCATGACCGGGGAAATAACATGTCAATTCTTGGACGTTTTGTTCTAACACTGGGCACACCAACAGAACATCACCAACCATAAATTCATTGTCAATACTGTTCAGTTGTTCTTCAAAAGGAAAATCAAAGAATAATGGCCGTATGACTGGGGCACCAGTCAATTCGTGATTTTTAAACAAAGAGTACCACAACGGTAACAGCGTGTACCTTGCTCTGATCGAGTCGCGGATTAACAGTGTGGTCTGTTCATCAAATAACCACGGTTCTCGACGTTTTGTATCTATGTGCGCATGTCCTCTGAAGAATGGCAAGTAAGCCCCTGTCTGATACCAACGTATCAACAATTCTTTGTCGGGATTGTTAAAGAATCCACCTACATCAGCACCACAAAACGATATGCCTGAAATTGCCAATGACAAACACATTGGTATCGATATTTTTAAATGACTCCATTCGGCCATATTGTCACCAGTCCATACGGCGGCAAAACGTTGAGTACCAGCAAAATGCGATCGAGTTAAAATGAAAGGTCGTTTTTTACCGTCCGAACGTTTTAACAAGCCGTCGTATGTACTCATTACCTGCAACAGCCCATAAATGTTGTGTATATCTCTATGTTCATAACCACCATGATGAATACAGTCCTTTGGCATTGTTACTTCTGGTCCGTTGAACACTGAGGGTTCATTCATATCGTTCCATATGAATACATCGTCCGTTTGACCGACATAATTATCCTTGGAATAACGGGAAGAATAGTAATCTTGAACTTTGGGGTTCATGAAATCCAAATAACTAGAAGATCCCGGCCAACACCAACCTTCATACACATCGCCGTCTTTATTCTTTACATATAAATCATTATTAATTGCATCGTTGTGTAGAAAGTAATTGGAATCACGTTTGATGTGCGGATCAATAATGGTCACCAACTTTCTTCCTTTGTCAGTCAGATTGTTCACCATTTCTAATGGATCGGAGAATTTAACCGGATCCCAAGTGAAATATTTCTTACTGTCCGTGTACTCAATATCTAACCACATGACATCCATTGGTATGTCGTAAACATCAAAATTTGTTTCTACATCGTGTACGTCTTTTTGATCATTGTAATTCCATCGACACTGGTGGTAAGCCAGAGAAAATAATGGAGGCAACGGTGTTGTACCAGTAAGCGAAGAATATTGTCTGGACACGTCTAACGGTCTGGGACCCAACATAATGAAAAAATCGATAATTCCACATTCAGACATGAAATGAGCTCTGGGAATATCTTTATCCCCAGTTGATCCCGATACCAAATTCACTATTGACTCCACGACTGAAGTGTGTTCAGAGTTTCCTTTAACGCCTGAAATATCGACCCATGTTTCGGCAGCGTTCAACCAAAAAATTCCGACGCTGTCTTTTTTTCCATGTCCCATTAAAAACGGAACGGCGCCATACAGAGCCATTCTATTGTACAGTTCGTATTCAAAGACATCCAAATTATAAAACCGGTACGGATCACTTCCACTGGTGCCTTTCAAAACTAAACTGTCCGCGTGTTCTGGCAATCCGTAAAGGGAAGTAGAAGTGTATAATTTGAAGTCCATTGCAACCGCAGAAGGTCCACGGGGTTTAGAATCCTGATGTTCCTTGAAGTACTCTTCCCACGAACCGATTTCATTGTCAGCAATAGATTCCGGTTTGGGTCTATAGTGTTCAAATTGCATTAGATTATCGTGGTTAACGCCAATGGTCAACTCGTTGTTGACATAAACGTCTAATTTAAATGGGGCAATAGTGATATAAACTTTAATGTTTTCATTCAATTCTAGTTCTATGGTGGACGCATTACGAGCCATAGTCATTGATTCAGTAACGGGTTCAGACACCAGAGCGTGCACTGGTTGAAACCTGTTATACATTTGATTGCCATCCTTGTTGATGCGAAGACGGACCGTACTATCCTTGAGTCCATCCAGTCGCATGCGTAATGCAATATCGTTGTGGTTCTTATTCAGAATTACTGCTTCAAAATACTTATCGGTTAATGTCATACTCTCCGGATCCATCTCGAACACGGTCCTTTGGTTTTTCGACATAGAGCGACATCGTTTGCAAAAGTTACTCTGTTCACACGTTTTGAAATTATTTCGGTCAACCGAGTATACACACGAACTGAAAAGACATACTAATAAAAGAATACCGTGTATCGAACTAGTCATTTTGTTTTATATTAAACCAAGTTCAGCAAAAACGCAATTTTATATTGTATCAAAAAGAAATAAAATTAATACCAAAAATCGACATTTTATTCGCGGTCCATGACGAATACCTTATACGTGTTTCAAAATATTTTTACCAAAACCAGTTGAATAATAATAATACGCTCAACAACGATATCGTTGCACTTGTAACACAGATTAGATTGCTTGTAATAGCTTTTTTTTTTTTTTTTGCAGTACGCTTATCTTTCGTTTTGTTATCACAGGTCTTCAGAACGAAAGACGAGCGATAATCCTAACCTATAATCTATGCATGTTTTTCAAGGAGAATATAAACAATATTAATTTGAATTATATTCACTGAGACACTGACCATGGTATAAAACAGTGGTATTGAAATAGTAACCACGGTATACCCGTCGGCGGGACCTACGCGGGTGTTCGTCGTTTTTGAATTTTATTATTATTTCACATTTTAGAAGGCGAGTCTCGGATTCTCGAGTACTTTGCAAGTAGACAGTAGTCTAGGGATCCCAGACATCCCATGTTTTATGTGGTTGTTCCGTATTTCAGTAAAGCGTTCCTGTGTCCCGACAAAATATTGCAAATGTCACTTTTGTCCCGTATTTTATAATATCAGTCCCATACGTCCCGTAATTCTCAAACTTCAATATGTGCCATTCTCTTTAATTAATTTTTAATCAATAATCTAAACTCAATATAATATTTTTTTAAAAAAACATCTTATAAACACAAAATAATTAATAAATGATTATTTATATAAATAAATTTCATTTATTCTGTTATATAATAATTTTGTTATTATATTTGTCGGTTAGGAATATATAATATATATTAAATTATATTATATTATATATTGATAAAATTTCATAAAGTATATTAAGGAAAATCAACTTGAAATAATATTAAGTTTTACATATTGTTTATGCTTTATTTTAATATTACAATTATATAATATATACCTATATAGATATTATATATGTTTTATGTATATTTATTAAAAGTAAAAAAAAAAAAATCTCCAGTATTTTATCAAATTAAATCTGGGATCCCTAAAGCAGTCAGTAGTATAAGTATGTATTACGTATATATAGTAATTATTTTTGAGTATTTGCGCACACCGTACACAGATTATGATTTTCAAATGTGCTCAAATATTGAGTGAAAAATTAAAAAGGGTATATTAGTTTTACTTATAAATATTATACGTATTTCCAATCGAGTTATATCTATAATTGTACAATAATAGTAATGTAGTAATCAGTAAGATAACTGTGGTATTCATAGAAATTGTTCAAAAACATTTTTATTTTCATGTATTCTCAATTATATAAAATAAAAATTCCTACGGGTTGGGAGGTCCGGCCATATATGTGTTAGCGACTGGTGTGTTGTTCAGTCGGTTTCTCGCACGACTACCGTGCAGTGTGTTGTAGTTGTAATAATTAGTAATTTTTAAATATCGAATCGATTGGTCCAGGCACTGTCGATATATACTCATAGTGTTTGTTTAATATTGACAATAATACGGTATTTATGTTTTGTGTCTTGTAGAAATATCTATAATACATAATAACTTATAATAGTATTATTTATTTCTCATAAGGTATTACCCAACATACGCCTACAATAATTTTATTAATTTGTTAACTATAATTTCGTGTCTGTTATTTATCAAATATTATTATTTCTTCATTTATCGTAACACGAATAGTGAACAATTTATATTTCATAATCAATTTACATTCAAGTATTACCTTGGACAGAACTTTCCAGATTGTGTGCTACGAAAATATTTCAAAATGATTAAGAAAAAAATCATATAAAATGGTAATCATACCAACCTATTTTATGTAGGTATAAATATTTGTTATAATATAAAAATATACATAAAACACACTTACATTAAATAATAAAATTATTAATAATTATAATAATTATTACATTTTATTTTGATACTGAAATATAAATTGTTCATTGACCTTACAACACATTACCCACATTAATTTAAACATGTTTAATTTCTTTATTAACATCAAGTTTATTCCTCTAATCCAATATGTGTATTTAATACAATAATAAATACTTAAAAATTTACAAAATATTTTTATTTTTTACTCAATAGTTTTCATAATATTTATAAATTAAAATTAAAGATATATCATTAATAATATTATAATCAACTTATTTTATACAGCCTCTTAATAACGGTATAAATAAAAGCATAGTCCTTAAGTTTATATTTGAATACTTTTAATAAGTGTTTTTAAAAGATCATTTTCTGGAAGCGATTCAAGCTGATTGACCAAATCTTCTAAAATAAAATACAATGTAAGGAATAAAATTGATTATTCGGTATGATATTAAATATATATATATATATATATATATATTTGTCTTACGTTTATTTCCACAAATAGTATCAGATATTATAGCAGCATGAAGACTCTGAGCTAATCTTTCCACTACTATTTCAATAGTGTGTTTTGAAACTGGATCATCCAACCTAAATTTAAATAGTAAAGTTTTTAATATGTAAATTCCAAATTCTGTATGAAGGACTATTTAGTAAAAATGTAGATAACCTTATGGATAAAAATAGTAATTTGTATAATAATAAAATAATTACTTAATAGTTTCTTCGATAAGATCTTTTAGTTGTGGAGGAACTACTGAATGTACGTTTAGAGTGTAAGGACGACTAACTCTTGGGTTCTGTTCTGAATATACTTTCCAACCTTGTATTACACTCTCAATCAATGCACAATGGAGTTCAGAATAAAGTTCCAAATCTCTACTGTTTTTCACATAAAATGGTGCAAAGAGACACCATCTGAACAAACCCATAAAAGGTAATGTGGCTGCCATTGGAATTGCACCGCTAGGTAATGCCCGTTGTAAGTCTGTGTAATGTGCAGTGAAACATAAACAAGGATCAGAATTGATCCACCGCACAATGGTTTCCAGTACAATGCGAGGCGGCTCTTTAATAATATTCATACTTGTATCGTTAGTTTCTAAAATAAAATAAATAAAGTATATTAAAGCCACTGTCATTCAGTTAATCGCCTAGAATAACTTTAAAATATTAAGATGATTTTGATAACATATAATTATTAAACATTATAAAATATTCTCTAGTTATTATTATACAGAATTGTTTAATAATTATTACTCGTGTTGAAATAAAGTTCTGATAACGATGTCATCAGATTGGCGGTGAATAACGGAGCATTTTGAGGTAGTAAATGTAGTGATGTGTTTTCAGCACTTATAAATGTGAAGAATTTTTTTACCAGCCCATCGGCCAACTGTGAACTGTACTTGGATGTACAGCCCAACTGTTGCATTTGTACACCGGCTGATTGTAGTATAAGATTACTGTATGTAGATATAGCCAATGATACCAGACTGATTAGCATATTAGTGCGTTGAGGCGGTGCACCGAATTGAGGGAACAAAGTCATGAAAATGGCGTTTAGAGCAGTATCTCCACAACAATTGTCACTGTCTTGTTTAATCTTTGTCTTATTGAAATATTCGCAGATCATCACTAATAGTTCTAGATGTCTGATGCGAGACATTGGCTGTTAACAATAATGAAAAAAAAATAAAAAATTAATATTACTAAAAAACTTACGATCAAGTAAAATGTATTTTGTGTTTTATACTACCTTAGTAGGTTTTCCTTCTTCATTTGTTTCACAAAATATAAATTCCGATATTAAATCCATAGCAAGATCTTCATTCAAATGTTGTTTGCGCGATGTTTCGCCGTTTATAACAGACTCTAAGATTACAATAAATCAATTGTATCAAAAAAATGCAAAGTTAAAAAAGTTTGGTTGAAGTAAATAAAAATAAAAATAAATGTTGCTTTATAACAATAATTTATTTAAATTAGCAATAGACAATATTTATAAAAATATATTTCACGAGTACATATTTATTTAGTTCAGACATTATCTACAGTTTATTACGAAATGGTTATGTTGAATTTGAGAAAAAAATTGTTTACCAAAGAGGAATCTAAATGAAATTACAGCAGGACATAGATTATCCAAACTTGTAAGGGGGCACCTAAATTTCGAATAAGTGATCATACGAGTAAAACTAAGTGAATAAATTAATTTTCTAAGGTATGTATATTTATAAATACCTACATAATATAATATTTTAACCATAAATAATTTTTTTTTCACATTATTCTACCTATTAACATATTTCATTTAAATTAAAAATTAGTTTGTATAAATAAAAAATTATTATTCTGCTTTCAGATAATTGACAGTCTACTGTACTCAAAAAGAAATCGCATTCGTTTGTTTCGTATTTGTCGAATTTTATTATACTCACGTATTTGATTTAATGCATTTTCAGTGGAAAGAGGAAAAGCGAATTTCCTTAAATTAACTTTCACTTCGTTATAATCCATTTCTGTTTTCTACGGCTGAATCTTAAATCAAAATATTGAATATTATTTACTCGTCAGTCATTATATGGTGGTTTTTTTAAATTTCAGATTATCTAACAATAATAATAATACAAATACGAGCAATATTCACGACGAACGGACATGACAAAAATTCATGTACGGGGTAGTACATAGTGATAAGGAAATCTGCGAGAGCACAGAACAACATGTGCTACGGCGAGAGTAAAACGTCAGGTTATCATTTGAAGGCCGCTTACTGTTATTGTATGTAGTGTTGCCTAAACCAGCGTTTTCCAACTTTGTTTACTCACTGCACCTTAGTTGGGACTTGGAATATTTTGCGGAACCCACATTTTTTTTCCCCGTAATCATGTGCAAGTAACGAAGATAATATATTTTTTGTATACATAAATGAGAGGGTATAGGAGCGTATTTAGAAATTTTTTTTGGGGGGGTGGGGCTGAGGCACTAAATATCATTGTTAAATTATTTCTAAATTCTAATGAAAGACTAAATCTTAAAAATAGGACAAATGACCAAATTCTCAACATTTTAAAAACAACTACATATTAGGAATTAATTAAAAATATTACATCCTATAGCTATAGGACATAGGAATTAGTAAAGAAAGTTCCTGAAATTTCGGGGAGGGGGGGCTGGAGCCCCATCAGCCCCCATAAATACGCTCTTGAGGGGGTAGGTCTTCGAGGCTATGCTTTCCGGCAGCGTATTACCATTCTACACACGAAATATAATTAACAAAATTATCAGAATAATCATAGGATAACACACGGAGTGAACTTTTGATCATATACACATATTGACTATTTACCGGTTAAAATCATTGAATAAGCGGACACAAATATGGATTTATGGATTATATGGGTGTATCGAAATTTCTAAATAAAATAACCGATTGTCTTGTTTTTATGAAATTATCTCATAAAAATAATTTAGATGTGATAAAAAATATATGTAGTATATTATTCAGTGGCGTCGAAGTCTGAAAATACTACTCAGGCGAGTTGTATACGTCCTTAAAAATCCTACCGACCCTCTATATTAATAATATATTTGAAGCTATATACACATAATATATTTGAAATATTATTCCAAGCTGTTGTTATGATAAAGTATTAGGTACATATATTTTTTTCATAACAAATACCAGTATCTAAATTAATGTTTATAATATTTATTAGTAAGACATTTTCACCAAATTATTGCGCACAACTTCTTATAAAACTATTCAAACTAAAAGTTACTATACCTATAATAATCAAGAATTAATTTTAAAAATGTAGCTTGGATATTTTAATAATTTTGTCAATAGGTACCGTTAATTTTGAAGCAAATATATCAATTACTTAAAATCAATCAATTAAAATCAACTTAAATTTGTGCATTAATACTTTAGTGATTAAAAACAACTATTTTATTATAAAGGTATTAATTAAATATTTTATTTTATAATGTATTATTATATTATATTATTTTGACCATACGGCCCATCAATTAAACAGGACAATTCTATAAAAACGTGGTCAGGCCTTGGCCTGAGTGGCTGAGTCCGATATGGGAATCGGCGCCACTGATATTATTATATAAATTATATCTTAAAAAGTAATAATAATCATCTTTTGCTACCTACATAAATTATGATTATAATATTACTATTGATAACACTATGGAAACATTTAAAAAATCACACTTTTATAGTTTAAAATTGTATACCCATTTTATGTAGGAAGTCTGTCGTCTATGCATAATTTAAAAAAAAAAATACTTTTGTCGTTAATATAAATGTTAAATATTTGCTATAATATCATATACGTATTTCTTTATTATTTTGTCTTCTTTTATACCTTTTAATATTGTTTTTAAAGAATTTTAAACTTTACATCTGTTTAAATCTAGGTATATCGTATTTATCGTATCCTTATAATTAATAATTTAATGTAGGTACTTTCCTAATAGGAATTTAATATACAATGATTAAAAAGGAAACGAGCCGCTGGGTGTTGTGGATATCGCTTAAATGAATTACTCGGATAAAGATTTTAAAGTTTCGTTTTTATTTTAAATTTGAAAGCAATGATAAATCATTGCATTCGATAAAACGATTCTGAGCGGAGCTTACTTTTCTCGTAAATATAGTGTAAAGTTACATATTTGATGAAAATTTCAGGTTTCTATGACTATATTAGTTTCAAAATTACGAAGAAATAAACAACAATCGATTAAGACAAAATTGCATTTTTAGCGTTTTTGAGATATACTTTTTGGTGCTTTTGAGAAAATCGAAAAATGACCTCTCTAAAGTACCAGCTAGATGCGAATTGCTGCCGGAAACAAACTGTGACCGAAGAGATCGGAGCACTCCTTCTTGTCAAAAATCTGTACACGTGATAGAAAAAAAAACATCATTCTAAAAACAATAGATTCATCGCTCCGCTCAGAATTTAAAATGTCTTATGTAGTCTGTCGGGTCCAGCATAAAATAGTTGCCATGGTTTCCAATATGTTTACATACAAACTTTAAATGCACTAGACAGTATAATAGTATAGAGATAAGTTCAATAATCAATATCAATTACTATTTTATTATAAAATTAGCAAATTTAAATCTTGTACGTTAGGTACCTAACTTATTTTTATGTAAGATGGCAATTCCTTTATTTTCATTACAATTAAGACATAGTATAATACCACGTTTGGTTACAATAGGTAAATATGATGGTTCGCATTATTGTTTAACAGCAGCAACATCTGAAAATAAGGTTGGTTTGAATTACCATTAGTAATCATTTAAACCTAAAGTTATAGACACTTATTGTCATTTCCTTTTTCTTTTTCTAGTTCTTAGCCTAACCCCAGTGCCGTCCTAACCACCAATAACGCCCTAGGGCAATAATATTTGACGCCCCCCAAAATTTTTTTACAACTAACGTAATATCTAATTACATAATTTTATATATTTTAATAGTAAATACACTCATCCTCGAAATCATCATATAGATACAAGGGAAATTAAAATAAAACAACAAATATTTTCTTTTTGTCATTCATTTTTTTGACGCCCCCTGCATTCATAATACTTTGGACGCCCTATGGCACTTGCCCCATTTGCTCCCCCCCCCTTGGGACGGCTATGCCTAACCTATATTATAAATAATGAATAAAAAAATATGTACTACCGGATTATATTGTTGTACTCTTACACTTTTTTTAATTTGACAGAATTCGTGATTTTCGGTCAATTAAAAAAGTTAATTATTGTACTTAAAGTTTATATAAAAAAAAAAAATCACAATTTAGATTGCTATTTAATTCGAATTAAATTATAACAAATTTTAAAATTTGAAATAATTTTGTTGTAGATTTTGATTCACAGTCCTCACAGATCGGAGAAAGATGTATCTTATTTGAACATTAATCAAAAAATTACAGCTTTGTTAGCAGGAAAAGCTATTCCAAACGATGATAAAGATATACTCGTAGTAGGCACTGTCAGTAGTGTGTTGGCTTATAATGTGGACCTTAATAGCGATTTATTTTTTAAAGAGGTGAGTGATTTTGTTTCGGAAAATTGTGCGTATTATTTTACCATTGTGTTTATTACTATAAAAATTATTTTACCTATTTTACAGGTAAAATAATTCAAATATTACATATTGATATTATGGCAAAGATTTTATTAAAAAAAGTTGATTTTTATCTTTCAAAATTTTCACTGATAATATCAGTATGTAACAATAATAGTAGATACTAGGTAATAAAAATAATAATAATAATAAATCAATGAAGACTGACTTTTTGTTTGAATTAATTAATAAATAATATTAAATAAACAATTTAAAGTTGTAGCACATTTTATTTGTTCACAGTATACCTGGTTACATAAATATAATATATAACAATTTACAACTATTATACATTTATATCCAATATTAAAAAATAATTAACCTATCATGAAATTATAATTATTATAAGATGTATTGAAGAACATTAGAAATATTAACATATTTATTACTAATACAAATATAAATATCCAGCACATAATTGTTAGGTAACAAAAATGATTGTATCTAAATTTACACAAATATATGAAAATTGTAAAAATTGGAATGTGGTAGTCTCAAAAGTAAATTATCTATGAACTGTATTCTTGAAATAGATTTGTTATTATTTACTGCATTATAGTTTGTAGTTTATGATTTGAAACGCGTTCTAAATAAGAATTCCACAGCCATTCTTTGTAGAGTTTAGCAGCCAAAGCAGGATTATCATCTTGATATATGCCTCTACCAACAACGGCAATATCAGCACCTTTAGTTCCAATAACATCGGAGGGATTTTGATATTTTTGTCCAAGATGGTCATACGTTGATTTTAAATTTACGCCTGGTGTAAGCTGAAGTAAACTAGGCGATTCAATAACATTTAGTGACTGGCACACGACACCAGCAACTATGTCATTATATTCCTCTGCTATCTTCATGGTTTCTACAAATGTTTCATTTTAAATACAATGTACTAAACACGTGTTGAAAGTAGTAACTTACCTTTAGTATATTGTTGCGATATTAAATTTCCATCACAACTTAATTCCGCAACAATAAACACACCTCTGCTACCAAAAAAGTCATCATTTTCATTTATCACTTCTTGAATGCCTTTCAACATCATTCCACCAGAAACGCTATGCACCGTTACTAGGTCTGCCCAATTTACTAATTTGTTGTACTGTAATTTGACAGTATTACCGATGTCCGCCATTTTTCTGTATTTATTAATAATACAATTTAATAATAATATACATTTCAATAGTGACAATTCCCGTTTTCAATATTACCTGTCCTCCATTATAAGGAAGTTGTATTTTTTTGCCAAGTGTTTTAAACTGTTAATAGTAACGTCTGTGACATCACTAACCGCATCAATATGAGTTTTCAAAATGCAAATGTACGGTGCTACTTTTTCAGCAATATCTAAAAGTTTATCAGCAGTATCAACATCAGCTGCTACGCATAAGTTACTTTTCTTTTCCAAAACCAGTTTAAAGATCTTTCGAGCTATTCCAGAGGTTTCAGTTAATTCAGCTCTTTCACTGAATCCCATTTTTGTCCTTAGCAGGTGGTTTTCTATAAAAATAAATAGGTACAAGATAAAAAAGAATTTTGCTGCAGAAGACGATAATACGTTTGGCATTTTACAAAATTTTTCATAATTATCAGACTCAATAGAATAATTAACTTTGATAAAACAAAACAAATATTAATTAAATTATTACCACAATTTACTTGTTTGATTTGATTATTTTTAACATAACCTATGACGTCTTCATATAATTCTTCGCTTAATTTCCCTTCTTCTTTTAAAATGGTTACTATCTAATTTTCATATAAAAAAAAAAAAAATGTAATATAATGTATACATCGGACATTATATTATATTTATAATAAATTATTTTCAATTATAATATTAGGAAGTAAAAAAAAAAACAAACATTTTCAATTTGTAATTTACTTGAGTAATGTCAAACAGACTTTTGACTTTCAATCCTTTTTCGTTTAAACGTTCCACGCCACCTTGCTGCCTATCTACCAAGACAATAACATACGCCACATTTAAATTGTTTCTTTCCAAATCCTAAAGAAATAATAATCGTCAACAACGTAATAATATATTAAAAAAAATTTTAATTTTATAATCGCAATACTGACATAAACCGTTTCTAAAATACTATCACCGCTTGTGATGACGTCTTCAATAACAATTACATTATCACCACACGAATGGTCACCTTCGATTAGTTTTTTTGTACCGTAAGTTTTCTGTTCCTTTCTTCGTATTAACATTGGTAAATTCACATCTACAGACACTACAGTGGCAATAGGTAGGGCCGTATAAGGTACACCGCATAATCGTACCGGCTTTTCGTATATAACGTCGTCATCGAGAACAGCTTTAGAAACTAGTTCACAAATTTGTTTCTGTAAAAATGTTTTCACCATCGAAATACGTAAAATAATCATAAAAAAAAAAAAAAAAAATCGTTATTACTATACTGACCAGTATTTTTGGATACGACACGATCACTCTTATGTCCAAGTAATATTTCGATAATTCGCCCGATTTCAATTGAAACGTGCCAAACTTCAACGCCTTTATTTCATGAAGACTAACAATAAGGGAACGGTGATTAATTGCCATGTTACACGTTTAAACGTCGAAAAACACGTGTTGCGCAAAGACGGTCGGCACTGTGCCAGCGGACGCCGGTATTGGTTAAACAAATAGTGGAAACTAGAAATCAGAACGAACAAATAATGTCCACGTTTATGTCAGACCTATAAGACAGAAAAAAGTCGAATACACTTAATAAACCGTACACCCACGCACTACGGAAATGGAAGTCGGTCGACGTTACACACGGCTTCAACACACTCGGGAGTTTTAACCACTCACAATTTTGTCACGTGATCGTCTCTGTTATCTACATCAGCCTTATCTATTGTGGCTTTGTGATTTTCAAGGTGGATCACAATATACCTCACAAGTGGTTTTATTCTGTGGCGTCGGGTCCACCTTGGTTTCATTATCACTTTATCAGTCGTATTATGCATATTGGGATATTACATTTCGATGATATATTTTGACTGTTTACCGAGGTCTCGTTTTTCACCACACGTTTTCAAACGTTTCGCGTTTCCTTTTCGTATACCGTATTACATATTATTACATAAGAAAAAAAAAGAAAAACTATTGGACTCTTAACGGATTTGTGAAAATAGTAGTAGTATGACTGTATGAGTACGATGACATCGATGTTTGAGAATACATTTGGCATGCGGGAACTTTTAAATTTACACAGTCGCAACTGTTTATTGCGTATTTTATTTATAGGTAACCTATAAAATGAACGAATAATCCGTCAAAATATTTATCGAATTCCTCCCGTTTTTATGATGACGGCGATACGCAGGGAACGGATTTTAATTCGGAATAAAATATATATATATATATATTTTTTTATATCTTTTTAAATAATGAAAAATAAAAACCAAAACGAATTCCTACAATAACGTGACTGGCGATAATTAATATACGTCTACCGTCAGCGTCTGTGGTTTCATCCATTTCAATACAAACAAGACCGCTTTCAATAATATTTGCTGAATTCCCGACATACATAGTTCCTGTTCATAAATCATCCGCTCATAATTTCTGCGTAATATACACTCGTCCGGACGACAGTGGCGGATGATTAATAACCTTCTCGGCGCTCTGAGGCACGCTCAGTGTTTACCGCCCCCCTCTTTTTAATACTATCCAAACTATCCAAGGATCGTAATTCGAATGGGCTAACATCGAAGAGTGACGGGCAATCGGGTATAGCCGCCCCGGGAGTGAGAAATGGTTCAAAGGTATTATGGTTGAATAATTTACACTTTAATATAAATATTGTATTACATACAATCTTACAAGTTACAATCTATAAATTACATAAAGAGTACGAATGATTTAATGCAGTTCTTGTCGAGTTTTTAATTGGGAAAAATCATTTATCAAGTCGTCAAAGTCTAATTCGTTTGTGATGTGATTCTCAGTACACAGTACGTTATATGGACAAAACATTGAGTTTTTCTTCCATTAAGTTGGCTCGTAAATACATTTATATTCTTTTAAGCGCGAAAAATGACCTTTTAGCGGTGCAGTTGGATACTGCCACGGAAAGAAAAATTCTAAGAGCTATGAAGACATTCGGAAATGTTCGCTCCAGTTTTTGTTCAATAAACTGTTCGAAGTTGGAAAAATAATTTTTTTTTCAATTCATTTTTTTTTTTGAAAATAAAAATAAAATAACATAAAAAATTTTCCGCCCCTATAAGTTGCCGCCCTAGGCTCGAGCCTCACGAGCCCAGTAGTTAATCCTCCACTGTGTCCGGCCAACTCATTATGGCTAGAGCAGCGGTTCCTAACCTTTTTGAGACCATTACCTATAAATCGGGTTAGATATTAGCAATTACCCCTACGAGGCTACGAACAAAATATTATATTTTATTTTACAATTCACACTGGTTTTTCACACGATTGACGATATAAAATCATCGTACTTCATTCGGAAATTCTCGTAACATTCACCGATTTTCGATTATTTCGTACGGGAAGCCTTAAAAATCTTCAACAGCAAAAGTTTAAACATAAAATAATGGCAAAATCTTGTACAAGGAAAATCTTGAACAATAAAATTGTAAGACCTGTGATCTACTTGAAGTGATTATTCATAACAAATCGAATGATATATTTTTATTTAAGTACACAAGCTCGCGAAACGACCGAGTGAATGTGTCCGATTGAGTGTAGCGATCGAGGACTTTTATCATCACCTAGTTGAGGTGCGTAAAATATGTACTTTAAAGCGAACGGATTTTTGTCAAAATTATGATGATAATCGTAAGTAACAGTTAAAATTTTTGTATTCGAGACTTTGACGTACAAGAATTTGCCGTTCAAGGTTTTGACGTCCAAGATTTTGACGTTCAAGCTTTTGTTTGTTTGAACAACAAATCTTGAGATTTTGTTATTATTTTTTGTTTAAGATTTTGAAGGGTTTCCTTTTGTGCGTGCTACTTTAGGCATATATTTAAACTATTAAATGAAAACAGAAGACCGCACTACATAGTACACATTTCACGGATAGATAGGTACGATACGAAAAATACAGAATTCGGAAGGCGAACATATATATACTATACAGTCACGGCGATGTATATCTTATACAGTTATACCCAGCACAAAATCCCAACAGTCAATAGAAAATAAATATTAAATTTTTCATTATCTGTACGAGTGTACGATTATAGCCTGTAGGTATTTATATCAGTTATCAGTAAATAGCTTAATAGGATTTTCGATTTGCGTGATGTCATTTATGTATATTTAAAAATTGTTGGCATTACTACTCGAATGTTAAAAAACGATCAAAATTACTGCACGTGTAGGTAACCTACCCACATCGATATTATCCGAAATCCAAGGCCGTATCTAGATCATTTTCGATAGGGGTCCAGTATAATATGTGTTGTGATTTTAGTCAATACTAAATGTAAGACGTTTTGACATTTGGTTAAAAATACGACAAAAACAAGATTATTCATTTAATAAATATGATTAAATGAACAAAATATATACCTATATAATTGATGGTTTGACACCTTCTATAATTTAATAGTTGACTTTTAATAATGGTAAAAGTTAAAACGATACTAAACATGCAAATTAAAATAAAACATACGAATAAATATGTAACAAATTTTAAACAAATAATATAGGTACTCCTTCCTATCTATTTGAAGAGCAACTGATGGTGGTTTAAACCTTTGGAATTCACCGTAATATTTCTATGAGTTTTGGACTTTTTCGACTGGACTAGATCAGTCATCATTCTTGTCCTATAAAGTTTCATAAAAATGTTTTAATACCGAACAATTTGTCTAAGAGTTGCTGTAGAAACCGGCAATGTTGTTAGAATTTTTATTAAAAAATAAATATTTGGAAAAAGTTCATAATTATAGTAATTTAATAATTCTATAGCTCCACATAGATGATCGATATATCAGTGCAGGAAATGCACTTTCTTTTTCATAATTTTAATTCGGTTGGAAATGAATTAACATTTTTAAAAAATCTGAATTTAAACTAAAATCTGGTTCTAATATTGGAGATGTCACACACATTTTTGGTATTAATGAATATAAGGAGGATAAAATTGTCTTATGTTTCCAAAATCTTTCTTTAAGTTGACTAATAAAATCATAAAAAGGAACGGCAATAGAAAAGCGAAAATAATCTTCAGGAATTTATCGGTATACCTATATTAATTCTATTATTTATTTTTTTTGATTCTTGGTATTTTTATTTTTACTGAAATAAAACAAGCTGTTTTAAATATAGTGTATATTATAATAAAAGTAATATTACATTTCCAAAATTATTATTTCAAATAAACGATCACGAGTACACGGTAGGTATATTATATTTTATTATCCACACAAATATTGTTGGTTTGTTAACCGTCACCGATCAGCATCGACAGCCGTCCATTGATTCTAATATATTATTGTAATCTATAATAATGCATAATAGAAAAGTGTCTAAAATCATTTTAATTAGAATTTGAATATGGATATTTATGACTGAAAATATTTATGTTGGTACCAAAAATCGTTTTAAAAATGTGTAAAATTTTAAAGAAATTTCGGGTGGAACCGGACCACACGGACTTCCATCACATTCGGCCTGTTCAAATCTTATCACATTGCACTTTATTACACTACTTTTAAAAATATTTCAATTTATGTCTATACTTATATCAGTGAACAACATTTAAAGGATTTTCGGTTGGCTCGACGTACATTTATGCATACAGAAAAGTTGTTGGCATTATTACTCGATTGTACAATAATGATCGAAAATTACTGCATATTGTGTACTTACACACATTAATCTTTATTCTATGCCCGAACCCTCCTTATCCTAAATTGCATTGCACTTTAATTGCATTTTAATTATATTAAAATTAATTTATTCAATATGTATTTCATAAAACGTACTCTTCTCTAATCTCTTGATAAATGTCCGATATCAGAACCATATAAAAATATTTATTTAAATAAAAATTCGTTCCCTAATGATAATGTATATAATGTCATGGATTAAATGTACCTATTTAATACTTTTAAAGTATTAAATAATAAATGTTGAGTAAAATGTAAAAATAATATAGAGTGAGTGGGGGAAGTGATATAGAATGTATTTGGCAAATCACAATAAAGAGCAAATTGTTATATTTACAAAATATAAGAAATAACTAATATAGTTTTTATTAAAGTATTATATTAATACTTTGATAATTAATATATGTATACCTATATACTTATTAAATATTACTTGTACAGACCTTATTTTAAAGCGCAAGTTGAATACATATTTACTTGGAAGAACTATTTGTGTATATATTTGCGTGCTTGAAAATCAATTTTTGAGTTGTTGAAATTATTTTGGCGTATTGGGTCGTAAACTTGTAAATTGTATCTTGTAACTATTGACTCTCGATTGAAAAATTAATAACTGTATAAGTACCCTGTATTGAAGTGAAGATAAACAACTATACAATATATTTTATTAGAGAAATATAATAAATGAACTGTGAATATATATGGACAACGGACTTATAATTATATGGAATAAGAGACTGCAGTCATTTTAATAATATCCAATATCCATTTGTATTACATAAATATATACGTATATATATATATATATATCCCTCGATGGTTACCTATTGGATGTAATCACATACAAGTACATCTGTTTATATTGTATAATATTACACAGTGCCAATGTTATGGGCTAATGTTTGTTTAATCATAAAATAAATTAATAAATAAAAATTTAAAATATACTTGCTTAGTTATTACTCACCAGTCCTATATATTTTATCAGTGTTGATAATATATAAACAAAGCCAAACGTATATCATTAAAATGAGCGTGGAAAATTATTTCTGTTAAAAAGACTAATCGAAATAAAAAAGGTAACGAGCCGCGGGGTGTTGTGGATATCGCTTAAGTGAATTACTTGGATAAAGATTTTTTAGAGTTTTGATTTTATTTTAAATTTGAAAGCAATGATAAGTCAATGCATTCGATAAAACGATTCTGAGCGGAGCTTACTTTTCTCGTAAATATAGTCTAAAGTTACATATTTGGTGAACATTTCAGGTTTCTATGACTATTAGTTTCAAAATTACGAAGAAATAAACAACAATCGATTAAGACGAAATTGCATTTTTAGCGTTTTTGAGTTATATTTTTAGGTGCTTTTGAGAAAATCGAAAAATGACCTCTCTAAAGTACCAACTAGATGCGAATTGCTGCCGGAAACAAACTGTGACCGAAGAGATCGGAGCACTCCTTCTGGTCGAATATCTGTACACAGGATAGAAAAAAAATAAAAAAATAAACATCATTGTAAAAACAGTAGATTCATCGCTCCGCTCAGAATCTAAAAAATAAAAAGGTATAATATACGAGTACTACATAGTGTGTGCAAGTCCCATAATGCTATGGCTAATAATTATGAATATAATTATTATATGACACATTTAATATTAATAATATACAGTAGCGTAGTAACTTTAAAATTTGGACCCGGTTGCTAAAGTTTTGTATTCGGATTTTGGGCTTCCTACTAAAAATTGTTTGCGAGTATTTTTTTCGTCATTACTCATTAAAAAAAGAAATATAATAATATATAGGTACATGTTTTATTAAATAAAAGTGTTGACATAATACATTATTATAACTTAGTGTATATTATATGTATGATGATTATTACTTATACAACCACATAATGTTTATTGTTATACATGTAATGTACAATTAATACCGCATAAAATATAATATAAATGTACTTATTCATCAATCGATAGTTTATAAAGATATTCAGATGTTTTTCTTTGAAAATGAATTTACAAGCCATAAACAGTAAAAGAATATCGTGAAAAGTTATCACGACATTATAACGTCTTAAAATTATAAAAGTCTTGTAATAAAAATCTATAGATAGTTTAGGTTAGATTAGGTTTCATACTTTTATATATATAAAAAAAAAATAATAATATTAATACAACCCACGTCAAAACCAACTAATTTTAAGTCTTTTTGGGCTCGGTGATGGCTGATGAGTGGTGGTGAACGAGAGGG
Organism: Slavum lentiscoides; assembly: GCA_032441835.1. Classification (NCBI taxonomy): domain Eukaryota; kingdom Metazoa; phylum Arthropoda; class Insecta; order Hemiptera; family Aphididae; genus Slavum; species Slavum lentiscoides. Next base: position 13,920,780 of record CM063712.1, on the reverse strand, counting down.
TGATACATCAAATATTATATCGTAATTTTTTTCGATATTTGTATTTTAAAAATTTTTCGTCTCTAATATAAATAAATGATCGATGACGAGTGGTGGGGTCTGATGCGAACAGAGTAGAATTTTTCATCTAAAATAAATTGCTGTACAACGTACACGAGACATTGATATAGAGTATATAGACTATAGGTGCGAAAGAAGGCGGATACTGGAGTTTGTCGCTTTCAATATAATTTGCACGTGCAATTTATTTTCTAAGCCCTTTAAGTCAATGATTAAAAATTAGGGAAAATTATTATATTTATATACATTGATTTGCGCCGTGTGTTTTTCTCGTTGGAATCGATATCTCGCTTATTATTACTTATATATTGTGGATTTTCTGCAGATACCCGATGGAGTTGCAGCAATCGCTATCGGAAAACTTAGTTCTATGAAAGATCCAGTAATTATTATTGGCGGCAATTGTTCAATTCAAGCCTTTGATTACAAAGGTAATGAGATGTTATGGACAGTGACTGGTGATAATGTCAGATCTATTATAGTTATGGATATAGACTTAGATGGATTTAATGAAGTAAATATAATTAGTTGATTAGATAATTTTGTATTATTCATAGACTTAGTTGCAAAATCATAAAAATTACATGACTATCGCGTAATTAGATAATAATCTATCAAGAGTGTATATGAGTTGTCTTCAAACAAGAGGACTTAAAAAGTCAACTAAAGTTCTATCAGTGTTTTTAACATTTTTTTATTAAATTTATTTTTCACATTATTATATTTCAGTTACTTGTTGGTTCTGACGATTATGAAATTAGGGAATTTAAAGATGATATAATTGTGAATGAAATATCTGAAACATCGTCGATTTGTTCGTTATATAGTTTTTCCGTTGGGCGGTTTGCATATGCTTTAGATAATGGAACTGTTGGCGTATACGATAAATTTCGGAGAATATGGAGAGTTAAGGTAAAAATATAAAACTAATATTTTGGAATTTTAATACAGTAATACATTATAAAGAAATAAATAATATAATAATAATTAATACTTATATACATTATCAATGTTTTTAATGTGTGTGTGTGTATATATATATATATATACATAATATAGACGATTTATTATCTGATTAAAAACTATGGATTACCTAAGTGTATATATTACATAAATAATAATTTAATTACAGTTATTTACAATTATTAATATTGAATTTATTTAATAATTTCATATGGTATGTAATTGTATAAATTAATTTTTAGTCAAAAAGTTCGGTGAATTTCTTAGAAAAATATGATTTAGACGGAGATGGAAGAGATGAATTAATAACTGGATGGTCAAATGGGAAGGTAGATGCACGTAATTCTATGACTGGAGAAGTAATTTTTAGAGATATGTTATCTACTAGCGTAGCTGGTATAGTTATTGGAGATTACAGAAGAGCTGGAAAATGTCAAATGATTGTGGTTTCGACTACTGGAGAAGGTATAATAATATTAATAATAATTATAATAATAATATTTTTTTTTTAACAATATTGAATAAAATCAGTAGCGCAATTAGCTATTTTAAGACTTGGGTGTAAATTAAATTTTAGTTTCCCCCATTTTATGTAGGGATACAATCAAATTATAAAAATAAAAAGGAAAACAAACTACGAATATTGTAGGTGAAAGTTTTATAGTAGGTCATTTGAATGGACATTTTAAAGTTTATTATTATACATTTAAAAGCAATGATAAATAATGCGCGAAGTATAGATTAAAATACAAGTTTAGGTTTTAAATACAAAAATTATGATGATCGATTTGTAAATTTGTTAAAAATAATTATAATGTAAAATATATTATTAAGCTTTCATCTATTCAATTTTCAAAATTAAATAATAAAATCCATCATCTCAACAAAGCGCGGCACTGAATGTAAATAATAATTTATATTTAAATAATTATATTTATATATTATAATTATCATTGTCAGTGTCAGATCTACAAATTATGGCACCCGGGGCAGAACATAACTTTACCACTCTTATAAATTACCAAAATATTTTTTATGTAAGTATATCGATAATTTGAAATGCGTGCCCCTTTATGACTTGCGCCCAGTTGCAAGTGCCCTGGATTGTTCCTCCTAGATCTGGTATTGATAATTATTATAGTAGTAATAATAATAATAATAATAATAGATGTCATTAAGTTAAAATAATTTTCTTCTTTTTAGTTAGAGGGTATGATAATACTAGTTTAAAAGTAGAATCTGGTATTCAGACTAATGTTATTCATGACCTCATGCAAAAGAGACAGATACTAATGGCAGAATTAAGTAATTACACAAAAGCTTCTGATGAAGGTCAAGGCATTCCCGTAAGATACGGTTTTGTAATTAAAAATTAAATGAGTAATTAACAATATTTAATCATATAGGGAGACACGCGGCTTATCACCGAAATATCAATTTTAGACGAAATCAATGTATGTATTTTTAAAATTGTATTAATAATAATTGTGTTAGTCATAATTTAGTTATTAAAAATATGTCTATTTATATAGGAACCATGCGTATTACTGACGTTGTCGACTAATAACTCAATGATTATAAAAACAGTCACTGTGTTTTCCGAAGGTATTTTTGATGATGAAACACACGTTGTACACCCTAAAAGAGATAACGTATCGTCTGTGTTAAAAGTTTCCTTATTTCCTCCAAAAGATATATTATTAGACATCCATATTCGAGTAAGTTCATTATTTACTAAATAAAATAAAATTACTGCACTTAATAGATACATTAAATAATAATTCTTCTTTTAGCTCCATATTACTTTTTAAGAGTTTTTGCCACAATTATACTACCTATATCCAGAGGCGAACGCAGGTAAGGGTTTTGGGGGTTCGAACCCCCTCCGAAATGTCTGAGAAAATTTGAAAGTTAACCTGCGATATATATATAAGTTTATATACAGTACCTAATAGTTTTACATTTTTTCAAAAACCCACCCCGAAATTTTTTCCTGCGTTCGCCCTTGCCTATATCCCTCCATTTCTTTCGGTCTTGATTCTTGAACTACTATTCTCTCTATTTGTGTTCTCCTATTCTATCCAGATATCTTTCTACAGTGTTCAGGCATATTTTACGAAGTTGGCCTCAAGATCTCCTCATTGGTTTCTAATTCATTACTGCTCTATAGGCTCTAGTTGTATAAATCAGTGCTCGAATTGGGTAAAATAAATGAGCGTTCTACAGAGAAATTTATTTCAATATAATGTGGGGACTACGCGTATCATCCCCCCAATCACCACTTTCACATAGTAAAAGTCCCTTACCTTAGGTCTCCGTATTATCCGTTCCGTTCGAGTAAAAAAAATAGTTGGGATACACAGATAAAAAAAAGAGGAGCTCCGTTCTCCTGCACACCTCTCGAGTTATAATGATGTCATTCCCATTTATTCTTGTAATTCTTGTTTAAATGTTATTTTTCCCCTTTCTTGTTTTTTTAAAAATTGTAAACGAGACATGAGTTCACATACTGCCCTCCCCATGTTTTATTTTTAAATGTGCTTAACCTTTTTTCCGTATAGTGCTAGTAGTTTTGTGCATAGTCCATAGATACATCGTGTATGTTACCAGACTTGTAAAAATACTTTTATTTTGTACTAGGATATTTATTCCAGTAAATGGGTAAAGAAATGCATAAAAACATATATATTCAGAATATTTATTCGAATATCAACTTTAAAAAGTATTCCAGACATTTTTAGTTTATTGACAGTTCTACAAGTTTATTCGTTTCTCAAATACTGTCTCTATCTAAACTTTACATTGTTAAATTCATAAAAGTACTCGTATATCAAAGTTCGTAGACGATGATGGTCAATGATAACGAACTATTAAAAATATAAAAAATGGCAAAAAAATGTGATAACAAGATTTCTGCAAGCTGCATTTATTGTGATAATTTTGTATTTCTATTAATATTTATTATTATGTTCTGTGATGTACGAGTATAATAGTCTGCCGCTATGATTACATTATATTTTTACAATAATAATTCTTATATGTTATGTCTTGTACGTAATAACGAATTTTATTATATAAAACTTGTTACAATAAAAAGCTATACCTACCTAATAATAATATTGAAAATTACCAAAGAAATAATAATTACGAATATTTTTAAGACTTTGATATGAAAATTAAATAAAAATATGATTTTGTTTAGGCTTTTGTAGGGTCAAGTGTGGATAATGATCAGTTTCACGTATTTGAACTTACGCGACAATTACCAAAATTTTCAATGTATTCATTAGTTCAATATCCAGAAATTGAAGATGTTCCCGTTAGTTATGTTAAATTTCGTTTGGTTGAAAGGGTTCAAAGGGTGAGAATAAATTTTCAATTTTTTGTTCATATAAACTATATTTTAATAATTATTTTCTTCAAGCTGGATTTGTGGTTAAGTCAAAATTTCATAGTGCCCCAAAAAACTCCAGTAAAAACTGATGGTCAAGACTTCTGGAAAATAGCGATAAAGTCATTGAAAGATTCTTCACTTACATGTGTAATATTTGAAACCGAGACGATGTGTATATATTCTGTAAACATAAATTTTACAGCTGATATTGTACAGTCACTAGCGTCGTACCTTAATCTTGACCAAATCGAAGTGAGTTAGAAATTGTTCTAGTCGTTATTATCTATCATTCAATAATATTGATTATTTTTAAATAGTCCTTAGCAGAATTTCCTGAAGTACTTGATGATTTGTGGGAAAATATACAAATGGTGAAGACTTTTCAGCAAAACTCAGTTAAATTAAATGCTTCAATAGCCGACAGTTCTGCTTTATTAAAAACCCTCATTGTACAAGCAGAAGACTTTCGGCTTCTAGATGATATGTATGAATGAAGACTAGTTCATTTTGCTTTTTAATGCTACCTATCTTTATCATAATGATAGTGCTTTTTTTTTTAGGTCAAATATGAAAAAATGTTTGAACGATATCTATCACACCGACAAACAAATGATACAGAACCATCAAGTTACATGTGAAAATCATGAACAATTGTTAATGACATTGAAAAAAATAAATAAAATTATTCAGAATGCTTCGCGACTTAGAAGTATGTGTAAAATTATAATATATTATAATACACAGTAGTATAATAATGGCGGGTAACATTTGCCTCCCTTAAATTTTAACGAGAGGTAATGAATTTTTTATTTCTCCTCCTCCCAAATATTTTATAAGCCTTTTTAATAATAATTGAATATTAGTAATAGACTAAAAGTCTAATACTAAACATTTTCATCTGGTTTATTGATTATAAAATAATCTATGATTTTTTTTTTTATACGATTTATTACACAAGATCTACTCTATCGGTGTTTTTATAATGAGAAGTGTTTTTTGGGGAAGTGAATGGACTGAGGGGCACACGATAATAGTACGCGTATCCGGTTACCAAAATTTACTTTTTAACCACTGTTTTTACCACTTATGATTAACGGCAGTTGTGTATAGTTTATATTATATGACAAATTGGATAGGGTCCCCGAGCAAAATCTGTGAATGCGGTATATACGTGTGTATGTGTGTAAAAAAAACTATGTAACTACGTAAAAAAAAAAAAGATAATATAAAATATATAGCTATATAGATTTGTATTGCTTCATTTGCTTGTAACATATAAAAAAATAAATAATATAAAAATGAAATATTAGCCCATTTAGCTTAATAATACAAACAATAAAAATATAGTCTTCCTGGGGTCAATAATATGTAAATTAATAAAAAAATAAAAATAATTACGAATATTTTTATTATTATTATTATTTTATTATAAATTTATAATTGTACGTTAAATAAAATGTGCGGCATTTTTGATCCAACACAATTTAAAATAATAAGTTCTGTAACCCTTTTGACTCAAATACAGTGCTTGAATTGGGAAAATATTAGTAGGCTGACACAAAAGTGTATTGAAAAATTGCGTTCCGAAAAACGCAAAAAATATCTTATAAACTCGTGAAGGGCTTCGATCCCCGCAACACTCGAACGGTACCATAATTTTCATCGATCATAATACAAGTTATACAACCAATAATAATAATGTTATTATTATTATACATAGTCTCGTTCTAGACATTTCATTTTCATTTCTTTTATATTTTTGTATAAACATATTTGCCTGGCATAAATAATAATTGACGTAGATGGTTCAATACAACTAAAATATGCTCAGAAATTCGAGTTGATATCATTTTCGTTCTGATAACAACGTGTAAAACGATTAAAAAAAAAAAAATGTGTTCCTCACTCGGCGTTACGTATACAAAAATTAAAAGAAGGACTCCCAAAATATATATTTTCTTTCAAAGAAAAGCTATTCCGTTCCCTTATGCCTCTCCCTCCCCCAAAAAAAAAAAATTCGAGCACTGGTCCAATAACAATTTAAATTATAATATGAAAATAACTCACAATTCGTGTACACGAAAACTGGCCAACCGCTATCTATATAAATACATACTAAATAAAATAATTCATCATATAAGCACACGGAAGAATATAAAATAATTGATTATTATCAGAGCCGGATTCGTATAAAATTGTAAAACGCAATTTGGCTATTAGAGCTTAAAAACGACAATGCGAATCTAACTACTCGAATAGCCACTTGAATATAAAACGAGAACTATTCCAGTCACTAAAATACAATAATGCATAAAAAAAAAAAAAAAAAATCACGAGACTCTTTAATGAAACACGATACGTGACAACGATTACGGTTTTCGCACGTAAAAATTTCTATATAAATATATAAGCGATGGGCGATTCACGACGAATTAGCATAAAAACGTGCGCGACGGCGGTTTTTACTCAACAACAAGGGCGTCATCGGACGTTTCAATAATATTATATTTTTAATAATTCTACGACAATTAACAGAAAATGCGTGATTATGTTTTTATTAGCCCCTTCTTCCCTCCCCCCTCCCCCCGTTAACTGTTGCGGTGGTGAGATAAGCTACAGTTTATGGTGACGCACACGTATGATAATCGGTGTGAGCCTATGAAGAATAACGAACATAATAATGCGGTATTTAAATAATTTTGCCCACCCTCCTACTCTCAGTCGTGTGTTCCTTCAACGACGCCACTGCAGCAGTATATAATATATAATACTATTATATATACGGACGGAACCGCATTTTCGCATTTTCCATTAAAATCAGCGTTCCTCTCTTTCCATTCCGAATTCCGATTTCAATCGATTTATATATATAATATATATATATATTATATACGACTATATAATCCGTTTGGATCGAATTATCGTATTGTTTAAGAATACAATTTTCAATAATTCAACGCGTAATACACGGAATATAATTATTTTGTATATCGGCGCGATTCCGTACGCTTTTGTAAACCACGGACCGGCCCTTATTAATTTTCTTCCGAATAACCTTTATTTATTTATTTATTTTTTTTTTTTACAAAATACTTATAAAAAAATCTGTATATGTATATATATATATATATATATAATAAACAATAAATAAATATACATACATATAAATAAATGTATACTTATATATTACTTACGTATTTATTTATATGTATATATATTTATTGTTTATATATATATACATATACAGATTTTTTTATTATTCACGAGTATTAATTTTAATTTTAATTTTTTTACATATCCTTTTTATTAATTTATTTTTTATTTTTTTATTTTATCTATATTTTATTAAAATACTTATGTTATTATATAATCAATGTAACGTCCCCTCTCCCTCGCTCCAGTCGGGGGAGTTTTGTTTATTTTTACGAGGTCTCCGCGGGGACTCGACCTCGGTGTGTAATACTTATATTATTGTAGGAAAGGCTACCTTATGTGGAACAAAACAAATGTTAAAATATCAATGTTTTTTTATTTCTTACCAATGGTGCAATGGTGAGCGAGGTCGGTGGTAAGTAAATGTTTCGCCGGGTTTTGACTTCGAACACTGCCTCTGCTACTGGTCCCGCCACACACTCTCTGTCTTACTCCTCACTACTGACGTCTTTTATAATATGCTCCGTTATTTTTTCGGTCACGACCGAAAAACCCTTAGTCGGCATTTCACTCGCCCCACCATAGGAGCAATGTACGATGTCGCATATGCCAATATGCATATACGCAATCGTTACATCAATATTTTAATTTTTTTTTTTTTCATATCACAAGTCGCGTAAATAGATAATAATAATTTTTTTTTTTTTTAATACTCTTGAGTTTAAGCGGAAAAATTAATATTTTATTTTCATTATATTTATTTAATTTGTATTTATTTAACACGAAAAATTTCTAGACATACGTTTTTGAACATCGACCGTTAATCTTAGTTCAGTGTTTTCCACGTGCGGTTTCGATACTTGTTTTTAATGCAAAACGAGAGCGGTGAACGCTTTTCCGCCGCATAAATAATAGTCGAATTGAAACTTTCAGAACTTCACTTGATATTTCTGGATAATCTTTTCGTAAATGCGACCAGAAATTGTATTTTTAGACTATATACTGTCTGCGGAAATTTCTATATAATTTTACTGTTTTCTTCCCGTTTATTTGACGAATATCAATTATTGCAAAATGTTGCGTCTAATTTAGTATTTACTCGTATCTCTGGAACAGGAGAGTATAACAAGTTTCGATAACTCGATAACTCGGATAAAATACTTTTTAAAAGTATTTGTAATACATATTAGTATTCGAATACTTCGTGACAATAGCGTATTCCCTGTGTATTTTGAATACTTCAAAAAAGTATTCCAAATGATTTTAGAACACTTTTTTTTTCTTACTAGTTTTCAGTAAGTAATACGAATATAAAAAAAAAATAATTATATTATTATTTAATCTAATTCAAATAGTCGTCAGTATGTATTTTGGGTGTTTAATAATTTTTTTTTTTTAAATTCTGTGTTTATAAATTAACACAATAACTAATAATAAATTGGTAATATCCATTAGTTGTGAAATACAACTGCACAATTATAATAAGTGATAACATAGTGTAATCAAACACGCTTGATTATATTTGAATAAGGCTGTGTTCAAACACCAAACATAGCGAGATTAGGTATTGATAAAATAATTGATGTTATTTTAAATATTTAATGCTCATATTTTTTCCCGAAATAATTACTTTTTACATTTAAGTGACAATTTATTATTTTTATGTATAGATACTATTTATAATATTATGATTGGTCTTTAAAATGTATTCGGAATATTGTATTCAGAATAATTTAAAATAGTATTTAAAGTACTATATTGTTTACCCCACACATACAAGTATACAACAATATATATAGGTATAAAAATTGTGTGAAAAAATTTCTGTCTGCGCCGCTGCTGACGATAGATTTGGTAGTAGATTTTTACATTTTTAAAAAATATTTTGTGGATGTAACGTACAATATAGTTGACAATAGAAATAAAAATAACTAGGGATTTGATGTGTAAACGTAGTAAATAACAGGTTCGTGCAGGTGTAGCGATGGCGCAATATAGCAATAATAAATATTATTAAAAAGTAATTAAATAATAATTAGTATAATATTATATTTATGATGTCGCTAATTTTTCTGTGGTTAAATGTTTACATTATTTTTTAAAAGATAAACGTGTGTATGAATATTTAGTTTAAACTTATTTAGATGTATTTTAATTTCTACAAAGACGTTTTGCTCTAGAAATACGAATAGCACTACTGCTTATGCTATTAAAAAAACTTTTATCAAATTTGAATGATTTATAGTCAGTTAAATGTTAATTGTTTGAATTGAAAATTTGTGATGAGTTGTTTTTTAATCATTTAAAAAATATTTATTTTCTTGGTAAGGTATTTGTTTAGTATATATTTTCATATTTTCTAATTGGCGTGTAAAATAACGTTTAAAAACGAAACAAAAATTAAATTCTCAAAAATGGTATAAAACGTTTAACGCAAGCGTTAGGTATAAAAATATAGTTTTTTTTAAAACGATACTTGACGAACAAAAATTAAAATCAAACAATTAAAAACGTTATCCATGCCTGGTTACAAGTAAAATATTGTGAATTATAAATACGTTATATAATATAACATGTTTTATATTTTGTTTCAGTAAATAATAACAAAACTGATATGATAACTACTTATCGGCAAGCCGTGGCATCAGAAAATATGAACGTTTTAAAAAAATTAATAGAATCTGGAAACAAATAGGTTACCTAATAATAATTATAATTTAAATCTTATTAAATTATCTAATTTTAATAAATAATTTAAATCTCGCGAAGAGATTTAATTGAAATTGAAATTATTATTATTATTTTTTAATATTTACCTGTGTAAAAATATAAGAATAAGAAAAATCGTATTAAAAACATTTAGGAATACCAAAAAAAAAAAAAACATTAAAAATAATTATACAGGAAAAAAAATTAGTTTATTATTATTAAGACAAAGATTGTAAATGATTTTGGTTTTTTCTCGTTCTTAAAGATACGTAGAAAATTCAATGCATCAATTAAAAAATACACAATAATTTTTACAAATTACAATTTTCACAACCTATTTATTTGTGAGTAGTAAATTGGATTTTGTTAAAAACCTACGTGTGATTTATTATAACATTATTATTGTTAATGATACGACCTACATACATTGACAAGTAAATAGTAAGTAAATTTGATCAAACTATATCGTATAAAATATTGATTCATATGTTACGTATGAACGTAATTAAATAGTGAAAATTTTGTATGAATTTGTAGTAATTGCGTGTAATTATTATTGTAAATAACAGTTAGTTATAATGATAAAAACGTAACGAAAACAGAATTATACAATAAAGAACAGAGAAACATTTACTTGTACGCTGCAGTGTACAATATGTAATATGATGATTTATAAATATATGTATAAGTATATAAATAGTTATAAGTGAACACATATTATGCTAATCTATATTTTATTAAAATATAAAACTTACAAAACAATGTTAAAATGCGTGCCGTCGATGATAAATAAATAGGGGAAAGGGAAGGGTAAAATTCGTACTTCGTGATTAGAGTTCTGTGTGTGGAGATGGAAATTTTTTCTGTATAGCGAGGTATAGGGTGTGAAACGAATATAACGCCATCGCCACGATCAAAACGAAGCTAGTGACAAATACAGCAGACATAACCGTGTCGCTGATTAGATTCTTTTTCTTTCCAGTCTTCTGAAAGGCGGAGCTACAACCTTCTCCGGACAGCTCTTTAAGACGAATTAATTCGCGCATCATTTTTATTTGTTCTAATTTCTCCTCTGCGCCTGTACATAAACACAATGAAGAAATATTATTAACACACCTGTTATAAGTATTAAAATCCGCGGTATACCAGTGGCGTACATTCAAATTTGTTCTGGGGGGGTTTAAAAAAAATAACCAACACTAAAACCATCCCTTTAAACGGCGCATGAAGGAATTTATGAGTAGGAGCCGATAGTGCACACAATACCTGTGCACCGTTGTAGAGTGTAAAAATTAAAACATGTTATAACGCGCAACGGGCCTTATAATAATATCACAATTTTTTTTTTTTTTGGTCCTGGGGGGGGGTTTGAACCCGAACCCCCCGTATGTACGCCACTGCGGTATACTATCGTAGATCGCATTTATCCGAGATTAAAAATACTCGTATTGTGCAATGTATATTACGTATTATGGATATACGTTTGATCGACTGCAGATTATGACATATTTTTTTTTTTTTACATACATTTAAATTGAAGTTTATGTTGTAGGTCTATTGTTTTTATTGGTCTATTTAACATTTTATCAACGAAAATATCAAATATTTACAGAAGTTTCTATAAACAAGCAAATATAAAATAAAAATAAATTGCGAAAATAATATTTTAATGAGTATATGTTATTTATTTGTCGGTAAATTAATTAATACAAAACATCGAATTATACGGGAATGAGTTCGCGATTATATAAAAATGTCGATTCACCAACGCCATCGGTGAGTATAATTTTACACTTATAAAAATATCCAAAACAATCGCAGGGATAACGTTAATTGTATTTTTAATTTTTAACCAATAAAATTATGTAAATTGTACGAATTTATAGCTCTATTTATTATAAAATATTTAGACGTAAATAAACGTGCTTGTTTAAGATGTATTATTTCCTATAATAAAACCTCCTGTGCGTGTTCCTAACCGTAGTATACAGCCTATACAATAACGGTAGGCAGTAGAAATTAAAATAATATCATACACTTAAATACCTACGCATTCTTTTTACTATTATAATATATAGTTAACACATATATAATATAAAATAATCTAAAAAATATATTTGAGTTTCTTAAGGAATAGAATACTCATATTAAACCGTATATGGCGATACAGAGCTAGGTCACCTATATTTCAAATGTCTAAAACACGTTTCATAAAATTATCAGTTCGGATTATTTTTTTTTTCAAATTTTATTTCACAAACGTATATTTTTTGTATCTCGTTTTAAAATTCTCATTCGTTTTACCAATACAGTACAATTTATTATAAATATAGATACACTGAAGTTTGTAAATTCTTATATATATTTCTTAATTTTTCATACAATAATTTTTGACTTGATTGTGTATTTATGTACATGTACATATATTTTTTTTTCATATATATAAATTTATAATATGTATTATATTTTTTCTAATATTCAGTGCCGTCCTAACCATCAATAATGCCCTAGGGCACTAATATTTGACGCCCCCCCCCCAAAAAAAATGTACAACTAACGTAATATCTAATTACATAATTTTATATATTTTAATAGTAAATATACACTCATCCTCGAAATCATCATATAGATACAAGGGAAATTAATATCTAAAATAAAACAACACATTTTTTCTTTTTGTCATTCATTTTTTTGACGCCCCCTGCATTCATAATACTTTGGACGCCCTAGGGCACTTGCCCCATTCCCCCAATTGGGACGGCTATGCTAATATTGGAATATAATTGACTTACTCTGTATATTAAATTGTTTTATTTTAAATAATAATAATAATTTACGCGTCTATACACGAACGAACGTAATGTTATAAAAATTTATTTTTCAGTCGACTTACTCATCCCGTCGATGTCTAAAGATGTTGTTTTTGACATTTTGATAAATAAAAGAAACAAATAACAATAATTATTATTAATTTTATCGCAATTATTTTAGGTTTTAATACAACAGAGAGCTTTTTCGTCACAGGACGTATATCCCTCGTATTGATTTTTATCCAGGGCTACCATAGTTACACTAAGGATGCTGAAAAGATGATATAAAGGCACACTGCGCATCAAGCGGTACTCCGGGCCCGTGATTACAGTGAAACACCGCACCAATATTTTACTCTCGCTGAATCAAGCGGGAGCGAGTACGCCAGAAAAATTCAAAAGAAAATTCAAAAGAAAAATTCAAAAATTAAAGAAAACGTAAAGTTTTCCCAAATATAATTTAATTGTGATTGGAAAAAAAATGCGATTACCGTGAAATTTTGTTATTTGATGATGTATAATCATGTCTATTGACAAAAAAAAAAAAAAAATCTTCAAAAATTTTTCGAACATTTTTCTTGATTAAAACGCAGCTATATCATAATAAATAGATGAATAAATTATTAATTTTTTTTCCCATTTTCTTTTCAATTTTTCAGCCCTTTCATTTTGACGACAACAATGTATATAGTTACTAGCTAACAATTTCCTATCCTATCAATTTTCCTTCGCTTCTCCATTCATCCGCACCAAAATTTTCTTTGCCATATAAATCCGTTATTATAATTTCTTCCTGACTGAAGGATTTTTGTTATAACAAATTTCGTTGTTGTGTTTTTTTTTATTATTATTATTATATTAATTATAGTTTATATTTTCATCAGACCCATTAATCGTTGTAGTTAATTTAAGTTATATTTCTAACTGTCGAGTTTTATAAAAATCCGTTCACTCGAATGACAAAAGCCTAGCTAATTATTATACGATTACTACCCCACGTCGTGAATCATAATATAAAAGTACTGAAAAATTGATTTTCAATATTGTGTAGCAAGTTTTTCCAAATACACAAAATAAATTCAACATGTGTTTTAAAATAAAATTTGTTTAAATATATATATACATATATAGGTATAGGTATAGGTATTATTACTATAATATATTAATATTATAAGTAGATATTTCTTAAGAAAATAGTCGTGTATAATTAAATAATTTGCCATTTGTGATATGACAAATATTTTATACCATTTCACGTGGAAAAAATTTCAAATATCCAATTGTATAATCTATATTCTTGTGTTAAAATTTGATTACCTTTGCAAATCTTTTCGGTAAACTTTTGTGTCGTTCTCAGTAGGTACCTATTGCAGGACGTAGTGCTTACAACCCCCGAGCAGTAGCGTATTTTTTCCACGGGAGGGTATATACAAATATTAACAGATATTTTTATTGCATTTATTATACTGCACATATATATTGATATTATTATATACGCGTTGTATGTAAACAGACATTTGTCATTTTTGTACAAAATTTGATTTATTTATTTATTTTTTCAAAATTGGATTTAATATTATTCATTTTCGTTCATACAATTATTAAAATATTGTTTTGAATAACCTCCCGGGGGGATATGATCCCAATCCCCCCCCCCATAAATACGCCACTGCCTCCGAGTGTTCAACATTTTAGACTTTTATGTTTCGTGTACCTACTCAGTTTATATCGGCAATTAAAATTTGAAACTACACAAATTTATTACTATATCTATTACATATTATGTACGCTAAGATTTAAAACAAGCTTGAATTTAGGTATACGTAAGTACTTTATAATATTTATGAAAGTTAATAGAAAACAAAATATCCTAGCGCCGAACCCGATTTGAAATTCTAGTCTATATAATGTACCTACAGGTAACTTATTTTGTTTCAAATTATGAGCGATGTCATGGAAACCAGCTTGTGTTCAAACGATTTCGTAATTTATCATAAGCAATGTTATCTGTAGCTCACAAATTCACAAATCAGAATTTAAAACTATGCGAAAAATTAGTAAATACGCGGCTCATAATTTTTCAGCCGAATGATTAGATTTTCTATGGGTTCGATGTTGACGACAGAATTTTATACGTTCGATTATGTTCCACTCAGTAACGGATCTAGAGGTCATGTAAGGGGAGGGCGAATTTTTAAAAATTTGTGTTAAGTACTTTAAAAGAGTAACAGTATTAATTTTTCCTTATATTTTTTCATTTATCAACACTATGTAAATATACTTACAGCTACCATTTGAATTTTAATATACTTACATACGAGGCGCCGAACGTTATGTTTAGCCGGTTCAATTTAGAGGTGTGTGGCTGTGTGGGTCAGTGGTTCGCATCATTCGCAATTTAAACACCTTTTTTCTTTTTTTGCTTATTTATTGTTTTTAAAGTGAATTTTTCTAGATTTTTGAGGAAATTTATACCAATGATATTTTTTTAAGGTGTAGTCTTTAGGTAATTTTTTTTGAGGTGGTTTGGTGTATTATTTTAGATATTTGAACCAGTTGACAAAATATACTTCGGAATCGGCGTTACATGGGTATCCAGTGGTCGAAGTGGCTCAAAATAAAAGGGCGGATGGAAGCAGTGTAATCATTTTAAATTTTGAAAAGGGAGGCAAAGTTGTAAACGGTTCATATTGTTGAAAAATATTTTTTTACCAAAAAGCTAAAATAACAACTACAAATTATAAAAAAATAGATATTTAAAAATCCTATAGAGGGATGAATAATTTTAAACAAAATAAGTGGAGGGGGGATGGCATCCTATCATATCCCCTCACGTCGACCACTGTAAGTACCTAAATATTATAGTTTAGTATGCATTCTACAAATATATTTTATACATAATAACTACAAAAACGTCATGTCAAGATCTTACCTGCACATGTTGACAACATACTAAATTTGTACATCATTAGTGAATTTAAAATTTAATAATAAAAGATGGATAAAATATAAACAATAAATATAAATAATGTTTAATGATTCGAAATCATTATTTATTTTTATATAATTAAATCAATATTGCTTTTGTTTTTCTTTCGCAAACCCGTTGTTAATAATGTCATCCACACTCAAAATTATGTCTTTAACAAAATTTGTTATTTATGTATTTTTCCAAATTTTTGTCGAAATTTTGTAAATGCGGGAATAAAAGAAAAGCACGATCAAAGGGGGCGATCGCCCTATCCCTCCCTTAAATCTGCCACTGGACTCCCACTCATAGACACGCATAAAGTGCATATACTATACTAAAAGTTTATATACCATAATATTATATTGATGCTATAAAGTATAGACAGTGGTCGAAGTGGATCAAAATAAGTGAGGGGATGGAAGCAGTGTCGTCATTTCAAGTTTTGAAAGGGAGGGGGGAGCAAAGTTTTGAAAGGTCCACATTGTTGAAAAATAAACAAAAAAACAAAGTATTTTTTTAACAAAAGGATCTAACACCGTCCGTATTAAACTTAATAGTGAACTATATTTTTATGATTAAGTGACGTTTAGATTTACAGAATGTTAAAATTTTAGAAAACAAATTAGTTCTTATAAAGCAAAAAAAAAAACGATTCAAAGATATTTTTCTGTAAAAATTAGGCAACATAACAACAACAAATTATAAAAAAAAAAATTTTTAAATCCAAGAGGGATGAATAATTTTAAATAAAATAAGTGGGGTGTTGAAATGTGCTAACTAAAAAAAGTAGAGGGATGGTATCCCTTCATATTCCCCCCACTTCGATCACTGGCTATAGAATATAGATGAAACGATTTATTTTTACAGGTAGGTATATGGAAAATTAAAATACGATAAAATGTTATCAAGGAACTAATATTATCAGATTACCTATCTTATCGTCCATTCAATGAACGAACTATAGTGAAAAAATATAAAATTGAAAAAAACATTTCGTTTCATTTCCTGTCTGAAGTACCTGTGTTTTCCTTTTTTTCTTTTTCTCTGATGGTTTAATGTAATTCCAAATGAGAATCATTCAACGTTTTTCATTAGCTAATTAAATTAATTTTATTGTTAATTCATGCACTTACTTGTATATGATAATGAATTGTCTTCATACGTTGTTATTATTGACTGTTTGTGCAATAGCATACGGTTAGACTCTATTATTTTATGTCACTATTAACCATTTAATGTTCGCTAAAACTTAATCTGATATGTTTCAGCTGAATTTGAAGAAAATGTTCACATAGATGATAGTAAATTTGGACCATTAGAACCGCCAGATTCTCCAAAAAATGTTACAGCTATGCCGCAAGTTACTGACTTCACTGATATTCTAGCAATTAGTAATGCCATTAAAAGCTTTCAGGTAAAATATTTTTTTCATTTCGTAAACTTATGAATATTAATAGGTATTAAAAAAAAAAAAAAAAATGTTTAGAAAAAATTGGAAAAAGAACATAACTACTTGCCGGCTATGCAAGCATATTTAACTACAAGCACCGCTAGTAATGGTGGGAAAGATTTTAAATTGAGTACATTTTTATCGTCGGTATTATACGCTGAACTTGTTACTGATAATACAAATACCAGTCAGCCGTCCATCAACGAACCTTTGGCGAATGTTACAGCTGCCAACAGTTCGAGGATTGTAAATTGCACTAATTTCATACCTTTAAATCAGACTGAGATTTCAGTTGAGGTTAGTTGTTTTTTTTATTATTTTAAACATTTTAACATACAAATGAGGTAATAGGTACCTTACTTTACTTGGTAGTATTGAACTTGTTGTAGTGATAACTTTTTTCCTCATAAATAGACTTTAAAAGGCTTGGACTTTATAAAACGTTTATGTTCTGTGTTTAAATCTTTATATCGTGTTTTGATGAGGCTTCTTCTCAAATGCAGTTTTGTCATTTGGCATTGATATTCAATTGTTGACTCTCAATAACTAGAACGAGTTCAAATTCTCGAATTAACTTTGTAGCTTATATCTGTAAAATTGAATGCCCCTCCTCATCCTCTACATGATATAACCCTATTTCTACTAAGTTGGGTTTATCATCATTAGCAGATCGGAGATAGGAATTATATTTCATTTTTCATAAACTTCTCAGTGGGCAGATAGATTCTTCTACTGTCTACTCTCCTTTCTAAATTAAATTTTATGTACTTTTACATACTTCATGAACTCGTAATTTTTTCTGGATCAGTTAGAGCAAGAAAAATTATTTCTCAAACAAGCCTTACTCAGTGCGTAGCAAACCCAAATGTTTCTTTTAGTTCTAAATTATATACCTATTGTTTTTGAACTAGTTAATATTTTAATTTTATACATTTAATTTATGTACATTGTTTTGAGTATTCATATGTTAGTAAATAACTTATTTAAAATTAACAAATTATATTGTTGAAAACATTATAAATTATTCATTGATCTTTAAATTAATACAAAGGTATGGAAAAATAAGGCATCTTTTTGTAAACATACATTAAATACATTTTTATTAGCTGTTATGTCTTATGTGTTTATTATGAAAACATTTCTAAAAATACGTTCTGTAGTCAGTAACTCAACATGATTTATGCGCCTGTTAATATTTACAAGTGATATAAGTTATAACCAATTGTATCAATAGGTTGCAAATAAAGTGACATAATTTTAACAATTACATCACCAATAATTTGATAATTCTACATTTAATATTTGTAAATGTAAATTAATGTTTTTAAAAATTGAAATTCGATTCTGTCTGACACATTTATTTATGAATTTAACATTTCAATATTTTAATTATAAAATTGAAATTGTTTGTTACTTTTAGGTTGTTAATTCAACACGACTTGGTTATGTCTTAAAATCAGATCCTGAAGTAACTAATCGCCGTATGTCTGGTATTTGTTCATTAGTGTTGTTTTACGCTAGATCATGTCAGTTCAGCACTTTAGCTGCACCTCACTTCAATGTACTTCCAAGAATATTTCCTCAAATTAAAATGGTAGCTTTTAATGCGATATCTGAGCAAAGGTAAAAACGTTGTTTAATAAAAATGTACATTTAACACACGACAACTTAAAAATATTAATTAAACTAAATTTGTATTTCAATTAGATTCAACACAATGTACGGTATAACTGGAGTACCATCATTAGTTCTGTTTCATAATGGTAAACCTATAGCCAAATACAATGGTTCGGATTATACACTTTACGAATTTACTAAATTTGTTATTAGACACACAGGTACGCATAATAATTTATAACTGAATTCTGTTTACTTTTGTGATTGTATACTAAGCAGTGAATACCTGTCTCTAAAGAACATTCTATGAAAATAATAATTCTAACATGTACTTATTGAAAAGAGCTTTAGCTTTAGCTACATGGTAATATAATATGATATGTTAACTATTTAATTTTGGTAAATAAACAGTTCATTTTATGTATCAGGACTGTACTTTATAATGGTTCTAATTGAACCTTGCAGAGGCTACATTTTGAACTTTACACGCAATACTTACTCGTATTTTGGTTTAAAAATAAAAATAAAACCTAATTTATGATTTGTAATATTCAGTTGTATTTATTTATTATATTCAAACAAAATATTATTTATTAGAAACATTAAAGATTAAATATTATTAAAAAAAATTAAGAACAGTGATTTAATACAATTTTTGTATTGTTTAATTAGTTAATAAATATGTATTGGCATTTTCAAATTTGCAGTATAGTGTTTAAATATTCATCATTTAAGTATTACTAACAGTATTTATTTTTTATACTTGAGAATAGAAAATGTCTGTTTATAGATATGCATTACTAATAAAATATATTGTTCGATTTTTTGGGAAAATTATTTAATTTTCTTAAATTCAAATGGGGGATTGTAGAATGACTGTCATAACATTGAGATCAATTATAGATGCTCCATAAAAATCATTTAAAAAAAAAAATTCTTTGAAATTCATTTGTATATTACAAATGTAAAGTTATTTTTAAATTGTAATTAATAATGTCTGCGTTGTGATAAAAATTATTTATTGTTTAACATTACTTTTAATTTGTTAAGTCAATTTTTTTCCTTAATATTTTTGATCAAAATTTGAAATTTGATAATACAAATTTAACAATTTTTCATGGGCTGAAATAAAAATCCTGGCAGACTGTAGATTGTTAAATTCTATTTTAGATGATTCTTTTTTTTGATGTTTTAGTTATGTGTCCGTTTGTATTCTATTTTAATTTAAAATGTACCATAAATTAATTCATTGATTAAGAATTCAAAATTTAAATTAAAAAAAAAATTTTTTTTCAAGTTTAAGTTGTGCTGCTGCAGCATCTGGGCCATTGGGTGATTGATCTCGGTGTCTTGGTATCTTGGTTATATACAAATTTTGTTTTATATTTTATAGTACATTGCACGTAAAAGTGTATTATAATATAATATATTTTCAACATTTTATGTTCACCATAAAAATTGTCAAAATTAATTAAAAATAATTTTTAACTTATACAATAATATACCTAATTAATTATTGGAATTTTCAAGTTTTATCAGATATATATATATGTATGTATATATAAATTGTCTTTCTAAAGAATTAGTTCTCTTCATTTTTGTGACAAAGCACTTTTTACTCTATAAAATATATATATATATATATATAGAAATCTAATATATTTGTCTAAAAAAACTTATGCTGATTCTAGTAAATATGATATTGATAAATATTTGATTATTATTAATTTATTATAAATTTTAATCATAATAAACTTTTCGATAATTTATTAATTCTTTTATTTTTTATACTGTTATTATATAGATCTCATTCCAAACGAAAAAGTAGAAATCTCTGTAACAGATTTTGTGAAACCGGTTCCTGGATTTGGAAATCGCGATTATGACTATTCACTGTGGCTTGCATGGTTCGTAATTATATTTTGGATGTTAGTTTTTGTTAGAAGTATGAATTTCTGGAGAAGGCTTGTGGAAGATATTAAGAACATTTGGCGTGAAGCCGAAGCACAGCATGAACATGCTGATTGAATTAGTATAAATATTTCCTATGTTGTATTGTTTTAATTTCTTTTTCACTATTTGTTAATAATTTTAAGTAACTTGAAATTAAAAAAAATTTTTTTCTATCAAGAGTGTTATTCTCTTAGTTTGGGAACCATTTGATCAAGATATTTATAAAATATGTTAAAAATAGACAATAGTGTATAAATGTGCAGACGGTCGCAGGCTATGGGTTGCACATTTTTTTTTTTAACAGTTTATTGACATAAAACATGGCGAAGTGTGATAAACTAAACTCTAAAAATCTGTTTCTTAATTGTTACTGTGCAATTTGTGGTGTTGCTGCAAATAATAAATGTGCAGCATGTTCATTGGTTGTATATTGTTCTAAAGAACATCAAAAGGCTCATTGGAAAAAACATAAAAATGAATGTGTACCTTATGAGGTAAATTAAAATTGTTAATTATATTACACATTTAAATAAATATATATAAAATATATTTATTATGTTTCAGTTACAAACAAACAGTGAATTAGGTCGTTATTTGGTAGCTAAACGTACTGTTAATCTTTGTGACATTATAATCCAAGAAGAGCCATTAGTTTTGGGCCCTAAATTTCCGAATTCAGAATCCGTATGTATTAAATGTTTACAGTGTTTAAAGAGATCACAGTCCACAGTTGAATCTTTGTGCGCAAAATGTTTATGGCCCATCTGTGGTACTGAATGTGTAACGTCAATAGATCCCAATATTCATGGTGAAGAATGCAAAATATTGGCTACTGGAGCTGATAAAATCGCTGAGACAAATGATTATTTGTATGATGCATTAACTCCTTTAAGGTGTATTTTATTACAAGTGACAGACAAAAAGAAATGGGACCAGTTAATGGAATTGCAGTCCCATATGGAATACAGAGGCGTCGACTCTGTAGTGTATGAGTATGTAAATGTAACACGTAAAGTAGACTGTCCAGATGACTAATCTTTGTATTGACACATATTATTACTGTTGGTATTGTTTTAGGGAGATTAATACAATTTCCGAATATCTAAAAAAGAACTACTTGAGTGGAGAAGAATTTGAAGCATCATCAGAAGACCTTATACACAAAGTATGTGGTATTTTGGACGTGAATGCTTTAGTTGTTCAAATAGGCGGAACAGAGTTAACAGGCATATATCCTACTGTAAGCATAATAGAGCACAATTGTTTACCAAATACTAACCTGTCGTTTAATAAATTTGGACATGTTTGTGCCAGTGCTGCTCGGAAAATAGCCAAGTGAATACAATTAAAATTTTAAAATATGCAATTTAAAGTCTTAAATAGTAAATTACTTATGAACATTGACAATAATAGGGGTGAACATTTAAGTATCATGTACACACATGCACTATGGGGCACTCGAGAAAGAAGAGCTCACCTTATGTCAACAAAATATTTTGAATGTAATTGTAAAAGATGTTCCGATGCTACAGAACTTGGTACTCATTTTAGTACAGTTGTGTGCAACGTAAGTTTCACATTTAAAATATATCTTTGTTTTAATAGTTGTATATACATAAACGTCCTAATGTCTGATATTTAAATATTTGTTAAGCCAGTGAGAAATTTAAATTAATTACCTACATACGCGTAATTAATAATTTTATTAAATAAATCTATACGTTTTTAGGTGAAAGATTTTTGCAAAGGGAATCTAACACCAATAAATTCATTAGATGATTGTAGCGAATGGGAATGTGATAGGTGTCCAAATACTGTTTCATCGGATAAAATTGATGCAATTTTAACTGATTTAAATCGCATTGTTGATAAAGCTCTTCAAGTATGTACCTATGTTAGAATTTTATTTAGATTACAGGTTTTTGGTAATAGTATTTTTATTTCTTCTACCTTTGTTTGATGCACTAACAACATGAAATTCATTATCTCTGTGATATTGATTTTAGAATCCAAGTATAAATTCACTAGAAAATGCTCTTTCAAAATTAAAAAAGCATCTTCATTCGAATCATTATTTATGTTTCAACGTAAAACATACATTGATACAGCTGTATGGCCATTCGATGGGTTATAAACATTCAATGCTTACTGAAGATTTATTGAAAAGGAAATTAAGTACGATGTCATGCTAAAATAATAAATATACCTATTTAACAAATAAAATGTGTATTATTGTTATTTTATAGAATTATGCAGAGACATGTTTTTTATATTAAACATTATAGATCCATTAAATATACGGTTAAACATTTACACTTCAATGGTATTATATGAACTTCATTTGACGTTGTTAGAATCGGCTACAAGAATAACAGAAAAAACTGCCGAAAGTAAAGGAATGCGTGATGAAGCTAATGTCATATTTTCTAAAGTATTAGACATGCTTAAAAATGAGCCTGAAGGTTCTCCGGGTTATAAGTTACTACAAACTTACAAACTTAGTATTTCATAGTAATGTATGTAACATAATTCAGGATCACATTTGTCGTGTTATACTAGCTGTTTCGTTGAAAACTCAGTAGATATATAATAGGTACAAAATAAATTATTTTTCTATTTTTTTTTTTTTTTTTTATTACATTTCAACTACTAGTAATAACTAACACTCATAGATTAGGTACTGTAATTTCTAAAAGTAAATTAGAAATCAATATATATTAGGTATATATTAATATGACGTTATGATATATTGACATATTATGTACATTTGTTTCTAATCAATTGTTAACACTAATATTATTAATAACAATAATAATAATGGTTTTGATTCCACAATTTTGTTTATATACTTTTTCCACAAACTACATAATATATGTGTATACATTTATTATATGTACACGTGATAATATTTCATCGACATTAAAGATCAATATTTATTATTTTATTAAATAAATATTAATTTTTAAATAATAATAAAAATAATTACATTTTACATAAATCAAATATCAAAAAGTAAAGTTATATATCGTTTTTAATTCATGTGTCTACGCACCGATCTTTCTGTATTAAAAATAAATAAATAAAAAATAGACTTAAAAGTTAATTTACATAATTTAGATAAACACTAAACATTATTATACATTAAAAATAATAACAATAATAATATATGAATGTCGTGGGTACAAGTAAATACCAAAATTACTTTTTAATTTCAGTTTACTTTTAAAATCGCAGTGGTAAACATTGTGCCTTTTTGGTAGTTAGTTGGGTTTCGTGAGATAAATTCGAAAAGTCTATTGGTTATTACAATGTATGTAATAAATGTTAATATATGTATGTATTACGATGAAATAATTAAAATTTGTCCAATAAAACTGGATTTTATATAATTGACTAAGATATTATTATCAAGTATCGAACACCGTGGCTTTACCAATTATTAACAAATTCTGTTTGATTTTAAAACACACAAAATCCTTTAAAATTTGCGTGCACGTAGTGTAGGTATATCATTTTCAATAGTTGAATTACCATTGAAGTAACTAAATTAGGTAACAAGTATTTTGTTAATAAATAAATAAATGATCAAATGGCGATAGTCAGACAATTTTTAAGTACAAATACCTAGTGAATTGTAACATTACAGAAAAAAAGAAAAGAAAAAGAAAATCAATTTTCTATAAAACATTAACATTGTACTCCGGATTGGGTTAGGAGTTTTTGAAATCAATCCTTATAACGTATTTTACGTACACAAAAATCAGTTTTTAAACCGTTGAAAATGTCCACCTAATATTCATAATCGTGTCTATGGGGCATTGGACACTTGTCAATAGGCATTCAAATACTAAATGATTATATAAACCGTTCTGATGGTATTATGGTTGATTTTTTTGTACAGTTTTACACTTATAAAAGCTAGACAAAACACAAAAATTTGATCGCTTAAAATGAATCAAATTTAATTTGGAAAAAGATTTGAACTCATTAGCCTCTTTTTTAGGATACTGTGGAATCGATTTTTGATCTGTGCTAAAAACTGTTTTAATTATTTTACTGTAGTGTTAAGTAAAAACAAACTCCCACAATAATCTGGAAAAGTCTAAGTCTAAGAGTTCAAATCTTTTAGTTCTAAAAGGATACAAAAAAAATACACATTTTTCAAACGCCTTAAGATAAAATCTGTTAGACGTATACTTATTAAGTATTCCTTAAAAATTTAAAATATATTCTTTAAACTCTGACTCAAGAAGTTGATATCAGAAGGATTCAATAGTCAAGTCCATAATGCTTAAAACGACTCAATGATTCGTTCGTAGCAAAATGCACGTGACACAAAACTGCTGTCTTATTACGCAGTACCAAAATCGATTATTATCTAAAAGACAATATTAGAAAACGGATAAAATCTGCTGTAATCGCAATGCGAAAAAATGTATTGATGCAGTGTCGGGATTTTACCTCCCGTTTCTCAAAGATGATAATCAATTACTATTACTCATATATACATATATTTTAAAATCAATAATTATTTTAAGACTGTTTTATAAAAATCACTAATTTAATAATTGTAGGAAATATGCATTTATTTTAATGAACATATAAAGAAAAAAAAAATTTTCGTCCAAATATTTTGCATAATTTCATAAAAAAATGTTTGTCACAAATATACCATATAATGTTAATATTATGTATACACTATACACCATAGAATTTTCAATTATGAAGAATTCTACACATTTTAAGGTTGATTTGATTTGATGTCTAAATGGATTTAAACTAAACAATAAAAATGCATTTTTGTAGAAAAATGTTTAAAATTACATGTTTATATATATATAAAAAAAAAAACCATATAAATAATTATAACAAGTAAAAGTATATCAATTTTAATATTCGAATAATGATGAACAAGTACAACTTTGTACTTATTACCCCAAAAATAGTTGACACAAATTTAATAAATTAAGAAATACAAATTGGTTGGTCGATTTACATTTTACATTATAATTCATCGTGATCAGTTTCTGTTACAGGCGCCGAGGACTTTTCACTATGATTTATACAAACGGCCGGTACAACGAAATCCATAGCATATTCACAACGGTTAGGTTCTGTTGCCGATATCAATGCTGGCTCTAAGCCACAATTTAAACGTACCTGTTTTCAACAATATTTTACTTAAATATTTTCAAACATGAATAGAATTTGACTGAATGTTAATAAAAATATTCTTACGTGTGTGGAACGTTGAGGACCATTCCAACAGTGTTGTCCTCTGTCATATAACATGGTGCGGTATTTTGGTTCGCCAATCCAACTATTCCAAACGCCCAGTCTTACTTCAGAGCCACCATTTTTTGACCGTTGAGTTATCTACCGTAGTGAATGGAAAAATGTTTATTTTGGAACAATAAATGTACACAATTATAATAAAACTCATACTTGATCAAAAAGACATAATTTGTATATGTATTCACGGTCAGATAGTTCATAACATTCTCCATCTAAAGCTGCAAACTCGT
The DNA here is from genome assembly GCA_032441835.1 of Slavum lentiscoides. NCBI lineage: Eukaryota > Metazoa > Arthropoda > Insecta > Hemiptera > Aphididae > Slavum > Slavum lentiscoides. The sequence goes on along the minus strand of CM063712.1, from coordinate 13,894,175 downwards.
CTTCCGGACCAAAATCCTTATTGAGAGATTCTTGCAAATGGGTTATTTCTCGCTGGGAATCTCTAAATTTTCTATCCGCTTCTTCAAACGTTTCGCGTGCTTTTTTAGCTTCTAAAATTAAAATTTGATATGATGATCATTAAAGAATATTATTATGTTTATTGAACCATATAATATAAAAGACGCAATAAAAAAATCAATTATAATTGTTGTCAATAGTGTTTAGAAATTTTAGTCCTTATGTAGTGTTTATTTATTAGTTTTGCAATTCCTATCAATATAAAACATTTCAGTATTTAGATTAATATATTAATTATGAAAGATAAAATTAAATTTTAATTATATTATCTTAAAAGCCAGAAAAAAAATATATTAGCCATAATTTAGAAATTATTTATTGAATATAAAACTGATTGATTAATTTCAAAGCTAATTTAAGCTCAAAACAATTTATCAATAAGAATTACATCCTAAGAAATAAAATTAGTTTAAAATACTATAAAAAATAATTATAGTGTTTATCGCATTCGTGATGGATGACTGTATACCGCATGCTTGTCTATTAATATTTATTAATATTTGAGTGAGGGAAATAGTGCTTCGAAACGTTCAACGCCATCAGTCGCTTGTGCAAAACGAGTTCCTTCTCTCGTGAACCTTAGTACGGTATCATAGTAGTACGTAAAAATTTAAATTTTTCAAATTATTAAATATCATTTATCAATTACCTTCCACTATTAATTTCGTTTCATCATCGTATTGTGATTCATCAAGTACTTCGGATTCTGTATATTTAACTTCATCATCTCCTGGCTCATTTTCATCTTCATTTTCATCCTGATCCTCTGTCTCTTCAGCTTGTTTATCATTTTCTTCTCCAGTAGGATCTTCGGTTTCTTTTACACTTATGGATTGAGCGAATATCAATTGTTTCAAACGACTCCAACTACTTGACATAAATTCTTCTAAACTAATTTCTTTTTTGTTTTCCATAAAGTACTGAAAATAATAATTTGTTTTTACATAACTTAAAAAAAAAAAATTTAGTACTTAAAACAGTGACCAAAAAGATTAAAATTTTTTTTCCATGTTATATACTAATTTATTACCTTGTTTAATATGTGTCTGGCTAACATATGCACAACATAAACAGTTTACAATTCAAATAATCGAGTGTTTTCAATTTTAACGTCAGATTAAATTTACTTAATATCAAATTTAAAGAAATGAATACATTATCTGCGATTTCGACTTGTCCGTTACTTTTATTTTAAAATGAGATAAATGTATTTCTAATACAATTTTTATATTTATCTTTTTATAGTTCCCTTTACAATTTAGAAAATTAAAATAATGACAAAATATTATTACGATTGTTTTTATTTTTAAATCTGATAATAAGACAATTTTTTTTTCAAGTTAGAAAATAAAATAGTACGACAATTACTTCAAATGATACAGACATCAACTTAGCGTAGTGTTTTTTTTTTATATAAAAATGTTTTGATAAACTCAAATATTTGTTTTTAAAATTACTTACATCTTTCTCATCTTGTGAAACTATACCATCTTTATTTTGATCAAAAGTACTGTAAGTATTTACTTCTTCTTCTTCAATTCTAAATAATAATATAACAATAAAATTATTATTTCAATATTAATGTTTGATTTAAATTTAAAACCATACTTGTTATTTTTATTTGTATCTATTTCATTAAATATTTCAAAAGCTTCGTTTTGTTGTTCAATCTTTTCTCGTTCGTTTTCTTGTCTTTTTTTCTCATCGTTCATTATTTTATATTTTTCTAACGCAGATTTTTCAATTTCATCTGCTGTTTCTTTAGCACGTAGCGTGCTGTTTCTAGCTAGTTCAATATCTCTTTGTTCTTCAAAAAGTTTAGCGATTCTATTCTGCAAAATAAAATAAAATACACAATTTTCAATTGAATACTCGTAAAGAATTATGCCACAAAACATTTATTGTTTTAATTAAAACCGTAATTAAGTTAATAATAAATAAATAAAAAAAAAAATAGAACATCTTTTTTTTCTTTTTAAAATAATAGTTAACCTGTTTTTCTTGCCGAAGTTCCTTTCCTTTAGCAATTAACTGAGCACGTATTTCATAACCAGCTGTATATATTTTTTGAACCCTTTCAGCTTCTTCTCTTGCTGCGCGACCAAGTTCTTCACATGTATTCTCACATGTATCTTTTTTCACATTTGCCCATTCATCAGAGCCATCACAACAATCTATATTGAACAAGTAATTTTATAAACCGGTCACACCAGTTAAACTAGTAAGTACCATATATGATTTCATACGCAACATTTATATTTTGAGTTGATTCAAATAATTTAATTTATTTTATAATAAAATAGCACAAAGTCAACGTAATTTTTTTTTTTCATGCGTAAGTGGTGTTACATTACTTGAACATTATATAATAATCATGTAAAACCACAGTGAATCTAAACAATTAATCTAATTTAATAAGTAATAATTAAAATTGTGCATTTTGTAAAGGGTACAGTGAATTTAGTAAATTCTCAAAACAAACAACAAATTTCTACTGGTAAAAATCATATAGTACCTACAGCTATCAATTAAAAAAACGAATTAAGTATAATATTTGTACCACAAATTCCATCATTTACTCGTGATGATGGTATAACAAGAGCTGTGTGTCCAGCATTGGTACAATGAAATGTACCATTTGGACAAGCCGAAGTGCCGGGCTCGTCACTAGCATCTGGACAATCACAGTAATCGTCATTTACAAATGAAAATGGAATTATAAAACTTCCATCAAAACACGAGAAATCTTTGTCGGGTATGTAAAGCGAAGATCCTAAACAAAACATAACAATAATTAAATCATATTTCACAAGTGTAACATATTATTATATTATACATTAGGGTATCAAAATAACATTTTACGACATATACTTACTTTCGAACGCAATACCTCTAGGCTTCACTATATTCGTACAATTAATTAGTGCAAAAAAACCAAATAAAAATGTGACGGACAAGTAGAAGTTTTCCATTTCAATTAAATTAAAACTTATAATTAAATTAATAAGTAGACACTCGTGTAGTAATAAAAAAAAATTATTGTAAACTCAAAAAAACATATTCGGCGTGACGACTGACGGCATCGGGCGTAATGACGTTAAGATAGCTAAAATGTGATAACGATTATGATAACTGAATTACTGATAAGGCACCATTAAAACAATCAAGGAGTTTTTATAACCCTAACAAACATTTAGCCATGCTTTTACATTCAAATTGTGGGTTCCATGAACTATAGCGGCGGTCCTCATCAGGATTTTTAAAAGGGCTGTGGGCACTTAGTAGTTGGTGTTCTGATGAGTCAGTGGTGTAGCCAGGATTTTTATTTGGGGGGGGGCTGAGGCCAATAATTAATTAATTTATATGCTAATTATTAATATGTATAGACGGTACCCACTAAAAAACTGATTATTTACCTATTCATTTCGGGGGGGGGGGAGGGGGGCTGATGGGGCCATAATAGAAACGATTGGAAAAATTCGTTGTTACAGTTATTTTGCTTTATGGGGAAAAAAAATAATAAAACAATTTATATTCCTAAAATTTATTTAAGTAGGTACAATAATATGATCAATACAGAGGTATTGGTTTTTTCATTATTTAGAACATATATGTTCTGTACAAATCTTTACTGTAAAACGAATATTGGAAAAATCAATTTATTATTTATGTCAAGAAAACCGAATAAATAATATACAAACGTTATACGTCCATACTGATTTATAAATAATAAACCAAACCATACAACGCTGTACATAATGCAAACTGTTTTGGTATGGACGATAATAGAAAAACATTCGTTTCCGTCTGATATACGAGTTATTATTTGTATTAATATTAACATTTGATAAAAAGAGAAATAGCTTCTTTAAAAAGACGAAATGTTTAACTACGACTAAGGAACAGGAAATAGCTGTGCAAAGGACAAACCAAATAAATGATAAAAAATGGACTCCCATCGAAACGTTACCATCAGGTAATCAATTAGAATAGCCCATTTGGAGAACATTAAATCGTATGATAACAGGAGTCGGATGCACAAAGGATAATCTGAAGAAATGAGGAATACTCGAAGGACATCCACAACATGTGAATGTGGAATGGAACAGACAATGAAACATATTATGCAATGTCCAATTTGTCCTTATTCCTGAACACAAGAGGATGTCATAAATGCAAATGACAATGCCAAAGATTTAGCCCGATTTTGGGCTGAAATCATATGAACCAAAGAAGTGACAATTTTGTTACCATTTACTGACATTTGAATTATTTATTTATTTTATTTATATATTTGTTTATCTACATGTTTATTTATATTTTATAACCATAGTTTTTTTCTATATTATTAGTTTATACATATTTTTTAAAATATTAAATGTGTATCTATGTATAGTGTACCTGACATGAGAAAAAAAACATTTGATCATACTAAATTTTTATTTTCATTCCGAAAATTCGGTTTTAGAGGATTAAATTTTTTTTATAAAGGCATTTCACTTATTTTTTATTACATCAAAATCCAGAACGTAGCCATAATTTATAGTCAAATATTATAATAGTTTCATCTATATATAATATGAAAAGTAGGATTAAAAAATTATTGGTCTTGGCATTAAGGCTTTTCTTCTTGTTATTGTAAATCAAAAAAAATATCTGCCAAGGAACACGATGTGCTAGTTTTAAAAAGAAAATGTTTAGTAATATAGCTATTGCTGCATAACTCGCAACTTTGTTTAAATAAAATAAAATTCTATGTACATTCTTATGATGTTTTATTATTTATATGCTTATGTTTTAAATATTAAAATATCATAATATAATAATTTCACTATATGGATGGACCCGGATTCGTTCATTTCATGAAAAGATACAAAAATTGTCCATATAGTGTAAAAAAATCGTCATTTTCACGATATGGATGAGTTTCATGAGTGGACATCCATTTCATGAAATGATCGGTTTCACTATGGGGATGCGACATATATCAAATTAATTAAATTTTTTAAAACGAATTAAAATATCACTACTATCGACAGACTTAGAAATATCTTTTTGGATGTAAAAAATAGATACATATTACATTATTAAAAAACCAATTCTAAAGCATTTCCGTTCTTACTTAGGTTTTAGTAAATTAAAATCTATTTTATTTTAAAATAAATTATCTACGTGTCTAACCCAAATAGTTCTAATTTTACTGCTGAGTGATTTAGTGATGAGTAGGGGAGTTAATCTATCTTTCGGAGGGCTAGTGTCGATTAGAGAGGCTATATACTACGCCACCCTCTTAATGTCCTATGCGCGCGAGGTCTGTTCTTGCCAGTGGTAACAGTAAATAAAATAAACATTTTGTTCAAACATTTTCCAGTTCTCTCCATAAGTTTATTTAAATAACATGTACGTACTTATAATTTAAAGAAAAAAATATCGAAAATTATAAAACCCGAATTTTTAGAAAAAGAAAATCATGTTTAGAAAAAATTAAGTGTTTTAAACTTTCCTAACTAGAAATGTTTATATTTTAGTAAAATTGTACATTAACATACTAGTATCTACATATGTTATATATTACTATATATTAGACAGAATGAAAATGATATTGAAAACTTCAAACTGAGTTTACAATTTGAAACAGACTAAAATTAAAATAATTTACTTATATTTTCAAATTAGAACATATACATAATATATTTCAACATTTTTCTTAAAAGTAATGTCTTTATATTTAAATTTAATTTATTTATTTATCGTATGGCTATTAGCTATTACAAACATTAAACACACAAAATCAGTGCAACAAAAATAAAAATAAATATTAATACATATATAAGTATAACAAGTCATAAAAATCATATATAGTTAACATATCATAATAAAAACAAAAATAGAATAAATCACTACAATTTAATATCTAATTTGGTTATTCAATCTACAGTTCTCTCTGTTAGGTCTATTAGTTCTTTTATGATTCCTTGGAATTTCCTTTTCGGGCAGTTCATGATGATATGCTAAATTGTTTGCTGACTCTCGCTGCAGTCACATGCTGGGTTGTCCTTCAGGTGCCATTTGTGCGTAAGATGTCCACATCTACCAATCCCTGTTCTTAGCCTGTTAAGAGTTACCCAGTCTTGGAGTGGATGAGAAAAACCTACTAACGGAATCCTGGGATTAGAGATAAGTTCGCTATTTCTGAGCCTTACGTTTTTCCATTCATTACATCAGTCCGTAGTTCCTCTGAAATCGGAATTCAATAGTGTTTTTCCCGTTACCCATGATGATTTTTTTAGATTTCTAGATTTATATGAAAATACGTGTTATAGTATTAAATAGCAATTTAGTTATTTTTTTGTATTTTTGTAACTATATATTAGCATAATTTAGTTACTTTATAAACATTACTACAACATGTGGAACATGTATTGATTTGACTTTTTTTATACTTGTGTAAACAATAATTAATTACATATAATACGAGGATATTTTAAATATTCTTACTATACACTATACATACTTGCGTACCTAATTTTGTAATTATATAGAAATAAATTAAGTTTTCCGAGTCACATAAACCTTGTCGAACACCCCTCTCCTATTAAGTGCCAGCATAAAATTATAAAAAAGCAATATATAATTTGAGTTAGATAACAAAATATAAGAACGGAAAAAATAATCAACATTTAAGAATCATATTTTATTTTACACGTCTGTTTTCCATTGGGCCTAAAACCGTTTGTGTCAATACACACTTATTAAATAATTAAATTTTAATTTAACGTTAAACATGGGTTTTTGGAGTTTCGCTATAATTACGTTATACATAAAACTCGGGTGCATAAATGTAGGTGTATACGTATTATATATACAAACATTTACCGTAAATATTGTTCTTGCTCAAGTTGGGTTAACCTACACGTTTTAGGACACACGAGTTTTTTTTATATACATTTTAAGTTTATGTCCAATAATATTGTTGAATGGAGACAAAGAAAAATGTTGTTGGGAGTCCTATTTCTCTTATCGAAACGATTTTAAAACCGTTCAGAAATCAAATTAAGAATTTTCAATAATATATTATATGTACCGCGTATACTTCACTTTTCATATTGTATATGTCATGCAATATATATTACCATAGGCGTGCGCAGACCTTCGTGGCAGGGTGGGCCAAGCCAATGTTAAATTAGGATCAAGGGCGTATTTGGGGGAAGAAAACATTAGTTTCCCATGAGTCCTAACACTCCTAACCATAAAATTTAAATGAGCAATAGGTATGTATTTTGGAGGTTAGGAGAAAAAAAATGATTATAATTAATATTCCATATAGATGCATATTATATTATATATGTATATACCACCGGTAGCGTTTAAGGGCAAATTTTAAGGTTATGTAAAAAAACAATTATTTTGAAAATGTGAAAACTGTCGGTCAACGACGTTTTACACGTGAAATGCACACATGTTCAACGTCATAGATCAAGAAAATGTCGACCTACCTTTTAATTTTCTAGAAAAATAGCAATTACTTTCCTTGGTCTATGTTATGGATAATCGTAATGTAAATATAAAATCGTTATATAAGATAATTTGAGTTTTGAGGAAATCGTGAACAGACGTATAGTGATTATAAATAAAGTACGACTCGGCTCGCATGGAGGGCCATGGCCCACCCGGCCCCCCGTGCGCACGCCTATGTGTATATTACATAAAATAATTTTAGGCCCTAGAAGACGTCCATGAATTTAGTAAGTGATAATAAAAAGTAAATACATTTCCAAAGTTAGTAAAATATTTTTACAATTTTCACAAGTAATTTTTATTTAGGCGGCTTGAATTATCATGTGGCACACTCATTATTCGTTTGATTAACTAACGCCAGAAATGAGCAAATATTTAGAATATTGGTTTTTAAAAGAAAGTATTATTTTTTTTTTAAAGTCAGAAAAATACATTTTAATTTGGGTATATATACGTAGACCAATCACTTATAGGTCTATTGTACAGTATCGACTCTAAGTTTACATACAAATTATGTGAGTGTACTAGGTACGCACGTGACTCATGAGCCGTGTATATTCCCGGTTTATTACTGTGTCACGCAGAATACAGAAGGTATTGTAGCCGTCGATCAAAAGCGCACACCTAAATATATATATATATATATATTTTTTTTTGAATTGATTGGAAAACATTCGATAATTCAATATTTTAAAAATACAATTATTTCTGGTAAATATTTAATAACAACTTATAATTTAATAGGAGCTAAATATTATATTTGATTATATTCAATCAGACATTACGTATTATGATCTGTAAACCGTGTGTTATCTAAGAGGTCATGTCTCGTGGTAAAATATTTTGTATTGGAATTGTTATGTGTATATAATTAGCTTTAAACGAATAATTCGTACAATAACGTTAACAAAAAAAAAAAAATGAACAATAAAATTGGTATTGGCTATTTTTATTTAAATAATATAATATTTTTATCGTATTATAGATAATTATATATATAAAAAAAAGACGTTTTCATAAAAAAAAAAAAAGTTTAAATACTATTAAAACGAATCAAAATACTCGAGAATGTCGTTCTACAGTCTACACGTTTTATGCTAATTAATTTTCGCAATGCATCTATTAGTTGTCTGTTAGATTTCCATTTAATTATAACACAAATTTACAAAAAAAAAAAAAAAAAAAAAAATACAGAGATTATACTATGACTTTTACGGACGGTATTACGTTCTTTCCGGCCTTCGTACATTATCATACGTTCAACGTTGCAGATAACGCTGATTTTTACGTAAATTTTAAAACTTTTACGTGCGTAAACCGATCTGATGTTTTCGAGGTCTCGAAGGACGAGTACGAAATATTCGTTTGTTCGCGTGGTTTCCAAAAGTCTCTATATTTGTATAAAATTGTTATTAAGGGGATTGAAAGCGAGTATTTTCTCTCTTTGTCTTACACACATGAAACATAGCGAAATAGACGTTTCGTACTTCCAACGTACCGATCGATCTATTGGTGCGATAAGAAATTTGAAAACAGATTTGAAATCCTCGTGAATTTTACTACAAAACGACTTTCCCACTTTTTTTAATTTCTTTTTTTTTTAAGACCTTCAAAAATGAATTATTAACAATTTTTTTTTAAAAATTTGTTCGGTTAATTTTTTTAAGGATTTATGAAAAAAAAAAAATGAAAAAAGTGGGAAAGTCGTTTTGTAGTAAAATTCACGAGGAATTCAAATCTGTTTTCAAATTTCTTATCGCACCAATAGATCGATCGGTACGTTGGAAGTACGAAACGTCTATTTTGCTGTGTTTCATGTGTGCAAGACAAAGAGAGAAAACACCCGCTTTCAATCCCCTTAACAATAATCACAATCAAACCCGTTATTTATAATTATTAATACGTGTTGATGTGCAGTTACAGTTGAGCAGATACTGGGCCGCGGACGATGATATACACATCACTGTTGTGGACGCGATAGGGTCAGCCAAACGGATTTGGACGGATCAACGAATAATAATAGAGTTACACGCGCAGTGGTTTTGGAAATAAGAGTTGTGAAATAAAAGGAAGACGGTATAGCGCAGCGCCGGGGCTCGATATAAATGACCACGAGAGAATGGAGACGTAAGGAACGTGGATATGCATGCGGTCTGGTGCAGGGAACGGGGTAGACAGTGGAAGGGGTCAGAAAGTAATAATAAAAATAAAGTATGATAAATTGCGTGCAGCCGAGACGGGCTGTGCGGGGGTTATATAGTGAATCTACTAGTGTGTGTTGGAAACAGGCTTCTTCGGGGCAATAGAAAACACTTCAATTCATCACGCTGACAGTGTAGTCGCCGGCGCATAAGCCGCTGTCAGCCAAGAGTTTTTAAACCGTCAACTCTTTTCGCCGAGACAGTATAATAATATCTTAACCGTTGAATTAATGGTTTCCGCGGTGGCGGCGAAAAATAAGGACGGGGGTGGGGTGGGGTGGAGGAGGAAAAACCGACATATTTTTTTTTTTTGTGACTAACCGGAGTAATTCAAACAAATAATTATGCGGTCAAAAGGATTGTTGAATTTCCGTTCACGCTTTTAAAAGGAGTAGTCTCGCTCTAAACGTTGCGTACACGACGAACGGAACGTCGCGGGTTTAACGTCTACACGAGTTGAGTTTTTGGAGTTTTTCAGGATTTTTTTGCCGACGTATTAATCGTTTTTGATTCTCGTCACAGTGTTTTAGAAACGCATCCGAAACGAAGCACGGTATAAAATAGAACGAGTAAAAGTTACTAATACAGATTGAAAAAGATCAAGACGTTGACTTTTGGAAATTGTTTTTGAACGTTTTTTTTTTTTTTCTAAACAGTTATCCTTCTTCGTTTAATTTTTTTTTGTCTGTGTTTTCCGCTCGCTATTCAGCCAGTTGTCACGTTTATTTTACTCGTGTACCAAAACAATAAATTTAAGCGATTTTCAAAACCTCGTAACACGTAATATTAACGAATTACACACTACACCATTATAATACTAATGTATACTAACTATACTGGTACGGGTTTATTTTGTAGTGAAATGTATACAATTATGTATAACGGAATATTAATCTAATTCGTTTAAATAAGTATTACGTAATAATACGTGATAATGTCGATTTGAGCTTGGCTTGTTTTTGGGGAGAGCTTAGAAAATAGTTTGGAATACTAATAAAATCGTATAAATACATGCATGTGTACACAACGTATACCCTTATTATTATTATTATTATTATTACGTTATTAAATGATCCGCGTTTTATCCGAGGGCCGATATTAAAATCCACAGGTTTAGTTAACGTAATTTACAGACTGCGCGGTCTGTAAGGGCAAATAATACCCTCAAGGCCGATAGGAAAATATTATTTAAGCCGATTAAACTGATGACACGTCGATGAGTGATGACGCATAATGAATATTATCTAATACAATAGTCAACACCTATTATATAGTGTTGGTGATTATCCTGAACAAGTTTCCCGTAGCGATATGGTTTTTATCTTTGCCGAAACGACTAAATCAAATATTGCACAGTCCTGTACCTAACTCGGTTATTTAATATATAAGACGTATACGTAGATTATTATTGTATTTTAAATATTGAATGGAAAGGACTGTTACAACGATTTTTGTACCTAGACTATAAGTCGTAAGCATATAGAAAGGTAATTTTTCGATTTTTTTCACTGATGTTTTTCACGAGCAATGTGAGTTTTATACGAGTTACTGATTCATGCACAAATTTTAGCTCATATTAATAATTTTGATTTAGCGTTTAAAATTTAAATCACAATACTTTACTTTTAATTTCACGAAGATTTTTTTTCAATACAATTTACAGCTTTTAAGTAGTAAGATTTAAAATAAATATCTGCATCGCATTCTGATTATATTTAAAATAATTTGAAAATACAGAATCACTTAAAATCGAAGAATTTTTAATCGAATTTTTCTCAAACGCTTTGAATGCGATAATTAATATTATTGCTTTTAAGATCAATTACAGTACAGCTCTAATGTACCTCGCCAACTCGCTCAAACAAGTGACTACACAAACTATTGAATTCGCCTTAATCAACGACATGCATTTAAATAGAATTAGGTCTTCGATTTGATTCGAAATAGATTTATTAAATAAAGATTTATTTTAAGAATATATTCTTAAGTCGTACGGTATGATTTTCACGCAATAATAATATTAAAAATATTAAATCATTATTGTTGATTATTGGCGTGGAAGTAAAGACCGTTAGAATACTTACGTAATAAGTATATTATCAAATATTAAATCGGTTTATACGGACCAAAAGTAATTATTTAATAATTGTGATTTATTAATTAATTTGCTTATTAGTTATTAAATTTAGTTTTAAACAATTATTTTGTTTGAAAACTTGATATATACACTTATAATATAAACTTTGGATATTGGGTAATTTTCGCTACGTTTACATCGGTACACACTAGCGGTTTTAGGTATTTTTTCTGGGGTGAGGTTCCGTTTAATGGTATATGTACATATATGCTTAATTATAAAATACGATTATTATTCATAATAATTAATTATTATTATATTAATAATTAACTGGCCCTCACGTACCGAAGACCACCTCCACAGACAGCCGGATTACGGCAATTAAAGCCAGTAACTTAATAATATCTTTATTACGGAAATAAATTCCAATTTACAGTTTCAAAGTAAGTAAATTTTTAAGTAAGTTACCTATACTTTTCATTCGAGTATTCGACAATACCTATGTGGATAAAATTATTATTTTTTTTTGGTGGGGAAGGGTTCAGTACCTCTGAACCACCCCATAAAATCACAATTGTCAGTACAAGTCAGTGTTGTATCATTATTTTATGTTTTAAATCAATGATAAATCGTGGAATTTGAAAAACTTTTGTGTCTGCTTCAACCGAAAAAATTTCTTTTTTTTTTTAAGGAAAGTGTATTTTCAATGTTCAGTGAATATTCTCATTTTCGAAATACCATTGTGTTACATTCCAGTCGATTGTGCATTTATTTTTATTACCTCAAAAAGCGTTTATTAGAAAAAAATTTAAATGATTGTAAAACCAGTAAATTCTTCGAATCACTCACCTTACCTTACCTCTTATTCTAATAATGTAAAAATTATATTAATTTGTAAATTATTTAAAGAATTAATTTATAAAGTATGACATTAAAATTGTTTAAAAAGATTTATCGGGTTAACGGTTAAAGGAGCATGACAATATATTTATATATGATGGTATATGTAAAACAACTATTTAGCCTAATTATAATATGCATTACAATTTAAATTATATAAATTATTGAATACCGACTTGTCGAATTTGTTTACCTCTCACTGTAACTTTGAATGATATGTTTGCAACTATTACCATTGATTATACATATGTATAATCAATGGTATTACGTAGTTTAAAATCTGTAGTGAACTTTGGAAGTGTTATATAAAAATTAACTCGATTCCGAATAAAATAACATTTAATTAACATCAAATTACGATTAATTATGTAGGTAACATTAACTTATACGAATAGATATTATATATACGAGTATATATATGTATATATTATATATATGTGTGTGTTATACAAAAAAGAAAAGATTAAAATAAGAAAAACTTAACAACATTTTATAGATAACTATACATGTTTTATAATAATAAAATGTATGAAATGGTGTACATAACAGGGTAAAACAATATAAATTTTTCAATTCTACAAATAGTTTCACAAAACGAGTATAATTTAACGTATTTACAAAATAAAAATATCATGACGTTTTGTCTATAGTTTTAAAATTTGCAGGTGTCAATTAAAAAAACAAAAATACACCATTACTGGAATTATTAAAATTTCCTTAATAAAATTATGTTATTAGTTTTAACTTAAATTGAATTACGTTTAAATATAATATGATCAAATATTATAATACTATAATATAGACCATATATATTATGTTACTTAACTCTGTATTATGAATAAATATACTCGTATTAATTATTTATAAGTACACGGTACATATACATTTACAATAGGTTTATTTATCATACAGTATTTGAAAGCATAATTAATGAACGAGAAACATTCGTTTTGTATTTGAATACACACTTTTTTCTTCACAATTTTAGCTTACGAATATGTTTTAAACAAATAAGAATATGTAATTAAAAACGATGTGAAATTTATATCATGTTTAATGTTTATACAATAAAAAAAAAAAAATCATACACTTGGGAATTAAAAAAATAAGTTTAAAATTTTGTTTTTCATTTTATCGAGATAATTTGATTTACTAGGTAATTGAAAAACTTGTATACATATTGATAAACTGAATCTATATATAAATAAAACGTACACTTCAATTTGTTTCATTAAGTATTTTAAAGTTTATATATATAGATACATAATATTTAATATTAGACATTACCTAGTTACAATTTATAAATATGTTTTTTTTTTTATAAAATCATGTAGCTGCGAGTACATCCAGTGCTGCCGAACAATAGTTTTTGTACCAGTTAAATATGCCGAAGTAACGTATAGTAACGTACCTACTATTTTCCACCACACAGTACCTAAGTAACGCCCTTCAATCAATCCACATAAATTGATCGATATTAGCCTTAAAATGTTCAGAAATGAGTAATAATTAGAAACGCAGAAAAAAATTTTTACATTCGCACTTTTGTTTTTGGGAAATTTAAATTAAATAATTTTTTTAATAAAACGAACATGGACATTACCGAAAATTCTATACCGTAAATCTGTACTTGAAAGTATTAATAATTTAATACAGTCATAACTCATAAGGTATTATTTATGACTTTTAACCTCCTTATTTATCTTATCCATCTACCGAAATGATTTTTAATTCAATCGAACCATCTATAGAAAACGCGTTCGGCGCTACCGGTTACGTTACATTATCCTTTTTTCTGTATACCATTTCAAAATAAGTAGGTATTCAACTATTGACCGATAGGATGAAATTTTTCTTTTATTTCCTTTTCTACCCTGGCAAAACGACAATTTTTAGAAATTAAAATAATAAAATGTAGCGTATTAGAACGTAGAAACTTCCAAACAATTGTTATTGAAGTTTGTAGGCAAAATGCTTAAAAATAACATTTAGAATTCGTGTGATAAATCACTTCATTTATTTGCAATACAATTTTATGTATTTTAATTTTTATTAAACGTCTACTCTTTTAACTATAATAGAATAGACATTCAATGCGTTAGGAATATTTAATCGTTAATATTTAATTAATTTAAATGTACGTTCGCATGGTAAATTTATCAATTTTAAATGATAAATTTATAATAAACGATTATTAATTTATAATATACCTAATTTTTTTTCTTTTGGGTTAACGATAAAAGTATGTATTGGGATTTAATAGAATATAATTATACACGATTACGTAAAGTTATAAATTAATTATGTTAATATTTAGTTATATAAATTTGACAATGAATTCATCGTTTGTAATGAATTATAAATTTGGTTAAAATGTCTATATTTTTATGTCCATTGTTATTACTTGAATTGTTTATATTGTTGTTATATACATAATAGTAGATTTAAAAACAAATCTAAAATTAATCGTTAATAAAATTAAAATTAATAAATGTAAATTGTTTATTTTAATTTTACTCTATACATTTTCAATAAAAAATTAATTTTTGTATTTTTTTATTATTTCATTTTCATGCTGTCCTCGTAAAGCAAAATAAACGTTTCATTATTATGTACAGCTACTAAACGTGAATTCAATTTATGAGCATTTCATTATTTATCAACAACCACAATGTTAAAAATTAAGTATATATACAATAACAAAGAAATTTAATAAAACAAGAAAAAGTTAAATAATAAATTCAGAAATAATTCAGAAAAAGTACGAAACAGTAGTGCCTTTAAATGAATTTAGAACCAAAATATTGTCGTAAAGGATAAATTTTGATTAACCAAATATCGACAAAACATAATTTTATTAAAAATAAAGTAAGAATAATTTTTAACATTTTGAAAATGGTTTATTTTTACGAAAACATTTTTATTACATATAACACTACGATTTTTATTTATAATTTGAAGTACTCAACGTATTTAAAGTCTAAAGGAGCAGATTAAAGTGAAATACAGGTTATAATGTTATTTCCTTGCTTTCGCTTAAATATATTTGGATAATATATTAAAGGTAATCGTTGCAATTTAAAAAGAGGACAAGACCAAAAAAAAAAAAAAAACAAAATAATAGAGTGAGTCTTTAATTTTTTTCATTCAGAATACAGTGTTTAAGTACTTACGAGTTACAGTAATAAGAATAATAAAATTAAAAAAAAAAAAATTAACAAAACATACCTTAGTATTTTACCCTATAATTGATATATTATATAATATACTCGTATTGTTTATGTCGTTATTATTGAATTATTTAGACCTGGAATCAATTGAAGGTAATAAGTATTTGAAGTTGGCCCTCATATTTTGTGCTATTTTCACCAAATTCATATTAATATTTCGCAAAGAATTTGCAACTTTTTGCAATCACAAAATAAAAATATGCAACCCCACGGTTTCGCTGGGATCGAATTTATAAAATGGTGATGTCAAGTTTATGCAGCTCCACCCCTTTTTTATCGACCCGAACACACTGAAAACAATTAAAAATAATATTGGAATTATGTACTGCAATTTTAGAATTTGTAAATTATTGGAAAACACGGAAAATAAAAAACGAAATGCTTTTGGTTTAGAGGCGACGTTATTTCTTAGTACATTTATATTTATTGATAATATTGCGTTATTTATAGTAAACTACTTTTTCAATTTAATAGTTTGTCTTAAAAGTGTATATTTTTGTAGTCATAACTTTTAATTGGAGTATTGCGTATACGAAAGTCACTATAAGGTGAGAGTATCGGCGGGCATCAGTCGAAATCCAGTTTTGGCCGATATTTGTGACATCGGATTGTTGGACATCAGCTAGGTTATCATTAAAATGTAATACTACTTATTTTAGCAATGAAAAAAAATTACAAACAAGTTTTTATTTGTGTTTATTGTAATATATAAAAGTAACAAAAAGCCGATGTCTTAATAATATTAATAATTTAATAAATTTCCATTGTTTTTTTATGTAAATATATATATACTTTTTGAAATAATATAAATTATAATATTTTAATAAAATTATTTTGAAGCAATGAATACAGTTTACTAAGGTTTAAATTAAGGAATTAAGACGAGGAAAAAATATTTTAAAGAATTTCTTACATAAGCCTAGGCATGGGTTGGATTTTTCGCCAAGAGAGGGTGGAGGCGATTTAAAAAAAGATTGGCTTACCATTTAATTTGTTTTAATATTTAAATAATATATAGATGTAAATAAGGCTCTATTAATGTGTACTATAGTCTGAGGTAGGGGCGATTGCCCCTTTCGCCTCTTCTTTAAACCTGCTAATGTATAAGCCTTATTTGATTATGTATACATTCGACCAGAAGTTCTTAAATGATGGTATATTAAAGATTCTATGTTTGCACTTAAAGTAAATTGCTTTTTTATTATATATATATAAAAAAAAGGAATTATTGAATTTTTTATAATAATCCGTACAAATAACTGAACAATGAATACATACAATTTTATAAATTTTAAATATCGGATTTTTATTACTTTTATACGTAACAATAAATTCGAAACGAAAACTTCTTGTACTATTTGTTTATTGCTGTAATTAATTATTTCTTTAAATGAAAACCTGATATCCAATTATTATAGGATGTCGCGAATATCGGCTAACATTGGATTTCGATTCACGATGCTGACCGATACTCAACTTTAGAAAACTAATTGACACAATAGTCTAATTAAATGTTATGTAGACTTTAGGACAAAGTAGTAAAAGGAGAAAGTTAGTTACCTACTTAATAACGTAATATTATCAAAAAATATAATAAAAACTACTTTTCTTTTTACTCCCCGTCTTCATTTTTTGTTTTCCGTGTTTTATAATAATTTACAAATTCTAAAATTGCAGTAGGTACTTATTTCCAATATTATTTTTAATTATTCACAGTTTGTTCGGGTCGATAAACTAGGGAGAAGGGACTGCATGAACACGGCCCCACCATTTTGTAAGATTTGATTCTGGCAACACTATACGGTTACAAATGTTTTTTTTAAGGTTGCAAAATTTACAAATTTGTTGGTGAAATATAGTCACTAATTTTGAGACGGATATACGAAAAGGGGGGGCTACTTGAAGTTGGCTCCCAAAATTTTGGGAAATCGATTACGGTGAAAGTATGAAGTAGTGAATTTTTATTTTGAGGTCGTAGAAAGTCGTAAATTATTTACAAAAGATTAGTATAGTTTTGATGCGAATAGTGCAAAATGAGGGGGAGGAGCAATTTCACAAACTCAGTGGCATTTATATTATCTATACACCAATATTAGATAAAATAAATTGTGGAAGACATAATACTACAAGTGTAAAATTGATTTTGTTTCTAAATGATGCTTTTGTATTTAAGGGATAAAAAACTTTATGTAGTTTATATATTATTTATATTATAAAAAGAAACAAAACATTAATAGCGGTTTAAAACAATGTTTGTAATAATAGATGATGTCCATTTCTGCGTCGGGGGTAGTTTTTTAATTTGAAATGTTTATAATTTTCTTATATAAACAACGAATAATGTATACAGTATTTTTATGGCCGATAATAATATAATACATATACATGTATAAATAACTTGTTAAATTAAAATTTTGTTTGTTTTTAATATTGTACAGTTCATTGTTTATTGATATATTATACAACTGTAAATCACGTGCTAACGAAAAGCACCAGGCAGACGCTAAGGAATGATAGTGAAGATTTTAAACTGAGCTTTGAACCCTTTTGCATTGCTGCTGGATGTTCTCCTGTAAATAAATTTATAGATTAATTATTATTTGTTCAACTTAAATACGGTACTAAACTGCTAAATTATGTTTGATATTCATTAAATAATAATAAAGAAATCGATTGGTCAAGATTTAAACGTATGTCTTTAAATGTTTTCACTATAATCAATCGGTGTAATGAGATGTGTCGTGTGCATAATGTTGTTATAATTATATTTTTTTCCAACGAATAATTTCACTTAAAATAATATATATAATTATTAATTTTATAACATAAGGCGTTTTTTTTTTTTTTTTACATAGATATGGTAAAAATTTATAGGATTGATTTGATTGTTTTACGAATTAAAATAAATATTGTGAAGACAGTAATAATAATAAATTGAATATTTGAGTATTTACTGTAAAAAGAAAAAAATGATTTCAGTTAATATATTATACGTACTCATAACGTTATTGCAATAAAAACATTAAACGTATAACGTACACATATGTATGTATATGATATCTGACGTTTTATGTGAATACACGAATTGTTTTGTAAATAATTAATGAAGAACTTATAGCACGAAGTTAAATATTTATATATTGCAAATACTTAAGATATTTATAGAAGCGTGTAATGTTAATACTAAAATTTTCAATTTGAATTTGCATTTTTAAAATACTTCAACGTTATACATAATGAATAGTTTAATAGTTTCGCTTCATCAAAATGCAAAGATTCCGGACGGCAAATTTAATATTTAGTTGGTGAAACATCGGTGCTAGACTGGAAAAATATGCATTCACACCTATAATTTATAAAAACAAAATTAAAAATTAACTAGCTGGTTTAAGGACGAGATATTAAAAAGAGAAACTAACATTATTACTATAGCATTTGAACGGAATATTGAATAAGTAATACGATTATTAATTATTATTCTTTCGCAATCGTTTTTGTATTACATTAAATTTAATTAAATTCATTAAATACGTAATATTACGAATGAAAATAATATTGGTTGGGCTTAAAAAAAAACTGTTATTGTGAATAATTGTAGACGTTTCGTTGTAATTGAATCTCACATTAAAAAATAATTTTGATATCAGTTAAGTAGAGAAGAAAAAATATATATAGGTTTTGTATCAATAATGGTTAGATTATTTGGAAATGAAACGATTTAATACATGAAAATAATTTTTCATTATAAAATGGAAGTTTGTTATTTATCAATTAGTATATTTATTTAGTTAATGTTATTTACACTTTAATCCTATATAATGTTAATTTACGATCAAACTTACACGTATATATATGTATAAAATGTTAAACATACATTTCAAATAAATATATTTGTTTATTTGTAACGAACAACCACTTTTGATAAATACATTTTTTTTTTTTGTAAATAAGGTCATTTTATTGAAATTTAAAACGTATATGGGATTTAAAAAAAAAAAAAATTGAGTATTGAGTTGATATTTAAAAATTATTCGACGAATAAAATACTCAAATAATCATATTTGGTTGAATATTTTAATATAAATTCGCATGAAAATAAAATAAAATATACGGAATTAGAAAATCGTACAAAGCCAAAGGATCTATCTGCATGGTATGAATAATACGAGAGTATTTCCAAAAAAAAAAATAATAAAAATTTCGATTTATGGTGAACCAAGTAGGTATTGTTTTTTATTCACGTCGAACGGAAAGAGCGTTTGACAAAAAAAAAAAATCACATTTGTTCGCGTATTATTATTTTCATATTTAAATACAATCCTATCTAGTACTTGCGATAGACGGGTGTGAAATTTATTGGTTCGTTTATTTAAATGATGTTACAAAGATTACCATTGAGAACGTGTACGACGACGGTGTGAGGATTTGCGTTGCTTGGGTGACACGTGTACTTTCCCGAATCCGTGCTGGTCGCTCTCTGTACCAGCAAATAGCTAGTAGTCACTTCACCCTTCTCCGTTATCACACTCACTCCACCCCTGGCTGAGTCGTAGTTTATTTCCTGAAATTAAGCCAAAGATTAATGGAGGAAATGTACGATAAAGCAATGTAGGTACACGTATCTACGCATAAAGGGGCTAGGCATATCATTTATAGTATCGTGTTCGCAGCATACATATATTATAAATGTATATATATAATATTATAATATATTATATAAATATTGATTTAAAGTCAAACACTGGTTAAAAATATCTAATATTATACGATACACAAATCGCGCGATGTGAGGAAGAAAACGTTTTATGCGATGAGTTGTGGATTGTCTGAGAGAGAGTTTTTAAATTAATTTGATTGTCCAAATAATATATATACATAATATAAATAAATATATAATTAATATATATATATATATAAATTTAACGAAATTTTAAATTTTAATATATTTATCTGATTTATACATTCGTTATAAAGGATTTTATAAAAACGATTACCAGAGAATAAGTAAATATAAGTAGAATTGTTGTGTCGTACAGTTGAAATTGAGAAAATCCATAATATAATTTTGTGTATGTTCATTTTAATCAAATAATAATAATTAAATGAATATTTATCAATACATTCATATAAATGAAATAATAAAAGAAACGTCTTCTTTTTTTACATTTTAAAGAAAATAATTTCCTTAGAGCAGCGTACAAAATTTCACTGTTACACGATTATTTGTTCTAAAATATGATTTTTAAATTTTTTGTTATGACGATACATATATAAAACAATATATTTTTAACTATTCAATTTAGAATATTAATTGCTAAAAATAAATTCTTTTTTTTTATTGAACGCATATTTGTTCGTTTTATTAATATTACAATTACAAATTAAATTGCGTAATTTAGAATTAATATACGTGTATATCTACTTACATTTTCGATATCTTTCAAATGTATAAAATGCGTATTTTAAGCTTACTCTAATTAATATAATTATTTATACGTATGTCGTTCTCCACACTTATAACATTTTATGTTTATTTTTGTATAACGTTTAATTTATGTTTTAAATATATAGTCTATTATAATATGTATATATTATGAAAATCAGTAATTACTCAAATATCCTTATCAATGTACGAGTATATACGGCGCTCGGGAAAGGCAATTTTAGTACAACTACCTAATGCAAGTCTACCGATTTTGTAGATGCGCGGCTTTAGGAACATAGCAGTACGTAGTGGTAATACGAACGGGTAGTACATTGTTATTATAATATTAATACTCACGTTGATGTTAATATAATAATAATAAAAAAAATATATTAATAATATTAGATATTTTTAAAAAAATATTGGAAGATGTAAATGCGTTTATACTATTTTGTTAAAACTAAATTAAATGTATATATGAATCATTTTTATTCGGCTAATTAAAAAGTGTGAATAAAAAAGAAACCAACAGTAAAATCGCTGTTTAAATATTTGTAAATATGCATAATTATTAATCAATGTAATGTTGTGGAAACTGTAACGAATAAATGATATAGTGTGTCACATATTAAATGCAGTATGTCTTTTGGTTTGTTTAAATATTACCTCCTAGAATCCGATACATGGCTCGTATAAAATATTATACTTTTTTTTTTTTCTACAAACCGTATATTACGGTAACATTACAATACAAAATACAGAAACGTTATCATGCGACTATAATACGAGTTGAATGCGAATAATATAAAATATTATGTAAAATCGTTCTCCGATAGCTACGTAAAAAGGCAGTTGACTGTTATATACGAATAGAGAGAATTTGTAAATAAATGTATCGTTTATGGCTTAGATTCAAAAAGCCGAAAGGTATTATTAGAAGGGAGAGAACGAGGGCAAGATCGTGAATATGCGAGTATATATATATACTAAATTTTCTATGTTTATTGAAAATTTAACTTTTTTTTAAAATATCTGTAAAAACTACATTGCGTGTTTTATTGCTCACATCAGGAATAAGTATCGTCTGGTCTTTGGGCGAACTATAATCTGTGAGATACCGACATGTAACTGAACGCGAGTAAATACTTCGTTACGGAGGTTTATGCCAACTACTGTAAAAGTTTGCCCTTGGGACTTATTAATTGTCATGATAAAACACTTTTTGACAGGAAACTGTATGAAAATGGCAAATCTGTAGGTACTAAAGGTATTTTTGGCATTAGTGCTATTTAACCTGCGGCAGGTCCTGTAAAAACAGTTGTCTCTATTATATTGTTATATATTATTATGTAAGGCGCGAGTCGCTTAATTTGCAGTCTTGTGCTGTTACAAAGCCGTGGTGGTTTTAGATTTCGAAGTAGCACTATCGGGGTAGGTACTAATTTTTAATCTGATCTCATGCGCAGGTAATCCTGAAGGGCTAAGAGAGTTGAGAAACTTAATTTGGTAATTTTATGTTTACCATTGTAAAATAATCAGTGGTATCCTATATCAGCTGGATTAATTAACAGCATTTCTCGAATGTATGTATAGTTGTCAGCTCACAATGTTTTTTGATGCGTTCGAATAAAATTCAATCGTTAAGTTATCGTTTTCTCACTCATATCGACATAAAATTGGTTAAATAACTGGTCATATCTGTGTTGCGATGTGTTAATGCTAGCAGTTCTTATACTTTTATAGTACGCGGACACCTGATGAAGAACTTTTTAAAATCACGGGTCCTTCACCAATTTTCTTCCGAATAAATGTTTTTTTTTTTTTTAATATTATAAATCACATAAGTAGGTATATAAAAACATGCACATTTAATAATTAATTTTATCATACTTGATTTTACGCAGAAACTCTAATATTTTATTTCTATTATACTTAAATCTTATTTTACTTTTATTTATTTAATGCGAAGAATGGTGTCGCGCATTATAGACATCCGTTTTTGAACATCGAGCTCAATAGCATTGATAGTAGTTCGGACTCAATGTTTTCCATATGTGGCTTCGAAACTTGTTTTTAATGTAAAAAAGAGTGGTGAATACTTTTTCGCTGCATAAATGAGTTGAGGGCAGTTGAATTAAAACTTTCAGAGCTTAATTTGATATTTCTGGGTAATTTTTTCATATGTGTGCATTAGATATTTTCTAACGAATTCCGATTGAATTGTATTTTTAAACTATTTTTTGTAGAAATTTCTATAAGACTGTTTTCTTCCGGTGATTCTTATGTCTATTTATTCGACAAATATCAATTGAAAAAGGGTACGTCTAATTCAGTTTTTACTCGTATCTAGAACAGGAGAGTGTAGTAAGTTTCAATAACTCGAGTATAGTATTACTTTAAAATTTATACCGAAAAATTTGATTCTTGTATGTCTTTTACCGACAGTATCGAAGACCCTTAGCACGAATGTCACGGACCTCCAGGGGGCCGCAGACCACAATTTAAGAGCCGCTGTGTTAAGCTATTGTTTTCCACCATAAGTTTAGTATACATAAAACTGTATACAGGACACCCTTTTTCGAGGATTAGGTATCTTGTCTGATGGTCGGCATTATTTGTAGAATACTGAAGTTGTTGTTATCTTAGCCTTTGATGAATATGGGTTCATAAGAATTTGAATTTGGGATCATAAAAATGCTGTAGTTTAGATATCTTATGCAATGTATTATCGCGTGATCGTATCACGATATCCCTAAATCTACAAACTTCTTCAACCATCAATACTGCGACTTCCCAAGTCGTTGGAAGATTATAACGACATCTATGTTCACCAAGCGGCCTCTTTTCAGCATGAATGACAATTATATCTTTGTTATTTTATTTAAGCAAATAGATATTTGTTGAGTAGAATTTATCTATTTGTGAGACTGGTTAATTAAATTAAAGTTAATCTCATGTGATTTAAATAATTGAAATTAGAAATTTAATTCAGCGTAAGTTTAAAAAACCCTTAAAAATCTCTCGGTGTAAATTATTTTATTATATTTGTTGAGGAAGTTTTAAAAATTTAATACTATCGTCATTTTCAAGGAAAATTTTTAAGACAGTTTTTTTTTAATAAGGTTTATTTATACTAACATTTTTCTTCAACGATTAAAAAAAAATATATATAGAAAGAACAGTATAAAGATAATTATAATGTGGCAAAATAAAAAAATGAAAAAAGGAACAAAAGAAACATGTAAACGTTGAGGTTAAATATTAATATAAATAAATCTTATTAAAAAAACAGCTTTAATTTTTTTCTTTGAAGACTACAGTGTTAAATTAAAAAATTTCCGTGAAAAATATAAATAAATGTACACCAATAAATTTTTAAAAGTTAAATTACGCTGAATTGAAGTTCTAATTTCAATTATTTAGGTAATACATATATATAATATATTAAATTGCAAAGCCTTTGTAATGGATATAATGTATTAAATATTTAATTTGGAAAATGTCTGTAGATTGTACGATTTGAGAGAAGGTAAAAGGGATCCGGTGAACTCAGAAATCTTGATAGAGAGTTAAATTACGTATTAGAAAAAAGGTGAACAAATGAGGAGAATGTGTGTAAAGCATCGAATTTGCCGGGATCCTTATGACGAGTGCTGAGCGGAGAGTCTTTTAATGATAAGTAATAATAGAGCTGCGCGAGAGTGAGGACGGGCCTAGGAGGAAATAAGATAAATAACGAGAAATTGAAAGGCGGCGAAACCAGGAAAAGATTGAATTTCAGGATAGATAGAAAGATAGAACCGAGGTAGATTCTAAAATTATAATTTATATTCATCATAAATATGAAAATAATCAAATCTCTATTTTATTATCATATTGGTCCATTGCCGTCCTTAAGATTTACAAGGCCCAGTGTAAAATTATTTAATAGGTCATATATTAATTTCTATTTACGAGTGAAAGTACAAAAGTTTTGTATCATTAAAATATATGAGCACTATTTATTTTATATTTACTGTGCATGTGTATTGTGCAAATTACTGAACTTTTTTTATAATTCAATATTAAAAACGTCTTTATTGAACACAATGAAAAATGTTGTAAACTATATTAACGCGTAATTTTTAATTTTTTTAATTAATAAAAAAAAAAATCGTGTTGATTGGAATTTTACAAAAAAATTATAATTATAATGATGCTTTAAACGAAATTATCTTACCTTGCTTTTAATTCTGCAAGTCTATTATTGTAAGTATAAACTTTCTGTTACGTACCCTAAACTGTTACCGGAATTTCTTAAACTTAGTTACATGTTTAGTTGTTGCTGTGTTGTTATTACAGAAAGTATTGTTATTTTTGTACCTAATAAATTTTTGAAAATATTTATGTAGGTACAGAAAATAGGTTTTTCATTTTTATAGGCGACAATATGATTGATTCATTGCTGCTTAAAGCACAGATAATCAAAAAACAAATTTTTTGTATCTTAACATTTTTTTTTTCAAGCGCGAGCTAACTACTCGGACTTAAAAGCACTTAAAATCAACCGAAAAATGACCTCTCTAAAGTAAAACTGTGACCGAAGAGATCGGAGCAATTCTTCTGGTCGAAAATCTGCACACAGGATAGAAAAAAATAAAAATAAAAATAAACATCATTGTAAAACAATGGATTCATCGCTCCACTCAGAATCTAAAAAAATTAATAACAATATTAATAATAATAATAATAATAATAATAATAATAATAATAATAATAATAATAATAATAATAATAATAATAATAATAATAATAATAATAATAATAATAATAATAATAATAATAATAATAATAACAATAACCTTAACAGAAACAATAATAATACATTCAACCGAACAAAAAAATAAATTTAACCTTCGTCAGAAGATCCTAGGAACTATAGCAAAATATATTTTTGAAATAATTTAATTGGTAAACCTAAAATATAAAGAGGTATTTATTTATTTATTTTTTTTTTGACATAATTTTCGGTGCCAGTTATTTCAAAATTATACATGTTATTACGTGTATTGTACACGTACTACTAATTACCGTGTAAATTATCGCATACATTGCAGGCCATAGCTGTGCTTGGCTATAGTGATAAACCGTACGTGCCTTTAAGGCTTGGGCGAGTAAACCACACTTGACGATAATAATATATAGGATTTAAACGCATTAAAAACGTTTAAATTTAGTAACAGGTCTAGTATAGTAGGTAATAAAAAAAAGTTCTCACTCTCTAGTTTTTTTCTTCTTCAAATGTCGTCAATAAACCGGATTTTTATGCTCAGTCATAAATATTTTTCTAACCGTTCGGCATATTTTTCATTTATATATAATAATATATAGGTACCTACTCGTATACGATAGGTGAAATGATATTAAAAATATTGTCGTGTTTAGAATTTTATTGATTTTTACTAAAAAATAAAATATTTTATTGAAAAATAGAGAAAATTCGTTTAATAATATTGAAAGTTTCTTACAGTAAAATCGCACTGTTTTCAATAGCAGAGAATACAAAATAACGAAATCATGAATTTGTGTTTTTAATTTGCGATTTTATTTTATCTTTTGTCGCTTTATATATATATTTTTTTTTATTAGAGACGCAAATTTATACATATTTGCCTCGACAATTAAAAACGGGAAATAAAATATAAAATAACAAAATAAAACAAAAAAAACAGAAAAAGAAGTTACAACACAAAACCCTCCTCAAAAAGGAAAAAATTTAAAACAGAATGAATATTAGGAGAACGTTGGAGGTTTGAAAGATACGGGGAAGAGTAAAAGGAATATTATTGAAAGCGAATAAATTTGCAAGGACGAGCCGCTTATGGGAGAGGAGAGTACAGTTGAAGAGGAGATGAGAGGAATTGCAAACAAAGGAACCATCATGCAGAAATGTACAGAAAGGACGCTTGATATACGTATACTACACAATTATAAATTGTATAAATAAAATGTAATAGCTTTTACACAACAAAACAATGATAAAAAAGGTAACGAGCCGCGGGGTGTTGTGAATGTCGCTTAAGTGAATTACTCGGATGAAGATTTTAGAGTGTATTGTTATCACTATATGAATTTGAAAGCAATGATAAATCATTGAATTTGATAAAACTATTCTGAACGAAACTTCGGTGTAATATTTTAGGTAGGTACATAACAACAACTAACTCTTTTTATGAATTAAATACCTCTGTTTCGTACTGTGCACGATATTTTATATCGGTTCTCGACTCGTCAGTGGAAACCCGTTTTATCATCGTCTGTTGGGCGAATGTCGAACGATTCAAAATCGTTGTTGTTACGCGTACGTCGTCGTGTCACTGTTACACACTCTTTTAAAATATTATAAACTATAATATTTCTTTTAAAAATCATATAATGTCACCAAAACTGTCATTGTCAATGTTTTTGTTGCTGTTATCGTTGTTGTCGTCAGTCCAGATGCCCATTAATCGTGTGAGTTAATTTTTTAACAAGTATTTTTATCGTATAATTTTTATAATATACCTACGTCGTGTGTTATTTAGATTTGTTAACTTTATTGTAGAGTATTGTTTGTAATGCAACGTTATTTATTTATTTTTTTCTGTCAATATTATTATTTGTCACACGCGATTTAATGTTAGTTTAATTATCATTATTATTGCTTCCGATTATTCCTGCACATAATTATATTTCCCGTAACCTATCTTCTTTACGATCGTGTAAGGATCTGGTACGAAACAACGTCAAAACCTGTAATTGCTATAAACGGACCAAAATCAAAAGAAAGTTTTTGAAATTAATTTTTTTCTTTAATATCAAAAACAGTTACATATTTGAGGAATATTTCAAATTTCTATACTCATTAGTTTCAAAATCACGAAGAAATAACGATAATCGATTTCGACGAAATCGCGTTTTTACGTAATTTTTCGGCAGTTTTTGAGTTACGTGTTATTATTGTAGCTTTTGAGAAAATCGAAAAATGACCTCTCTAAAGTACCGAGTAGATGCAATTTTCTATCGGAAATCAGTGCTATACACGTAAAGATCGGAGCACACCTTTCGGTAGAATTTTTGAATATTACTACAGTTATTGACTTGATTTCAAGACAAATGTATAAAAGTCATAAAATTCGGTATGAAAACGTCAAAAGCATAGAAAAAAAAAATCGATTTCCTAAAAGTATGATTGAGAACCTTGATGAATCGATTCATCGCCCACGACTACTCAACTCGACGTCTCGAACATACTGCACGACAAGGACTCGGAGAGTTGATATCGGGGCATGGGAGAGACAGCAGGGGCGGACAAAACGTTGAAACTGCGCCCGACCTGTATGGCTGTATTTTTTGCTGAAATACATACGTTACTGGAAGAACTCTCACGCTTTGTAGAGTGATCCGATTTCGATATATTTTTCGATGGGAAGAGGAAAACAATTTGCAGCGCGCATTGGACTTCGATTCGCAAAATTTTATTTTGCACATGTCAACAGCACCGACAGACAGAAAATGAAAAGCTCGATTTTACATATTTTACAGGAAAAACCCTCACGCCTCCTAGAATTGTCCGATTTCGCTTATTTTGTTGTTGTTGGATAATGGAAGACTTCCATACTGGGCGCCCAGGACTTTGATTTTTAAAATTTTGCTTCAAAAAGCTACAGTAAGAGTTCGAATACGAACAATTTCTACAATATTTTTAACACATTTTGTTTTGTTATGTATAGTTTTTCTTTTGAGGTAATATATTTAATATTATTATTACGCAGTAAACAAAATTTGTTCACTTTCAGTGTCATAAACTGACGTCGTTATCGGGGCCAGACTAACCGATTCGGCGAATCGATTAATGATAGCCCACAAATGTATCGCCATCTCACTTCTGTCTCGACATCACGTTTCTGTTTCTAAGCTCAGTCCATTCTACTATGTCTATATGGTTAAATATTGTACTGTCAATAATATTTTTTCTCAAGTTAATCCTTTGACGTTTTTGCGCCCCACCCCAGCGTCAGGCGCCCAAGGCAAGCGCCTCGCTCGCCTCATCCCAGTCACGGCTCTGGTAGCCAGTGCCCCCCCCCCCAAACCCTAAATGCGGCCACGCTCATGCGTTATCATCAGTGCTTGACTTGGGAAAAAAGTAGTAGATGTACTCTAGCTATTTTTTAACGAGTAGCGTCCCTATTACACCCCCTTTTACAATCCTCTAAAAACATTAATATAAAACTATAAACGCTTTTTATAACAAAACAGAATAAGGAATATAATAATTATTAAAGTACCTGAATTTATAGATAATGAATGGTTATCATTGATGGCTACTTATCAGTTATCACGTGTAAGATATGAGATATCTGATATCAATACATTTTGTAAGCTTTGTGTATTTGATACAAAAAATGTAAGTTGAGCAATTTTATAAAAATAAAAAATTTAATGAAAACCTGTCCCATGCGTTCCTTTTTAAAAAGTAGGGGGTACGCTAGAATATCCAAAAAATTAATTGATGTACTCAGTCCCCCCCCCAAATCGAGTACTGACCCTTCCCCGCGTTCCTCTTTAGAAAAATAAGTAGGGGTACGCTCAAATATCTGAAAAAATAGAAGGGGTACTCAGTCCCCCCCCAAGCATAGGCGTGCGCAGGAATTTTGTATGGGGTGTGCCATGAAGAAAATTGGGCCGCTTTCCCTTATATGAGCCTAAGCAAATCTAACCTAACTCTCAACCTTTAAAAAGGATAAAAATTTATTGATTAAATGTTGTGCTTCACAACATTTAGATATATTTTTACAATATAGTAGGTATATACCTATATACCTAGTGGTTAGTAACCTACATTAGAATATTAAAAAATTTTGCTAGAACGCGTAATTTATTTCCTCTAATTTTTATTATTTATAGCTTAAAATTCAAACAAAGTCCCCGAATGAATGAAAGTTGTACAAAAAGCCACGGGCCACGGGGTGTGCCACGACACACCCGGCACACCCTGTGCGCACGCCCATGCCCCCAAGGGAGGCCGTATATTTCCGGAAAATAAACAGACGGAACGTATAAATTCCGGAACGTATTCTCCCGGACCGTATTTTTCCGGAATCTAAAAATCAAAAACCGTATTTGGACGGAACGTATTATTACGGAATTTTATACTATAATCGATATAATACACTAAACCGTATAATCATGGAACGTATATCCCCGGACCGTATATGCCCGGAATTTAAACAATATAAACCATATTTAAGCGGACCGTATAGTTACGGAACGTATAGTGGCGGAAACTACAAGTTACGGAACGTATAATTGCGGAACGTATAATTCCGGAAATATAATGGTAGAAGGTATACTCTATGACTTAACACGTCATGATAATAAAATCATATTGTGATAAGAACGCTTGGTTATAGGTTATGTTATCGCGAGTGGTCCATTCTATTACCACTGATATAATTGCTATTACCTTACCCCTATATACCTTTTGCCGCCGTTCCGGATTTATACGGTCCGGCGTTATACGTTCCGCGGTTATACGTTCCGTAATTATACATTCCGGATAAATACGGTTTATGGTTTTTTTGTTCCCGGGCATATACGTTCCGGAAATATACGTTCCGCAATAATACGGTTCGGCATTATATATTCCGTAATAATACGGTCCGGCCGAATACGGTTGTTGGTGTTTAGATTCCGGGCATATACGGTCCAGAAAAATACGGTCCGGTATTATACGTTCCGTACACTTACATTCCGGATTATTATAGCCCTCCGCCCCCAAGTCAATCACACTGGTTATCATGCGAGCGTACGACGATAGGCGAGAACCGCTCTCGTCATACACAACAGTCACTATCGCCTCGTTCACGCTCGCGCGACAACAACGACACTCATCTCGTCGTGATCGTCGGCTAGCTATTATTAGCGCGTTCCACTATCGTCGCGTGTGCCGTCGCGGCTCAATTCCCGCCCGAACCCCGATTACGAGATACACGGTCGTAACAATGCACCGTGTAGCTGGTATATCTCTACAATAGCCGTACGTACACGGCTCAGTCAAGTCACCGGCGATAATCGCGTTATTAACGTCGACGACGGGGCACGACCAACAGTACGTGTTATTACTTTCGTGCGGTATAAGGGGAGGGAATATTCCGTATAACACACACACACAGAAATTTATAATAATATATTTTACAACACTGCTTGATATCCCGTGTACGTGCGTACACCTTAATATCCATTTGATACGTATACGATTATTTTCGCTTGTGTACGTGAATAATATAATCATCGTCGTACTGGTGTGCGGACGAGGAGAAGAAGGAGGAGGAGGAGGAGGAGGAGGAGGAGACGGCGCGGCGGTAGATTCGCTGTATCAAAACCAGTGTACGCGGTCGTTAAGCTCGACGACGACGAGTGGCGGGGCGGTGGGCCATCACGGACGATTAGTCTCCGGACTTCGGGGGGGGGGCACGCGCGTGAATATCGTTCGGATATCGGTTAACGCGGTTAACGTGTGGTGGTTAGAAGAGATCTACAGAGAAAAAAAAAAGGTAGCGAGCCGTTTAAGTGTTGCGCGGATGTGGTTCGAGTGAATAAATTGTACCGTGGTAAAGTTTTTGTTTTATTATTAGGAAT
The DNA here is from genome assembly GCA_032441835.1 of Slavum lentiscoides. NCBI lineage: Eukaryota > Metazoa > Arthropoda > Insecta > Hemiptera > Aphididae > Slavum > Slavum lentiscoides. The sequence goes on along the minus strand of CM063712.1, from coordinate 13,862,086 downwards.
TTGAAAGCAATGCGAGATAAATCGTTGGAAAATTCAAAAAAATTTCAACATTCTACAGTTGGTACCGTCAGTTTATTCGTATAAACGTAATTCTGCACACAAAAAAAAAACGCTTTGTCGAAAAAAATTGAAATTTTCGGAAAAACGTGGACAAACGATTTTCAAAACTTTTTATTTTTGAATACACTCGGTCGAAGTAACGCGTACGTCTGATTTTTTTTTTATAAAATTTTTAAACCTTAACACCGAAAATTACCTCTCTTTTATGTAACCGAACACCTCAAAATCCATAATATCGTTATGAGTAGTCCAAAAGTGAAAGAAATTTTTTTTTTGAATTTTCCCAAATATAATATACAGTGAATATTTCGAGTTTCTACAACCGTTAGTTTTAAAATCACGAAGAAATAACGATAATCGATTTCGACGAAATCGCATTGTTATCGTTTTTACGTTTTTTTTTTTTTTTTTTTAGGAGCTTTTGAGAAAATCGAAATCCTCTAAAGTACCAACTATAGATGCGATTTGCTACCAGAAATCGGGTACGGCTGTAAAAATCGGAGCTCTCCTTCTGGTAGAATTTTTGGGTAGAGCCATGGAAAAAAAAACACATTATTTTAAAACCATTCCTCGCTCTACTCAGAATCTAAAAAGAGCAAAAAAAAGAAGCGTTCTTCCCAATAATAAACACCCTGTTTGCTCCGACCCGATAATCTATGACGTAATACCTATGCGTTCACTTGTGGTCTACGATAACACTAATTTTGCCGAGTTCCGACGAAATTACATAATATCGTGTCACTGTACGTAGCTGGAAAATTCCATTACCAGGATCACGTTACTGCACGCGATGGGTTTGGCCTTAGCCTAATTTTAAATCCAGTAAAATAGACCTTGAAGGCGGTGTCATATTCTTATTAAGATTACGTAACCTTTATTGGACGGGTCGAAATGCTCTTAGAAAATGAGGTATACGCGAAGCTGGAATTACAATACGTTAGCATTTCTATTTCTAATACCATTGCAACGTAATTGTTACTCAATTCTCGGAGTTGTCGGACATTTTTGGAATTTGTCTGGAAACATCTTCAACTTTAACGTTTGAAGTGCCCGTCAAAGGAAAGCTCACAAAACTTAACCAACAATGTTTATATATCATTGTTGGACATTGGTGGGAAAAACTTCACAAGTTTATCAAAAATCTCATGTTTGTAGTGCCAATTTTACGACCGACCCCACTCTTCTGTCCAAAACATGCTCAAAATACTTAGTTTGTAAAATACTTAGACTTAAATAATGTCTAACAATTTTTTGAATAAAATAAAAATGGCTTTTTTTATACCATAATTATATTGTTTCATAAATGCATTCGGAATACAGAAATTTAAAATCCAACCTGTGCGAATGATTTTCAATTGAACGGTAATATATAATATATAATATAATATATATATATTTTTATTTTATTTTATAGATATACTCGTATATATAGTGTGAACAGTGGCGTAGCCAGGATTATTCAATGGGGGGTTTAATTATGAATGAAACAATAGACTATAAAATATATTTTTTCGCAATAGCCAGTAGGTACTAGAATTAATGAAATACACAATAGTATAAATTATAATACATTTATAAGGTAAAAACGTTATAAAAAAAAAAGCAATGGGGGAGGTTTAAACACCCAAAACTCCACCTGGCTACGCCGCTGAGCGTGAATATTAAACAGTTTTAACTCCAAAAAAGCGGAAACGTAAGATATTACACACTATTTGTCCAATACTCAAATCGTACTATACATATATGTTATTAGATGTATTAGATTATTATTATTGTTATTGTTATGAAGGGCCGAAACAAACGCAAGAAAACAGTACAGAACGAACGAATTCAGGTGAACGACTATGTAGTGTTTATGGAGCCTATATACATTATGTAAATATCATTTAACTTTTAAGTGTTAATATTGAAACGTGTGCATAATATGTATTATATATTATATAATCAGCACGTTTATAGTTAGTGACGAAGTGGTATACGTGTAGAATATAATATTATCCTGATGTCGAACAACGAAATTATCGGTAGATTTTATTTATTAGCATATCAAACGACGACACGCCGTTCGGTACCGATATAGAATTTGTAATATAATTTTCAGAGAGCATTGTGCGGCCAGGGACGGACGGTGCCTCAGGCTTTTGTGATAATTTTGTTGGACCGCGGGCCGGTCGATTTCGAACCTTTAGGATGTATTATATAAAATATATTTTACGCTTTGAGTCGGTACGTTTTGTGCGATAAAAACTAAGTGACAGAAAGAAAAAAAAAAAAAGAACGTAATTTAGAAAAGAGGCGGTAAAAATAATATTTCTGGCTATACATACATCGCCCCGGAGCGACATAAAAATAAAGACGCGTTTTCTTCGGCCTTTTGTTTCGTAAAAGGTCCGGAATTCTTTTCGTTTTATATACGTTGTAAGAATATAGACTTATTGGAGTTTCGACAAAAAGAAAAATCAAATCAAATCGAATTAATCAACGTTTGATCGTTCGATCACGGCGTCAGCAGGTCGTTCGGTTAAAGGATTCTGCAGAAACGGGTTGACAAATCTGAGACGTGTACGCGTTTCCATTGTCCGTGGGAGGTATAGCCTGTAGGAGTTCGGGGCGAGCTCGTCTCTTCTTATACGCAATCACCGTTCGTATACCGTACGCGTTATTCTAAACCCTATAGACGCTACAAAGCGACTGTTCAAAAAAAAAAAAACCGGTGCCCCGGTTAGTTAATTTATTATCGTGACTTCGTCATAGTTTATCGTTCATCGCCGTTTGTGAAACACAACGGTTTTAGACGTCACAAGATCAGTGCAACGATGCTTTTGACAAGGAATCGTCGACGCGGTTTATTTCCTGTTATATTCGATTTAAAAAAAAAAAAAGACAATTTCCGAAATTCCGCGTTTTATCGTATACAAATAAATATTAACCGTACGCAAAGTTATTATTATTTTTTAATGTGTTCCGTATAGGAAAATTTTAAAGACATTTTAAAAAAAAAAAATCTAACAATTTCAAAACGTTTCAATTACGTTTTAAAATTAATTTTTAGTACCTACCAATTCTTAGATGCCGAGTATAATCAAAATTTAAAAAAAAAACCACGTTTACGCGACACCAAAAGAAAAATTAATATGTCGTAATTTCTGACATTCGAATATTATAATATTATTATTACTATTATTTCAATTGGCGGCTATTCAAACGAATGTTATTACTGTATTATACATGACCACGATTTTAGAATCATTTGAAATTGAAATCGTGCGGTATTTTAAAAATGATATAATATTGTTATATGTGATAATTAGGGCAGAGGACTTGTATCATTTGCGTATTTGTTTTGCTGAATCAACAAAATAGCAGAGTAAGAAACAAATACGTTTTATGCTAAAACGAAGCTAGATTTCTAATTTTATTTTGCATATAAATGCATATTTTGAGTTTTTTGGTTTTAAGGCATATTTCTTTCATTTTATAATTTTTAAGAATTATTTAATACAATTAATAATTTTCTTAATATTTTCTCCATCGACGTTTTTAATTTTGATCATATAATATTGTTGTCGACTGCTTCCTAGAAACGCTTGAGGCTCGTCGATTATATTAATTCCAATTCAATTCAATAATTATTTATTATTTGATATTATCAATATAATGTACCTAATAATATCTACTCTCTAATTAAATTAATAAAAAGTTATTATTTAAAATTAAATTTTATTAACAATTTTGTTGAACAATTATTTATATTTTTAGAAAAAAAATATTCATTTTGCATATTTTAGTGCATATTATAGGGGTTTTAAGTGCTTGCATATTTAGTGCTTTTTTAGAGCTACAAGTCCTTTGCCCTAGTGACAATAAATTGACCGATCGAAGCACCGGTATTTTTTTTTTGACAGTCGCTCTATATAGCTTTAGGCGTCTATAGCAGAGGTTCCCAAACTTTTTATAGGTGCGACCCATTTTTGAAAAATGTTAAAATTTTGGTGACCCGACCAAATCAATTTTTTTTTTGGTATGATATTTAGATAATTAAAATATTAACGATTTCATTTTAATAAAAAGAAAAATAATATTGATAATATTGTATAACGTACGATTTATTTGGTGAAAAAATGTTATTGAAAAAAAAAAATTCGATTTATTATTAATACTATTTATTAGTTGAATGTGAAGGGTGCGTTCGTTTTTGATTAGTCTTATTATAATAACTGCATCGATGTTCAGGGTGATTTGAGGTGTTTGCGACCGTAACCGAAAATCCAACTTCACAATATTATTGGAAAAACTGAGTGGGTATTTATAGCTCTATAGCAGAAAGTGTTTGTTAAGTGTTGTCTTGAACGGAGAACCAGAACTCCGCGTTATATATTCACGCGGTCGAAACCAGTGGCGCGCAACTTGACCATAAGGGGCCCACGTAAAAATTTCTATAATTGGGCCCTTACTTGCTAAACCGTTATTCTGACATTAATACCACGATTTAAGATATTGTACATATATGTGCGCAGGGGCGCATTAAGGGGGCAACGGGTGCATTTGCTCCGGGCGGCAATTTTTAGGGGGCGGCACACCGGTCATGGACATTTGGAATTATGTTTTTGTCTGTTGGAATTTTAATCAGTACTGTAAATTTATGGGCGGCAAATTATATTTGCTCCCCCTCCCATCCCTAAATATTGAACCTTAATGCGCCCCTGTATGTGCGTATCCTTGACAAAATTAATTTTCCTGATCATCATTAATCAATGAAATAAATTTAAAAAGAGTCTAATTTATATTGTACTTAAGTACAAAAAAAAACTCGTGGCCTGACAAAAGCGGGGGCCCTTTGCGAATTGCACACCCAACACTGCCGTAAATTTCGCCACTGGTCGAAACCCGTTTTCAACGAATTCTCGACTCTTAAAACAGTTTTTTTCCCGGCTCATATTCGCCCACGTGAACGTTTTTCGCGACCCATTAAAAAATATCAACGCCGTCCGCACTTTCGAGAACCACAAAATCTGGTCCAAATATTATATAGGGTTTCAAATATCGCGTACCGTGCGCGCAGCCCGGCGTTGCTGTTGCGGTCCTCCCTACTACTCTCGTCACCTCACGTCAGCCGAGACGTTCGATTGCGCGCGCCGCCGCCGCCGCCGCCGCGGCCGGGAGAGATAATATTATCGTCGCCGCGCCGCGCCCCGGTGCAGTCGCGGTGTAGTGACGGACGCGGGACGGGACACGCCGATGCCAGCCCGTGCGAAGAGCGCAATAAAAACGCGTCGGCACGACGACGGTTAACGGTCGGAAACGAAACATAAAAAGTAAACAAATCGGATTACGGTTAGCGACGGATAAAAATGCAAAAAAAAAAAAAAGATAGAAAAAAAAAACAATAATAATAAAATAACAAAGAACGGAAATATTATAATGTCAGCAGTGCGCGCGTTGCCGGGGGCCGTGGTGCCCCGGGGGGAGGAGGAGGGGGAATTTCGACGAGTTTTCCGTGTTAATATTCTCTTGCTTCCGCGCGCGGCAGAGTGCAGGGGTCAGAAATAAACGCGTTCGTATACGCTCTCGGAAAAGTAAATGTTTATTCGTCTCGTCACGGTGCTAGGATTATTTCCTCCCCCCTTCGGGGATTGGGGGGGGGACGAGGAGAAAGAGGGGGTCGTTTTTCAGGGCGTGCTTATTTTTTCCCCGGAGCCCCAGCCTCAATATCTACAATGCGTGCAGATACATCGGTACATATTATTATATGTTACATGTCTTGTATATTGAAGGGTAACATTCGGTTGTGGAATAATTTTTAAAATAAAACCGTTTTTCATAAGCAGTCTCGTTATTTAATAGCCAGACCTCGTATATCTCATTTATTTTTTACGCGTGACGAAAAAGTTATCATCTACAGTTCAGTCTCTCGTCTCCTCATACCCGTAGACAGTGCCGCACGCTGAACTGCACATTGATTAACAATATTCTGCACACCTGGCCACTACCCAGCAGACAACCAGTAGACACCCAGTGACAAACTTCCATGCACTATAGTATTAATTATTATGATTGAAAATATATTACTTAAATTTTTAGCTCAATAACACCAGCATCACCCCACCCACCCTTTTGAACAGGTGGGGGGGGGTCGATCGACCCCATTGACCCTGTGCGCCACTGCCTATAGACATATCTGTATCTATATCTGTATCTATATATCTATATATCTATATATATACTAACTGAATTACCCGGCGTTGCACGGGTTAGATTGTTCTGTTATAAATATTTTTTTATTCTTCAGAAACTTTTCTGAATTTTATTATTATTATTAGTCAGTCAGTGAGTCACGTTTTTCTTTTGTATGTATATAGATTTCAAATCCCTATTTAGTCCCTTTAGATAAAATTTAGAGAACAGGTGAATATAATGTACAACGCGTACCGTATTGATTGGGTGGCATTTATGATTTAGCCCAGGGCGGCAAAATGACTAGCGCCGGCTCTGTGGTGACCGAGTGTTATTACCGCGCGGCTCGCCGTTCAACTCAGTTATTTGACGATTACCAAATATTTAATAATCACTGGTTAGATCGCTTTCGAACACGTAAACCGCCCCTGGTTATTACACACATCGATATATTATAAAAAAAAAAAACGAAGGAAAATTACGAAATACCGATGTCCACCTTCGTCTATCCCTGACGTCGTCTATTTTTAATACCCGATTTCTCTCATTTTTAATGTACATATATATATATATCAGGGCCGCTCTAAGGATTTGCGAGGTCCGGACAGAAACCTATAACCTAACGTTATAATTACATTTTTTTTATTTAGCTTTGTAACAAAGAATCGAATCAAATAATTTGCTATATTTAATTAAAAACATTGCATGGTTCAAAATTTATTTAAAAAAAAAGCATAATTACATGATTTATTATTATTACGATATATATATAAAAAAAAATTATATAATTCAGTCTTTCACATTTTCCGAATTCTGAAATAATCTCTTAAGCCAACTGTTAACTATGTACTGACTGAAATTTATTATGGTTATTGATTAGATAATACGAAATATTTATCAAGTCACCGATAAATGTCTATATAAATAAAGACTTTATTATAAAGTGTACTATACATTATATTAACTACAATTAAATGAATAAAAAAATGTTTTTCATGTTTATGTAACTAGGTTATTTTTGAGCTCGAGGACCTGGGCATGAGCCCCATAAGTCCTCCTCTCCCTGAGAGCAGCTCTGATATATATATACGAGTACATTACCATTACTACTAGTATAATAATAGTAATAATCATGGGCGTAACTTGGGCAGTTTTTATGGGGAGGGGGGGGGCGGCAAACTATGTTATATTTTCTGGTAATATTTACAACTTTGGCGTGCAATTACCTCTGTGTAATCAGTTATATCTTAATATATTAGCAATATTTATGTATTAATTTTGTATCATAGAAATTGTTGTGTAAAAATGTTTGTAGACCATTAGAGCAAAGGTCGGCAATTAGTCTATACGGAGGTCCGGATAATTTGAAAAAAATTTTCGAGGGCCAGAAAAAACTTAAATATTAGTTAATAAACGTATTTATTTTTATAGATTATAAAAATATATCAAATATCTTCTTCTTCTTACGACCATTAAGATCTTATTGACCAACATATCTCAACATAATTCCACTCTTCTCTATTCATTGCGAATTCCTGCCAATTCATCCCAGGTCTACACATTTTTCCACATCACTCCTTACTTGATCTTCCCATCTTTTCCTTGGACGCCCCAAGGGTTTCTTTCCTTCTGGCACGCAATTTTGAATTATTCGTATCAAAGCCCCTTCTTTTCTTCATGCATGACAGACCAACTAGAGACGTTTTTTTTTTTCTAATTTCCCCCAGCGTGTCTGGCATTCGATATAACTGTTTGAGTTCGTCATTTTTCCGGATTCGCCATTCTCCAGTTCCTTCATCCTGACATGGCCCAAAAAATCTTTCTCTCTAAAATAAAAAGATTGTTTTGTTCAGATTTGAGTAGTGTCCACGTTTCACAACCATACGTTATTACTGGCCGAATTAGAGTACGGCGTACCTATATCTGAATCTTTAAATTTTTCGATATCATTTTTGTCTTTAATAGTTTCATACTTCCGTAGTAACACTTATTCCCAGCTTGTAATCTTGCTCTTATTTCACTCGATTCTTTGTTAGAACTTTGTAGATGAAATATCTATTATATTCTATAATGTGCGAAAACCAGCATTAAAGAAAAACATTTTTGGCGGTCCAGTTATTTCTCCTCCGCGGGCCAGATTTGGACCGCGGGTCGCTTATTGCCGACCCCTGCATTAGAGTATACTTATAATAGAACCAAGATTAGACATCTAATCGCAATAAATATAATATACAAATTAAAAAAAATTAATTCACAAAACGTCAAGGGGGGCATGGTTCCCTTTGATTAATACCAAGGGGGGCAGCCGCCCTCTCTCGCCTCCCAGCCACCAGTTTACGCCTATGGCAATGATATATTAATGCGAGCTTTTGTAACAAAAATACACCCGTTACACCCTGTATACACGTTAAATATATATAAAGTATATATATTTTATATATATATATATATATATACACGTTTCTAATTAAGTTTTATCGTTTGCGCATAATAAGCCACACCAGAATTTGCATTTTATACGATTATTAAGCTTTTCAATATTATCGCGTCGTCGTCGTCGTCGTCTCTTTCTCTCGTCGTCGTGGGCCCATTACGTAGGTACGCGCTAATACCGTTTATACCGGCTATAACTAAAATAACGATTTCGATCGAGGAACTAAAACCAATGCATCGCGTTCTGTATTAAGCCCGCGCGTTAACGTGTATCGCGAACGGTTTTCCAATCATTATTACGCGTATTATCATCATCTGCTTGCACACTGCTGCAGGTACCATTATTATTATTATTATTGTTATCCGAGGCGTTTTACGACGCTAAAAGAGAGTGGGCGGTATCGAATTCAGAGGAAAAAAAATCTGATATATTTTTTAAAAATAATTTTCAACAAATCAATCTAAATATCCGCACGACCGTGTGAAATATGATATAACGAATTTCGTACAGAATCGCGGTTAAAAATTTAACGCGATACGCGCCCGCGGTCAGTCTTGTAAAAAATACTTTTTAAATTGTATTCAAATAGAGATACAAATACATTGATATAAATAGTATTTAAGAACGTATTTCGAATACTTTTAAAAAAAGTACTTGGTAACAAATACGGATAGTATGTATTTAAATACAAATACTTATTCGAACTGAGCTTTAAATTTATTTTTATAGCAGAAGTATTATTTAGATTATATTTTTGTGTAGGTCTTAAAACCTCTCTATACCACTCAACTTTAACGTTTTCAATTATTCGATGTAATAAATTATTATTAAATAACATAAATATTAAAATGATTACAGACATTTTAGTTTTACAATATTTTAAAAGTAGTAACAATTATTTTTACCGACATTTTTCATAGTATACGTGGAAATATTTATGTTATAGTGTTACAGTGTTATTATTTTTAACCTATTTTAAGACACATTTCACACGGGCGATTATCACACGGTTATATTTATCAACTTTATACCCCTTCAAATAGAAATCTCCGTCTGTCACTTGATCAGACACGACATAATAGTAAATTTGAATGTGCCCTACACATATTTGAAAATTTATTTTCATTGAATGAAACGCATTAAAATTAAAACTTATTGCATGAAATTTTGTTTACAAGTATTTGAATAAAATTATTTGTAATTCTAGTACAAATACCTATGAAATAATATTTAAAATACTTTATTTAAAAATTATTCTGAATACTATAAAAGTATTTAAATATATTTACTCGAATACTTTACAAGACTGCCCGCGGCGGTATAGAAACAGCGAAACGGCCATTGTATTATTATAAATGATCGTTTCGTTCGACGGTACGAGTCGGCGTTTATATGATTCTAAATTTTTTCCGTAATAATTTTTTTTATTTGATCCCACACTATCGCGTACTCGACAACGGTCGTGATTGTACATTTATAATTAAATTATTTGATTAAAGTCGATCGTATTAATTATTTTTTATTTTCTATTAAAAACGGAACGAGCGAATGGTTTAATAATAACAATTCAAAGAATCAGCTACGTTTTTTTTTTAAACGGTTTTTATATTCGTCGAATATGATTTCAACAAAACGATTCGAAAGAAATTATTAAACGTTTCACCGTGCGTTATTTGTATTAATACGGCGTACCGTATATAGGCAAAATCGGTACATATCTGTGTCGGGAAATACGAAATTTTTCCATACGTATTATCCAATATTTTTTAATAAATGAAATATTTATATTAATGTAAAAAATATTTTGCTATAGTAAACATTTAAATATATCTAGTATAACGTAAAGCGCATGAAGTCTAAAAAAGAAAAAAAAATTCCAACATATTCGTGTTAGGGTATACAAATTCGTATTTTTTTAAATACGTATAGGTGTTACTCACGGTAATAAGTAATACGTTTCTAATAATATTAGAGTAAATAAAACACGCGTGTTATAATCTGTACTTTTAATGAATATATTTCCAATGTTTTCTTAAAGAAAGGGGGTTTTTTTTTTTTAGTTTTTTACGATATTATAGTTTAAAATTCCTACACTTTAAAATTCAAACATATTTAAAATATTTATAAAAATATATTTAAAATATTTAATAAAATTTGGAATATAATGAATGTATTGCTTTTTAATTGAACAATACTTTGTGACTGAGAAAATTAATTACAATAAAAATAACACGAATTTTAGCTAGCATATGCGATGACACAGATATCAAAAAAAAAAAAAAATGAGAACAGTATACACGCGTATTAGAAATTATATTGTGTTATGAAATTTATTGATGTTTTTATGTAATGTTTTTTTTTTTGATATAAATTAGAACATATTATAGAATATTAGTCGGTATATAGAAAACAACATAAAATAATGACGGTACAGTGCAAGGTTATATTATTTTATAATATATTATAGCCGTGTTATAAAACGTTGCGTTGTGTATTTTCATCTTTTTATATTTTTTATTATTTTTAAAAACGTTGTTTTTAATAAAATATACCGCTCGCGCCTGATAAAATATTCACCTACGCGATACATTAATAAATTACAAAAATACTTCTGTATTCAAAAATACAAATTAAGTTTTGTACACCGTCAAAATAGCTTAACGCCAAATTGAATATTTATATATGGATTAATATTTTTGTTATTATAAACGGTTTGCAATATGGATATGCACGATTTACGGAACAAATTAATAGATTAAATTGTGAATTATACGAATGAAATCATCTGAATTCAAATTAACTAAATAAATCGTTTAATTACTGCAGACGTATCTATAGTAAAAAATATATTTTATATTTTTTTGTGTGTATGTTTTGAATATTTCAAATTAAATAATACATACCTTATTTATAAATTGTAACCGTACTACAACAATACAATAACGTTAAATGTGCGTACGTTTAATATTGTGAATGCGACATTTATACAACATAACACTATTTTTCCCAAAATATGCATTAGTGCGGTAAAGTAATATTCCGAATATAATTAAATGCTTTGACATTAATTTTAATCAATACGAAATAATATTAATGATTGATAGTTGTGTACTGGTTATTATTCAAAATAATATATAATGATTGATATTTCCATTACGTTGTAATAATGTTTCGTTTGATGGCGTGTTCTTACCTTTTTACCTATTTACCATAGAACCTAGTTGGAATTAACGGAATTATATAATCTCAGTGTATTTATCTTCGGTTGTTATTTATCATGAACTCTTATTTCACACATTTATCTTTAAATATATAATGTTTTCAGTTATAGTTTATGAGCATTAACGTATCATCATATAATACAATAAGTTCTTTAATAAAATAATTACGGTATTAGCGATATTAGTGTATTTTATATAAAACCTATCATAATAAGCTAATTTAAAATGTATTTATACAGTACGTATAGTACAGTTAAAATTGTAAATCTCCTTAAAAGTAACACATTTTAGCTCGAATAATACGTTTATAAATTTTACGAAAAATAAAGTTTAAATACTTGTTTTTGTAAAAGTTGGCTGAAAGAATTCTTTCATTATATATTTATTATATTGAATTTTATTTTGCGTTACAAATAGACGTTTTTTATACAAACAGGTCTGTTGCCAAGAACAGTGAATTGTATAATTGCACACGATTCAGTTAGAATTTAGTATTATTTCGTATTGTATTCGATTAATTTTTTAATCGTTCGCACGAACAAAATTGTATTTTCCTAATTTTACTAGATTTCAAAATGCCGCGATGCAATGAAATTATTCTTGAAATATATAATATTTTCAAGTTTCTAAATGAAAGAATTTTTTTTTTTTATCAATTAATGATTAGTGATGGATGAATTACTATTCTATTTATACATTTATTTTAGTGAAATGAAGTACGGAATTATAAAATATTATATTCATCGTATTTGTGTAAAATAATTGGGTTCGTTGATCATGTAGTAAATTTGATTAAATGTCCAAAAAAGAAAAAAAAAATTTCCTTGTACATCTAAATATTTACATATTTGGAATTGAAATGTGTGATGAAAATGAACTTTAAAAAAAAATCGTTTTTATTTTAAACACGTTTTTAATTATTATTTTTTGTATAATTTTTCAATAAAGGAAAATTAAGATTGTAATGTAATAACTTATAATGTTATGGTAGTTGAAAGCGGATTTTTATTCAAGAGTTGGGTAGTATAATACGTACATATAACTAAGCAGTAATTGAAAATATATTTGTGTCTGTGAAATAAGCTGACCAAGTGTAAACATATTTACCATAGTCAAACCTACATTTTGAAAATTAATTTTTGTATTTATTAGTGTCTAATTGTATAGTTGTGTTTATGTAAGAAGTAGATTTTGAATTTTATTCCGTATTTATTTAATGTATTATAATTTTACTCACAAAGTACATTAAAGTAAAAAAATAAATTTCCTACATAAATTAGAATAAAAATCAATGGAATCCAGATTCGTTTTCAGAATTAAAAGTGGAATACTTGAAATATGTTTATTTTAAGTTGGTTCATTGGCTTAAAATGCACGAGAATTACAAGTATGTACTTCCTCTTATCGGTTATTATTTTATGAATTGCAAAATAATTGCATTGAATTACAATACATATTTATGCGTACGAAAATAGTTTTAAATCTATATTAATATTAGGAAATCTGTAAAAAAAAAAAATTAACATCTATCTTATTATGTATAAAATGATGAATTTTTGGGTTACATACGCAATATAATAATCGACGATACTGGTTGGTAAAAATGGTTTCATAACATTTAGAGAAAAACTACTTATTTGAAGAATACAATTTTGTTTTTAAAGATTAAATGTTTCGGATAGATGTTTTGTTGTTGGTGAATCACGTCGGATGATTTTTAACATTTATAGCTGTGCTGAGTCTCGAAAGGTTTAGCACAATCGTAGAACGTGATTGGAGTGTAATAGGCTGGAATTAGTGGCCATAAATTACGACTTACCCTAATTCTTTATTTTCACTATTTGTTGTAAAATTGATAAAATCTATTATTCCTAAAGAAATTTATTGTCTTTCAAAAAGCATGGTAAATGATTAAATAATAACATATTTAATTACAATGTTGATTTTTGAAATAATTTGATTGCTATTTTTGGAATTGAAATAACAATTTTAGTTTAAATATTTAACATAAAACTTTTTCATAAAACAAGTTAAATACTCATATAGTAAAAGAGAAGATTAAAGTATTAAATTAATACATATTCATATACTATAATTTTATTTAGAGATAAAGAGTACGTTTTAGATATTATAATAATAACAGTGCCGAGTAGACGCTTGAATAATTATATGCACTAAAGTTTAAAAGTATACAAAATGTGATATAAATATTCCTATTAAAATAATATGTACTTATATGGATTATAATAATATGTACATCACAATATATTTAACATTATACTATAAAAAGATACATATTTACACCACTACGGATGCAGTACGTTATATTTTAAAAGTATCGTTTTTCTAACGTTTTTCATGAAAGACAAATTGAAGTTGTATAATAAGTGTAACATAGAAATATTTTTTAGAATTCTTTTCGCTATATTTATTTTTCAATTTTTAAATCCTAAGCCGCGAGAGGATACATTGTATGGTTTTAAAATAATATGTGGTATTTTTATTATAAGAAAACCAAACATTTTAGATAGAAGAATGTTGCATGAGTTCTATTTAAAAATAATAAGTTTGACACAAATTGTATTGACATAAGTCATTGTCGCGCAAGGAAGTGTTACTGAAAAAAATGTGTGGGGTAGGTACACCTAAAGTTTTTATTTTTTAAATCAATGTCAATTTTCGTTAATTTTATTCAATAATCATTTTCATCAATTATTTATTTACTATTTCAATATACAAAAACATGACATTTTTACGTTAAATATGTATAATACGTATAATATTTCGAAATCGTATGGTACTTCTGTAATAAAATGTATCTATACAAATTGTAATTTTAATTTTATTCTCGAGTCAGGTTAAAAGTTAACGTATGCGTTATCATATATTTTCACAACTACGGTAAAACAACATAAAAATATCGGTTCAGAGAATTTATTGTAAACGCTTAAATTCAAATATTTAAAAAATTTTCATGGAAAAGTTGCTTATTTTCAACGTTATTAATTCAAAGAGAATTTGTATTATTATAATTTATATAATATAACGATTTGTAAACTGCGGTTTTGTATTTTTTTTTTCAAAATAACTCGGGGGACAGTTTTAATCTTGTTTGTTATGATTATATTGTTTTTTCTTTTCCCCGATTATCGGTTATTTTATTTTCAACGAGTGTTGGTCATTTACATCAGTCGGAAATATTTTATACATATATATATATAAATAAATATATATAGGTAGAAAAGAAAATATTTTATAAAATTTTCGCACGGGAAAAACATATTTCTTTTCGTATGGCCTTCATATACTCGTATACTCGTATATGTACACATATCGTATATCGTACTATGAATCTGTACTGAGATGATGTTTTTTGGCATATGGACATTTTTTTTATTCAATTTACGAATATAGAGATTTAATAAGTTATTACGCGGACTGGTTTCATATAAATAGACAAAATCATGGAAAAACTGTTTTAAAAACAGTAGATAATTATTTATCATTATTATTTTTAATTTAACCATATTTTTATTGTATATTATAATGAGTTAATATATTGCCTCATACATTGTAGTCAATTTATAAGTTAAAAAATATCTAATTTTACTTTGATAGTAATTTGTGAAAAACTAATTGCTTTTTAATGTGTTTCGTAAAATAATTTGTCAGAGATACATTTTTATTCAAATATTATTATATTAATATTAATACAATATTATTACTCGTACAAACGTACTAATAATCAAGTATAAAATTAAAATTTTCTTTTGACACTAAATCATTCTTTTTCATAATCGGTTTATAATTTAAAAATACAATATAAGTATTATTATTTACCATATTAATTGATTAATTTAGGTTTTTGGGGCACATTAAATTTGTATTCTAATACGGTTTATATTATTCGCTCGCTTTAAAGTAAAATGTAAATTTATACAAAATGTTTTACCATAATAAATTGAACAAAATTTCCTTTAATAAAATGAAATAAAATAACTATATCGTATTAAGCTATTTATATTAAAAATATTTTAATTTATTATAGATTTTAAATAATAATATATTTCATATTTATTTTATATTGAAATTATTTTTTATAATAATAGAAAGACTCCGCCGAATCAATTAGTATAATTTGTATGATAAAATTATAAAATAATTAAAATTCAATTATTTTTTACGTCCAAAAACAATTAGATAAATTTATGTTAAAATTGTAATGCACCAATTATGTACTATGTTTGAATTTCAATTGAAATAAATGCATAAATATCGGGAGTTTAATTTTAAAATTGCAACTTAATTTTTTAATATAACAACGAGTTAAAAAATTAATGTATAATATGAGAAATTGAGAAAGTTTACTGGTTTACGAAAAGTCGAATAATTTGTACACAGAACTGTCATGCTAATGTCATTTATATTTAATCAGTTTTATACCTGTAACATACGTGATCAATATTAACCCCCTCTCTCTCTAAATATATATAGTCATTATTATACAATGTAAAATGAATCTAATTTTTTTTTCAGTTAAATTTTAGGTGAATTAAAAAAAAAATGTTTGTCCGTTGTGTTTCATTATTGTTTAAATACAATTTAAAATAGATCGGTTTCTTGTAAATGTAACGAATTTTTTTTTAGTCACTTTGAATTTTACATAGGATTTTGGTGCGAATATAAATTGCTATTTTTTCTATTTATTAGCTTTTAGTTAAAAACTATTTTAGCATAAACTACTATTAACAGTGTTTTTTGAGACAAAACACATTTCACATAGTGAAATTAATATTTCTCTAGCATGTCGACAATGTAAATTGGATGGGAAATGTTAAAACGTTTAATAATCTATTAATAACTATTATAGATTACATTAATAATTCTTTTTCTACATATAAAAATAAATATATGAACTTGTAAAAAAACGTATTTTATTTATTATCTTAATAAAGAGAATAATATTCGAAAAATCATCCATAAAAGTTGATAAAATATATTTTTATTCTTTTATATACTTTCCTAACTATTATAATCTCACCTAACTCGGAATTGACTGCCGCGGCTATTATCTCTATAGTTACTATACAGTCATTATTCCAAACTCTTGCGTAATACATAATATTTCCTTTTCGGTTTTGAATTAATGAGACTACATTACATAAATTTCATTGTTTTCATCCTTTTAAACTATAAACGTCATAATATATTATTGATATTCACCAACATTGTTTTAAAACCCGAATTACCTTTTATATCATGTGAAATATATAATACGTACATTAATATAATAAACGTGTATTTACACAAAACTAACCTCATCGCATCTAAATTCGAAAATATTATGTCTCGGAAGATATATTATATCCATTCAAATCATAAATTAAACATCCCAAGTAAAAAAAAAATAATAATCTCTTCTATATTCGGAATTGTTTTTATCCATAAAAATTGTACATTTTCATGGTCAACGAATTTCTTATTTTTTATTGTTTCGATTATCCGTTCTCGAGTTTGGAATGAAACAATTTAGACGTGTCATTGATATATCAGTATGTTTTTTATTGATCTAAAAGTATATTAATAATAAAATATAACAATTTTTAGTGGATTGAATTGTACAACAACGTGTTTTTTTTTTAGTTTAGAATTTTGAAATTAAAAAAAAAAAAGATTAAACAAAATCAATATTTTTTTTCTTCTAAATGATTAAACGATTAATACAATACATATTTTCTACACCGTTTATATTACCAACAAAATTATCAACCTTATTTACATTTTTATATGACTTTATGTATGAAATTTTAAAATTGTTAAAGAATACTATTCATTTTTATAAAACTGATGGTTTTGAACTGGTCAATAGAAAAAAAAAAAAAAATCATAAATCCAAAAGACGAATCAAAATCAAAAATATTATTATTAATATTTTTTGATTCGGGATAACCTTTACAATTTAGTGAAGAAATGTTTTGGAAATTTTTGAAACACCCATTAATTATTAACAATTCCATTATGGTCTTGAATATTATGTAATTTAGAAATTTCAAAACAGTATACTTAAAAAAAAAAAAGAAATTCAATATGTCTATAGGTGCATTCAATTTAAATTTTGTATCGACCTCTGAAGCACATTGATACAGAAATTGAATTTGGCCACGCGTTCACCCAAAATTACTCTCGTCTTATAGCTTACTCGTATTTCATTTCATGTGTATGCTTACGAATTTTATGTGCATCTCCGAAAATGTCTTTGTCTTTAATGGCTATAATAAAATCTTTCTAGGCATCACGTTATACGTTTTATTCGTGTCAATGACAATCATACAACATTTTCATTGCGTTTGACTTTTTCACTTTTCACCTAATATAAAAATGTATTTCTTTGTTTGCCGGATTTCTCTGACGTAAACCTCGAGTTTAATCGCTTATACTATGGTTTTACTTCATAACCTGCGGTTCTTCTTCTCTCAAATCTTTACCCATAAATTCATTTTATAACTCACAAACTTGTTTCCTTATAAAATCTACACCCTTGTGCGATTCCGCTTTACTATATTTCGAGACTGACACAGAAAAAAAAAACTTTTTTCCATCTGCCATAAAGTCTGTCATCCTTTTTCTACTAATCCTATTTTAAAATTCAATAATCGTCTTATATGCCTAACTTTGTAATATTCACTTTAATGTATATATATATATATATATATATATATATATATTTTGACTTTTTCGTTGATCCTCTGACTTTTAGATTTTGATTACTATTTTCCACGTTTCATTTTTTAAGGTGGATTTGCCATGCACACATTTTATTCAATCTATAACTTTTACTGTTAATAAATTCTCTATTCGGCAATTAAAATTTTTATATTTCTTCTAATTACAATATCTGTTATTGTTATTGTTTTAATCGTATCCATGTTTTAATAATTACGGATCTTGTAAATCCTTTAACTAAACTATTTAACAATTTGCTGTCCTCTTGTTCTAAATTATGAAAAAATAAATGTTATCATCGTTCAATTAAATTATTTTTTTATACTTTTAATCTTTGTGTTTTGCCTTTATAAATTTACTTTTTTTTAAATATTGTTCTTTTTTTAAAAATATATTTTGTTTTTAATGCCCTATAACTCGTTTACTTCGTCTACCAAATTTTCTTATCTACTTAGTTTTCCATCGTAAATTATAATGAAATATTTTGCACACACTTAAGGGATTATATGTTATCTTTTTTTTGAAACATAAAAACTTTGGTCACTAAAACGAAATCACATTAAGTGTTTTGTTACTGTCCTATACAAAAAAAAACACATTGAGAATAACATTCAATACTTCGTAAATATACCGTTCTTATTGAAACCAAATATAAAATTAATTTATTAAAATAAAATCTATAATCAATATAATTTTTGAATTTATGTTTTAAGATTAATTATGAATTGAGTTTAATTAAAATATTCGAATATTAATACTTGTCAAATAAAACGATTTTAATACGCATAAATCAACTTTCAAAGTATCAAAAGTGGATATTTTTAATAATTTCCTAAAAATTGTAAATTAGTATTGACAATAGGTATTACATAATATAGTAATAAATGGAAAATTGAATTAAACACTCGTTGTGTCTAACGCGTTTCTTCTACCACCACATTTACCTGAAATGTGGTGGATTCGCCAGTATCAAAACACGACTGTATCAAAATTGTCAAAATTATCAGAATTCGAAAATTTATAATTGATTTCCATTTATATGATTTCGATGATAGAGAAAAAGCTTATTTATGATCTGACATGCTATTCAGATAAAATATTTCAACAAATATCCGAAATATATTCACGGAAAGGTAAGGGTAAATTCAGAAATACTGTACATATATCTATTACAATATGTTATATAGGTTTTCATAGAGCATCCATAGAAAAATAAAATATTTTAGTTTATTATTAATATTATTTATTTTATTATTATTTTGGATCAAGTAGAAACATTTCGTACTTACAGTGACTGACAAAATGAAATAAAGTGTATTTTTTACGGGGGCGTAACAATGACGATTTTAAGAAGTTCTACACGAGCGCGACATAGACTCGAAGTATTTAGACGAAAGAGAATTATTGTAATATTAAGAACTTATATTATAGTATAATGAAATTTGAAATTTCGTCCATTTTATGATTATTAAATGCAAAATAAAATAAATTGTGGACTATAAAAGTATATTAAACAATAATTGTTTTTTTTTTGTGTTTTACATCTAAACTGCTGTCCCAACAGA
Source organism: Slavum lentiscoides (assembly GCA_032441835.1). NCBI lineage: Eukaryota > Metazoa > Arthropoda > Insecta > Hemiptera > Aphididae > Slavum > Slavum lentiscoides. The sequence continues at coordinate 13,841,909 of CM063712.1, read as the reverse complement.
ATTAAAATAAATACATACATTTAAAAAGTCTGCGAATAAAGGCCTAGTTAGATTTTTACACTGTTCTGTTACAATTTCACTTTAGCCGTCGTTAGTAGCAAAGTACGAAAATGTGTTTTCATTGTCAGAATTAGTAATTGTTGTTTCCTGTTAATAATATAGTAGGTCTTAATTCTAAAATCGTGGGCATTAGAACAGTTATGTCATTTGGAGCGTAACGATCACATTGCTTTAAAACAGTTATCATGTAGCGAGAAATGGGAAAAAAAATCACAAATTACAGATGGAATATTTCAATTAACGGACAAGAACAGTTTAATACTGAAACCGTAACACCCAATTGAAAAACTCGTTTTAACAAATTAACTGTTATAATGACATATACAAATAGTTGAATGAACTTGGATAAAAATGAAATTCGTTTTTATCAACGAGCTGCTTTAATTATTAAGAAAACCTAAACAATTATTAATAGCAATAATAATAAAATGACGACGTAGATTATTTTTTCTGAAAGAAATTTTTATTTTTATAAAGTTATTAATTAAAATTTGATTAAATTAAAAAGAAAAAAAAAGAAATTGCAAAAAGTTACACGAGGTATTAAAGTTTTAATTCGATTTCGAGTACAAATTGGAAAACAAATTTGACTATATTATTTATTCGAATTCTAGAGTGTGTTTTGTACGTACACAAGATAATCTTGAAAACGCGTATTCATATTGTATTCTTTGACGTTATTATTATTATTTGAAACTGTATAAGGCACACACATCGTAGAAGGTGCAGAAACGTGTACCATAAACTTTTCATACCACTTTTTGGTGGTTGACCAAAGCAATATATTTTTTTAGCCAACATAAGTTTTAATATATAATATGGTAAAATCTCCCTCAGGCAATTTACGCAATAACATCAAATGGTCTAAACCTTTGTGTGTCGGAAAGAAAAAAAAAACAAAACTTACAATAAACTTTTTCACCTTTTCGAATGCCGAGAAACGTGCGTGTGTATCAGCAAGCGTCGATGTTACACTGCAGGGTAAAGGCGAAAAAGAAGTTTTATATCTTTCTTACCACTGAATGTTGAACCGTTCACTTTTCCAATACGTGGAGTATTATTGGTATTATAATTTATCACACATTTAAGTACACAGACCGCACAAGATCAGAAACATGTATTCTGTTGTTTATTGTTATCATTCGAGTGAAACGAAAAAAAAAATAGGAAAAATAAAGAAATATAAAAAAACCTGATGCTGTGCATATCGACATTATTACAGAAATCATTTATAAATCCATCGATTTATAATTAATTAAAAATATGTATTCATATTATATATTAGTGTTATCTCATTTGATCAAAAACACGAATACAATGTTTCACTAATAACTTAATTTCGACTGAAAAACTTCGATAATTTGACGTAACGGTTTTAGAAAACCAATAGTTGTCATTAGGATTGGACTCTGAGAATGCATTGACATTTTTTTTCTTATTGTTGTTAGTAAGTTCTTGTAGATATAACTTAATACTGGTCAATACATTTTGCTATACGAATTTCGTTTCATTATCGGATACTTAAAAATATAGTTGTAAATCATAAACTTATGATTTTGTGTCGTAAATCATTATTGTATTATTAATACACGATGAGGTAAGTCGGCTAAACGTACTAAAACGTGTTATGAATAAAAATATAAAATTTATTATCAAAGAAAAAAATGAAAAGGAAAGAAAGATCTATTTAAAAATGTAATAATTGCCTACAATACATTTTAATGAAATAAAAAATTAATATTGAACAAAAAGTTTTACTAATTATGAACATTTAAAGTTTACATAAATGAAGTAAAAAAAGTGGAAGTAAAAGTTCCTTTATCTTTGTATTTATTTATTATCGCTCTTTTCATCTATAGGAACGTACACATTTTAATAATTAGTAAACTTTTGTTTTACGGTGTATTCATTATAAATATATTTAAAATAATTTTTATTTAGGTTGGAAATAGTAAAAAAAAACGTCATAAACAAAATTTGACACATTTTTGTATTGTGTTTGTGTTTGTACACAGTTTTTCCAAATATAACTGTTTAAATCTTAACTAGTTTATATCGACAAATACATTTTGAAACATTAAAAGTAATAGATAATAAAAACAATATAAATTATATCATTATGATATAGTTATTTGTCGTCTAATAGTTAATTTTATAATGTATTAAAGGTAAGAATGAATATTATAGAGTAAAAATATGTGATAATTTTACGAATATTTATATATATTTAAGTAGAAAATTTTAGTAAGAGTACATGCCTTTTCGTAAAATTATTTAGAAACAAATCGTTTTCGCGTAAAAGAATTTTGTAATACATATTTATTAATTATTATTAGCTGTACACAATAAATGCGTATTAATTATAAGTTGTTTTTTAGAAATGTGTGATACTTGTTTTACAACTTAACACATTGTTAAATAAATAACAACTTATAAGTCATATAAATGGTTTAGCCAGCATATTAATTTAACACGTATTTTGATTATATCTTATTACGTTTTCTTCCGGGTAAAACTTGTTTCTAAATTACTTAATGCACGATAAACTCAATCGAATAAACACGTCATGCGATATAGATTGTAATTCTGTAAAATAATTAAAATTGAAACGATTTTAAACCGGGTTTTTTTTTCCAATACTCGTTGACCGTATTATAATATACTGTAGTTAATTAGTTTTCGAAATTACTTTATAACTTTCTGTGTATAAATATATACAAGGGCAATGAATTGTAGAAAATGAATTCAAAATGATGACATTACTTTTTTAGAAATCCCTTCAACTCTAAGACGTAAGTAGAACTGATTAGTAGTTTTATTTTTCAAAATGACAACGTGGGTACATGACGGTTACAAGTATATTTTATGTTAATTTTTATAAAAATTATATTTTACGCTGTTTTTTTTTATTATTATTTCAATTTATATATTGTTATTACGGATTAAAATCAATTGTATCTTGTTTTGGAATTGGTATATCGTGTTCAAAAATTTGCTTTGATTTTTCGGAAATTTAATTCATATAAGTACCACTGCAATACTGTATACTTATGCGATTTGTTATGGATCATTACATTCGATTACAATGTAAACAAAATACCGCGTTCGTTATGTATCACATCATTCATATCCCTTCATACAACATAAACAGTGCCGGTGCTAGGTTTTGCGGGGCCCGGGGCAAATCATATTAAAAGGGGCCCCAATTTACAAAATACTAAGTAAAAACATTACACATTTCTAAAGTTAAATTTTTTTAACATGACTTTTAAAATAACAATAATAACAATATAATACGTACTAGAGGTCTGTATGTATCTAATACTTACAACTTACAAGGAAATATAGCACGGGTTTTCGTTTGATTACCGATTTTCAATTATTTTGATGTAAAATGTCACTTTTTTAAACAACTGATTTGTTGTTAAAAGAACTTCAAGGACAGCACCTAGTCACCAAAATGTATGTAAAAGACAAAAGTAACTTCTTTGTACCTATATATACTAAGATTTTTCAATCATTACGGGTATAGTTCATCAGTACCCACACAATCTATTTCAAATATTATATTCTATATAATTATCAATTATTATTAAAATGTGTATCATGAACTATTAATAGTAAGTTTATATTTGTAATTCACGGCTCCAGAAGGGGCTATTTAAATATTTTTTATTGTAACATAATTATTTATAGCGGGCGCAGGGCCCTGAAAGCGCGGGGCCCGGGGCGCGTGCCCCGCTCGCCACGCCCTTGCGCCGGCCCTGAACATACACACATCATACATACATATATATAAACGAATATATAACAATCCGTTATTTTAATAATAATTTATTTAGCTAATCCAATTTATATTGTATTGATTTTACGTACTACTATTTGATATTAAGTGTTGCGAAAGGAATATATTACTTTTTTAATAAATAAATTATTATTCGTAAACGGGAAACATGATATTTGCACGTAAAAAGCGTTACTCGATTAATTCCTATTACATAATTAAAAATCGTAAGCAATTATAACTCGATATAATATTTAGGGCCCCTTTTTTTTAGGAGCTGTGAAAAGGCCTATATTATATAATTGTACTTGTAATTAAAGGTTGACGATTCGTACGAGTTTTTGTTCTGATAAATGCGAAAAATCAGAGCTTTTATCCTACTGGAGTTTTTAATTGATCCTTTTTTCCGCATTATTCTAAACCAAATTATATTAGTTAAATCTATATTATTATCTTTGGTTTATTTTATTAATTTGCTCTATTCATAATGGTTACTGTATACATTAAAAATATTAAGCTTTGTTAAATGCCGATATTTTGTGATATAAAATTATCAAAAAATTTAGGTCGCAATTGCATTTTTTCTTCGTTGATGGACAAAAAAAAAATTATATAAATAAAGGTAACGAGCCGCGCGGTGTTGTGAATGTCGCTTAAGTGAATTACTTGGACAAAGATTTTAGAGTGTAACATTGTAAAACCCTTCAGAGTGTTATTTTTATCACTATAAATTTGAAAGGAATGAAAAATCATTGCATTCGATAAAACGATTCTGAGCGGAGCTTTGGTGTAATATTTTAGGTTTACTTGTACGACAAAAACTAAATCTTTTTACGAATTAAATACCTCAATAACTATAATTGTTAAAACAGTACGGAATTAAAAAAAAGAAGGGTTTTAAAATTGTTTTTCCTTGATATACTTAACAGTTACATATTTGATGAATATTTCAAATTTTTATACCCATTAGTTTCAAAATTACGAAGAAATAAGGATAATCGTTTTCGACGAAATCGCGTTTTTACCGTTTTTATTTCATTTTTTGGTAGTTTTGAGTTATATTTCAAGGCGCTTTTGAGAAAATCAAAAAAGGATCCCTCTAAAGTGCCAACTACACGCAATTCGCTACCGAAAACAAACTGTGACTGTTAAGATCTGAGCACTCCTTCTGGTAGAATTTTTTGGATACAGACATAAATATATCACATATAATTATTATTATTTTTCTGTAATTTTTTAGTTATATTTTTTGGCGCTTTTGAGAAAATAGAAAAACGATCTCTCTAAAGTACCAACTAGATGCGATTTGCTACCGAAAACAAACTGTAACTGTAAAAATCGGATCGGAGCACTCCTTCTGGTAGAATTTTTGGGTACAGATAAAAAAAAACATTGCTTTGCAAAACCACTAGATTCCTTGCTCCACATAGAATCTAATATAGTTTGTTCTAACAAGAAATAACCGTACTAAATTCAAAGAAAATAACTCATAATGTACTATATTAAAAAAGGGTAATTACAAATATTTTAACTTTTTTTCAGAACTGACTAATCAGACTGTCTAAACTCAAAACACAATCAAAGCTAAAACCCATATTAGAGATTTTCGCAATTATTATAATCCTTTTAAGTTTTAACAAAAGTATTCATTTTATAACTTTTAACAATAAACGTAGATATAATGTTATTTTTTGAATACCTAAAATTTATTGTTAAAAGTTATAAAATGAATACTTTAGTATATATATATATATTTGAAGATTATGATTAGTTTAGAATTGATTGTAAATTTATAGAATAGTTTTCATTTGAAATAAAATAATAATTCGTAAAGCGACAAAAATAATATAATGTTCTGTTTATAGTAGTTGGAATTAAAAACACCGCTTTGCCGTCGAACTTTAATGTAGGAACTTTTTTAATAACTGTAATTTTCAACATTATAAAATGGTTGAAATGGCATACACCATTTTTGACACACAACTGTGTCTGCCAAATATAGAATGCTTATTAATTATTCATTATTACTACAAATACAAAGAAAAAAATAGAGCGGTTGATATTCACGACGAGAAGACGCATTGAGAATTTTCACAGTACAACAATCGTTATGGAGATTGACCTCAAATTATTATTGTTATTGAAATTGAATTTAAAGTGTAATATATTATAATATTATTATTCCATAATCGCAGATTATGAAATTGTGTTCAACCAGTCGGTGCACTTTGAATTATAATAAAGACGTTAAAAATTCAGTACGCTTCAGATTTGGAAATCGAGTAGGGGTACAGGTTAACAATTGCAATCAATGTATTGATTTTCAAAATCAAATAATTTTCTAAAAAACACACGAAAATAAATACTATAAAAGGATCATTGCGATATATTAAGAATATTGTTATTATTATTTGATTTATTGAAACGCCATTAAACGTATTAAATATTCATGAAATATATGAAGGCTATAATGTTACTTGAAATATTGATTAAAAGCTATTCGACTCATATTAATATTAACGGCTGTCTTCTATATATTTATATAGTATAATAGTATACTATATAGTGTATATGTTACATTGTTACTGACAATATGAATAATTCAGGTATTATGCATAATACATAGGCATTATGCATAGTGCTCACTGGTTTTAGTCAATGTAAATAAAGCGTAAAATAATCAATTTTACTTTCAACATTACCTTGGCAATTCATAAAATTCCTATACGCTGTACAAAATGACAGTTTTGTTTCAAGCAAAGTACAAAATAGATTTATCATGTTATACTACGATAATTATCTAAATACTATTTCAAGTATATATTTTTAAATATTTATATAAAAAAAAAAACATCATACATATCGCCATTTATGAAGCAATAAAATAAGTCTCATTTGATTCATTTTGGTTATTTATTAATAATCAGTGATTCCCTCAGTCTTCTATATTAGTACTTAAACATTTTTTTGCTGAAAAATGAAATGACTCAAAAAAAAACCAAGCTAAAATATCACGCACTCATAAGAATATTAAATCCACGTAAACTTTTTCCTTTCTCATACCAGGATAAAGGGCAATGGAATATCGGACGAAATAGTTTATCTAGTGAGTCAAATAATTTCGAACTCTACTGCATTGACATATAACTTCCAATGAAATATAATTCGATCTATTTGATACAAATTTGGTGCTCCATAACATCAACAAAATAAAAAAAAAATTTATGTATTCCATTGGTATTTGGAATATTGCATACTTGATTTTTGGCATTAAATATAATGCCTTGGTATATCATACAAAATATTGGATTATCTATATTCCTGATCATAAATATTTTATTTTAGAAAATAACATTTATAATAGTATTTTGGCGTACAATTTGAGTGATTGGAATTTTTAGTTAAAACAGAGTTAGGTTAACCCTACAGTTATCAAAAATGATAGAATTAACATCAATAAAAATAGTGGATTCAATAGATTTAAGATAAAGACGATAGGTATAAAGATATTTAATTTTGGTAATAGATTATATATTGTTATATATTATTCATGATTGATACGAAATAGTTACGATGAATGGCGTGTAATATTAAACTATGAGTTTTACTTGGAGGCAATCTGAAAAATTATCTTATATATATATATAAATAAAAAAATAAAAAATATCCGTAGTGTTTTAGACTCTTTGTAAAATATTTAGGAGTATAACTTATAAAATATACGGAGACATGATAATATAAAATTTTTTTTTTTTTTTGTAAAATATAAGAAATGATTCTTTAATTATTATCAAGCAGGGCACAGCAGGACAATATATATATTACATAATATAGATAAAAACATTCAAGAACACGGAAACTCGGCAAGTTTTTATTACTACTCGTTGTAATGCGTTGGAAAATTGATAATTTTCTTTAGAATGGGGTTTTTTTTATCAGCTATAGGGCATTGTTTGTTTATTTAATTATAAAACCACAAGTCTTGGTTTAGTTGTACGATGCGTTTCGGTACATGTCCTATGCGCGAAATTATGGCGTGTCTTATCAATGTTGCTGTTCATCAGCAAAAAGTAATTCGGTGTTTTTTTTTTCCGTAATTATTATTAGAAATTTGTCTTGTAAATAAAAAAATATTTTAACAAATAATTCTCCGAATGTATGCGCGAGAGCAATAGTAAAGTACACGAAATTTATTCATTTCTTTTTTAACGGTTCGAAGGATTTCGAAAAATCGGGTTGAATCAAAGATTTTCAGAAAAGAGAAATGATTAATTTAGGTTTCGAAATTGGAAAGAATCATTTAGGTACGACTAAATTAAAAATATTCGGTTAGGTGTGGTTTACCGTGGTAAAGAGAGGAACGAACGTTTAAACATACATCGTTTGAAGTTTAAATTCAGAAGTTAATAAAAAAAAATATTTTGTTTATTTAAATTTAAAAAAAAAATAGCAAGGTTCGGTTTTTGAGTGTATGTTATACAGATTTATAATGTCAACATACATTTTAGTTAGGTGTGTATAGCGTTTCAACACGCCAACAACATGCCATTGACAAGTGATAACGCGCTTTGTCGCGGTTCCGCGTACAATTTGTTTGATTTTAAAGTCCTTTTCCCGTCAAATTATACGATCGATTATTATTTTTATTCTTTTCCCCGCTAATCTGGTTTTCAGTTAATTTTACTGTTTATACTGTTAAGAGAGAAACCCAAGGATATTGGATTCTGATGCAGTAAAGCGGAAACGAGTAAAAGTAATGAAAACAAATCTGTAGAACGGTTTGCGAACCAATCACTGTTGGAGTACTCAAAAAACGAGCGGGAGTCTTTTCCTTTTTTAATCGCATTTATACTACACGCGGAACAATAGTATATGAAAACAATTCACCCGACATAAATAATATGGCACGAAAAAAATGCGTCCTCCTTTTTATGAGGATTTGGTTTGGTTTTATTTTTATTTGTTACACGTCTGGCAGAAATTTGGTTCAGTGTATATTTTTTCCCTTCAACTTAAATAACGCGGAAAAGTACACGGGAGAGTGATATTAAAAAAAAAAAAAGAGAGAAAAAAAAAACGGGCGAAAAATGAAAGTACATTGTCGTCGTCGTAAAGTAGTGGGTTTGGATTTTTATTTAGAAAACTTTCATTATTTACGACCGACCCGATGTGTACGATCTCTTGAATATTTCGTTTAATATTAGAGAAATGAAAACTATTAAAAAAAGTAAAAAGGTAAAGACAAAAAAGCCTCAAAACAGTAGCAAAAAAAAAAAAATTAAATCATTGTCTTTCTTGTAACGTTATGAATGCCAGGTTATTAATAATCGTATGAATAGGGTTGTTACATTAAATATTGACAATTATTGGAACAACGCCGTGTTACATGTGTATTATAATTCGCCGAAGATGATTTTTAAACGAGATAAGTTTTCATTGTATAAAGTGGTTCAAAATAAATTTGAGGGGCTGGTGGTATGATAACAAATCTTTAAATAACGATAAATACGAATGAAATAAAACAAAATACAAGATACAGTTAATATCAATAATATAATACATATAATATAATGAATATTGAATTAGAAATTAAAATAAAATCGAAAACGTAATTTGTAGTTTTAAGTTTCTAAAAATTATAATGTATACTAAAACCTTCAAGGGTAGTGAATTTCGTCATACAAAATAAGAGGCAAATGAAAAATGTCCATAAAAAATGTGAAGAGATGGTATTGATTATCAGTACGTCGATCGCTGCGAACCGTATATACATATAGTATTATGTCTACGCGTATTTTAGGCCTGAAAACTTAGTTTTGATTCGAAAAAATTTTCAATTCAAGATGATTTACCTATTATCATTAGATGATTTTATATGCCGTTTAACATGTATTTAAAAATGAAATATTTAGGTCGTTCGAAATACATTCGTTGTAGCTACGAAAACTTAAGATTTTGTTTATTTAACCATCCAAGTCCCGGGGCTGGTTAGTGTAGCAGAACTATAGGAAGTCAATGCTCCTTTGGGAACAAAAATGCGATATTGACAAACCTTTGTAGTTGTTGACGCATCGCGTTCTGGTCGCAAGAACGTTTCGGAGCGTTAATGGGTCGTTGCGTCATTTTAGTTTTAATTTTTATTTTTCCAGAACCGTCCACAAAAGACTTAGAATTAACTATTATGTTAATCTGCGCTAAATGAAATTATTATTTTTATATCGTGAATAATTATGTACGAATTAATATTATTCATTATTTGATTCAGACAAAGGACATTAAAAAGGATATTAAAAATTATAATACATTTCTTTTTGTTAACAGACAATAATACATTTCTAAAAAAAGAATTTATAATTCGTTTTCTTGCACACTACAGTGATTTATTTTATTTTTATACAAAGTTAAATTATTTTGTAGTACAAAAGGTGTTCACGTTTGGAAATTAATAAAACGTAAAGTTTATAAATGTGATGCAATACAATTTAATATTATACGATTCAAATAATCGGAAACAATTGATTAAAATGAAATCGTAACTTAAGTAAAATGAGTGAGCTATATTAAAAACGCACGCACTTCACCTATAATAATAATGAGTAATAATAAAAAAAAATAATAATAATACACTTTAATATTAATATATTATTTATATTAATTACATAAGTTACATTTATATGTTATATTGAACGATTTCACTTCATATATTATTATTATATATATTTTTGTGAAAATATCAAAGAACAAAATTGATATTATATATTCTGAATAATTTTTTTGTTAAATTAACAGAAGGAAATATGCAAATATTTGACATTCGAGTTATACTCGTGAAAACTATAATAAAATGGATCTTTTTAGAAGATAAACTTCATAAACTCAAATATGTAGTTGGCCGTTTTTGTCTTATGCTAACTATATAATTTGCATTTTACTTATTGCCACATTGAATCCACTTAGTATCGAGTATTTAAGGGTAAACGTTTTAGATCTGTTTTACAATTCTAATTTATATTTAACTATTATTTTTTTAGATTAAATTTAATGTATGATAGTATTTACCTATTAGTATACACGTATTATCATATATTTTTAGTCATACTTGAAACGTTTTCATCGTAGGTACGTTAAATATTGTTAAAATCGTATATTAAGTAATATATTGGTTTTTACGTGTAAAACATTTGACTTTTTTTTTTGAATAGTTAACAAATATTAAAAATATTGAGTGGAACTAATATGATATAATAATCTTCCAATATTATCATGCTTATTTCGCCTTCCGAAATGAATCGCTAAATGCATAAAGGTTGAATGAATACAAAACTTACTTTTGAGTCGTGTGTCCAATAAATCAACGGCGGTGGTTCTGGACTGTGTTTTATGATGCAAGTTAAGTTCATAGTGCTACCCTTATTGATGAACATGTCAGGACCTCCAATGATTGTTGTTATGGGTTCTGAAAATACATAGTTTTTTATGAGTGATTTATTTTATAACTGGTTGTTAACATTTGTTAATATTCATATAAAGAACGTGCTGACTATTTGTCGAAATTTACAAAGGTTTTATTCATTTGTATTCGGATGCACATATTATTTATCGATAAATACCTCATATATTATAGACTTAGCATAATGTTTTTGTGTTCACGCATGTATAATGGACTTCAAGACTGGGCATTAATTAATAAATAAGTTAAAAGTTATACACAACTTAAATTCCCTTCGTGTCAACGTCAACGTCACGTATTTTTTTATGGACCATTCAGTTTAATTCTGAATTTTAATTGCTGAAGGTAATTGAATAAAATGTGAGCTTATACATTTTTGTATTTTAACACATTCGAGCCGAGTGCTGTGTTTAACGCTGTTCCAGTATGGACGAGATAATTTTGCCGCAAATATTTTGTAGTTTTTTGTTTTAATTAATCTTAGGAGAGTGAACCGATTTTTTTTTTGTTAAAAATATAATTTGATATTAAAAAAACAGAAACCCTTAGTACACCGTTACACTTCACACTCTCAAAAGTCGTCCAGTGTATTTATACAAGTAGAAACGTAGGATTGTATAAAATAACATTTTATAACGTTAATAGAAGCGCCGAACTCGCGGTTTGCTGATGACAATATTTGATATAATTATTTTGTAATTCATTATAAATGAATTTGTCGTTGCATTTAGAATATTTATTCTAAAACATGTCTGAGTGTCGTTCATGTTAATGCCGTGGTTACATAGTATTCGTCTTGGACGTAAGCAATGCTTCCTACAGTTATCAGATTTAATACACAATTTATATTATAAATTGTTGAAAAATCTATTTGGATAAATTTTGAGGTACAAAAAAAGAAACAAAAAGTTGATTAATATATAATATATAAATATATAAAATAATAATAATGAATTTAGTTAATAGTATTTTATTGGCTTACCCGATATATTCGAATTTTTAATTGATATTTAGCTCAGTCAAACAAATTTTATAAACTTAATTGTAGAAAGTAACCTATCCATAATAAACATAACCTCGCCCGGCCTCCGTACACTTAGTTTCGATTCACTCGTACGTATGATACATATATAAGAAGAACATGGCTAGGATTATAATATAGCACTATAAAATACTGAAATATGCGTTGTAATATAGCTGAAAAAAAAAATCTTAAAATATTGCCTAAAAACAGTAAAAATAGGAGAAAATAGTTGTTTTATTTATGAATTATTGTATATAGGTTTGCGTACGCTGTCAAGCTATTGCGATAATTTAATACCTACATATAGATTATAATATGAAATATCTAATGGAACAGCAATGTGGATAATTTTTCTTACCTTTTTAACGTTACGAGATTTATGGAAAACAAAAAAAATTTTTAGAAAAAAAAAATTGAGAAACTAATGCTGAATATTTAAAACAAATAAAATATGCAATATAGAAATTTATGTTTAAAACGTTCGGTGCACAAAATAAATGTATAGCTTATTTTTAATGTGTATTCAGTAATAATTAGCGAATTCTATAGAACTGTAAATCGAAAATTTTAAATTGAAATTGGATGGAAATTTTCACAGCGTCAATGTCATTTTAAACTACGGTCGGGGGGAGGGAACGTTGCACGGTTCGCAATAACACACGCGAATAAATGAATAGTGATTTTTTTATTTTTTTTTTCTTATAAGGAGATTTCATCACAAAAAGAGCGGCTGAGGGCACGGCGAGTGCAGGTGGTTGAAAGCTACCAGAAGTTTTTATCGCCGACGACACGGCGTAATGACGGTTTTCCGCGGCGTCAGCGGCGCACGGCGGAGTAGGTGCGCGTGCCCGTCATTTGCATACGCGTATAATAATACAATATTTTGTGTCGAGAAGACGATGGTTGTGGCGGCGGTGACGACGACGACGACGACGACGACGGTAGATTCGTTCGTATAATTGTGTATTATCATCATACCATGTGCAGTACTACATACAACTCAGGAATAGTCCTGATGACGATGTCGACCGCAGATGGGACGGAACGCGAAGGGATGGTCGCATAACGTGTCCCGTACCGTATTCAATTATTAAATAATAATAATAATAATCAAAATAATAATCAAAATAATAATAATAATAATAATAATAATAATAATAATAATAATAATAATAATAATAATAATAATAATAATAATAATAATAATAATAATAATAATAAATAATAATAATAATAATAATAATAATAATAATAATAATAATAATAATAATAATAATAATAATAATAATAATAATAATAATAATAATAATAATAATAATAATAATAATAATAATAATAATAATAATAATAATAATAATAATAATAATAATAATAATAATAATAATAATAATAATAATAATAATAATAATAATAATAATAATAATAATAATAATAATAATAATAATAATAATAATAATAATAATAATAATAATAATAATAATAATAATAATAATAATAATAATAATAATAATAATAATAATAATAATAATAATAATCAAAATAATAATAATTACTATTATTTTCTGCGCCAGATTTGTTACGGTTTGGCGGGCGCCAAAAGAGCTCTTAAAATTTTATATTTATATAGCCGTACGTTTATTCTTTTTTTTTTTGACCTAGTCCGAGAATTAATTAATGATTTATTTATTTTTTGTTGCGAGACTTATAGCGTTAACGTTTACGATATAATATAGCGTGCGTGATGATAAATCAATCGAAAACCGAACAAATTTCGTGTATTCCAGAAAATTCTTGAAATTAATTCTTTGATTTGTATAATATTATATATAAATATAACTTTTTATAAATGTGAAAGTACATTTAAGGATATGTGTTACTGTTAAATAGATCATATAGGAGATTCATAAGAGTTGTTATTTGGTCGACTTTGTTAGTCGAAACCTGTAGTAAATATATAGATTATATTTATAAATAATTCCTATATATGTATTTTTTTTTTATAATATTCTTTTGCTTTATTATAATATATTCATGTACACATTTATGTGTAACATGTGTTATCTATACAAATTTATTATTTCCCAATATCTATTTTTCAAATTCTATTTTTCTATTTATTTCACATGTATTTTTTATTCTTTTATTTAATTAATTGTTTTGTGGTCGTTTTCACTATTTTATTATTCTTTTATTTATTTCAATGTTTACTGTCGTTGTTGTTTAATCGCCGAAACACGACAAAGATTTAATTTCTTAACGAAATATTTAACAAAGAAAACAAATAAATTTTTTATAGGACAATCTTGCGTATAATCTACATGTGTAATTCAATTTTATTACTGTCGGTATAAATTTAGTATTTCAATTATATTATTTATATAGCATTTCACTTTTCTATCGAAATTGTCTTACAGTGCAAATGAGGTGCATCTTTTTAGCCAAAAATGAAATACCCGTGTCTTTAAATGAGTTATACATATGCACGAGTCAAAATCTAATTATTCACTAACTGTTGAATAAATTGACTTGCTAATATCATTGTTTTTAATTAATCGTTCGCAATATACCATTTGTAGCAAGGTTTGTTAGTATGCAAATGTTTTTACACGGGAATTATCTAGTTTTGATTTTACAATATTATGTATATACATATCTCAGTGTAGGTAATGATAGTAATATTATTTTGTTCGCTTTCGTGTAAATCGAATTTAAGCTACAGCCAAATGAAACAAATATTTTTAAATATTTCATAACGGTTTGAATTAAATTACAGGACAGGATATAAGTGATTTATATTAATATTAATATTAGTAGGCACCAACGAAAAAACGTCGGTAAAAGTGAATCAGGCGTAAGAAAAAATTTATTACGTGGTTACATACATAATACGTGATTTTTAATCGAATATTATGTTTCTACGGGACAAATAGAAAAAATAATATGGACTCGAAACCTTTAAAAATATAATCATGTATAATTTTAAAAATACGAAATACAACCGGGGGTTTTTTTTTACTAGGCAGCATTTTTAATATTATATTAAATTTTGTATACGTTCACTGAACCCATACGTTATTGAGCAATATTTTTGTCAATAATATATTTTATTTACACGTAATTTTTTTTTTTTATACGTTTTTTTAAAGTTTAGTGTTTGTTATCGAACCGACATGCGCGCGTGGTATAAATGAATTATTCGTTTTTAAAAACTAAACAAGTACACGTGAAGACGTAATTTGAATGTCGTGTGAAAAGTATAATTATCGGGAAATAAAGTGACAGAATGGGAGAAAGTTTCCCATTTCAGATTTTTCCACTTTAGGACGAACTTTTAAAAATAAATTCCGCTTTTCCTGATTGACGGCCGTTTTACTACTATATCGACGGACGGAGATTAACGAGATTAACGGCGGATAAAATACCGTCAAATTATAATGACATTTTCTCCGAACACGGTTCATTCGCGACCGAATTAAAAATAATGAAAAATTGTTCAAATTTTCTTTTTTCGTCTTTCGTATTATACAAAAAGGGTTTTATACGACAGCCAATAAATAATATTATAAACACTATTCGACGAATGATTCTTGTAACGGGAAAACAATTTCTCGTCGATTCTCGGCTATACGTAACCCACCTCGGTGTTTTCGATCCAAACTAAACCTTCTTGTACAAAGATTATCTTTTTCACAATATTCAAATAATTACGTAAGACGCTTTTACAAATCGTTGCCATACATTTTACTCGTTTCCGATAATATTGCGGAATTTCCATCGACAATATACGTTCATTATTAATTGATTGGCGTTCTTGTAATAATATATATATATATATATATAGCTTGATTAAGGAGAATAAATTACAAAATACAATAGTCCCGCGTAAAAATGTTAAACGAACAATATATGTGTATATAAAAAAAATTATTAATGACCATAACTGTATTACAATTATTAATACAAACGATATCCGAACGATTGAATGTATACGTATTATAATATTGTACATCTGGTTAATGTTTTACCATTTTTTTTTTTTAGTACTGTTGTTAAACGTATCTCTTCAAAAACCAAAAATATATAATATGTCAAAAAAGAAAAAACTTTATAATATTACAAGAAAACAGCGTATAAAAGTTAAATGTAAACGCGTTGTAATAAGACGTAATGTAAATGTGAACAATATTTGTTCCGTATAACTTTAAAGAAATACTAATATATACATTATACGCGTGCGCAACAAAAGTGAATAAACTAATATCACATTTAAACGTGGATCGCGTCCCAAACATTGTCATTCGTTTTCAGCACATAATTCAATTAAAACTTATTAAAAAAAAAAATAAATAAATAAAAATAGTTAAAACTTATATCACAGTTTGAAATGTCAACAAAACAACATGTCCGGCATACGCGTTGAAATATATATATATATTATTATATAATATATATTTTGTTACGGTTTAACGGATTTTTCTCTGCCATTGTACGCATTTTTCATAAAATATAATATTATTATTTAAAAACGTCGGCGGCATTCATTGTTTCCATTTCCTTTTCATTTTTACACAATACGAGACTGCATTCAATTATTACATATTGTTCAGTTTTTTTTTTTTTGTACATTGTAGAATATTGTAAAAATATCGAATATATAATTTTTATAATCCTTTATTTTATTAGATAGCTTACTGCCGTAATATGTATATATATATATTTAAGACCCAGTATATATTATTATTATAAATAATAATAATATAGGTACCGTAAAATTATCCAACTTGGGACACGGTGTTAATTTAATGATATGATTTTAGTTTTACTTTCGTGAAAATTTTTGACAAGAATATGTTATTAAAAAGAAGAAATAATGTTTTTCGTGTTTTTCCGAAACCCTTGATGTTTAAACTTATACTTCACGATTTTATTAAGTACTTTTATTTAATAATAAAAATAACGGTAAAATTTCCTACCGTATGAGAGTGCTTAAAAAAAAAATGTACTAGTACACGCGGGTGAAATAATTAGATTACACCAAAAATTTAAATAACACATTTTTCAACCACACGCGGATTTTTATTAAGAAAACAGAAAAAAATGTATATATTCGAAATTGTTGGAGTAATGTTCATTTAAAATTTTGATGCAACTTGGGGCAGGACGATCTTAACCTAAATTGCAAGTGCTGTACTTTGCTTTTAAGACGGTCACACAAAAAGAAAATCACACGCCGACGAATCTCGTGACCTCGGGGACTAAGCAATATCGCCGAACCGCGAGATGACTCGATTACCAAATGCGCTGTCGAACGGCTGCCGTTGATGGTCTGGCAGTAACAGCTGTGGCTTCATCTTGCTGAAACCACGGGTTGTAAAGAAGGTTTTTAAGTCGACAAACTCTTCGGTAATCAGGTCATATCACAATTCAGCGACATTCAATAGCCCCCAATGTCACCTGATTTGTCAGCGTTTTCTTATAAGGCCGTCTTAAAATCAAAGTGTACAGCACCCGCCCAACAGCATTTCTCTAGTTGAAGACAATGAATCCAAAAAGAATTGCTTTGATTCCCATACGAAGATGTTACGGAGAATCCTGTAAAACCTCCGCGCACGACACCGTTTTACTGACGTTGTTTTCCGAACATGAGATTTTAGTTTTTTGAACATTTAACTCCTATGTTTTCCGTAAAAAAAATTGAAAATAATTTTTTTTTTAAACGTTTGCGTAAAGTTATTTCAAATCTTCCCTTTTCCCTGGCCCACCCTGTATAAAAAAAAAAAGATTCATCCAAATCCAGGAGCGTATTTTTTAAATTTTTTTGGGGTGGGCTGAGGCATTGCGTAAATATCGTTGTTGAATTATTTCTAAATTCTAATCCAAGACACAATTTTAAAAACAGGACAAATTACAAAATTCTCAACATTTTAAAAACAACTACATATTAGGAATTTATTAAAAATATTACATCCTAGATTCATAGGGCATAGGAATACATAAAGAAAGTTCCTGAAATTTCGGGGGCTGGAGCCCCATCAGCCCCCATAAATACGCCCCTGTCCAAATCGAGAATTGAGAACCACCTAACTTCTGGTTGAATTCGGGTGAAAACACTGACGAATCATTACTATCGGGCCCGTCTCCGTTTCCAGCGACGGAAAATTTTACGCCGTCGAGTTTATTTTTTTCTAACTGAAACCGTTCTTCTCGTCCCCCGGGGGAGGGGGTGGCGCGGCGTGGTGTATTCGTGGCACGTGGGGTCGGTCGGTCGGTCGGCGTGCACGAGCAGAGAGCGTTTCACCGGCGCGGCGACAGTCGATCGTTAACGGCGGAACGTTTAATGCGCGTTATTGCGCGCCGCGCTCGACAGGGAGAACGTAGCGAATAAATAAAAAAAGAAAGCACATTTTTTTTTTTTTTTACCATTAAGACTTGAGTCAGACACCGAAAGATATTATTCAACCGGCACACGGTGGTCGGGGGAGGACTGTTGTTCGTTTCGTATGTGCACAGTGTGTGTGTGAGGGACGGTGTACCCGGGGCGCCCGTCCCTTACGAGGGTGGTCACGAGGGACGTGGCGCAGATGGCTCCCACACGAGTGCTCGCTAGTAATGACTGTCAGCCGGTCTATCCCGCGACAAACGACACCCGTCTCACCACTCGCCGTCGTCGACTTTACTCGCCGCCGCCGCCGCCGCCGCCGCCCGGTTCCGTACACGTCGTATACATATTATTGTTATTACAAATCTCGACTCCTATAGCGACCGTCCGTCCGTTCGAGTCCGAAATCCTCGTGACGGCCTAACCGCGTATACACCTAAACCTACATAATGGATAGGCCACGTGTGTATACAATACGTGTAGCGGCAAGGCCGTACCCAGGGGGGGGGTTTCGGGTTCAACCCCCGAAATTTTTTTTTAAATAAAATTTAATTATTTTAAATATCTATTAAATTTGAAATTTGTACACGTGTAGATTTCTCGACTTCAAATTTTACTAACCTTATTTTTAAGTGTATATTAATAAATTTAATTCTCCTTAATATTTAACAAAACGTTTTTTTCTTAAATAACGGACACCCTAATAAAAATATTTAGCTTGTATATATTAATGTGTAAAGTTTAAAATTGAGTAAAAATGTAACTACCTAAATAAAAAAAAATGCCATGTACTTAATTTAAATAATAATTTCATAAATTCATACTATATTGAGAATATTTATGTTTTTTAAAATTTTTCAGTCAAAAAAAAAATTTATATTCTCAACCCCCCCCCCAAAAAATTTTGGCTGGCTACGGCCTTGTGTAGCGGGCAGCGTTCGTGAATAAAGAAGAGCGAGGAGAGAGATAACGATATTAAAATCAAATCTTCTATCCTACTCAGCAAGAAATTATTTTTTGTTCCATGAAATAATAATTCGTTCCACGAAATAATAATTGAAAAACAGTCATAGACCTTATACTAAGTACAAGACGTAATACTATACTTATATCGAGTATAAGGTCCAGTAGCGCAACTAGTTGGGGGTGCTTGGGGGTGCTATATAGCACCCCCGAGTTCAAAATTAGCACCCCCAAAGCGATTTTCGATTAAAAGGTTTTATAATAATCAGAGTAAATCAGGCATGGATTAACGTATATATTACAATGGGTTAGCGGACCTTACGTAATTTCAGCACCCCCAATATTTGAGGTCTAGTTGCGCCTATGATAAGGTGTGTGAAAATAGATTACAGACCTTGAAAAACCTCGTTTGTCACAATTTTCCTTAATAAAAATTTCAAATTTTTCGACAAAGCGTATTTGATTTTTGTGAAAAATTACGCGTGTTCAAAACTAATGGTCCTCCTAGGGTCTTGAGATTTTTTACCAAATATGTCACTTTGTACTATATTAACGAGAACAATTTTCGAAAATTTTTTTAGCGAATTAGGTTTATTTTAAGAAATTTTATTAAAATGATGTACAATAAAGTCAATCGTAAATTATGTATTCTATACACATTATATTACTATATATGTATTATTAATAATAAATTATGTTACGCCGCGAAGCGCCGCTGAGAATCGTTTTATCGAATGCGATGATTTATCATTGCTTTCAAATTTATAGTAATTACAAAACTCTAAAATCTTTATCCAAGTTTTTTTTTTGTTTAGTATTTAATTGTAGCCGTTGAATGCGGAAAAAATCTGGAAAATATGACAGGCATCCTCCTCCCCCTCCATCGTTTATACAATCGGTAAATAAACGTTGAAATCTCTCTGAAGAGATATAAACATTCATGTTTAAATGGGGCGGAAGAGTCCACGGGGTCCGTGTATCATCGACATCTTCTAAGTACTTTTTCACTGTTAACAACAACTGATAATAATAATAATTAAAAATAAAAATTGACTTACAGATTAATGTGCATTTTAATTTAATCTAATAAATTTTCGTAAACTGTAAAAATGTACTGTAAAATATTATATTTAGTATGTTATAACTCAATGATTGAGATCGGTGGAGATAATTTTTATTTCGACCCTCCCCCACGACCCTAAATAAAATCCTGGCTACGTGCCTGGGTATTACACTGCGTATGTAATAGTCGTATAGATCGCCAACATTTCGGACTTCACGGTTCACTAAATTCTTAATTTAAAATTTTTCCTGGACCATTTATATAACATTTTAAAGAAAAGATATATATATATATATATTCGTGTATACATTTATAAAATAACGCATTTTAAGAACTTCCATTTGATTAATATGAATTACGAAATATCTCTATATAAGTATGTATATAATAAAATTATATTAATGTTCATTTAATCGTAATTTCATTTTAAAGGTTTTTTTTAAATTTATATTATATTATGATTATACAACGCGTGTCTGGTGGAATGTTAATAAAATAGAATCGGAAATTCTGTTTAAATTTTTCTGCAGACTACCACCAACATTTTCTCGCGGACAATCGGTTGATGATTGCTGCAGGTATAGTGTACACAAAATTACTATTCTTCTTTTTGCTGATATTAATATTTAAAATATAATGTACGATAATCTGTGACATATGCGAATAACAGTAAAAATTATTATTGTACTCGAACAAGTAGACGGTTAAAAATGTAGAGTGTTTCTGGAATGGCGGAAAAATAAAAACAACTTAAATAACTGAATTATTTCGGAATCGCTCGTCAAATAAAATGAATAATTAAAATTAAATTAATAAAATTAAAATAAATAATAATGGGAAAATATCAATAGAGTTTTATTTTTCTAACTATGCTATTGTTGTATGTACCGTGGGGCTGTTGATATGATGGTTGTCCTAATTACAATCAATAATTCTCTTGTAGACCGGTAGACACTGAATAAATGTAATTGATTCGTGTTAACGTTTCAGTTTTCACGCAAAGACACAGTCCTCCGAGTATGTGAAATAGTATAGACTTCTATAGGTAAATTTACACTCAAGAATTAGACGCAGAGCTAATATTTTGTATAGTGGCTGGCATACGGGCATCTAATGCCGATCCGCACACTATTAAATATTGTAAAGTATATTACAGTGGTAATTGAAAAAGGATATAATATTTTACGACGATTTTCACTAATTTAAGGTATTCGTATTTATATTTGCCGCTGTTTTGACTAGTTTTATGATTATGATATCGTGGGTAGGTGACTATAGAGACAAATTCAACAGTGTAAATAGTGTTCAAAAATCCAACCGGATTTCGAAACTGTGAAAAAGAAAAACAAAGGTGTTATATGCAGTAAGCGCAAAATCACAAACTTATGTAAGAATTTTTAACATCACGATGAAGTAATTGATGAATACATTGTTATTATAGCACGTTAAAAAATTATTATTATTTTTTTATTTTCGCATAAGCATACAATTCGCCGAAAAACACCTTTTCGTATATTTTGTCTTCATTTAAAGATAAATTATTATTATTATTATTATTATTATTATTATTATTATTATTATTATTTTTAGAAAGTACACTTCATTCTCTGCATTATATTATGATCTTTTGGCGTGTTTTGTTGATGTATAAATTGCAAGCAAATTGTTGCAGAAATATGTGGTCAACATTTACACGGCGCTGCGGATAGGCATTTCTGATACAAACGCGCGTTGTGGGTTTAACGACTTACCGACATACCATGTACGGTAGTAGTAGCAGATGGCGATAATCGGACAGTTTATTGTTATTATTTAATATAAATTGTAACCGTGTAGGTACACTGTACACTTAATAACGTTGTTATAATAACTCTTTATTATTAAGAGTGAAATAATTGTGAATTTACGTATATCTATATATATATATTTTTTTGATCTCGAAAATCGTTCCAACGGTTTTGATGAAATGAGTTATAAAAATATAATGTTTTTTTGGAGATGAGAAACCGATTTTGGTTGGAATTCAAATTGGAAAAAAATGATATTGAGAGTTCGTAACAGAAATAATTCTATTAGGTATAAATTATAATGAAAGCTTTGGAAACAGATGAATTAAACTGTTGGTGAATGAACGTTTAGTTAGATGTTACCGATTGCAATGATTAGTTTAATTGTTATTTTATAATTAACGAAATGTAGAGACCGGCTTGAATCAGAGATTATTTCACATATGTATCATCCGTTTACTATAATATTTTTTTTGCACTGTATTTTGCTCTTTATTATATTAGTATTATATTTGTATTTTTACATTCTAATTATATGTAATTAATTAATTATTATTAGATATGAGGTATTTCGTGAATAAATTGTGCATATATTTTTTTTTATAATATTACATGGTATTATGGTATATTGTTTTCATTATTAATTCAGGTTTATTTAATAATTGTTATTAAAAAATAAAAATAATAATATTGTCAAATTGTATTTAAATAGACAATTTTGGTAAGACTTTAAAAGTTCGATCCGAACTAAATTAAAAGTTTTATTCGACTTTATCCTTAATTAAATATTTCGGTTCGGGTACATTTTAACACTCAATTAAATAATTCGGTTTTATATGAACATTTTTGAGTTTAAACCATCTGTAATTTATACTAATAATGGGTATACCACCAAAAGGATTCAAAATACATATGTATTTTACGTTAAACTAATTTCATAGATTAAATTTTATCCTACCTTTTTATTAATACATCCCTTAGAAAGTTAAGTCATATAATATACATATTTTATGTATTTTAATGATCCATATCGAATTAGTTATTAGTCAATTAATTTTATTCTTTGGTAATGGAATTAACACAATGATTTAAATTTATCAAACATTTAACGATAATAATAAAAAATGAATAGCGAGTATTGAATTATGTCGTGTAACATACCGATTATTTTTAGGTTCAGTGTTTAACTTACTACACGAATATATTTAGTGTAATTTGATTTTTACATAAATAATATTTAAACGATAATATTAATTAAAAATGTGACTTAAATTAGGTTTTCAATTATTTTTATTACACGAATTGACAAATCGATGGTAAACTATTTACCTGATTTTTAGTGACCATTAACTCATACTATTACGTTATTTGTACATGAATTATACAACTAACAACTACACGTTTCTACATAACACATTTGGTAAATAAAACTTAAATTAGCCGGTTGTATTTAAGAATACAAAATTTAAATGTCTCTGAAGGGTAAAACTAATATTGATTTGTACAAAGAGAAAATATAATTATGCATTTATAATACATACCAAAAATGTATCATATTCAGAATTTTTATCGGTAATTACAGGCGAAATCCGTTCTTTTGATAGAATGATCATGTATTCCTCGTTATAAAGTAATTAATCATTATATGCACTAGATTCTCAGAAATTATATAGCTTAAATCTTCTTTATAAATCTACCACCTTTTCACTACGGATTGCTAGTTAAAATTCCTGGTAGTTATATCATATTTTATATTGCCTTATGGACGTCAAAATAAATTAAACGATCAAAATGTGACATACAAGCAGAGAAAGTTCTACTTCAAATATTCTACTTACATCATATTGCTCTATTAATCTAATCTATTTTTATTATTATTCTTTATGCTGACTGTAGATTCATTTCTTTTCTAATTAAAGTTGCAATAATCGACCTGTTCAGTGAATTGTTCGTCAAAAATATACGAATAAAGTGTTTTTGTGCTTCCTCGTAATTACTGGTTTTGTAAAGAATGTATTGATGAAATATGTACTGAGGAAACTTTGAACATTATGGATTTAAATGTTTCAACAAATACTATTCCAAACGGAGCAAGATTAGTTGAGCATAGACTACACAGTTTTAAAAGTGTTTTCTCCGTATAATGTGGTATATAAAAGTACGAAATAATGTTATGGTAAATCGATAAATAGACTTCGAGACCATTTGTTGCCATGTACATAGTAAAATCTTACGACGAAAAAGAAAATGGAAATATTTATTTTATAATAAAACAAAGCGTAGACATTTAAACAAAACCTATTTAAGATTCTAAAATTATTATATCTTTGTTGTTTAGTCGAGATATCTACGAGTTTTATCATTATTAAAACATTAGGGGGGATAACATTTTTTTTCTATTTCTTAGTTTAAGGATTATTTAACCTTATTTTGTGTTATTGAAGCAAAGTCAAAAGATATACCGTTTATGATATATATTTGTTTTTTTTTTTTTGATCGCACAATTTCGTTTACTGTTTGGTATTGTGGCATATTTGTAACTAACCGATTATTACCCGGTTAAAAATTATATTATCACCACCGTTTCGTAGTGTCGTATTATAGGAGGTCGATATTGATCTTATATTTCGTTTAGTCGCATTACCCGTATGTAAATGAACTTTAATGGTAGTTTTTTAAAAGGGAAATGAAATTCTTTTTCTCTTTTATCTGAAACGTGTCAGTAGATAAGATAGATGTTTTCAAAGGTTGCTTACGATGAAAAAAGGAAAAACCATTCACTGATGATGGTTTTTTCCATGGTAATGGAAACGTTTTTCGTCTATGTTCTGAGAATAACAAATTCATTTCACTTTTTGATTACGAAAAGTACGCGAAAGAACACTGTTTTTCACTAAACGCATTATTTTACGTACTACTTGTATTGTTTTTATCAATATCAAATACATTTGCAATATCATTTATAACCGGCGGCGATTTTAGTGAGAGATGTGTTAAAAGTCTTTTTTTTTTCTCACGGTATAAATAATGTGTTAATGTGTATTATAAATTATTATAGTCATTAGTTTTCATAACATAAATAGGCCGTAATTTAACCATACAAGTAAATTTCTAGACCTTTAAATCTGAATAGAGCTGATAAAGGATAGGATCGACCCACTTGCTGCGGGATTGTAGTTATTTATTATTTTGTAGACTAATTTATTTTAAAGTTTACGTTTCACATTCCTATCTTGCGTGTAAAGTGTAAACATAAAGGTATTGTAAAGGAAACGAAAACCCCTTTGTATCAAATGAAAATAAAAGTTAAAAAAGGTAAAAAAAAAAAGGGGATGGTATAAATGAAAATAATTCCTCGCTCGACGTCCCTTCAGGACTTGTCCAAAACAATTTTTGATAATCTTGTAGAACAAAGGGTTTTTGTTTTTGTTATAAACTTTAACATTTTATATATTGGTTATAGTTTTATACAACGATATTAAATTCATTTTAGCAAAACGTTCAATTTTGTCGGATTATTTCGTGTTTTTAATCAGAACAATTTTGTTGCATTTCGTATATTGGTTTGTTACGTGATTATATTTCACGAATAAAAATATATCTTTATTGAAAAAAGAAAAAAAAAGGTAAAATGTTCGATTTTTATTATTTTTTCATCAATACACATTTAAAATAAATCTGAAAATATTATTTTACATCTTTAAACGTCAAATATATGTAGTGTCTGAAAACATTTTTTACGTATCGAATATATACGAAGTTATCGTTCATGGATTTTGTGACGTAGGTATAATAATAATTATTGTCGGGTGGTCGAATGTTTAGACGAATTAGCGATGAAGGATGACAGTATACACACATATGTTTTACCGGAAGAGTACACACGTTCGGCAAAATGTATTTGACAATTTGACAGCGTTATTAACATAGAATGATAGTAAACTGTTATAATGAGAATTACAAAAATTAGTATGCATAAAATTCACGCGACTTTTTAAAAAAAATTCCTTAGTCTGGTAGTATTATTTTAGAAAATATAGGTAGTATAAAATAAATGATAGTTTTGTGTTCTATAAGATGTCAATACTAAACGGTATAAGAGGATTCGTTGTATGGGTTTATCTTGAACCAGTATTATTATAATTATAATTGTTATTAATATCTTTTTGTATCGGCGGTAATAAATCATTTAACAAAAGTGTTTTGAGCAAAAACGTAATTTATATTTTATTATCCTTCACAGTAATACTTTGAATCGTTTTTTCTTCATTATTCATTCTATAGATTAAAATATATTGACATAAAACTTTTCAAATTTATTGGTATTACTACAATATTGTATAATACAATGTATCGTGTAAGTTTATAATCTTGTTATCCATAAAACACGTGTTATAAAATTTGTAATTCGCTAGAAAAAAATTTAATTATTTGAGTTCTAATAATCATCCGGCGAAGATTTCTACAAGTAAAATTATTATTTTGATAATAATTATCTTATACACGACGAATTAAATATTTTTCGTTATTATCTTCATTTACATTCCGGCTTATTATAAATCATGTCGATTATTTCTTATAAAATATTATTTCGAATAAAACGTATTAATAAAAATAATTTCAAGTTGACTATAGGTATATCTAAGAGTCGCATTTAATTGAAAATTATGAAAATAATAATAATATTTAGCGTTAAAAAAAGATATAATAAAATGAGTGTGGTACAATATTAAAGAAACGTATACTGTTAAATGTGTACGCTAAAAATTATTATTATTTTCATAATTTTCAATTAAATACAACTGTTTTGATATACATATTACATTTCAATTTGAAATTATATTTTGTACTAATATGTTTTATTCGAAACATTATTTAATAATAAATAATCGATATAACTTATAGTCGGAACGTAAAATGAAAATGAAAATAATATGAATTACAAACTACAAATTACAAATTTTGAAACACTTGTTTTATAGATGGCAATATTATAAACATTAAATATTATAACGTAATATACGATATTATAGAAATACCGATAAGTTTGAAAAGTTTTATCTCTATATACTTTAATCTGTATGATGAATATGAATATATATATATATATGTAATAAAAATAGAGATAAATGACAATATAAGTATTAAAAATTATCCAACTCCCAGCTACATTCAAGCGTTCTGAGATTACGATGATTAATCGCTTTATGGTTTAATAAGTCAACACACCCGTCCGAATTATCTACCTAAATCGCAATTCTCGCGAGACCTAAGCCCGCTTAGGTTTCTCTGTTAGAGGATAGAGGGTATAAATGTGCGAATAGCACAGGAATTATTATGTACCCACGTTTTTAACATAACGATATAAATGATATAGTTCTGACGGTAAATTTCTGTTTCCCTTATTGAAATTCTTTATTGACCACAAAATAAAATGGATTTATTCATTTGTTGAAGGTCCGCTCTATTTTAAATTTCGTCATAATCTAAAACACTAGAAAAATCATCATTCGTATTATCAGTATTATATTTAACAAGCACGTTGTTAAACACTGTCAATCCTGTTTGTATTACTAAACTAAAGCACTTTTAAACGTATAAAAAAGTAGTTACACGATGTTTGATTGCTGTCAGAAATCATTTATGATAAAAAGGTTTTTAATACAATAAGTTGTACAGTCAATATTATTGTTTTGCAATTTCTGACGAAAATTGAATGAAAGTATTTTGCAATTTTCAACAACAATATATATATTTTTTTTTTTTGGAAAATAATTTAAGACATTAAATAAGAAATAATAATTAGAAAAATATAGATGAAAAGTGAAAAATTTAGTCGGTATAGCCTAGCTCTATTTTTTTCAATTACTTTTTTTACACATTATTAATTTAAATATTGATAGATTCGATTTTTAAATTTTTAATTGCAAAATTGCAAATAACGTTTAGCTCACTAAGTTCGTGATTATGTTTATTACTTATTTTTGGTTGTTCTTTAAAGATGACTAATTTTTTTCACTAAAATAATTGTAAGGGGAAACGAAATTTAGGCAAAGGAATAAGTGCCATTTTGAATAATAAAATACTGCCAGTTGAACAGTAATTCAATAAACGTACTCTGTATAATATTATGTTCTTTCATCGGAAGTCAATAATATTTTGCACTACATCATAAATGCGTATACCACAAGTCACAAACTTGAAACTTGATTTTTATGATACAACATAATAAAACGTAAATACAATATGCGTTGTTTTTATTTTAGGAAATCATGTATAATTAAAAATCAAAAATGTTCAAGTTGTTAAACTAAAGTTTTACTGTACGTATATAGATATTTGAAATAAACGAATTAAAAACTTAACGGAATAGAATAACAAATTTTAACTTGAAAAAGTTACACTTAATTCTCCAGCAAAGTCGTGTGAAATATGTACATTAATGCACGGGTATAAATATATTTTATATAAAAGAATAAAACAAATATTTTCAACAAAAATTAAATGTTATGATACGTTATAATATCATGTTATATGCATATTATGAAATCGATGTTAATTGTAGTATATACGTAGTAGGTATATATTTAGTGGCATGTTTATGGTAGTGGTGATGGATATTGGACGTTTTTTTTTGTTGGGGAAGGAATTAGAGTGCCTACGGAAAATTTTAAAACTAAACATAAATAAATTGAGAACAAAAATGGTAAGGATAATTTTCGAGCTGTAACAAAAAATATTTTACTTGAAAATGTTGGGTTTTGTTTCGTTCAAACCTAATATATATACGAATAGAAATCGTAGAGTATTTAATAATTTCTAATTTATTTGTTTTTTTTTTGTTTACATTTATTAATTACACGTTTTGAATATAAAACAGGCACTTTGAATTCATCAGACAGATAAATTCAAGACATATAAACCATCGTTTGGAGTTGGTATCAAATTTTATGTTTGTAAAATGTGTTTTAATCAACTCGATATAAAAATAATGTTACAACATTTACAACGTTTTGTATTTAAAATTATATTATAAAATATACAATAAACTCCTTCATTACGAGTTTTTTTATTCTTGATTGTTCGTTCGCAAAGGCAGAGAGAAGAAATGAAAAGGAAGAACGTTACAAACAAAAGAATCCGGCGAATCGAAATATCTTGTCAGCATTGTCCTTCAAATGAAAATCTAAAATACGCTTTTTGCGATCCAATCCATACACTAAATTTAAAACCTTTAAATTTGTTGTTAAAAATTAGAACATTAAATTAATTGTAATATTGATGGAAGAAAGATGAATGAGAATGGAAATTTAATCTATTTATATTTATGTACTATATGTAACTCACAATGTATATAATAGTTAATATAAGGTAAGGGGTTTTTTTTTCAAATACTTATAAGTTGATACAATTTGTTTCGCTTTTTATAATGATAAATATTTTATTTACCGAAATACTTCTAAATTATTATTATTATTCTTATGGTATAATACATTTAAAACAACAGTAAAAATGAGTTGGGATAAAATAAAAAATTAAATTAAAATAAAATAAAAATAAACATAGGAATAAGTTGGCATATGGTCAAAACGGTGGTAAGCTAAAAAGATAAGAGTAGGAGATAGCGTTAGCTCTTACAGGTCTATATCTAGGTTTTTGATCCATTTGATGGCTTCTGGGCTTGGAAGCAGATCTCTTTTGTTGCATTGAAACACGCGGATTGGACAGTCTGAAATTATATGATCGATAGTCTGGTTGTTTGCTTCGCAGTCGCATGAGGGTGATTCGGCTAGACCCCATCTGTATAGCGTATGGTTACATCGGACATGTTTTATTCTGAGCCTGTTTAAGGTTGACCAGTCTCTGCGAGGGAAATATTGACCCTTTAGTGTGGATGTAGGATCAATCGCAGTATTATTCCAGTCGGATTTCCAGGACTCAACTATATTGAATTTGTTTGTTTCTTGTAGTTGTTTTGCTGTACGCCATGCTGGATTGCGCGATTTCAGTCTTTTTATTGGCCGGCTGTTTACTATATCTTGTTGTGCAGGAAGATTTGTGATTAGTTCACAGTTGGCCCGTGTTGTAAGGAGGGCATCTTGTCTTCTAAGGTCCGGGGGATTAAAATATATTGACTTCTAAATACACCACCGATTGAATTAAATTGATCGATAAATTCGAAAAATATAATTACACTAGCCATTGATACTTAAATATTAAAAAATTCCATTTTATTAAAATATTAGAATTCCATTTTCGAATAGTTTTGAATGAAATCAATTTATTGACGTACAATATAACTTCATAACAACATAATCTTATATTATTTTAATTATGTGAAGATATGTGTTTCCAACATATCATATTATATTAAGTTTAGGAAGAATAGTCTCAGGTTTTCATTATGGTAATTTATTTAGTTATTTTTACTTAATTTCACATACAATTTGGCATAAAAATAGACGGTAGAAATAATTGGATAGTAGAATTTATTATTCATTTCTTCTTATCATAATATTAAGGAGCCATTCGACGCGCAGTGAAGTTTAATTAATTAATTAATTTTATTTTGTATTCATTTTAAAGTTGACAATATTATAATAAATTATACATCCGTAATTAACTAAATTGTCATCGATCATTTACAGGAGGTTATCTCTGCAATAAAATCATCTGATCCTCTAAAATAAAAAAAAACCATTTAAAAGGTTTCTTCGCCATAGAGAAGGAATAATGGTCGACAATATTATTAAATGTTAGTTTTATTCCTAATTTTTTTCACGGTAGATTTAACGTAACTTCATTATACTTCTCGCGTTATAATAAATGTTACATACATTTTTATTTGCAAGCCTCCAAAAAAGAATCCAGGTTTTATCGGTGCTTACAAATTAATTTTATTCCATTTCAATTCATAATTTTAAATTAAAAATGATAATCGTTATTATGTTTTTAAGCAAAAAACCAGTATTTTTAATAATCTTAGTCATATTATATTGTGTGTACATAATGATTAGTAAGTTATCCAATATTGATGATATTCATTTTAAAAAAAATTCTGTTTTAAACGTAAACAAAACGTTTTTTTTTTATAATAATTATATATTGCATAAATAAAAGACATAAAATGAAAAAAGAGATATGATATACATTTTTAGAGTAGAAAATTAATTTTAAATGTTCTTTTGTTATATGATAAAAATAATATATAGGTACATACTACATATGTTTAAAAATATATTTTATAGTAGTTAATCGCCTGAGAAATATTTAAAAAATTGTTAATGTAAAATACATGTTTTCTTTTTAATCATAACAATTATTAATTGAATGTTTTTCTCCATACATCACAATGGTAAATGAATTGAAAAGCAATTTATAAACCGAATATTATATGAAGATAACCTTAATTTTCCTCATTTAATTTACTCTCACGCAAAGCAATTTATAATGTTAGTTTAAATTTGAGAGAGATTATAAATTAATTTATGAACATATTCTAAGCACATTTTGGTTAAACAATTTTTTAAATATTTTTATTTCGGATAAAACCAAGTAGAAGTAAAAACTTCAGACATTTATTGAATACATGTTAATCTTATGTGAAAATTTAATATTTTTACAAAAAAAAATTATATGTTCTTTCTTTTACTATAGTTTATAAATCATTTTGAAATTTTATCCTTTGAAGTTTATATTTAATATAATTTTGTGTGCATGTATTCGTAGCTTATATTTTTATAGTAAAACTATTATTGAATGAGTCACTTTTTTCGTAACTTTTGCCTAACATGGATTTTACTGGGATTTTCAATTTCATTTTTTGTTGGACTTCCAGTTGTTAATTTACTAGGAACATCCATTTAAATAACTATTATGGAATCCAATTTGATAATTCTATAGAGATATTTTTACAATAAGCAATTTTAATTTCTTTACTTATAAGCACATAAGTATTTACATGTTTATCGCTTAACAATTTCCGCGTTAAATCACTAGAATATTAAATAATTTTTATAATTGACATTTTTAATTTTATTTAAATATAGAAAAAAAAAATTGTATTCTTTTCCTTGCAATTTACGTAAATAATCACATAACAATAAAATATTGATTAATTGTTACAAATAATAATAATTATACGATTGATTTACGTGGACATTTGGCTCATGTGAACGTGTCGATCAAATCTTTGTTCAATCCGTTTAAAATGTTATTCTCTACCAACACTTCAACAGCAATGCTAAGTTGTAGAAATTTTCATCAACATTTGTTTCTCCATTAGTAAATTTCCTATTTAACATACTTTTGGCTAAATATTTCGTTTTGTCACCGTATATACACGTTTGGAGTTTGAAAAGTCATTAGTCGTGTTTTGATCAATACCGTTTTCGGCGCGAAATTCGTCGTTTATGACTCATTTAGTCGAGTCTGACTCCGAAAAAGTTGTATTTACACTATTATTGTTATTAGTTGACCCACTCGACCCACAATAATTATATTCAGGTTTAACTAAGTCAACTTCAATAGGTAAACTTGTTATTTTACAGTCACTTAAGTCAATATTCGTTGTCTTCGCATTAACATCGGTAGTGTAAATCAAATTCTTACTAATAAGTTATTAATAACTTGACTCTTTAATATTTTTTGATCGGCTAAACGTTTAATTCCTCCCATCTGGCGTCTACGTCACACGAGACAAAATACACTATTAACTAGGGCAGGATATTTTTCAGGCCGGGAAATTTTTTCATGCAGGTCAAACATAAGATACGAGCATAAAAAAGTCAATAAACGCATTTGAGCTATACAATATGTT
Organism: Slavum lentiscoides; assembly: GCA_032441835.1. Taxonomy (NCBI): domain Eukaryota; kingdom Metazoa; phylum Arthropoda; class Insecta; order Hemiptera; family Aphididae; genus Slavum; species Slavum lentiscoides. The sequence continues at coordinate 13,808,580 of CM063712.1, read as the reverse complement.
TGTTATACGTCATGTACGTATAGTTTCCTGAATTTCTTTTGAGTACACAACATTATTAAGCTGAAAACGATACACGGATATTATAGTATTAATCAATTTTTAAAATGTGTATGCTTGAACTAATTTGTTCTTTTTTAATCATTTTTTTTTTTAGAATTAAATACATAATATAATACACAAATTATTTGACCCCAAAATATATACCAATGTTCGACTAATTCAAGAAGAAATCTTAGACACTATAGAAATTCAAAATGTAACTACTGCTACAGAGTATACATTTACAGAAATATCTGATTATATCCTGACTCAATTTGAAGAAAATATTCCATTTAAATCTAACAGCGAATTAAATGATATGGACAAATAATTTTAAATAATTTTTTTTAGGTAAGAGTTATCAAATGTCTAGATGGTATGAATACACAACAAATCATTATGAATTCACTCGCTTATCTGATGACTTTTAACTGGTCACCAATTATAGTTGGCTAGGTAAAAACGTAAAAAAATGCCTTTTCCAGATTAATTTTGAATTTTTTTTTCCAAATTATTTTAATTAAATTCTAATTCTATTATAATTGTTGTATTTTATTACTATTTGTACTTGATTTTATTTTATATACTTTTGTATGACGAAACGTTTGTATTTGCTAATATTATTAGTAATTACAGCTGTTGCACGTTCTAAAGTTGCTGATGCTTTATTCATAAACAAGTTGCTCGAACCATAATTAATGGTTAGTAAAAGCACTGTTGAGGTCTGTAAGAGAAGTAGATAAAGTAGATAATTATATAGCGTAATATACAAATTTAGAGTTTCAGGTACTTAGGTCAGTAAATTGTATGAAAGTTGTGTGTTTACATTTTACAAAATATCATAATATACTAGGTGTGCGCAGCTTTTGTTAACTCGTGAGCTACACGAAATGTTAATAGTTTTTAAGCGAGACATTGTGAGTTCAACCGTAACATTATTTTGAGTTAACCATGCATTTTTACTATTTTCTAATTTTCTAATGAAGTATTATTTTTTTATATAAATAAATCAATTTTTATTATCTAATTAATTAGTTATTCGTTAGATTTTGATATTTATTTATTACAATGTTATTTTTTCAATTATCCATTATTTTGTTTTTTCGGGTCGCACATTCGCAATATATTTTATATATATATATATATATTTGGCTCAATGCCCATACTTGTACCTAATAGTAATAAAATTCCTTAAACTACATTACCAAACACCGATGCGTTGTCGTATATATTATATACCGTTTCAATAATGGTGGTCTTTAATTAAACACGGACAGCTCTTTAATGAAAATCAATATCACGTTTCAGTAAAATATTACAGAAATATTATTATTGACGTCATACATTAATAATACACCACTTAATAAAATACTGTCAACTATAATGTTTAATTATTTAATAATTAGTTCAAAGTAACGTTTTGTCTAGTACACGGCAGTCGGCAGACAAGCGTGTACCTATTTAATCAAACTAATAACAGGAAGAAATAAAAAAAAAATAAAAATGAATTCCACTTGTATTGGAAAAACATTGACATTATTATTTCGTGTTATTTAGTTACATTTTGGAATTTCAAATACCTTCTTCGGTTGAAGAGTAATAATTATAGTTTTATAATACAGATACAGATTAATATGAAAAAATATGACATTTTTTTTTATGCAAAAATATAGCCTATGGTGTTCCGAGAACAATAATTTTATATACCTATGCATGCATGCATCTTGAAAGGATCGATTAATGTACAAAGTATCGGGAATGGTACCGCTCTATAGGGTTTGAATATATATATATTTAACTAGCTGACCCGATAAACGTTGTTTTGCCAAAAAATCAATCATCAAAAAATTTAAAAAAAAAGGGTTTTCCAAAATTTTTTTCTTAAAATCCGTCTCCTGGCAATTAAAAAAAATTTGAGCCATATCGGCCCAGCCGTTCTCAATTGATGAATTGTTATACATTTTTGGCTCCATTTTTATATATGTATATAGATTATTAGTCTGATAATAAATTTAATAAATATAAAAATATATTTCAAAATAAGTTTCACTAAGGTGTCTTTTTTTTTTTAAACGAACGATATAATTCGTTCAAGTAAATCCAGCGCGCGCGCGATCGTGGTGTGTTTTTTCGGGAACAGATTTTTACCGTACTCGAATAAAACGGGATCGTAGACATATAAACTAATGGACTGCGCATTCCTCACCGCCCACCCAATAGTTGTCGGGGACGATACAGAGTGAGAGAGAAGGAACATCGTATGGGCTTATACCATGGAAGATGAGATATTTTATTTTTTCATTCATTTATTGTTATCAAATATATCAAGCGGTTCTTATGGTAAGCGTCCGCTTGAGATAAAATCTCGAGAGTCGACCCGGTTTGCGCGTTACGTATGATTACAACTTAATTTTATCGTAATTTTTTTATTTGGTCGTTTGGCACACTGTATTAGCCCATACGATGTTTATTATTCTCTCTCACTCTATATCGTCCCCTGACATCTCTCTCTCTCTCTATGCGCGGTCTATACTAGTTTATACGTCTATTAAACGGGATAATTGAAAAAAACAAAGTAGAACAACGCGAACCTTCCTATGAATTTCTCTACTGCAATCGTACGCACAAAAGCAACGTTTCAAACTTCAGCTTCCGGCCTGGTCGGAGGCGCGTTTGTTGCGAAAGCTCCGCGCACACCTTCTCCGCGCGTAGGTACCGCCGGGGCGTAATGGTCAAAACCAAATTGCCCGTCAACTGCCGCGTCTGAAACGGGCGAAATGAAAAAAAATAAAAATAAAGCCGGACGAACACTCGAACAAATTAAATAGTTGAAACTTCCGCACGTGCGTGCTCTCGTCTTAATTCAACTTCGACACAGACGATTTGTTCGGAATTTTGTCGCACTGACTTTTCGAAACTTTTCTTTAATTCGTTCCGGGGATAGATGGAAATGTTTATATAGAACAGTTAGTTCTATCGTCTTGTCATTTACGTTTCATCCGTTCCGTGCCGTCCCGTTCGTAGACGGGACGAACGCTTTGAGTAATCGAACGCTAGTAACGACAAACTAAAAAAAAAAGACCAAACTTCGAAAAACTCCGCAAAGACTGGTGTGCCGATCGCGGGGAGGAGGGAAAAAAAAGTTTCGCTCGAGACCGGAGAGAGATAGACGAAAAGAATAGTTTTGAATAATAATAGACAAATAATAATTTACGCTTTTGCGCCGAACGGTTTTAGCCGTTGAGCGGCGAACGAGGTGAATTGTGTTACCATGACGCGTTCGTGCGTTTCGTTTTTGATTCACAAGCCTGAAAGACGGTGATGCGGGACGGTTATGACCAGTGAGGCTCGGAACTTTAGGCATTTGCATATTCCTTGGAGAAAGTGCATATTGTAATTTTGGTCAGACACAAATTCGTTTCGTAATACTCACAATTTTGCGTATTTCGTTCATTTTTTTTTTTGGACAAACTGGCATATTTTAGGTTTAAGAACATATGAATGCATATTTTCGTTAATTGTAAGAGAAAAAAAAAATTCGTATCCGAATCGATTTTCTTTTATTCCTATGCGAAACAACTTGTGTATCACGTTAAATCATAATTATTTTTATTTTACATTCTGAGCGGAGCGAGGGATCTAGTGGTTTTACAATGATGTTTATTTTTTTTAGATTCTGAGCAAGTTCGTCTTAATCGATTGTTGTTTATTTCTTCGTAATTTTGAAACTAATAGCCATAGAACCTGAAATTTTCACCAAATATGTAACTTTAGTCTATATTTACGAGAAAAGTAAGCTCCGCTCAGAATCGTTTTATCGAATGCAATGATTTATCATTGCTTTCAAATTTAAAATAAAAACAAAACTCTAAAATCTTTGTCCAAGTAATTCACTTAAGCGATATCCACAACACCCCGCGGCTCGCTACCCTTTTGAACTATTACATATTGACAACGGGCAAATAGTAAACAAAATAGTTACCTTGATAATGCATTCGGAGCTTTGTTAAATTATTTTTATAGAACACTAATTTCCAGAACTCTACGGCATTTAATTTATCTATGTTGTAATCTTATTTTTCAATTGAATATGTATATTGCACTAAAATAATATGTATGTTGTGTTTGTCGTATGGCATAAATCGCGGTTTCTCGCCTGTCACAGTGCGCTTACGTTCTATTCTATAATATACGTAAACCGAAATGTCTGAAGACAAGCCAGTCTTTGTCTTGTCGCCTTAAACCTTTGATTCCGTAGTTTGGTGAAAATGTGTTTTGGTCAATAATAAAGTTTTATTTTGCAAAAATAGAACTGATCAAACAAAAAAAATCGAATATTTTATCATATCCTCCTAATTTTTATGGCATATTATGCCGCATATTTTTCTGTATTTTAACGCATACGTATGCACGTATTTCATTGTTTTTAGTACTTTAAGTTCCGTACCCTGGTTATAACGTAGTGAATCATATCTGAATTTAACAGATATGATTTTAAATGCGTTCATTTTTTTTCCGACCGATTATTCGAAGAAATAATATATAAAGAATTTCCTGTAATTTAAAAAAAACTCTTTTAATAATATTAGCAAATGAAACGTATCGTATAGAAAGGAGTGGTTGTTTTTTTGTAATGAAAAAAAGTATATTATGCTTAATTCGTTGTTTTGAAAAATACAATATTTTTCTTTGGCGGTTAAATTGCAAAATTTTGCGCTGTCTGTGTTATTGTATTTAAAATTTTTTCAGTATTTTTTTTTTTTAATTATAGAGAAAAACCAAACCGTTTGACGCAGTTAGATATTTGACATGGTTTTAATTACAGTATTATTGAACAAGAATTTTTGGGCATTTTTATCAATTAGTGTAAAATATAGTGTTGGATCATTATGATGCATTAAATATTAGATTCATCGAGGATAGTCGTTTTATTTTCATTAGATGAAAAAATAACGTAACGAAAAATGAGTAAATGTAATAAACGACCAAGGCGGTTTTTTCCCCGTTATTTTTCTCGTACTTTTTTTTTTTTATTACTTTAATATCGATTTAGTTTTAAGTGTTAAAACAGAAAAAAATTGCGTCCTATCCCTTTTTCAGCGGATAAGTGCGTGTTAAAATATAATCTGAATAAAATCTATCATAATGTGCAAATTTAAATGTTGGTACACGGGTGCTTCAAGTACAGTACGTACTTAACACTCACCGTATGAGTACGTACACGCATATAATCCTTTCGTTCCTTTATTTTTAATTCATCTATTAAGTATTTGTCGGACTGAAGGATTTACGTTTATTTGATATAATATATTGGTTGGAAATTTTAATAAAACACAAAATCATTATAGTACTTTAACGATCACACTATGTAGTACACTGTCCTAGTGATTTGACATTTAAACCGATTACATTTTATTGTGCAGCATTTAATTTTAGATTAAAATTTAAAACACGTTTTGAAAATGACGAAAATGTGTAGCTTTTATATTATACGATTTACACTTAATACAAGCGCGATCATATTATTGCGTTGTTTTAATTATATTATATTTTAATTTTCTTTTGCGCGTCAGTCTGAACGACTGCAAAATTAATTAATTATATTACGGTGATCTTATGAAAAAATCGTTTTTTTTTTTTTTTGTTGTTGTTGTTGATAAAATAAACAGTCCACAATCTAGCTTAATCTAAAGATATTTTGAAAATATTGAGGGAAGATTTCTTTTTTTTATCAGCAGTGTTTAATTTTGCATTTGTGTCATAATATATTAATACCTCAGGTGGTTATCAAATAATTTTCTGAAGAAGTGATAAATCGTTGCTCTCAAATTTATAGTAATAATACGACACCGGCTTACATTGAAGTGAACGAGGCATGTCTGTGTAAAATGTCGGTATCTTATCTCTTTTTTCATCCATATAAAGATACGAGCACTTTAATATTACAAAATAGACACTATATTATAAGTAACCTAAGAGCAAAAACCAAACGTACTTTTTTTTTTCTCATTTAGTTGTATTCGTGTTGTCAAAGTACTTATTTTTCTTGAACAATGAAATTACCCTCTAATTTAATTTTCTTAAAATAAAATTTAATGATTTATATTGTTAGTTTATTATTTATATTTTTACTCTCAGCCCCTCCCAAAAATTTTTGCTGGCTACGCTCTTGCGCATTGTACTCGGTTAAGGTAATATACATAGGTATTAATATTGTGTTTTCTTGATGTAACGTCTCTGTTTATTTAGTATTTAGAAATGACCTTTCTCCTTCATGATTTTATACCGATGGTAAACATTATAGTTTTAAGACATAAGGTTATACATTTTTATCTTCAAAAACGGCCATCTTTAATCATATTATGATCCAGCGCATAAAATATATTATAATTTTTTCAAGAAACAAGCAAGTGTTGCATTTGTTGACTTGTGTTACATGCATGTTGCGATTTCATAACAAGTGTGAAGTATTATATAATGATATTCAAAGTTTCTTAACTAATTTACTTGTTCAGAAGTATTTACGTATTATTTACATATAAAATATGTAACGTAATAATATTGTTATAAGATACCGACTTATGTAATGGCTTTATAGGTATATAACCAGTGTGATTTACATATTATCACTTATCGATCGTAAACGGATAAAACAAAAGTATCGAACAGTGAGTTTTCAGTATTACATACCTACATATAATCTCTACTTAAGAATAATTTTTATAACGACAACGTTTCATGTAATCTCCTGTTTTAGATTCGAAGCAGGGCGTGAAAGCTATTGATTTCTTAATGATATATATATATATTTTTTTTTTTCGTAAATACTTTTTAGGACAGTAGGAGTGCTTCAAAAGTTTTATACGTTATATCGTTCTATTGGAAATGGGTCGTAGATTGTGTTTCAAATATTAAAGTTGCAGAGTTTACATTAGTTTTCTAAAAAAAAAAGAAAGAAAATACCAGAGCAATTCTATTCAGAATAGTTTTTAAAGTGCGATAATAACTGTTTCCGAATTCAATAAAATTATACAGCATCTCCTACGCGCCCATTTGATTGTCGAATAGCCAGTTTGAAAAAATAAATGTGGCAGTACGTGAAGAATATCTGTTTATAAAATATATATTTTCTATTTACGGGGGAGAGTCATTTTTATATTATAACTCATTATTTGTGTTACCGATTACGTTATTTGAAATGGACAAAGTAGATACTTATCGTCTCCGGAACAATTGAAGTATTTCTCATTGTGTAGTACCCGTGATGGATGGTATTCAGAAGGGATTTTTAAGATATAATCTACGTGATTGGTCGTTTGTTGATAAATGTTATGTTTAAATATCGTTACTTAAATACACAATTTAGACTTTTACTCACCTACGACGGTCAAAACCATTGCGTGTCCAATCGGAGGCGTTGTGCCCACTTGGCATTCGTAGTATCCACTGTCTCTAATTTGAGGATACCGTATTTGCAATGTCCAGTCTTCGGTTTGTGGTGAATGTATTGCTTGGAATCTCTGGTCACTAGTGTACGTGTACCGGCCCACGGTTAACAAGTGTATACCTCGATGTCGAACCCACGAGACCTGTATAACAGTTTGTATAAAAATTTGTATTTATTTTTTAGTTGAATGTTTTGAAGAGTAGGAACATACATTTATTATTCTAGTAGCAATACGCGTCGCGTAAGATTAAGTAAATTGAGTTTTGCAAATTAAAAATGATAATTCGATATAATGAGATTATTATTATCATTGAAAATAATCTAATAATCTTGGATAATATTTTAGAACGCAAAAAGTCTCCGTTAACGTTTAATAACAATTTTATTTTCAAACAAAGCATCCGCAATATGCGTAAAAAAGCAATAAACTGTTTACGAGTAGGGTTTATCACAAAAAATATTTAATAATTATATTTTTCAATTGTAAAGATAATTTTCATTTTCAACGCACAATAAAATGTTGAACAACAGTGTTTAATAAAATATTAAACAAGTTCTTATTTTAAAATAAACCTTTTTTTTCCATCTACTGTTTTTCTTTTTATGCCGTGAAATATAAACTAATCATTTTAAAATATTAACAAAAATAAATGGGCTAATAAAATTAAAAAATTGTATTATACGTAGTTACCAACATAATTTGATTAAACGTGTAATAGTACGTGATGTTACGCAATACGGCAAGCAATTGATGATAATATTTTTGATAAAAGGAACATAAAAGAAAACAAGGGAGTTAGGTTGTTTTATAAAATAAAAATATAATTTAAAGTTAATTGATTTTTATTTGATTAATTGTATTTTATTCGTATAATAAAGATTATTATTATAAGAACCACCAATTCATGTATATGTATATATATGTGTTTAATATTCACTCGATTAAATTATTATATTCTTTAACAAATTGGGAATACAATTTTTTAATTGTACTTCAATTTTGACGAATGTTAAAATAAAAATAAAATTTAGAATTAAGTAGTATAACTACATATATTGTATTATAAATTCATATTTTAAAGAAGTTTTTAATAAAATCGAGTCTGAACGGAAGTCGGTTCATCCAAAACCGTTTAGGATATTTTCTTCTCGAGACTATACGGTCTTCTATATTTATTTGATTTTTTTCAAACGTTTATCGATATCATTTTTTTAAACTGATACCGAATTCCATAAACGATGTCTATAAAATACCGTTTGTGGAAAAAAAAAACTGTAAAATGCATGGAAATTTCGCAGGAAATTTACTATTCCGAAAACGGTTTTTTGAAAAAAGAAAAACAACACATAACTGATAAAATAATGTAGTTTCCTCTCTCGGTTCACAATCTTAAAACTGAACTGTGTTTGTATAAAAATCGTGTACACATATTGATTTAGTTTAAAACGTTACTATTTCGTCGTCAATAGTTGTTTTATTTTATGTCTTTGAATTCCTTAAATAAACTATGCCCAGTTTACTGTACCTAATTTTATTGTTCAGTCATTCGTATAACAAACTGTAATACATAGACTATAAGGTTTTTAGTATGTTTGACAATGTGTATGTAGAGAGTGATAGTTGATTTATCGCGTATTTTTGTAAATCTATAAAATAAATGTTTTCTTTTCATTTTATATTTACTAATCCAAAACATTGAAACTAAAAATCATATTCAGCATTTGATCTATTTTGTGGAAACGTTTATAAACGTTATTTTAGTTCAAATATTGAGGTTTACTCGGTATATAATTAATGTATATTTCTCACGTTTAAGTTGGTCCGTAATTACGTAATTCATTATAACTGACGAGTGAAATCTGCTAAAAAGTGATGAATATTTTTGACTAGATTTAGATATTCCGACACTGAAAATTTCTTCATGATTATAAATCGCCCATTTCTCAACAGTTCCTTTATTCGTATGATTTTTGCACTCTAAATTCAAGAAGATATTATCATAATATAATCTCAGTTTATTCTCACCCTGCGTCGTACTCAACTAAACCCTTATTTATCTTCTCGTCCATTTCTCTTCTCATATTATCCTGCAGCACAAAATGTTTTCCTTCATTATAACAACTCTGACTTCTTATCTTTCACCATTTTGAATTCTTGTATTTACACATACAACATTTATTCTAATTGTCGTGCGCAACAGCATTGTTATTAAAAATAAAATAGTAATAAAAATTACGTTTATTATATTATGCTAATAATAATAATAATACAATTTTTACAAACTATTAAACACACAAGTTTTATGAAATATTATGTAAATCGCAATATAATATAATGAATATACATATTTCTGTAAAGTTTAAACTTTACAATTAAGAAGAATCGGGGTAGAATCTTGTCATTATTTTTATGGAAATTTTATGAATAATTTTCTTGTTATAGATATGAAAATCAAATTCATATTCGGACTGATAATCAACTAAGATCTTTAAACGTTTTTTAAAATATTTGATGTATAAATATAATATCATTTATATATATATAAAAATGGAAAAATATTATTTAAAATACAATTTATACGAAAAACCATAACGAGAGGAAAACGCATTTACATATTAATTAAAATGACTTTATTTTTAAATATTACCATTTGAATTCATTAATTTTGTCATTTAAAGAATTTTTTACTTAATTCGTTCATACAAAATAATTCAATGTATTTTCTAAATATGTCCACTATATTTTTATGTAACGGTTTAGGTATCAATGTCTATGGTATAGGTACTAGAAATGTAATTGTAATTTTGAACAGGGTTACCGACGACTATACCTATTATAATTTTTTACCTCGTTTTTATCGGAGGTCGTAGACTCGTAGTCAGTGGACTCAATGTTCTGTGGGGTTTTAATATCGTTATTATTAATTCGTTTAATTTTCTAGTATGTTGACATTTTAATGGCGGGGAAAATGAATGTCAAGTATTTTTAGTTACAAGCTAAATTGATTTTCTTTAAAAAATATATGTATGTATGTTGTTGAATTAGAAAAAAAAACATAAAAAATTATGTAACTCTAAAATTATTCTAAGTATTAAAGTATATGTATGTACATTGTACAGTAGTTAATTTTTTTCTCCGTGTTATTTCATTGTACTGTCATTGTTTTCGTTTTAAATTGTTTTTATAATTTCACAACTCACCACGATTCGCTTAATAAAATTATTATATTTCATGAATAAGAATAACAAAAAACTAGAATTCATATTCAATGGTAGGCAATTTGAATAATCCGTGGACGTTATTGGTATACAGTGGGTGAAGTTGATCAAAATAAATAGGGGATGGAAGCAGTGTAGTCATTTTAAGTTTTGAAAGGGGGCAAAGTTGTGAACGGTTGAAAAACAAGCAAAAAAATTTTTTTAATAAAAGTCTCTAATACCGGTCCTATTAATCTTGATGGTGAACTATAATTTTTATGACTGTGATTAAGTGACGTTTAGATCTACTGAGTGTTAAGATTTTAGAAAACTAAATAGTTCTTACAAAGAATAAAACAAACGTTACAAAAGATATTTAAAAAAAAAAAATTAGGCAACATTACAATTACAAATTATAAAAAAAATAAATTTTTTAAAATCCAGGAGGGATGAATAATTTTAAACAAAATAAGTGAGTTGATGGTTTATGCTGATTAAAGAAAGTGGAGGGATGGCATCCCCCTTTATCCCCTTCCACTTCGGCTACTGTTGGTATATGATGTGATCTTTTTCGAGAAAATCAACGACTCCGGGTATTAACTATTTTCCTGCGCTTTTGCGTACGTTTTCTCTGCGGGGATACATGGTGTGAAATTTCAATTCAAACGAAGTGCACGAATCGTATTGAATACTCTCGTACTCTCTTGATTCTGTCTATACTTTTCGATGATTCTCTAACGACAGAAATCGAGGAAGAAGAGAATAATAACGGGCAACGATATAATGGAATAATTTTGTAAAAAAAACCATGTCGAAACGGGTCGAAGCGTCACAATATCTATTTCAGCTTTATGTATTATCATCAACGGTGTCTTGGATTTTCAATCAACGTGATAAAACGTACGACGTTTTGAAGTCGAACGGTTAAATCGGAGCCTCGGGGTCGTATATCCGTGCGGGGTAACAAATAAACCTGCTGTGTAATATTGCTGAAGTTATTGACAATTACGGTGGAAGTACGTTGCTGTGGTATTAATGATTGTTAGCGCGAGTTTGTGACGTGTAATATTCGAACTGACCCGAGTCGAGTCACAGAGAATATATACGTATAGGCTACTATTTATTGTCAATTATATGAATTACTGTTATTTTTCGCGATTTTCGAAAGATATTCGAACGTACGATCGATTTAAAATTTTATATCGAGTAAAACATTTCATTTTATCTTTTCAACGATGAGTTACGATAAGACGGATACGATACATTTTGGTACGTTCATTTTTGTAAAACAAATTTTTAACATATAAATTCGATATTTTTAAAATGAAAAAAAAGAAAGATTTACATTGATTGCTGCATGTACATTGGGTAATACACTCTGCACGTACAGCAATTGGTTTTTATTTCCGTTTAACAATTTTACAATTTAATTTGCAATATATAGTACGCATTTTAAATTGTTTAACGTATAGATATATATTATCGACTAATAAAAATATGCAAATGTAAGTCGTATCGAGTGTTATTTAAACGGTTCTTATTGTTACTGCAGCAAGGGAGTGAAAGGAAAAAATGTCTTGAACATAAGTTTTAATTTTTTTTTTTTTCAAGAACGGCGCCGCTGGGCGCTCTCTTTTATAATTATAATAATATACAAATTACAAGAATTCCTTTTTGTTTTTAAACTAATTATCAATTATTAATTATTGCGAATAGACTATATAGCGTACATATAATATATTTTAAGAGTTTGCTGAGAAACAGTCGAGAAGAAATTTACAATTAAAAAAGTTAAAAATTGTTATTATTGCGCTAACTTATTATCTATGTACCTATTAAATTGTCGGTAATTTTTTTTTTTTAGCAAATTTAATGAAAAATAACACTTTTAAGATATTAATTATAATAATAAATTGCAGTATCGGTCTGATCTATTATTGGGCCTTAAATTTTCAATGAGGCCCCTGTTCTCGTTTCGTGTATATCGTTAGAGAAATATGTTTCTAGACTAGTTGTGTACTGGGCAGTTTGTTTGCAGCAAAAATTTTTTTGTAAATTAATCATAGACGTATACGATTAGAAAGGAAACACACCGCTCAACATATTTATCTAAACTTTAAGCAAGTCAAATTACACTTTAGGAAAAACAACCTTTTTTAATTCGTACAAAACTGATATATTAATATAAAACGCAATATACTCGTAAAAATTTGTTAATATATATATATAATTTTATATGAAAAGAGTAGTCCTTTGATTCTATATTCGAAGACTCAAATTTGTATCAATTATTTACTAATTAACGGAATTGAATTTTCTTCCGCGTATACAGACAGATAAGGTGTAGTTGATTAACCGAGAACCCAAATTCTGTTTCTAAAATCTACAGTTTACGTATGATATTTATATGAAACCTGTGTACAAGCGAATGTTAAAACACATTTCATTGTCACACAAATTGAATTAAAACGGGCCGGATTTCGAAGTTAATATTCATATTGTACAGTAACAGAAATACTTCAGGTAAACAATCATTGCGATTAAAAAAATGTGTAATTATCAATTTTACGAGTAGGCTCGTTTTTCTCTTCCACTGCTTCTAGAAACATTTCTGCTTCATTATTTTCTTGTAAAACACAATTAAATTTGATATCTGATGACGTGGCACCTAAGTCGCAAACTGCAAACGCCGGGTAGCCGGACGGGCCGGACCGACATTGATAAACTGTGATAAATTTCTATGTTCTGGTGAAGAGGAAGGTGGGAGTCGCTCAAAAATTGTGTTGTTGAAAAATGTAAATACACTGGTCCATTTCATTACAATAAAAATATGTTATTATCAGGGCTCGGGACTTATTGCGTTTGCACGTTTTTATTTAATCGTCCGAAAAATTGCCACGCAAGATAAAAAAATGTTTTAATTCGTAACGAATTTAAAAACAACATTTTTTTTGGCATATTTATGCATATATTGAGAATTTTATGAAAACCAGCATATTATTATGGATAACATATATTTTTTTTGTGTGCATATTCACTACATGTGAAATATATTTAGTTTGTTTACATCGGTATAATTTCATAATATTATGTACAGTGTTTCAATATATGAGTATAGTTTTATCATCAAAATATTTCTAAACCGAAAACGTTTTAATACAAAGCGCGGTAAATCATCGATATATTTACGGACGTTTTAAAAATTTTTTCAGAGCCGTTAAATGAAGACACGATGATTACCAAATAATACAACGATTTTTTTTTATTAAAAATTTTATAATCACATTTTTATTAAACAATTAAAACGTAAAAATTTATTTAATTGCATATTTGCACGCGCACAACGATTTTGTTTAGTTTCGTGCATATTTGACGAAATTTCAATGCATTTTCGCGTGCGTATTTTCAATGCGATAAGTTTCGAGCATTAATTATTATATATTTCATTTTCTTCTACTGTAATATGGTCGACGGTGGTGGCAGGGGCGTGATTACGGTGGGGATATGGATCCCCTCCCATGGACTTTCTTTTTTACATAACGTATTTTCTATAACGCGCAAAAAATATAATACGAAATATATTATAGTAATTAAAAACAATAAAATTAATGTTTTTTTTTGCGTTGACAAAATTTCGTCCATCATTCATAACGTTTCTCAGTTTATTAATCGGTAACTACCTATCGGTACGGTGCGGCAAGGTCGGGTCGCCGAAGAAAGGTTTACCCGTATTTTCACATTGAAGTGAAAATTAGCACGAACTAATCGATAAATTAGTTAAAAAACGAAGAATTTTTTTTTTTTATGTATAAAATAATATGTCGTTTTTATCAAAGAAAATAATAAGTGTATACGTATACGAGTATCGATCAGTTTAATTTGGATATTAGAACGATTACGGGTTATCCAACGATAAATTTTGTACCTCATCCCGCATAACATTCATAATTACGCCACTGGGCGGTGGTAAGCGACGTTAACGTTTGCAGGTACGGCCGTGCGATTTTTGTGGAAAGACATTGGATAGGATCGGCGACCGAAGACGGGTCCCCGAGGAAAACTCCGAAGACACGAGTCCAGCGTCCCGTTGTTAAATCGCGTGTTATTGCCGTTGTCGCGCACGACCTTTGCTGTGCGTGTAACATGACTACAGTGCGCGTCGTCTCTCTGGGTATCAATTTTCTCGGCTCCGGCGGTTAAACTATCGGTTTCGGGCGAGCCACGTCATTATAATATTATGACACGTGTACTATAATACACTCGGTCACATTTCGACAGGACCTTTATCGTGAATAACTTACGTGGGCGTAATAATAATGCATAACGTCGGGGGCGTACTTAGAAATATGGAAGTAAGTAAAGGATGGGAGGTGAAACACAGTTTAAAAATGGTGTTCACATAATCGCATTTCTATAAAAAAAAAAAAAAATTTTTTTTTCACAAAGTTAACGATAAAATAAAGGCAATCAAAAATATTTATGTTAACAATATTATTCGATTTGAAAATTCAAAGATCCAACTGAGAAACCTACTGGTTTTTAAACTTCCGCCAACGATTCGGACGGCAACTATAACGGAATTAAAAACTGTTCGGGGTACGAGGTGCGACTCTAACTGCTGCATAATTGGTGAGAGATAGCTGAGTCTCATTTTTGTGACTGCGGAGAAACACAGACGATAAGACGCACCGTAGAATCTTGCCCATTGAGTAAACATGCTGGTGGGGTGCTGGGAATTCACTTGGGTGGAAGTGCCGCAAATGAATGGTCAACCAACTTGGATGTCCGACCAAGAGTTAACGTTATCTTTCCTACCATAATCACTTTTAATTACCAAAAACTTTTCTTTTTTTTACTTTTTTAAAATATTTTTTTATTAAATTCTTTTTTTTATGCCGATGTCATATATACTAATATATAACTTTACAAATTATTTTATGTATTAATTTTAAATTGTATACTGCTGTACATTAGCTGCAGTAAACTTTGGATCTCTGATAGTCTGTTTTCATCTTTATTTGGACGCATTTATTTAATCGTTATTATTGTTCAAGACGTTGAACCGCAGGCGGCGAAAAAAATTCAAAGAAAGGCGGAAAATTTTCAGCAAAAAAAAAAAAACAAAGGTAACGAGCCGCGCGGTGTTGTGGATATCGTTTAAGTGAATCACTTGGATAAAGATTTTAGAGTTTTGTTTTTATTTTAAATTTTAAAGCAATGATAAGTCATTGCATTCGATAAAACGATTTTGAGCGGTGCTTACTTTTCTCGTAAATATAGTCTAAAGTTACGTAATTGGTGAAAACGTCAGGTTTCTATGACTATTAGTTTCAAAATTACGAACAACAATCGATTAAGACGAAATTGCACTTTTAGCGTTTTTACGTTATATTTTTAGGTGCTTTTGAGAAAATCGAAAAATGACCTATCTAAAGTACCAACTAGATGCGAATTGCTGTCGGAATCAAAGTGTGACCGAAGAGTTCGGAACACTCCTTCTGGTCGAAAATCTGTACGCAGGATAGAAAAAAAAATAAACACCATTGTAAAAACAATAGATTCATCGCTCCGCTCAGAATCTAAAAATTATTCGGAATACCGTATTAAATGATTCTGCATAAAATTATTCAAAAAGTATTCCGAATACAGCGTATACGTATTCCGAATGCTGTATTCGGAATACTATTCGAGTTGGAAAAATCAATCATCGTTCGCAAGTTATTTAAATATTGTCTTATATATATATATATATATTTTTTATTGTTTACGAGCAAACACAATTTAATATCAACCGATATAGTATAATGGTAAAGACGCCGCCGGCGTATTCGTCGGGCATATCGGAGTCTGTAGAGCGCATAATGAAATGAAACGGCAATAACTGCGTAATAACGTAGAAATTGATATTTTATATACTGAAGTATGTATCTCGTGGATACGATAACCCGATACGATCTCTATAACAGTGATATCGCGTTATGTTAAACTTTTTTTTTTCCCGGCCCTTAACTCGTACACACCACGCGTATAACTATAAAACATATTATGACGTACCTAGTTAATTCGTTATACGTGGTCCGATTACGGTTTTCATAATCATCATTACGACACGTCTTCAATGGCACATGAAAACATACGAATCAATCATTCGCAGAAACGTCACGAGTCAAATATTTTTTGAAATTGAGATATTAGTTAAAAACGTATACTAGTCACGTGTTTCTATGCGTTGAGTGTAAAAACGTCTTTAGTTATACTTTTTTTTTTTTATCTATAAAATTACAACCGAAAAATCTGGTTGAGAGCGAAAACGTGTTTAATCGATGACTCGTGTCGTCCCAAAAGTTCCTACCTGAAAGTTTTAAATAATAATTGACTCGTGTTGTTTTTGCAATCATCGATTCATATGCAGTCGTTCGATAAATTCAGGATCAAGTTTAAGACGCGCCACAAGAGGCCCAAAGTATTTTACGTTGGTAGAGTTTTTGAGATTTTCACAGTTATCAGATAAAACAAACGAATTAATATGAACACTAGCGTGAGATTAGAAGACGTTTATTTTTCAATATCCGCGGGTGATGTTTAAGACATCGGTCAAAATGCATACTTAATTTTATTATGTTTATATTCGTTTGTTTTTGTTAAACAGAAGTTTTTATACAATACGTCCGCGAGTGTACTATAAATACGATTTTCCACATACATACGTTTAGTGTAATAATACAATCACGCGTGTTACACGTGCACTACATAAGGAACTCTAACTGGGCGGCAAAAAATTTTATTCTCGAAATAAACAGTCAATAGTACGATACAAGTTTCTCGTTACCATTGAAAATAAATTTACTTAAGCTCGTATTAAAAAAAAAAAAAGTTATAACGAGCGAGGATTTCAAAGGAGATATTAATATCCGACTGAAATTGAAATCCTTCTCTTTACAACATCTAAATAAAAATATATTCGTACAAATAAAATAAGACAATAGCTATTAAAAATTATTATCTCGGATTGCACAGTAATAAATGCGTCTCGTATAACGACGATAAAAAGACATGTACTGCACATTACCGAATAATTCCTTTCGAGGCGGATTTAAAAAGAACGTCGCCTTCGAGAAATGCGTGTTGCCCAGTTTTTCGAAATACAATCGACTGGGCGACAAAACATTATCGCCGAGCGACTTTTTCGACGTCGCCGAGTTTACTAGGTACCTCGGAAAAAAATGCCCTGTTTTATTGTGTTTTATGGTACGTAATAACGTAAAAAAAAAACTACAGTTTTATCTGACACGCATTTATTAGGTTTTATACGTACAAGGACATGCTACGGCTTAAACACGCGATTATTCGGTGTACAATAAGTCTGGTATAGTCGGAGTGCTAAAGAATTCTTTGTACTGGGAACGCGTTGACGTCGACGTTAACAATATAGGTGTAACGTGGTCGGGGAACCAGTTAACACATACGATATCCAGGGAAGGATTTCAGGACCTTTTGGATATAAAAATAGTCGGGGGTAAAACTTAATAACATTCAATAATGGAGTTCCACTGTAGTAATGTCTAATTATTTATCTTTTATTAATGCATATAGTAATAATTACTTACAAATGACACGGGTGGCTGCTATCGAGTTTGCCGGACGGTGGTGTGTTTGCGAACCCTCTCTGTGTTATTATTGTGTTAGGTGTATTTATAATATTGTGTGTCGTGTGTGTCGTAAATTGACGAGTATGCTATTATTCTTAGTGTGTGCCTATATACATATACAGACATACGCATATACACCTATATATACATATCATATATAAATATATATAATAGGTACGCGTGTAACTACGTTACATAGGAATAACGTAATATTAGGAGATGATTACTGTTACGAACGAAAAACGTTACCGTGAAACATACGTTAATAAACCCATAAAATTATGCAATTATTTATTGTAATACGAAATATCGGGAAAATTCGATTAAACATTAAAAATAATATTAAAATCGCGTTCGATAATATATATATTATGCGTCTAATAATAATTTAATTAAACAAATAAACCGTTTGATATAGCGGTTCCCGATTAGTATGAAGACACGGGACCCTTGGCTATAACTTATATTGGTCCGGGGACGCCCTCTTTTTTTTTTTTTTCTGTAAATACTTACTTTTCAATTTTGTTTAAATATGAAAACGAAAAAAAAAAATTCTACGATTTATTTTAATTTTACATACCTTTTTGTAATAGTATAAACACAGGTTTCGCAAAAAAATTTGCGATATAAAGAGATTTATTCGATTTAACACTTTATTTTACTACACGACCGCGGACCCCCCTCAACATCAACACGCGGACTCCTGGGGGGTCCACTGACCACCAATCGGGAACCACTGATTTAATAAAACGATATTGCCCGGGTAATAATCTTAACGAAATCAATTATTCTGGAATTCGTAAACTCAAATATTAGTCGTAACACGTTTTGCACGTTTTGTTAAATCGATTTTTAAAGAACGTATTACTGAAAATCAATTCGTTAAATAAAATTAGAAAAAATACTAATTCGAATTTCGCCAAACACGTTAATAATCTCGCGCTATAACTTTTAATAATACGATTTAGGAGTTTTAAATATACAACATAATATTTATGTAACTTCAGTTTTGAAAAAAAAACGTGCGCGTGAAGTAATTAAACGTAATAAATTCAAGAATATTTTAAATAGGTACACAAACGGATTTTTTTAAAAAAAAATATTTTACATCAATAATATATATATATTTTATTTATAATACGTCAAATAATATTAATAACGTGCTATATTATTATATTTCACGCCGTGTTAAAAATTCAATTCACTTTGTACACGATTTATTTAGCTCTTCTTTATTTTTTGTTTTTTAAGTTTAATTTTGATTTTTTGGTAATTTTTTTTTTCTGTTTTTTATTCTGTCGTTGTATTTCTCTTTTTTCGCTTAAAAAATGATAATTAGACGAAATCAGTGTGGTAAATAAACGAATTTAATACAATCCCTATCCATTTCTTCGTTTTTCATTTGGACTGATTGTATGTTTATATATATATAATATATGAACATATTTTTTTTTTATATTTGCACACATTTTATTTTTTTACATAATAATAATATTATTATTATTATAATACGACGCGTTTGCGGACTCAGCGTGTGTGTTTATTGGCAGCGGGTTTTATGGCGCTTGTAAGTCTTCGGACGGGGTGAAAGAATGACGACGACGATGACGACGGAGACGACATTAAATATCTTTCGCACACACGCGGTACATTGTGCGTGTGTGTGTGTGTGTGTGTGCGCGCGCCCAAGGTGTCTCGACGGGGTCGCTAGATAAAACGGTCAACGGTTTTTTGGCATCTCACCACCGGAACTGGAGCCAAATTCCGACGGGATCGGTGTGTGTGTGTGTGTGCGTAATGCGCACATCGAGACGCGTTGCCCCCTCGCCGTGCCACGCCGAAATCAAACGATCATTATATTATATAATATTATCCGTTCTGCTCACCCACCTCACATCTACCACCCGCAAACGCCGGGGATAACACCGTCACCGCCCTTCCGCCTAACGGGCGAGACACCGGTGGTGTAATACGGATTTCCTAAATGTATTTCATGTACAAAATTATAACAATAACAATAATAATAATAATAATAATAATAATAATAATAATAATAATAATAATAATAATAATAATAATAATAATAATAATAATAATAATAATAATAATAATAATAATAATAATAATAATAATAATAATAATAATAATAATAATAATAATAATAATAATAATAATAATAATAATAATAATAATAATAATAATAATAATAATAATAATAATAATAATAATAATAATAATAATAATAATAATAATAATAATAATAATAATAATAATAATAATAATAATAATAATAATAATAATAATAATAATAATAATAATAATAATAATAATAATAATAATAATAATAATAATAATAATAATAATAATAATAATAATAATAATAATAATAATAATAATAATAATAATAATAATAATAATAATAATAATTTAGGTCTGCGACAAGAAAATATTGAATAAATCGTGTCTAATAATAATCATAAGGATTATTAAATCGGTTTTTATTTCTAGTTTCATGAGTGGATGACTTCTAACACCATAGTTTCATGTAAATGTGTATATATTTTTATCTCTCCTAATGTTTGTAAATAAATATGTACGTATCTTTCCCACTGGCAAATATACTTATTTTGCCCTCACGGGTACAGATTTTGTGTCGCAAATAAAGAGAAAAAACAATTTTATTCGTAGAATACGGTGTGTAAAAATTGGAATGAAAAACGCGGGTTTAATCGTTTTGAATTTTAAACGGATCGCTGGTATTCTTTTAAATTAAAATTATTTCGATGGATATTGTTAAGAACGGTATACGTTTAAAACGCGCGGCCCGAGACGGGTTGTTCTCGTCCGGCTCTAATAAATCTATCGACGTTTCGGTCCGGCAAGTAAAGCAGCGGGCGACGGTCGTCTTCGTTATTTTCTACAATGGCAAACCGTTTTGGCGAATAATTTTCTAAACGACACAAATTTAAATCTGATTATGTGTTCGCGTGTTATTTGCCTGTAAATTCTATATCATACTATTGATCTGTAGTCTTTTCGTCCTCTCCGTTTGTTTTTTAATTCGTCGATCGTTTTGTAGAGATCAATCGAAATCGTCGGTCTATTTTTCGCGGTTATTCTCCGCACACTCATCACACTTTGTTTTCTTTTTAAGATACCCACCATAGGCGGAAATAAGGGGGGGAGCTTAGGGGACTAAGCCCCCCCAAATATCTTATAATTTGTATGTATTTTGGATATTTGACTGATTATGACTGATGTTAAAAATGTTAGCCCCCAGAAAATTTAATAGATTTCCGCCTATATGATACCCACTCATTTTTAATCACTGTGAACGGAAAAATTATTAAGTCATTTTGTAGGTAACAATAACGGCGTCTCCCGGCCGGTTTTGAAACGCGCCGCGTCGTTATATTTCACTTCGACTAATCGCGATTTGGCCGCCATCCAGTGGCGACGATGCGTACACACGCGCGCGCGGTTAAACAACTGTTATTCGCCGGTTCTCGACGCGCGCGCCGCCGTCGACTTGTTAAAAAGACATTTTCCTCCCCTCGCGGTACAGCTGATATTGTGTGCGGGAACGGTATTTGGATCACGCGATATAATGTTATCGTGTTCGTTGCACCTGTACGTACTTCGAACAGATTAACGCATTAGCGGAGGGGAAAAACGATAATCCTCCCCTTTTTTTTTTTTACAGGGGAAAAAATTTCGTTTGTTTATAAATGCGTCGTTTATGATTTGCATTATCGAGATCAATTTTATTGTTTTAATCGAACGAATGGCAGAAAAAAAGTTTTACGATTAACGAAATAAGAATATTTTTTAACACTATTTTCTGTAAAAAGTATCAAATAAGTAATTAAATCAAATAACTTCCACTGCAGTTTATATTTTGTAGAAAAAAATTATCCGTTTCATGTCGGAAGTCCGAGTTTCCTCTTCGTACGTTACACGCCCCCGAGTTAATGTTGCCAAATCGAACAAATCTGGCGAATTTATCTCTATAATACTTTTATGTACCTATTTCTAAATTGGACAATTATCGCCAACTGTAAGAACTGTTCGTCATAATTACGAGATAAATGAGGAAAAATCGTTTTTAAATAAATAAATAAATAAATAAACAAAACCATATCTATTTCAACATTTTTGAAACATTATACAATAGTAACTCATATACAGAAGACTATATGAGTTTTTATGATGTATATATTGTTAAATATTTATTAAAATATGTGAATAAATGTTCAAAAGTCCATGCACATTTATATTATTAAATATATAAATAATAAAACGTTAAGGTCATTTGTCGATTTCAATAAATGTATTATTTAACATTTAAAAAGTAATATATAATATTATATTAATTGTATGTAATTCGATGATATTCAAAATTGTGGATACAATTTCAAATATAAGTTAAAATTATCACACATTTGTATACCTATAACTAATTATGCAGAATCGACCCAAATCTTAAAAACGAACAAAAAATTCTTTTCAAAACAAATCAATTAATACAAGTAAAATCATAACGTTATATTTTAATATTTTTTTTTTAATATTTCACTTATTACATTATAATATAAAGCATTATTGTTTTTGTTTGTATTTATACTTTCTCTTGGTTCTGAAAGCTCTTAATAACTTTTTTCCCCCGAGTAATATATTGAAAGTCTTAAACATTTTTTTGTCGTTTGCCGTTCGAGTGAAAACTCTTTTTCCTATTCATTAATTTCGCTTCTTATTTTCATTTTCTTTGTGTCAAATAATAATATTTTTACAAATTGCAGGTGATCGTTTAATAATATACAATTTCTAAATATTATAATCTTTATAAATACCATTTTTAATTTTGTTAAGTATTATAACATTTAATAAAGTATTTATATTTTCTATAACACCATGTGGCTACGAGGGAGCACAGGCGGTGAAAAAACCAAAACTTTATTTTTTAACGAGACGCGTCACATTTTTCCCTTTTTACGCACGAGCGAAGAGACCAAAAAAAGACGTTACACACACAATTTTTATCATTACGTCGGTCTCGGCGACGGCGCGATAAGAACCGTTGATTGCGCAGTATCGCCACCTTAATCGGGCGGCCGGGCAACCGGCATACAAAACACGACTTGTCCGACGGCGTACATCTGATACCCAACATTTCTCCCCCCTTTGGAAGACGTGGGAGACTTCCAAACAATAACGATTGAAGCGGCTCTCATCCAGACAGGTCAAAACCTTATCAAACAAATCGTATTGTAGATAACAAATAATGATAATAACTAATATAATTAACAACAGTATTTCGAGTTTGATAAGTAATAAAGAAGAAAGTATTAATATTTACATGATACAAATGAACATCTTAGAAGGAGGTTTAAGGAATTCGGGTTAATCGAAATTAATCTGCAATCGGCAATTTGACCAACTTTACGATTGGACGTTTTAAAGTTCCATCTTGGGTGCGAACGGTCACCACTCTGACTATTTGGTCAGGACCTGGGTGTACCGCTATTATTCGACCTAAACGCCACTTGGACGGAGGACAATTGGGAGCTTCTACTATGACTAAATCATTGACCTTTATGTTTACGTCTTTTTTGAACCACTTTTGGCGGCCTTGAAGAGTGGTCAAGTATTCCCGTGTCCAACGCTTCCAAAAGTCTTGATGACACCGTCTAATGAGTTCCCATCGTGTTAGTCGATTAATTGGAATGTGTAACAACTCCGGTTCAGGAATAGCGTGTAAAGGTTGGCCCGTCAAAAAATGACCCGGTGTCAAAGCATTCAAGTCATGCGGATCGGAAGACAATGGCGTTAGTGGTCGTGTATTTAAAATGCCTTCAATTCGAATAGCTAGAGTGAGAAATTCCTCGTAAGTAAGTACCTGATTACCAATTACATGCTTCAAGTGAAGTTTCACACTTTTTATGGCTGCCTCCCACAACCCCCCGAAGTGCGGAGCTGCAGGAGGGTTGAAATGCCAGTTGCAAGGTACACGATTGGACATTTTATTCTGCACCCTCTCATCGTGGAATAATCGTTTTAATTGTCGAGCGGCGCCTACATAATTGGTGCCACAATCTGAGTATAAATCAGACGGTATTCCTCGCCGAGCTACGAATCTGTCGAGTGATGCTAAAACGGCATCTGAAGTCAGATCCGAAACGATCTCGATATGAACCGCCTTTATGGCCATACAAATAAAGAGTGCCACGTAAACTTTAACGATTTTGGTGTTGCGTCGGCGGTTCTCCTTGACAACAAACGGACCTCCATAATCCATTCCGACGTGTAAGAACGGACGCTGATATTGAACACGTGACACTGGCAAATCGCCCATAATCGGTTTCGGATGTTGCGCCTTATGTCGCGTACATGTGACACAGGTAAATATAGATCGACGCACTGCATCACGACCGGAAATAATCCAAAATTTTTGACGTAGCATTGATAAAACTAATTTAGGACCGGCGTGTAAAAAGGTTAAATGATAGTTCTGAATTAATAACAACGTAAGATGAGAAGATTTTGGCAATAAATAAGGATGTTTTGCATCTGGACTTAGTGAAGAATGTCGCAGTCGGCCTCCAACCCGGATCAGTCCATCGACATCGAGAAAGGGAGCTAGTTGAGCTACAGTCGGCGGTGTGATAACGGTGTCCGGTTTTGACAATTGGCTAAAAGTATAGAAAAGCACGTTTTTTGTGTTATTCGTACAAGAACCCGCAACGCACGATTAAGTTCTCTGTATGAAAGTGGACCCTTTGGACACGGTTCGTTCAAGAAACGGGCATATATGAAACGGAGAGAATACGCCGTAGATCGCTGCAAACGAGTAAAATTGGAAAATCTAAACAAAAAATTATCCATACTAGGAATATTACTGGATACCAAAGAAGTTTGCTTCACCACCTTGACGTCCGGTAATTGATCGATACTGATAGATTTAAAATTTGACTTAGGCCATTCTTCCTCCGCTCGGTGAATAAAGTTCGGACCATTCCAATGAAGATGACACGTGACCATTGCATTAGGAAGTAGTCCCCGTGACGATGGATCAGCCGGGTTATCTGACGTGGAAACATGTGACCATTCGCATGTAGGGACGAGAGCACGAATCTTTGCGACTCGGTTTGTAATAAAATTTTGAAGACTTTCTGATCAGCGGTGAGCCATGAGAGAACGATTGATGAGTCAGTCCAGGCGCGAATCCGAGAAATTTTAACTAAAGATGACAGAGTCGTATGTAAGCGGTGTAGTAACTGAGCTAGCAACGACGCAGCACATAGCTCAAGGCGCGGGATAGTCAACGTAATATGCGATTTGCTGGACGAATTCATTGGAGCTACTTTAGTTTTGCAAGTTAAAAAATATACGCGTATTTTGTCATTGACGTATGTCACGCGTAGAAAAGACGTGGCTGCGTATCCAACCTGTGAAGCATCGGCAAATCCGAGTAACTGTATATCCTTGTAAATATGAACGTCAATGTGGCGGGATAGAACAATATGTGAAAGTGCAGGCAGTTCAGAAATGAACTGATCCCAAGAAGCACGCAGATGAGGAGATAATGGAGTGTCCCATTCAAGTTTATCAAGCCATAATTGTTGCATAAACGATTTAGCCCATAACAGCATAGGTCCTAAAGCTCCGACGGGGTCAAACAAACACGCGATAGAAGACAGAACGCCACGCTTCGTCAATTTGGTGTCTTGACAATTGGTGTGATAGCCAAAGGAATCAACATACGGATCCCAATGTAGACCAAGTACCTTAATCGACGGCATATCTTCTGGATCAAATGATGGGCGTTGAGCGTGGTCTTCAACTGGAATACGATTCAAGACTTGAGGACTATTGCTAGCCCACTTTTCAGCACACACCCTGCTGACTCGAGCAATCCGATGATGTGGTCTTGAACCTGCACTAGTTCCGCTTCGCTATCGGCACCTGCAATTATATCATCAACGTATGTGCTGCTGGTTAAAATTCCCTTAGCCGCAGGAAAGCAAAGTTCGGAGTTGGAATCTAATGCCCGGAGACATCTAATAGCTAGATACGGAGCCGCACTCACCCCATATGTGACGGTAAGCAATTCGTATTCTTGTACCTCATGTTCCGGGGAATGTCGCCATAAAATATGTTGATACGCGCAATCTTCTGGACGAACCAATATCTGCCGGTACATTTTAGCGATGTCCGCTGTAAAAATAAATTTCGACAAACGGCACTTTAACAAGATGTCACTTATATCGGTCTGTAGCTTGGGGCCTACACACAAAATATCGTTGAGTGATTTACCCGAAGAGGAACGTGCTGAAGCATCAAACACGACCCGAATTTTGGAAACATCTCCATCTTGTTTCATTACGGCATGGTGGGGTATAAAGTACTTTCCTGGACTGATAGCACGTTTCATGTGTCCAAGTGATAAGTAGTCCTCCATAAATTTTCGATAAGCTTCATACAATGTTAAGTCCTTGCTGAGCCGTGATTCTAAATTATATAGCCGTTTTAATGCGTTATTACGAGAATCACCGAGGCCCTGACGATTAAAATTACCCTCCGTTGTGGATAAATTATCTTCGAAGGACTCCCTCTCGAAGACGTATGAACGACATCGCGAAAAGGTAATGCCACAAAACCTTCCGGATTCGTCTCGAGATGTAGTTTCGGTAAACCATTTTCGCACATTTGATCCTCTGTGGTAGGAAAACAGACTGAGTTGGTTCTTCGACACTCCAGAACTGTCGCAATAAAGTGTCAACGGTAGGTGCTAAAGATACCGATAAAGATGTTAACGGAGGTGTGCGATCTTCGGAATCGTACACCGAGCCAACGAATACCCAGCCAAGCAACGTCTCTAGCGCCGATGGAAAACCCTTCGTGTGTATGATCTCACCTTTTGAACAAACAACGTACGGAAATACGTCACCACCTATGAGCATATCTACTGGAGCGGGTTTATCGAATTGTGGATCGGCTAACGTTAAATGTTGGTATTGTTGTCGCACACTCGTTGGTAACGGTTTAGTAGGCATAGCTGACGTTATACGAGGCAGAATGATTAAATCTTCACACGTTACAATTGAGTCGCCGCATGATGTGGAACAAATGAACAAGAAGTTGCACCCGAACTTGATTAACTGGACTCTGTGCTAATCCTACGATTTCCTGATGACACTTACGACGATCGAGACCCAGCCGAGCAACACAATCGGTTGTAATGGCAGAAATTTGCGACCCACTATCCAACAATATACGAGTATAATGGAACGTCCCGTTCTTGTCTCGCACACGAACGATGGCAGTGCCCAAAAGAACAGTACTCTGTGTACGTATCGTACCTGCGAATTGAGTTTGTGGACTAGTAGAATCGAGTTGTCCAATTATCGATACAAGATTGGACGATGAGCTAGGCAAGGAATTTTCTTTTCTAAATTCAGATGTAAAAGGGTGTTATGACGTTCACCACACGTTTTGCAACTAGATTTTGATGAACAATCTGATACCATGTGAGAGGGACTCATACACGAAAAACAAAGTTTATTCGATGAAACAAATTCACGTTTTTTCTCAGTAGACAATTTATTAAAGGCTTGACATCGATAAATATAATGATCACGATTGCAGTACGAGCATTTTCCTTTCTTAACCCCTCGACTTGATTCTGAAGTGGTTTGTGATCTTACTACCGGTGTACTATTTGACGTATATACGGTGAACGCAGACCGAGAGGCTGGAATGGATTTAGGTTTGACATAACGTGTATCTGTCTTTTCTGAACCTTTAATATTCTCCAATATCTTACATCGCTGTTGTACAAATTTCAGTAGTATATCAAACGTGGGAATTGACTCTTGCGAAACACTACTTTCAAACAAGTGACGTGTGACCGGATCAAGAACACGAGAACCAATAAAAAACAACATAAAACCTGCAAGATCGACTACATCAAGGGCCTTGATTGCTGCAATGTTCTCTTGAAAAGTACTGACAAAGGCTAGAAGTGAAGACAGTGACTCGGAATGCATTGGACGAAAAGAAAACAACTTTTCCAAATGAGCAGTAGCAAGTAGACGCTGATTATCATATCGTTCAGTTAATGCGCCCCATGCGATATCAAAATTAGCTGCAGTAATTGGCAGGGCTTTGACAATAGTCAAGGCAGATCCTGAAACACAAGTTAATAAATAATGGAATTTTTCTAAATTTCCAATACTTTGGTTTCGAATACCAAAGAGACGAATGTGTCGCGGAATGAACACCAGTTGAGAAGTGTGCCGTCAAACTTGGTAAATCGATCTTGGGTAACGTACAAACTGACGGTTCCCGAACAACATTTGACGCGGAATTTGCTTTGCACGCACTGGATAATACGCGAGACGCAATAGCTTGTATATCATAGTATGTCTTTTCTACCAACTCAACGATAGTCGCGTCCTTTGAAAATTCATCGACACAATCGAGTTCAACTAATGCGTCTAAAATAACATCTTGTTCTGAGTAAACTTTTCGTAAAGTGTATCAAGATTTTGCATACGCACAGATAAATCTTCTTTAGGTACTTGATTTTGTTCAGTTAACACAGCGATTGAACGAATGTCCTGTATTGACTTGATTGATTGATCTCGTATAATGCGCGCTCGTGTCAACGACTTCTGGACACCTCCATCCCGTTTTTGTTTCGTCATTTTACAGCTCCTAGCGATTTTATCCGTCCCGAAGTACCAAATGTTCGCGTGAGACTCTGGACTTTACTTTGTCAAGAGATTATCAACGACGATGAATGCTGGATAACGAATAAAAAAACCGCAAGGATTGAAATAATGAAAGAGTGGACTGTATTAATAATAAAGTAACGAATGTTATCACAATGAAAAGGCTTAATAATAAGGGAAAGGGGACACTTACTATTATAGAGCGTGTTTTGTGTTTCACCGATACAATCAAAACATTTTTTGCTGAATATAAAAAAGCCTATAGTTCGACATAACAGATGTTAATAAATTGAACTTTTGTAATATGAAAATAATAATACGTATTAATTAAATGGAAAAAACGAACGATTTGCAGAAAATTTAATTTTAATTAAAAGAAAAAATTTATTCATTTAAATACGAGTATTATTATATATATACTAATAGCTAAGTACAGTTGCATTATACAGCTTTTCCGAAAGTAGATTCAAGTTATGCAAATTTCATGGCAATAGTTTAACTAGGAATTACATATTATTCTAAATCAACAATCAATGTATATTTCGTTGAATAATAAAATGAGTCAGTACATTTGACACTGACGATGCAAAATCGAAATAATTACGGTTATCGATTCGGCATAATACATTGCTCTGAGATAAATTAATATTTATTTTACGTTTTCAAACTTAAAAAAAATGTAATGTTTTTTATTTTATCATAAAATTTTAATGTTTATTGTAGAATGTAGATAATATTAGGATGAAAAGTATATATCACTATATGTGTATATATATTTATCGTATTTGATTATACGCGTTTAAAAACATTTTTATATGACAGTTATTGTGAAATATGTAATTTATTTACATGTGTATTTCCTGTGAGTATTAACAATTTAGTTTCTCTCCCGAATCGCGTGGTGGCCGAGTTCCAAAAACGGGTCAAGAATTATTATTACGCGTACGTTTACACACAACGGCATTCCGAAATAAAATTTTGATCAAAACCAAAATATAAATGAATGTACAGTTTTCGTCGACAGAAACATAAGTTAATCATAAAATATTATGGCGGTTTTATAACACAAAATGAAAAGCATGAAAACTGTACCGAAACAAATTATAATTTACATTAAAGACGCGGTTTTTAAAAATAAATGTGTTATGTGGTCAGTCGAAGTTTTAGAATTTTGTCGAAGGGAGAGATGTGGAAACGTGGTTTTTTTTTTTAAACTCTTTGGCGTCGCCTCATTTAAAAAACGAACAAACGAATTAGATCAGGAATTCAAAATCACACTTTAGCTATACTTTGGCTATTGCTTGCGGATTTTTTAGAACCTAAAATTTAATTGAAATACGGCACAACGGGTACGTAAACTATTCAATGTCTGTCCAAAGCTAATCCGCATAGTGCGTTTATGAAATAATATAGAAACATTGTATTATAGCCTATATATAGGTAGATTAAACGATACTTTGTATAAAGTGCAGAAACAATCGTGTAATTTATGAATTTCGATAGTTTATTGCGATTTTTGCTCAAAACCGATTTTTAAACGCGTGCACATTTTAACGTCAGGTTCATCGTGAAGGACGTTATACACGTATCGAAATCAAATGTAACAAAACACATGATTGAGCTGTGCCATTAACTTCAATCAATGTAGCCTACGCCCCACTATAGACACACAAAATATATTATCCGATGCTGAATATTAATAATATTCCTCCGCACGTGTTTATATAAAACTCATTACTCATTAATACCGATAATTGGAAGTTCGAGTATGAGCTGTCGTTTAAATTGGGCCAAAACTGTTACACGTCCAATAGCTGAATACGACATTTTTTTAATAGCTTTATTTCGTAATACATTATTATATTACTCTACCTGTAATTTAAATACAACGAATGGCATTCGTTTCATTTATATGCAGAAAACAATACGTATTCTTATCTTTATTTAGATTCCAGGTAGACGTCATTAAACTCTGTAGTAAGATGAATAATTATATTATTTAAATGCGTCTATAACATACGGAATAAAAATAAATTAAAAAAATAATAAATTTCCGTGGTTTTAATAATTATGTTCGAACAACAAGTGAATAGAATAAAATGAATTTTACTTTTTAAAAACGTTTTAACGTCATAGAATTCACATCTACCACTTGTTCCTGTTACGCAACATTAACAAGTCTAACGAACAATTGGTAAATCGTAGATTTACCAATTCAAATCCGAATACAAAAATGTAATGTAAAATATAATGGAACGTTAATTAATTTTTATAAATTTTTTCTTTTTAACATTTAGTATTATATACTTTACAATAAATTTCAAGTATCTTTTGTGTATAACTCAATTTCTTTTATGCATCGAATAAATCTCTAACATGTATTTACTTACGTACGGTACATTGAATCACCGTTCATTAATTTCAAATTAAATCTGAATTATTTTCCCTTTATTTTGCAATTAACGATTTTTACGTAGAGATTAAATTTGTTTTTAAAAGCCAATAACGTTTTATAAAATAAGATAAAACGTTATATTATAATATTTTTAATTTTACCAAAATTTCCAAGCGATTCCGTTATTGTTTTATACGTACAAAGAAGTTATTCAAAAACATTTTATTTAAAGGTCTGAAATAAAAATTATTTCAAATATCTTTATTCATTTGAAATATTGAAAACACAGTACAAAACACAATACAAAAGACCCGTAATAACGATTTTACGGCTTAACAAAATGTACAAAATGTTTTGTACGAAATTCTCGCGCAGGAAGTTTATGTCTCGTGAGAACGTTAGCAACGTATACAAGTTAACAATTTATTGGGGATAATAGTGGGTGTACAAATAAAATTATCTCTACAATCTTTCGAAAAGAATTTATTTGAAAATGCATTGCAGTCTTGCCGATATATAAATTATGGACGGTGTACTCGACGGTTGTGTTAAGCGTTCCATACACTTTTTTCTCGTACAAGAAACGGTTATAATAATTGTTCCTTGGATCGTCGCGGTCATTCGACATACAGTTTTTTCATTTTTTTTTCTATGTGACAAATGTCAAATATGACCGTTTAGCAGAAGCGTGGGGTCCATGGCCAACCCCTTCCCCCAATATGAATAAGAACATGGCTCTCCTCCCTTTAAATGTGTATATATTATGCGAATATATAATTCTTAATACGTCTCAATATCCGTAAAGCGAGAAATCATAATTCCAAATGTTATCAATAGTATAGAAACAATGATCAAAATAATTCCATGTGAAAATTGTACATTTTACAGAAAACGATATAATTGCAACAGTAGTATTGACTACTGAATACGTACGTCTTGTACCGACGTTGGGAAAGGTGACCAAGGTTAGTGTACATTTTGATTTATCTATTAAAACTTTCTAGAAAGTATAATGTTCTAGAATAATCCACAAGACTATTTATATTCTATTCAATTCTATTTTACTCTATTCTGGTCTCTATACCGATTGTATTATTCTATTCTGTTCTATACTATTATGTATTACTATTATATAAGAGATCAGGTGAGCATTGGATTTGAACTTCTGGAAGATGAAATGGTCCGACATAGAAAAACCAAACCCCAAAATTGCTGTACAGACATTGTGATGAATTTTACTACAAGCTTTTGCAACGTCAGCCACAGCCGAAAGATCCTATTCTTCTCTAAGACGATTGAAAAACTACACGAGATCAATTATGCTGGAAGGCTGGCCGAATGGACTAGAAGTTCTTAGTATTCATAAAAAAATACCTGGAGATGTCAACAGAGTCATCAATAATAATTTTTCAAGACGAATGAAAATTGAAGATTGGTCAAATGAAAACTAGTTAAACTACTTTTTTTGTTGGTGTTGGGGAAAGTAGAGTGATATTTACATGTATATATGCATATGTGTACGAACATACGTTTTATAAATTATATTATTATTGATTATGATAAATGAATATTCGACTGATTTATTTATTTTTTAATACTCTGAAGTATCCGGATAAAAGTCATCAAAGTTGGAATTGTATGTGTGAATTCAAACGTTTTTGATTACACTCGGTTATTAAAAGATCGTCTCACGCAATCGTTTTCGTTTTCGCAAACGAGTTCATCACAACAGCACTCAACTTCATAAATCGTCACCGTTTCCGCTGACTCGACACTCGATGACAACTAATTTCAAAAATAGCGCATTATTCTTACACCGTACAACGGCAAAAATTATTAATACTAAATTATATAATGTTTTCGTAGCTGGTTGCTCCAACACTGCGTCTAATATAAACGCAACTTAGAAACGTGATTTAAAAAACCGTAGAAAATAGGGAAATCACACGAATGTTTAGAGGAAGCCAAATATCGATATTTTTTAATTAGTAGTTATTGAAATCAATCGCCAAATAATCGTAATTCCGCTAAAAATCAATGAGCTGTATATTTTGTCAGCAATATTTAAAAATCTACTTCCACCTAACTACTTCGTAAAACTTCTCATCTCTCTATACGTCTTTAAATCGTGTTCCTAATATCTAGTGTAATTGGCGTAGTGTTGGAAATATAGCCGACATCGGGTCTATTCTGTTTGATGTGCCATAAAACGTCAACGCACTGCGGGAAAATTTGTATTTTTACACATGCATTTCTGCCAAAAATACTTGTTATTTTCATCCAATCCGTTTTTGTTTATCGAACTTATTCGTTTTTTTTCAATGTATCTGTTTAAATACGAGACTAATATATTGACGAGTGTATTTGATGAAAATACGTCTTATTTAGTATCTATTACTGTGCATTGAATCGTGTTTAGGCCCTCCGTGTGATTTTTTCAACTTGCCGTAATTATTAATTTGTTAAGTTCCAATTTTTTTTTTCTATTAAAAATCAATGATACACCCGGTCCATCTAGTGCTAAGAGATCACGGAAAACGATAGTTTAGGAAGGAACGCTGAATTTCTCAAAATTCAAACCGAATTATGAACTGATCGTCCGACGAAAATGATTTTAGTGGGAAAGTAGCTGGGGTGGAGGATGATTTTGGAGATAATGGTGACGAAGATGGGAAAGTTTTGAACACAGCACAACGGTTTTCTTTCACTGGCACGAGTGATCTTCTTGTCTCACGTCCAGGCAGCAACGTCCAGGTAGAACGATTGATAAATGGAGTATAATCGAACGGAAAATTTTAACCGCATCCGAATTCAAAGTATATTTTTGGACATTCTTTATCATAATAATATGCGTGAACTGTTCGTACAGATAGGCTACAAGATTATTACTGCAAGAGAGAATCAATATTTTTGATCTTTGGTGTTTTTATTCTCGCACGATTCTCGGACAGGTGGATTTTACGACGTTTCGCAAAAAAATCCGTAATTAAAATTCAAATAATATTTTTTTTCCTGCATTTCCTACGGGAGACGTCCACTGTTATTGACGCTCGGCCTCGATTTTATCCGAAATCAAAGTTCGAATTTTAAATCCTCTCGTCCATTTACGCGCAAATAAAATCTATAAAAATACACACGACACCGCGTGTGTTCATAGACGGAAATGGGGTTCTCCCCCGAAATATCTTAATAGCCCCCCAAAAATTGTTTGTATTTAATGTGATAAATAATGATGTTGCATAACATAAAAGTATATCATTATAATTAGTAAAAATATGAACGGGTTCAAAAATCAACAATAGAGGCGAGTAAATCGGATAATTTTGTCGGACATCAGGACAGTCGATGGCGAATAGGAAGGGGGTATAAAAAAGGGGGGTGTTTTGGGGGCAAGGCTTATATTTTGATGTTAAAAACATTAGCCCCCTTCTTCCTCAGAAATCGTAACGGATTTCCGCCTATGTGTATTATATTGTAGTCAAGGACTGGAACCAAACCAAAAAGAACCGGTTTAGAACCGAAACCCTTTGAAAACGTCGGAACCGAAACCTAACCGCAATCCAAAATTTTTTTTTTCCAAAACCGGAACCGATATTTGGAAATACAGTTTTTTTATATTATAACACGAATATATTTTATCGCGAGAGATCGTGCAAAAGTCCAATAAATTTCTAACAAACTTCCCAAAAAAGTGTATAAAATTTAAACGATTAGACGGGCTACGCGTATACTGGGTATATATACTTGTAAAGCTGAAGGTGAAAAACACACTGAACAAAAAAATTTGTACGCTAAAAAAATGATTAAATCCGTAATAATAATTACACCCCGTTATAATAAAGCGATGTCACTTTTTTAATCGTAATTTCGATATTCTGGAGTACAGGCCAATACCGGCATTAAACGGAACCGGAACCGAAAACGAAATTCACAATATTCATGAACCGGAACCGAAATTTTATTATATTTTTTTCAAGAACCGAACCGAAACCAGAACCGATAAGATCATTAAGGTTCCAGTCCCCGATTGTAAGTGCGTACGTCGTGATAGATCCGCGTTTTCCGGAACGGACCCCGACGTACATACGTCTGTTTCAAACCCTTGCGCACCGACTCCGTCCCTTCGTTCGGAGCACAACAACAACAACAATCGACCCCCGTCCCTTCATCCTGCGGACAACTCGTTTGTCCCGCGCACCCGTCGGCCCGTAGGCCGAGGAGCAGCAAAAGGCGACCGACGAATATATATTCTCGTTCGGGAATGCAGCGCGGGCGGACACGGCTCATTTCCCTCGGGACACATAATTTCGGGGCGAGTTCGTACACACGCGAATATACACACAAACTTATACACCATCGGCCGAGAGTGCGTGCGCGCGTTTTCACGGTTTGAGTTCTTTTATACTACCATGGCGCGTTCCGCCACGCCGCCGTAACGAATATATAATATTATATATATATAAAAGGCAAAATACCACTCGTATAGGAAACGAGTTTCTCTCTCTCTCTCTCTCCCTTTCTCACCACTGCTCGTCACGTCTGCGCGGTTTTTTCTCCCCTCGCCACTGAAGACTAGACTAGTCTATTGAGTGCGTGCGCCGTAAGCGTCCGCGGACTCGTTAAATGAAATAACCCGAGACCGGAGTGTTAAAGGCTGCTTGGCGCACGCATTGAAACGGAGTTCAAAGGACACGGGTGCCGATGATTTTTTTCTTTTTCTCGCCGCATTTTTTCTCCTCCTCATCATTACCGCCGTTGTAATTTATGTGCATAAAATATTACGGTTTCGATACGAAAATTCTCCGATTCGCCGTGACGACCGCCGTCGCAGTGGCGGTTATATCTTGGTCTCGAGTGGGGGAGGCGTGGGGGGCGAAATCAAACTCAATGGTGAGCTAACGACGACCCCTTCTCCTCCTTCCCGATCATTGGATTCGATCACCGCATTATCAGTATTTGAAGTTCACGATTCAAATCGATTACTCGTATTTTAGATACTTTAATTGAAATGAAAATATTTTTTAGAAAAAAAAAAGGAACCGGCTTCAAAAAAAGCACTGAAAAGTATGAAATGATCAATAAGCTTTTTTGAAATCGGCGACGAATTTCAAACAACGTTTTTGCGACGTAATGTTGTTTGAAATTCGTTGCCGATTTCAAAAAGGTTATTGATTATTTCATATTTTTTAGTGCATTTTTTTTTTAAATATTTTTATTTCATCCTTTTTAATCATAACATTTATAGCAGTCAAATCGTCATTCCTGTTCCTACAATTGACTGGGTAGTTAGGTAGGATATTAGGCCAATCCTTATGAAATCGGAAAATACGGGGCGAAAAAAAAATTTTAAAAATTAAATCACTGGCCGAATACTATGCCAATACTTACAAAATTGGTATGAGACAACCGGGAGGTGATACTATTTCATATATAAAAGAAAAGATTCATCCAAATCGGCTCATAAATTATGGAGTTATGAGGTAACAAACGTTAAAAAAAATACTACCGAATTCAGAATCACTTCCTTTTTTGTAGTCGGTTAAAAAAAAGATCCACGTCCTCTTCCGTTGACACTTTTTGTGCAGGCCTGTATTCAAATCATGCTCTTTTTCAAAAGTTTAGAATAGGTATATGACCATTTAAAATACGTATTTAGATATCAACAAAATAGGACGAACTCAAATTAGCGACTTTTGAACGGAAGATATTAAGAAGAATCTATGGACCCAAAATAAACAGCGAAGGAGAATATGAGATAAGGGCAAACCAGGAGATCAAAGACCTGTATGGAGAAGCGACCATCAATGGGGGTTTAAAAATTAGTAGACTGAGATGGGCTGGACACGTGTGGAAATCAGTGGAAATAATTGGACAAGTTACAGAATGGAAACCAAGCACAAAAAGACCAAGGGGACGTCCCAGACAAAGATGGAAGGATAGAGTAGACGAGGACTTAGAATAACTTGGAATTGAGAACGGAGTTGAACTGGCTTAGGAAAGAGATCAGTGGAGACAAGTGGTTGTTGCGTCAATGGGCCTAAATGACTTGTAAAACGTCATAATAGAAGAATTTAGATATCAAAATGTACTAAAATATACTCCAAGGGGGAAGGGGCGATCCACCTATCGCCTCCCCCACAAATGTCCGCCATTGGACGACCACGTACGTCATTATATTCGTAGTTTCGCGATAAGAACATTCCGCATATCATCGCTTTATTGCGAACGGATAATTTTGAGAAACGGTTTTAAAAGAGCATTCGCCAAAGTGCCCTGCGGAATCTGCGCAGACCGAAACGTTTCGTTCAAAATATTCCAGTCAAACGTATCGTAATTTTAAGATTCCGAGTAAGACTACACGGTTTTTCACAATTTTTTTCGCGTTGATTTTAATTCAGTTATTCCGTTATTTTTCGTAATATTTTTACCCGCCTCGGACACAAAGGAAAACTACCTTCAGTCGTCTGAATTCGAAATTTTTTTCGGACAGAAAATGTAGGCTGGCTAAAATTCAGAACGAAAAACACAATATTAAACGAAACTTATAAATAATCCATTTCATAAAACTATGTTTTATTCTACGAGCATATTACCACTAGCACTGGTGAAAAAACGAAGACAATAAGTAGTACACCTATCCAAGGCACTTCTGGTGGTCGTAATATATACAATAATTTATGACGGGTTCAATACATATAGTGCTCAATATTTTAATATTACATTGTAACGTTCAAGACGGATAACCAAATATGTGCGCTGAATTATGCATCGGACAGATACACTGCACGTGTACTTCACAATCTCTTGTGAGGAAAATGTCTACAAAAATGTTTTGTTTTTATTAATTAGTGAATAGACTTAAATAAATTGATTTATATTTAAAATTAAATGCGTAAATAAAACACTCGAGGTACCATTTTTTTTTAGGAGAGTTATGAGTAGGGCTATGCATTTAATCTCAAATACATGGTTCCTTTTAAATTTAAACTATTTTTTTTTAAATTTCATTTCTGAGTAACTATATTTTACATTATTACTAATTGCAGATAAGTAACCACTAAAAACGAATTATTTATCTTATGATATTCATAAATCATAGTTGTAAGATTTTAATTTTATATTTTATGATTAAAAAAGTACCGTTATTTTAATGAAAGATAATATTATATCTAATTATAATTCTAAAACATTATTATAAAATTAAATAAAAACGTTATTGGGAAAATTTTTTTCTCCGATGATCCTGAATTATCAAATTTTTACTGTATATACAAATACAATATGCACATATTGTACACATGTATGCGTTTACGTTATTTTAAAATTTTAAAATTTACCACTATTTGTGTTAAAACATACTTTGTTAAGATTTAAATTTTGATTGTTGTTTTATACATTAAAATAATATACACTTTTAATATCTTAGCTTTTAAAAATAATTTTGTGACTAATTTGTTTTTAGTTTAAATATTAAAACTTTTACTTTTGAAAAACTGTCCATTCAAACTTTATATACGGCGTTTCAATTGACAAAATATAAGACAAAATCCTTATGGAAAACAATATCATACAAATTATTGGAATTATTTTACTGTAATATATTTTATTTTATACAACAAATATTAAAACATAATTTTCAGTACACAAATACAAGCTTTTTTGTTATTTTCCATGAAATGTATACGTTTTCATGTGTAAATAACATGTGCAGTTTACAAAAATATTTTAATGGTACCTAATAAAGTTTATGTATTACACAAGTTATGAGAAATGATTTATATTTTAATAAAATAAAATTTAATGTATAGCGAGCGCATATAGTAATTAAGTACTACTCGTATACCATTTATAATGAGGTTAAAGCATATTTAAAAAAAAAATTAAAATAAATATAGAATTCAAACCAAATTAAAATCATTACACAAATCAATATTTTCATATATCAAATATATATTGAACACGTAATACTGCTTTTTAAAATATTTATACAGCACTTTCCAAAGGATTTTTACAATATAAATTTAATATAATAATTATATTAATAGTAAAGATTCTTACAGCGATGTAGAATTTTCCATTACAAAACGATATTTTAAATGCGTTATTATAGCGAATATAAAAACACAATTAATAGAAAATCCTACACGTAAAACACGTAACACTGATTTTTATTATAAACTCTTGTAAAAAGGAATTTACATACCTATATAAAATATATTTATTCAAAACATGAATTTTTAAAATATTTGTCAAAACCCAATTTTAGAAAGAAAAAAAAAACTAAACATCGATATCACGATTATTTGTATAAAACATTCTTTTTTTTTTATAGGTACCTGTTTATAAGGGTATATTTTTCAATAATATCCATTATATTTTCGTCAAATTTCAAGCGAACGACCGAAAAAGAAAATTAAATAATTTAAATTTGATCGAAATCGAAATCGATCGAATAATTTTAGTGTCGAGTAAAATTTAATTTAATTAAAATTTATTTTTTCCCAATTGAAAAATCTAATGTACATATTAAATATGTACATGTCATTATAGTCCAATAGTGGCATATATTTTTATTGACATAAAACAAATAGAGTGGTGTTGTTTTATTTATATTACTGTTTTCTTCCGCAAACTTCAATATCATTTTTATTTTTCTGGAAAAACGTAATAATAACACTATATACTGCTTTGTTTTAAAAACATAATTTTTCCCAATATCAGATAGTTTTTATACTTCCAAATAGCTTGCGGTAATCATTTCTGTAACATACCGTACGTATATATATATAGATAAATGTATTATTTTCTTTTTTCGGATACGTATACAGATATCTTTATCCCGTTTTCACGGAACTGCCATAAGATTTCATCACGTACTATCCTGCCAACATAATATAATGGTTTCCCATTGTATATTATATATACTTTATTCTTCCACTAAATGATTTCGTTGCACAAACTATTTTAATTGTACCTTTTTCTGTTTTCAATATAGTTTCGTGCCGTTTTAATAAATTTACGCACCATTACACTAGAATAAAACAATCGTGATTTCATTAAAAATACACGTCAAAACAATAATTATATCAAAAACACAACAATAATTTACAATAGTCCATCTCTCTTAATATTAAATATTGGATAATGTGCATCTATATATTTACATGAGGTAATATATTTTATCGGTATTATTGTGGTGAATTATTTCAGTAAAAGTATTTGGTCACCGCCAGTATTCTGATAAATAAATTTTGGTAATAATACAAAAATACAAATACTATTAAATACTATAAAATACGCGAACGTAAATACTTTACGCATAAACTGGTAAAAAACATCATCGTATATTAGATAAACTCAATCTTCCACAAAGCTCGAAAACAAATTGATAGTAACTTAAAATTGTATTTTCTGTATGGTTATAAAATAATAATTTACTTGACGACTAACAAAATCTGGTGGTTAATGTAAAAAAATGAAATAGTTGGGAAAAAAGTCAAATTTTTTTTTAATATTTAAAATTTTTTGGATTCTGGACGAACCGAGGAAGGTATTGGTTTTACAACGATGTTTACATTTTTTTTTCCGTATGAGTTTTTTTTAACTCAAACTAGGCTAACTAGTAGTTAACTAGGACATGCGAACTCCAGTATACTTTGCGATACTGTAATAGCAGTTTTATGTATAAGAGATTTGCTTTTAATTTTTAGAGGCGCTAATATTAATTACTCAGAATTTGATATTAACTGTACATTTTTTTTTTATAAATGAACTTCCTACTACTTATTTAAACATTGTGTCCCTGGCCGCCCTATCCTTCTATTATCTTTTTTTAAATTTGAGCGCACCAAGCTTCTATTTATAGTTACATACAGTTGGTTTAAAGAAAAAAAAATTTTTTCTACTTTTGAGTTCAATAAATAAAAGCTTGTTTAAAAAAATTTGTTTTCCTATTTTTCAGTCTATTATAAGCTTTATTCTAGTTCTTAATATAAGAAAAGTCCTAACTATACTAACTTCCAGTTTCTTATTCGTCATATGCTTTCATTTGATAACCATATCGGGGGGTGGGTTATGGAAAAACATGTAATCCGCTATTTTGTGATGGTCGCCATATTGGATTTACCATAAAATTGTATATAACCTATTGTATTGTCTTCAGAACCAAAAGTGTGTGGAAAATTTCAACATGTCATATATTGATAAATCTTGCACATGTTTTATTATTGCGCTACTATAACCAATCGGATAACAATAAAGGTTGATTTCTTTTTCCTTGTAAAAATCGAAATCGGTTTTTGTCGTTCTTTTTACGTAATACAAATAATAATAAAAATATAATTATTATATAATTTTATAAGTCGTCAACGTAAAATTTATATACACAATATTCCATTGTGTCATTAATTAATCCATAAAAATAATAGTGGTCGGAATTTCAATTCTGTTGTCAAAGATAATACATTTGGAATACGACGTAAACAAATTTTCAACGGAATTTTTGTTTTTAAGTAATTAACGTGGACGCGAACAAATTTTATGTTTGATCCATTTTTGTTTTTCTAAATAAATAATGTATAATAAAAAATAATTAACGCAATTAAGCGTGAAGTATTTACGTACAAACTAATAGTCAACACTTAAATACGTGTTAAAAACTTTTATACTTGTTTGTTTTTCTGGATTTAAAACGTATGACGGGGGTAAAATTTAGTAAGTGATAAATAACTGTTAATAAGTGTTATCAATTAAAATGTTAATAATAAATGATGCAAGTACCAACAAATTTTGTATTACAAGGAAATTTCATATAAAACGTATTTTCAAACCGCTATCTATATTGATATCGAATTAGTTATTTAGAAGCACATTCTGAGAATGGAAACTCGGAATTCGTAGAAACTAATTATAATATTTTGAATACTATGTCTGAAACTCTTTTGTGCGCCATGGTTATTGGTTACACGGAATCACGGTTAATATAATACGAACAATTCGGAATATTAAATTAAACTGTTCCAATTATTTGTTTCACCGTTTAATTTTTCCAGCTATTTCGTTTATTAGAGTTTAATAAAAAAACCAAATTCACTTACATTTCTGCGAGGCTTTGCTAATAATTGCACAAAAAATTTACCCACTGCTCTCTTGAACGTTCTAATATACATATTTAAATTCGTATATTTCTCTTAAAAAATAAAATGTACAATACAAGTATACATACTTGGTCAAAATGTGATTTATATTACGTGTACGTATTCATATTAGGTATATATTGTTTGAAGGAATACGTCATGTCGTGCTCACTGGCGACATTTTTTCGCTTGATTTATTTTTTAAGATTATTCGTGTAATTCTCGAGCGACGCCATTTACGCTTCAGGCGTCTAAAAGGATTTCCTGGATTCCACAGGACGAGTCAACACGTTTTTAATAAATTAATTTAAGCAAAAAGCTAGACGGTTTCGAAATATCCTGTAAACGAATTCGTTTTCTTTGGCTACATTTTATTATGAAATTGACTTTTTTATTTTACTATGCTGTTTTCTTATTTCTCGGTGCCTTAAGTCGTTAAAAATTTTAAATGAAGTCAATAGTATTTTCTATTGTATATTATATTCTTACGTTTAACGATAAATAAATACGTTGAAATTTGTTATTATGAAATTAAATATACGCGCAGAGCCAAAAAGGAAAATATAAAATACCGTTTACAAAGTTGACAAATATTTGTAATTTTTTTTTTTGTATATTATGGGCAGATAATTGCCTTGGATATAATATTTCTTAGTGTCACATTATATGTCAGGCTAAAAAAAGTCGCTCATTATTGTGTTTGCGATTTCCCTTTAAATACATTCACGTCCTACTAATTACTACATTAGCTAAATTATTTTAGAAATATGTTAGGCCGATACTTTTTAAATTAATTTAATTAAATAATGTAAATAAATAATATTTACATATAAATGTGTAAATAATAAATAATGTTAAATAATTTCACACCCGTTATTGTCGAATAAAAAAAATAATATGATCATATCTATTCAGTGGCCTATTGGCTTTTTAAAATTAATGTAAGGGAAATTTAAACGCAACTCACGCCGACACGGGACATAAACCTGCATTTTATTATCATGCAAAGTACTTTTCATCTTTTTATCTCGATTAAAATAAAAAAAAAAAAAATTGTTAACTACTTTTTTCTTTACTGCGTTTATAAATGTTATCCGTGTGATCATGTGTGTTTAATACAATAATATTAAATGTTCATTACACGGAAACATACATGTTCATTACTCAAATTACAATACGGTAATAATTACGAGACCGCGGTGTTTATTGTAATATATATATATATTTAATTTTTATCATCTCTAGGTTATAATTGTATGAATAACATTATTCATGTTGTATGTATTTCAGTGCCTATAGATGAGCGTGCTGAATAGAATTAAATTTTTCAATTAGAGCA
Source organism: Slavum lentiscoides (assembly GCA_032441835.1). Lineage (NCBI taxonomy): Eukaryota > Metazoa > Arthropoda > Insecta > Hemiptera > Aphididae > Slavum > Slavum lentiscoides. The sequence continues at coordinate 13,764,645 of CM063712.1, read as the reverse complement.
TAAAAATCGTTTGATCCCATGTACACACCTTTATATTGAAAAGCGTATTGCGCGTATAGTCGACTGCAGCATCGTTCCTATTTAGCGATTAATTTGTCGACATTATAAGCATTTTTTATTTATTTTTTTTGATTTGTCAATGTTTGATTTTAATTATCCTGGCAAATACAAACTGCGACGTATCTGTAATAAATGTTATATCGGTAAAACGAATAGAAATTTTAAAACGTTATATATTATGAAGAACACGTCTCTGCAGAAATAAAATCGATCCCGATTCAAATTTCGCGAAACACGTTTTAGGAAATAATTATTTTTTGAATAATTTTTAAACACGTTTTGGTTTTATAACGCGATATGATTTCGAATATCATCGTACTCGAAAATTGTTAATGATGATCGATTATCGGCTACAATCGCTGTTGAGTTTCTCTTTATGATGTTTATAAATCTTATATAATTTCTAAATTAAAAAAAGTGGTATAGCGTGACGTACGACGTCGTCTTTAAACAAATTAATAACGTCGGTATTACTCGAGCAGGTGGGGCAGGTATGGGCGAAAAATTTTTTTTGAAAGATTCGAAAAAAAAAAAAAAAACGCTCAATTCTGAAACACCGAATTTCGGTTGAGAAATTGTTCCCCGGAGACATTATTCAGGGTAACATCGTGAATACATTTTTTTTTTTAACCAGCACGCAAACACACACTGACGGACAATACTTTGTTTTCGATATTTTTCTCTTTTGAATGCGATCGGTTACGGTTCAACAGTTCAAAAAATAGAAGAAAAAAAACCGTATACACGCCTTCCCCGACCGCACCCCGACCCCGTTATATCCACGAAATTCGATTGGGTATTCGAGGTAGGTACCGAGTAACCGCTGTACGGGTTTCCTCTAATTTTTTTTTCTTTTTCGATTTACCCTGAAATCTATTCCCATACACACACACACACACACACACACACGGACGTAGACAACACAAAACGCACATACACATGGACCGCGATAGTGTTTTCGGACAATGTCGATTCCTTTGGCAAACGTTAAACGGCCGCCTATAAATTGGTGGATCTTTTGGCCGCGGAAAGCAATTTCTATACACGTTGTTCGGACCTTTCCAATAAATACGGTCAGGAGTACCGATTGAAAAGAACCGACTTTTGTGTCTCGAGACACACGTCCATATAATATGTGTACGCGGTTTTTATATTGTCTTGTAACCCGTAAGGAAACACACGAGAATATCACATTCCTATCATTGGCTACGGCGACAGTACGGTATATTTACACGCGTGTCTACTGCGATAACGGGAACTCGCTTTTTATTAACAAAAAAAAAAAAGGTGAATACCGGAAATAATAGCGAACTGTTATAATATAGTACGTGTACGGAGAGAATACTAAACGGATATTTTTAAATGTCTTCGCTTTTCTAAAATAAACCTCTACGCGCATTTAATAACACATACCATTATATTATGGAAAATTATAGTGTAAAATAAATGGAGTCATGCGCGTGAATGCCGGCAAGGGTATTAAATTAAAAGTATGCATGGCGTCTCTAAAGAAATTTTATATTTCGATGTATCGATATAAAATAAAGGTCGACGTCTGCCGATAAAATCTTTATTAATTACACCAGTTAGGAATTCATTTCATAAAAATAGCGTCATCCAAACGTGAACTAGTTTTGTTTTAATTTACAATCATCACACTGATACGGTCGTCTCCGTTGCGCGTCCTCGTGCGCTTTTTCAAACTTACACTTTTTGCAAAGAATTTATTACAAACTTTACTAGAATACGGTTTTCTCCGCTGTGCGTTCTGATGTCTCGCGTTTAAGTTTCACTCGCCGCAAAGGATTTCATACAAAAATCACAAGAACATTGTCACTCTCCGCTATGCGTTTTCGTGCGCTTCGTCAAAGGGCTAATCTGTGCAAAGGATACCAAACAAACTTTACACGAATACGGTTTTTATCCGCTGGGTCTTCTGACGTGCTGCGCCAAAGTTCCACTCGCCGCAAAGGATTTCGTACAGACGTCACAAGAATAGGTCTTTTTCCGCTATGCGTTCACACATGGTCCGACAAAGTTCCATTCAGCGCAAAGTATTTCATACAAACGTCAAAATAATTAGTGTTTTTTCCGCAGTGTGTTCTCGTCTGAATCTTCAAACTGTCATTTATCGTAAAAAATTTCATACAAACTTCTCCGGTGTGTGTTTGCATGTGCATTAAAAAAATGTCACCATCTACAAAGGACATCGTAACAAAACGTTACAAGAATACAGATTCTCTTCGTTGCGAGTTTTGCTGTTCACTATTAAAATTGCTATTACCGCAAAGTATTATATACAATCGTTAAACGAATATGTCTTTTATAGTCCATGTGATGTTCTTTCAACTTTCATTTTAGGCGATCTTTGATGGTACACAATATCGTGACGTTCCACCCAGTTATAATCAATTATATACAATTTGCCTTCTGTCTGATTTTGACTTTATCAAATAGAGCCAAATTCTCTCTCTCTCTCTCTCTCTCTCTCTTTCTCTCTAACCTTTGTTTTTCATCATAGTTTTTATTGATTATACTACGTGTTCTTTCACAAATACAATGTAATAATAATAATAATTATTATTTGATGGAAATAGTCAATTATTCGACGAAATATATTTATTTCAGAAATGAGTTGTTTTTTGGTAATATTTAGTGTTGGTATTTAGAATCATATATTTTATTTCGAACAAATTTTGGTTGTGTGAAATAAGTATGTGATCATAATATAAATTTGAGTCATGACTATAGTATTCGATTATTATCCATTTGATATATCGGTCTAAGGGAAACAACTATTTCCTACATTCACGTAACTCCACAAATACGTTATTGATTCCTACAGTTACACGCGTGTTATTTGCTAAAAATTTTTAGCGATTGAAACTTAACCAAATATTAGTGTTAATATATAAACGTGTGACTGAATCAATGCGTAGTTCATATTAGTGTTATGAGAAAATAATTCGTACTTTTCACGATTTATTTTACACAGGACTATTGAGATACGATTGGATATTTTATACTGAGTGATTTATGAAATTCGTGACGTGAACTATTTTATTAACAAAACAGACGTGGTTTAATGCTAAAATTACTTAAGTGTACTTTTAATCTAAAGGTGAGTGTATTATGTTCTATCCAAAATACGGTATTCTGAGATCCCGTTTTATATGTACATACAATTTTCTTAAATAATAATCAAATAGTTTAGTAAAGTAACTCTTGTAAATAGTTTACGGTTATTTCATTTAAAATTCTGTAGGGATGAACTTATTTTCTAAGTATAGTATATATCGCATTAATTAAGTTTTATAAACAAATTTCGATGTGTTATTTTTATATATTTCTGGACACATAAAAATTCTTCATTTCTTTCAAATTTCAAAAACAACTTATTAATAATAATTAAACACCGGCTTGTATTGAGATAAAAACGAAACGAAATGTGTGTTTAACACATGTTGTATTTTAATATAATATTGTCCGTGTATACGGTCAGAATGTGTTTTTTGTTTTGTTAAAATTTAATAAAAATTCGTAGTTCGTCGAAAAATGTAATTACAGTTCCGTTATTTCGATAATTAAATTTTGTAAAATATAATAATGAAACCAATTTTCCTTTTCTACAATACCCGATGATAAATGTATCTAAATATATTGTAATATATTTAGTATTTTTGTATAATGTATATATATAAGTGCATTTTTGATACGTTTAAAATGGAAAACCTGAACGTTTTAAATATTACACTGGTATGAATGACGAGTACAATATAAACGTCAAAATCTAAGAATTCTTTATTCCTTTGTTAGTCATACGGAACAACAAAACGTTTCAGCGGCAATAAGAACATGTAACATGTTCGATGTTTATTAGTGATTTCTGTGTTTCGTAAGTCACATATAATGAGAATATGGTCAGTTTTTTTTTGAATGGAGGAATTCAAAACATTATAGTCATAAGATAATTTAAATATAGGACATATTAATGGGACAAATCGTCCGCAGGTGAGTATAGTTACTTATGATAAAATGTAAATATTTTTAAGCTTCTTAAAGTAATCTAAATACAACCAGTTTTTAAAAAAACTAAATTTTTAAAGTTATAAAAATGCGTATTAAAATAATTCTATTATTTTCTAAAATCATAGATCTTATATTTTTATTTAAAATATTTATTTAGGTGAAATTTGAATAAAATATGTAATTACAGTTAGATATTATATTTAATCGTACGATAAAATATAAAAGGCGAAAATGATTATAAGTATATCAAACCTTATGATTTTTTTTTTCACTCGGCCATTAGACCCACAAAAATATTTAATTGAGTAAAAATGAATAATAAAAAAAAAATTGATATTTTTACGTATATACATACAATATACGTATACACAAAATTATTAATAATAATTAACAAAGTTATTCTCTGATTGGCAGTCGTACATTTGAAAATTAATTTTATATGTTAATAATTAATAAGTATAGACGGTGCCTACTAAAAAACTGATTATTTATTTATTTCAGGGGGGCTGCAGCCTCATCAGCTCCCCAGGCTACGCCACTGTCTATACTCATGCTACAAACACACTCGGTAAATGAAATTTATTTTTAACAAATATATCAATAAAATGAAATATTCCTGTTATACACCACGAAATTATATTCAGGTGATTATAAGTATAAATCAAAATTCTCAATCGGAATATTTATTACATTTGAAAATCGACGATATCCACATCATGTTGTTATTATTTTGTGTCGACTGTATTCTGTTAAATTCTTTAAATGATTCATGATTTTCTGGCCAACACGCTACGTTATTTGGATAACCATGACTGAATATAAAATCAATCAAGTGGGTCATCAGTGATACTTAATCATTTCAGTTTCCGTTCATTTTGAAAATCTCGGGTCAGAGAATAACGAATAATAAATAGTATACAGTAGACGTGTACTCAATATGCAACAATGACACAGATTGCGTTTCACATTTTCGTTACCAATTACGACGATTCCTTTTGACGAACGTTTAGCTTTGCCATTTTTTTTATGTACGTTTTTAAATCAGAGCCGGCGCAAAAGGCTCACTCTATAAAAACAAATTATAACTGAACGAATATTATAATTTAGAATGTATATTGTTTATGTTTTTTTTTTATGGACTATAATTGAAATTTTCTGTGACATCGTGTTCGTCAATCGTAATTCAAACGCTACAATACTATATAATTATTACTGACTTGTTAAATTCAATATTGCCAATATAATTAATTAATAATAAATTGTTATTGTATATTTGTACTTTTGATTATAAATAAAGATTGATGGCGAGTTCTAGGATAATGACGGCAATGAGTTATATCATGAACTTTAAATATTTAAATCTCCCGTGGAAGAGAACACAACTTCACTACAATTGCATTTCACGTTAAACAAATTAAACCGCTCGTTTCCAAACATTATTAATATTAATAAACATAAACACATAAACATATAAACATATTCCAAACTATTGCTCTACGAATAATACTGAATGTGTCACATCAGTATCTGGTGAATGATCATTTTTTTAAAAAAAATTGATTGAGAATTATCGCAGGAACACCATGTCGAAAACAAGATTAACTGGACTTGCAAAAGTACCGATCGAAAAAGATATATCCGAAATGATTAAACACTATACGTTTACAAACGAATTTGAAAGTAAGAAAAAATTTCTTTTTAATTTATTTATTATTCTATACGTTTATGTAATTTATTTTAAACAAAAATAAATCGTTATGTTATCTGTACTAAATACGTTAAAGTGTAATTGAAATGAAAAGTAAGGAATAAAGTAAAATACTCAGAGAATTATTATTTGTTAACAGTGGCGCCGAAGCCCACCTTCAGGTATTGTAAAAACAATAGCTCTAATTCGTGGGTGGTCGGGTGGTCCTCACTCCTCAGAGATTGGACTGCATACGGTAATAGTTTTGAATAGTCAACTCATTATGATTTTATAAAACTACGGTCTTAGAGGTCGTAGTTGTCGTCACGCCAGTATTTTAGTGCCATTAAAGTATTGATACGATTTAATACCATACTACTATACTATAGGTACACTACAGATGAAACATAATATTATTATATATTGTGGGAGTACCGCGTTTGAAAATTACTGCGCTGTTCCCACTTACTCAGAAGGTAACATCTTTGGAAGACAAAAATAAGATAACGACTGTTTATGGTCCCGAGTCCAATGATTTCCTCCTCGGTTATGGGTTTTCCGTTTTTGCTTAACTTTTGACTAACGTCCGTTTTTTGACCAACCTACCCGTACATTTCGGAGAAAATAATGTGTTGCACACAATATCCTCGAGTGAACATTCATTTGCGAATGAACGTTGTCGTTATTATCGTAATATACCTAATACTTCTTAGTTTTTTTTATATGTCACTCGATAGTGTCTCGTTTTAACAACACAGCTCTTATTAAAAATATTATATATGTAAAAAAAAAACCTATATATAATATTCATAATATGTTCACAACAGTAAGTATTTTAAAAACATAGTTATGGTAGTATTTGGGGGTGTGGGGGCATAGCTCCCACGCGTTTGTTTGGCATTTTTTTAGATGGTACCTAAGGGAAACATTTTTGACAACAGCATTATTTTTAGAGTTCGGCGCCACTGATTTGTTACATATATTATTATATTTAGTGATGTATCAATTTAGTTTACTCAACCAAAATTTAATGTATATTCACCATTGTTACATATTGCGTTACTTTATATACATAGGTTCGCTGAGACGAATGTACTTATATGGAAGCTTTTATTTATGAACACAATTTTTTTTTTTAAACAACTCCGTTTCTTCTTATTGTAACAATTTTCGGTGTTACAGAAAACGTAAAAAAAAGGAAATACAAAGATGGTATCGCAAAACTGTTTTGCACGTGTCACCGCAATTCATGGCGCCGGCACTGCTTCGAATTTTCGAAACGTATTAATTCGCTATCAAATGTAATATTTATTCCAGAGAAGATTTAAGATGCTTTTATCCAAATCATTTGGAGAGATGAATCGTCTAGTTTCAGGATTCTCTTCTTTATGGCAGCCTCCGGCACTCGTAAATTGTGGCTCTGGCGACGGCAGCGGTGGTGTGGTAGCAACGGCAATGGTATAATAATATAAACCACGTTCACGATAATGAGTATCGCAACAGAAGGGACTTAATGAACGCGACTTTTTATATTCATCACTCTGACGTTTTTTTTTTTTTTAGAGCCATCATCCGTTCGTAAAACAGCCTGGAAATGAATTTGTGTGGCTCAAAAGAAATGACTGTCGTTTCAACTGAACAGGAAACCTCGTATTCTAATTACATTAAAAATAATAAAATAACAAAATAAAGAAATAATAATAATAATAATAATAATCACTCCTCACAACAGTAATATAAATATGAATTGGTATTCATTCATGAAAGTATCATTGTGAAAAAAAAAATCATTTTGAAAACTAAAAAAGAAAAATAAGTATTTTGTTTTTTGTTTTCTTAGAGAATTCTATAATATTATGATAAAATCAAACGGATATATTCAGTTTTCTGAGAAATTTAACAGGGGACCTCGTGGTAAGCACGAGAAAATTGTTCTCCCTAGGGCGTATTTTATTAACGTTAATAGTGTAATAACTTTGCGATGATATTATTCGTAACGGAGTATATACGAGTATATATATATATATATATATATTATAAATATAAAGTAATATAATGAAAAAAAAAATGTAGTTATTGTCATATTATAATGTCCTAATTGATTTATTATACATTGAATAATAATAAATTATTATAATAATGTTAAATATCAATTCATTTGTAATCGTGCGAACGGCGTTTAAAAATATAAATAACAACTGAATATTCGAGAGAAAATAATGTGTTTTCCGAACACTATTTTCAAAAATATTTTACGGTTTTTATTATTTCCAAAAATACTTTGAATGTTCGCAGAAAATGTATCCCCGAAACGCTGTATAATATTGCACGTACTACAACGACGTTTGGATAAAAGTGATTTAACATTATGAGCAGTCACTGCAGTGTTTCCAAACAGTACCTATTCAATTTGCTACGTGAATTAAATTCGTATTCCGTTTCACTGAAACCAATAGACTTTGATTTCTACGAATTGATTTCCGTACAAAACGTCGGTGGAAAAATTTATTAATATCTGAAAGAAAATCGTCGATCGATTCCAGGCTATACCTACATTTAATTTCACTCAACTTTTATAATATGTACTTCTGTATTTTACAAGACGTTCTTCAAGATTGGTATTGGATGAAACGATAAAACTAATTTAATTAAAGTTTATATAAACGATCGAGTTTAACGTTTGAAAAAGTTCCAATAACAACACTCAAGAGTCGTCCCACAGCAGTACGTTATAAAAAGCGTATAGGTATATTCACCTAGTTTGTGTTACCAGTCATTACGATATAATATTCGCAATATTTCCCGTGTCCGTTGATTAGTTTGTAATTTGTTTTGTGTTTATAAAAAGTTATTTAATTATTCACAATACTTTCACGGGGTTTATTTTTTTTGATTGTATTAAAATTAAAATTTAATGAATTTTATATTGTAATTATTATAGTAAATCATATTACTTGAATAGTAATTATTTAATTTTGAAACATCTTTAAGAATGTTCTATACTAAAATTATCGGTATCGTTTTCTCACCCGTCCTTTTTTTTATAGATTCTATAACTTTTTTAATAACGCACATATTATATATTTGAAATCACGATTTATATTTCACTGTGACATTTTGAAAAAAAGTATACATATATACAGCTGACATTATAGTACGTTTTATTGGAATTGTCGTTTTAAAGTTGAATAATAATATGTTGAGAGACAGTAAAAATGATTTTCATCGAAAATTGTTTATTAAGAAATAAATTACTATTTTGTACGGAAACGTATATGTGGATATAAAATAGGGTTTAATTTATGTGATCACGTATCGCGTTGAACAGTATTCCTGAAATACAGGATATAGTGGATTGTTTGTTACAGTTAAGACGATTAACTTAAAAAAAAAAATTAAATACACATAAATATTGTGTGACAACATTCTACATTTGTAAATTGTAAGTATAATATTCCTTTTCAATATCGAGTCTATACGAACTAACGTATGATCTTGCATTTACTGCATAGCACGTGTTAAATATTGTATTGCGTACTTTCAACAATTTCGAAATTGTTTTTCATTAAATATATTTAGATCGGTAATATTTAAAGCGACTACATTATCTATCATATAAATACAAAATAAGTACAGTATATAAATACAGTAATATAATATTACTATTTAATTTTTTGTTTTTTTTTCCCGTGTTTTCAATCGTTCAAAGTATATCCGATTCGTTGTTAAATTTGCAGGCGCGTATGATTTTAAAACTTAATTTGTTATCCCAAGATCGATTCGTCGATTTAATTCGGTCGAATCGGTTTAATAGAGACCCCGTTTTTAATACATAAACGCGATATTACTTATTATCATTATCATTTAGTTCTAGTTGAACGTATTTTGGCTAGGACCAGAGGCGTAATTTCACAGAAAAAAACTGGGGGTGCTGAAGCCCCTCGATTTTTCATGTTATTTTATAGAGTTATCGATATCTGCAACCCTTCAATGACCATTAAACAATTACGTATTTAAGTAATGGCTATGACGCTTTGTAAAGTATATTATTATTATTTAATTACAGTAATTACACATTCATTGATAAACGTAACATAATATATGAATTATATTAAACCACAATCAACTTTAAATTTAAATTTAAATTTGAGTTTACACTTTATTACTTATTATAATAATAACATCCTCCTTTCACTTTGAGCAAAAATATCTATTACTTCGTTTATATCAATTTGACCGGTAAGGTCTGTTTCAATAACGATGATAATCTGTGATAAAACTAAAATAGTAGGTACTTTGAATGTTGTCACACTGCGATGTTTTCGCCGAACGTCGAACAGTCGGAACGATTTTATCGCCAGTCGCCACACTAATCAAATTGGTATATTATTATATTATACATTTATAAAATCATCTGAATTTCAATTGTTTTCTTTGATTTTTTTTTGTAAGACAACACATATTTTCAGTCATCGCACGAGATTATTCGTTTAAATAATATCATAGAACCAAACTATTGTCATGTACGTATTGTGTACATAATAACTACTAAAACTTAAATAAATACGAAAAAATTTGGGGGTGCTAAGCACACCCAAGCTCCTCCCCCCCAAATTGCGCCTATGGCTAGGACGATGATAAGAACAGCGAAAATTTAGTTTCGCTCTTCGAACATTGTTCGAAATAATAACGGCGTTGCTGCGCAGCCTCGTTTTCTCTCTATAATACCGTTAAAGAGCTTCGGGTCGCAAAGTCCAATGAGTGTTGGCGAAATTGCTCGGGAACTTTCGCAGTCGACGCACAATAATTTAATCGACAATATATTATTCGCTTCGTCCATACGGCCACCACGGCGGGCCGCGTCGTTGTGCGGTTAAACTCATAGGCGCGACTAGAGCTCTATTTCTGGGTGGGCTAAATTTTAATATCATTATTCGCCCCCTCCCCCCACACCACTATTATTGATCATCAACACTAACATATTTCTATTTACGTTGCTTAGAAATCCTTACCTGTTGTGGTTAGGTTTAGTTGCTTTCAAAGTAGAATTTTTTCACTTACAGACTATAGCTACATAAATGAATTTCAATAAAAAGGATATAAATATATAATCGATAAAATATACAGTTCTAGCTATTAAATGTTTATTACAAAGCCTATAGTTAAATTAACATTATTTTTCTGTCTTTTTCTGCACATTTTTTTTTACAATATCATTCACATTTAATTTGTTAGTTACTATATCTCTTTCTATATTTAAAATAGATAAAAATGTAAAGCGATCTTGTGCCGTGGAGGATCTTAACCGATTTTTTATTCGTCTCATTGAAGAAAATGATCTTTCACAAGTGGCTGAACTTATGGGAATAGATAAAGCCACTTGTAACAATTCGAAAAGGTTTGGATCTTTAAACTGAAATCTTTTTTATACTCTTCAAAAGATTAAGTGCCACCGTGGAGGATCTTAACCGATTTTTTATTCGTCTCATTGAAGAAAATGATCTTTCACAAGTGGCTGAACTTATGGGAATAGATAAAGCCACTTGTAACAATTCGAAAAGGTTTGGATATGTTTGTTTTTTTTGATAACTTCTTTGACACCATTTAAACTGAAATCTTTTTTTATACTCTTCAAAAGATTAAGTGCCACTTTCATTTCTGCTTGTAAGCTACTCTTTGAAATGTGCAGTAAATCCTATAATTATTATAATATCAATTAATTATTTTTCATTATTCTCTTATACAATTTATTTATATACAATATACATATTACCAAATTACCTTTTAAATTACCTTAAAGACATTACTTATGGCAAATTATACATCGGATTTGGGAATTACACATTACGTTCGAAAACTGGGTGGGCTACAGACAAAACTGGGTGGGCTAAGCCTACCCAAGCCCCCTATTTGCGCCTATGGTTAAACTATATAATCAACGCGTGCTATAAGACCACGTCGAATCGATTAACGATCGACGAAAGGTTTTTAACATAACTTTGACCGATCCGATGGTAATTTTTATTTTCCTTCGAAGAGTCTAAAAGAGCCTACCTATATGTTTCGCTAGAAATATTTTGCATAATATTATGGCACTCGGTAAGGAATATTACTAATAATAATAATAATAGAAAGGTACCGAGCAGCAGGGTGTCGCTTGAATGAATTACTCGGATAAAGATTTTAGTTTTATTGTTATAAATTTGAAAGCAATGCTATGTATAAATCATTTAAAAATTTTTAAAAAAAGTTTCAAGACTCTAGAACAATTAGTTTTGTACAAACGTAATTTTCCACAAAAAAAAAATAGATATACGTATTATTGTCGACAAATTTAGAATTTTTAAACTCTGTTTAACGATTTTCAAGATTTTTTCGTGTGTAGTTGAAGTAACGTACGCCTGACGTTTTATTCGATTTTTAAGCTTTTTTTTTATGAATTAAATACCTAAAAATCTGTAACTGCTATAAATAGTCCGAAATTGAAAGAAATTTTTTGAACATTTTCTTCCCCACCGATACAATATGAAGTTACATATTTGGTGAATATTTCAAGTTGGTTCCGAAATGACAGCGAAATCGAGTTTTTACCGTTTTTTAACGAAAAATGTCGGTAGTTTTTGATGTTTTTTTTAGGCGCTTTTGAGAAAATCGTGTAACGACCTCGGTAAAGTATCAACTATAGATGCGATTCGCTACCGGAAACAAACCAATATTGTAAAGATCGGGCCTCGATTCTGGTAGAATTTTCGAGTGGAGACATAAAAAAAAACACATCATTTTAAAACCAACACACATTCCTCTCGCTCAGTGTCTGAAACGTTCGAGTCGTTTAATGTAACGTGCAGTCCTTATCGCGCGCCGACTATAATTTCGAATACGCGTTCGAAATCACATAAGAAATGTATTTACTGTGAAACTCTAGAGTGTTGTCGGTCGGCCGGGCGTGAGAAAAATATTCCAGGTTTTTCTCCTCGCACCGTTCATCGGAAAACGTTATAAATACGTATATTTCGGTTCTTTTCCAAATCATTTTTGATTTATTTAAATCGAAACTTTTTGACATAATCGATTTATGCGCACATTGACGTCTATTTATATATAGATATATACGTGTATATAAAGACAAATGTCTCCGCTCTTTTATGCCAACGGCGGTGGTGATAAATGGGCGAAGAGGGTAAAAGTATAGGGGGCCGGTTGAAAATTCGATTTTCACAATGCTACGCCCTTCTGTAGCAGAGTACAACGAATACCTGTGCGATTTATTCACGTTTTACAATATTCCTTTGCCCGGCGGTAACGTTTCGAAAAAAAAATCGAGAGAAATCATCCGCGCGGATCCATATAACGATAATAATAATAATAATAAGCGACGCCTGTGCGCGGGTGTGCAGTGTATAAGAATGTTATACGTTACGCGCCACGGTACAGCTGCTGTTTAACGCTAAATAGGTCAAAAAAAAAAAAAAAAACGCTCGCCTCGCCACCGCCAGTGCGGTATAGAAAATGGGCGGCGGGTGAAAAACGAAGGAAAAAAAAATCATTAGCACTAAAACGTCTACGGCATATTGGCCGTCGCCTAATCTAATCGAGGTGCCATAAAAGGAAACTGTTATTTCACAGGCATCCCCCGAACAAAAAACAATGGTAGTAACGGAATGACTAGAGAGGGGGAAAAAAATTAAACATAAACGAGCTTTTAGCTGTACGGCCGTTTTTTTTTTTTTCTAATGTACCGGTGTAATAATAAAGTCATGTATTTATAGTATGAAAATCGATTTGTAAATGTACGAGTTAAATTCGAATTACGGGTAAGAAAGACGCGGTTTTTTTTTACAAAACGATATGTAGGAATTAATGTATTCCTTAATTATGAAAGGACGATAAAACTATAGAACAAGTAGAGGACTCCTTTTATCTGGGTAGCAATACGAGCTCGGACGGGAGATGCAAAAAAGGAAAAAAGAAAACGAACGTGCCAAGCTAAGGTGGCGTTTAATAAGAAAAATAGTCTTTTTACTTAAAAAAAATATTGACCTTAACATTTTAATTTATTAAAAACATACATTTGGAGCGTTTGGATGCGAAACACGGACTATTGCGAGAGAAGAATAGACGCGTTCGAAATGCGGCGCTATAGAAGGACGGAAAAGACAAATTGGTTTGATAGAGTTACTGATGAAAAGTGTACGGAAACGACGAAATCAATTAATAAGTCATACTTCAGAAGACACGAAGGGTTGCTAGGACTGATATACTGGAAGGAATAATGGACGGAAAAAATCATAGTAGAGCACGACCGAGATTGCAATATATGAGTCAGACAAATAGAAGATCAACGATGCGATAAGTCACATCAAGAATGTTGAAGGGGAGGGCAAATGATGATAGAGAAACACGGGAGTCCGCTACAAACCGATCATTAGATTGAAGAATACTGCAGAGAGAGAGAGATGTAGGAATTACGTCATCGTTAACACTTTCATCTCGTTTAAAGTGTTCTAAGTAAGAAAAAAATGAAAAATAAAACGAAAACAAGAATGTTATGTCACGTGACTCCGGGGAGGGATGTTGTTTTTAATTCGTCAGCGTGGAAAAAAACGAAACGAAAATATACACCAAGGGCTGACGTCGTTTATTTATGGAACGGATTTCACCTGCTTCGGACGCGTACTCCGCAGTCGGATACGGGCCGCGCGAAATGGACAAAGCGCGCGTGTATTGAAAAAAGAGAGTTGTGGACGAAAGTAATTTCCTCTGCGTACCCGGGTGACACGTACCCGATAGTGTGAATTCACTTTTGATTTCACAGAGAGACACCGGCCGCTTTCACCGTAATTCGCGAAACGGCATTCGTGCGTATGTGTATTCCTCACTCGAAACCTCTTCCGCACAAAAAAAAAAAACCAATCTTATATCTGCATATTATGATAACATACTGTTTTACATACGTATACGCGTATGCTTTGAACGGGATTTTCACGGGGATGGGACGGGCGAAGTAATAACATTAAACGAATGTACAAAAAGCTCAGTTAAACAGTCGTGTATAATTATGCAAATGAGAATACGCAATTTGAATAATAACGTTTGCGCGTCTTGTAAAATGCGTTCAATTTGTTTTTTTTTTTTTTTACACAATTATAAAAACGGTAAAATTTACATCGCTAACGAGTGTGTGTGTGTGTGTTCGCGATTTTACAATCAATAAAATAACGATACTAAAAAAAAAAAAAAAAAAAGTACTGAACTACTAGTGCCTCCTATATTGATATCACGCGTAATAATTTAAAAACCGAAACGCCTCTCAGAGAAGCGGAATTGGAAATTGTTAACGATCACAGGCAGCCGGTTTTCATTAAAATAAACCAATAACTCTGCAGGAGTGTCTTATAGAATAATATAATATCGGAATATCTACTCATCTTGTGGGTAAATATTTTTTTCAGCATTAACAGATTTTATTTTACTTCGTTTCGACTGTGTTATTTTTTATTTTTTGCTTTTATACCGTAAAAAGTATTTGTATTTAAGCCAATAAAAGCTTTTACGTTTCAAAACAGTACTTAACGTATCCATATTTAACGGATACAATTGTAGTGAATTCGCAATATTATTTATATATAAGTATTCGGTTTAACAACAAAACCGGAAGTATTAATTTTCGTATAGAACGGATTAAAATGGATTTTTTCATTAAGAGCCCTTCATTTCGCCTTCTTTATATAGTTTTTCATTTGTGGAAATTTTTTTTTTTTAACAATTCTCTCCATGTAATAATATATTTTTTTTTATCGTACCATTTTGAATAACCTAGTTCGCGTTGATCCGTCCTTTGTTTGTAATGACATAACATTAGCTGACTATGATTAATTAATTTTTGAAACAAATATAAAATTTCGCGACAGTTTAATATAAATATAGTCACGGTGCACGAACTCGTTTCGCGAGAAAAAAAAATTTACCAAAAAAAAAAGATAAAATTATTAAATGAACCTGTTTCTACACCGAGATCCTGGAAGACGCCACTTGTTACTTTGAATAATATTTGAAATTCTAAACTAAATTAATATCATCTACGAGTCTGTGCTACGTTAGACCGACAATATTATTAACTTACACCGTCGTGTTTGAAGCAATATATTAAACGTAATACTGATAATAACTTATGCAATATACACGAACAAAATATTAATTATAGTCGAGGACGAGATTTATGATTTATTATACGTGGAAATATTATATGCATAAAACGCGTGCCGTTATAACCGAATTACTGCAGTGTGGATCGTAGCGCGTTTTTTTTTTAAGTTTCAAAGATCGATTTTTAACGTTAGGAATAACACGACTAAATTATATTAAAATTGTAAACATTTTAATTTTCTCTAATATTGTATTTACAAAAAAAAAAAAAATCTTAACAAATCGATTTTAATTTTCTTTACAAAAACTGATAGCAATTGAAATACAAACGACGTTGCGATAAAATGAATTAAATATTTTCACCTTGTTGAGATTGTATAGTAATAATTGTATTATATATACAACTCGTTATAACGTTGTAGTGTTTTTTTTTTTTACTCTTTCCTGTATTTACTTTACGATCAAGTATTGTAGATAAATTCCAGTTGGTATTAATATATTCCACACGTTTCTCGACTTTTCTCAGTATTTTAACCCGAAGCGTTATTCATAACAACGATAAAATCGGGGAAAAAAAATCCCCAATAAAATTGTCGACAAGAGGTCAAAATTTAACACAAACATACACACATATATAATATTTATCATATCATATTCATTAATAGGACTCGGATTTAAATGCCCTATCAAAAAATGCATTTATGACCTAAAGACTGTAAAAAAATCAAAAAATGCCTTTTCAAAAAAAGTTAATTTAAACATAAATTTACATAAAATCATTTTATTTTTGTATTAATGAAATAAATAAATATTAAAATTCAGAAAAAAAATACGTTTGTTTAACACGTGAAATTATAAAAATGTATAAAATTATATGTAAAATATAAAAAAAAATGTGTAAAAAATTAAATTTGAATATTTTAATGAAGTCAATTTTTTTTAGTCATATACGAGAAATAGGTCGAAAATGTCTTAAAAAATGCATTAAAAACGTCGAAAATGCACCAAAAAGTATAAAATCCGCTAAAAATGCAAAAAATGCCCCCAAAAAAATTTGTAGTTACAACACGGAGTACTTGAAACACGTTTATAGCTTGGAAAGCATCGTGTAAGACATTCGAAAAAAAAAAAAGAGACGCAAATGCATTGGAATCCGAGCCCTATTCATTCAATCGTATACTAACTACTAGCGGCGTCGTCGCTCAGAATCATTTTCCGAATACAATAATATTTATGTACATAATAATTATATACGTATCTCTATCAAGTCACACTCATTTTAGCCGATATCCGCGGCCCCCGTGGTTCGCTACTTTTTATTTTGCCTGCAACAATATTCGATACGCGCGTTACTTAACAGTATAGCTAGTTGACGTTTTGTCTGAAGCGTTTCGCGAATGTCGCAATATTTAAAGAAAAATAATTACGGAATGTATTCATAAAATAATCGCAAGAACACTGTTAAACAGTTTTTAACAAGGATACGCGCGATTCTTTGTGGTCATGGTCTGAAAAATTATTTTAATTTTAAACGCATAAGATTTTAACGGTTTAAAAAAAACAAAAAGAAAAAAATCGTTCGTCTTTCTATTTTTTTTTTTTGTAATGCGTAAACTTTGAATTTCGATAAACCGCTGCGAAGGAATTATTATAATTGGCGCGCAGGGTTTCGTTCAGAATTTTTTCTCGATTCGATGATTTATCGTTGCTCTCAAATTTAAAATAATAATAATAATAATAATACGGCTCTAACAACTACTGGAACGGACATCCACAGCGACCGTGGTTCGTTTACGTTTTTTTTTTCTTATTTATTCCGTCCGTTAACAAACAAAAAAAAGAAGAAAGATTTCCATTTTTATTACCATTTTACTATACATTTTATTGTATAGATTTCTGATCTTTACATTAATTTTGTGACGGGGATAGCTTTACGTTTATAAATAATATAAATGTATATACGCTAGCGCACACGTATATGTGTCTTATATTTGTACTGCATATAGCGTATTGGAATATTTCATTTCGCGAGGGTTTTAGTCGTCGACGCTTATACGTATAAACCGTCATCGGTAAATCTTGCCGTTGAATTATTTATGAGATCGATTTCGAATGCTAATGTCCAACAATGTCATGCCTCATTTGCTTGTAATTTCCTCGTATAATCTTTTTTAGCCATTCGCGCGTGTACATTACGCGCGCGCGTACGCCGAACAGATAGTAAATCTTTTAATATCATTAATTTTATATTATTTACGGAGAAAAAAATTTTCTGCAAAAAACAAAGAAAAATCCGTTTTTCGAGTAAATCGAGCTGCGAGATAAGACAGCGGTCGATATTGAGTTTTTTTTCCAAAAAAAAAAAAAAACTGGATTTAAGATAGTGTTATATTAATTATTTCCCGTCGACGACGACGACGTGACAAAGTCAACACAATTATAATGTAAATTAACATTTCGTTTACTTTCCAGGTAATTAGACGTCTTGACTATCGATAGAAATGATACCGTGCTCAGAGGCCCCCCGGTCTTTTTTTTCCTGGGGCCCCCTGCTCCTTTGGTTTAATATGAAACCAACAAATAAATATCAATAAAAAACAACTCATTATATAGATCTATTTTAGAAATGCAATAACTTTTGTTCTATTCATTATTTTTCACTTTTTAAAAAATATATCCTCAAATTATGACCACTGTTTTTAATGATCAAAGTTCGTTTTGAAAAATCAGCTTCGTCGCCTCCACGACAAAATCATTTGACTGCCTGCACTGAGTTAATCTGTGATAATATGATCACGATAGAACGTCTGCTCCGTCCGTGATAGTGTTGTGTCGATGAAACACCATGATTCATTTTTCAAACGGCCACACTTTAAAAACACGCAATACAGTCTAATGACACAATTGAATGCCGTAAAGTCTCTAGTATTTTACTAACAATAAACATTATCCAGGGACTATGATTGTACATTATATTTTTCTTTCAAAACCGATAAGAAAACAATAGTTTTATGAAATGGATTAGCACAAACCACAAAAAATTAATGCACAAGTATAAAAAAATCAATCAAATAATTTGGGGGGTGCTAAAAAAATATTTAGAGTTGCAAAGCTCTAGTCCCCATCTAATTGCGCCTATGATGCACACGGATGCTCACAATCGAATATGCTTTGGTCTAAACACGACGCACCTTATACTGTGGTCTATGTGTTTATGTCTGTTTTGTATGTGCTGTTATTTACAACATCTAATAATAATACAAGGCGAAGACTCCAAAACCGGTGGTGACATGACGTTAAAAAGTATTGGTATAAAGTGAAAAAAATGGTGGATCCCCGGCCGCATTCGCGGCCTAGCGGCCATGGCCAGGCCTACCATGATTCGTGCTGATGATGAATTTAAATAATTATTGCGAAGATTGGGTATATATATATATATTTTATTTTTATTGTACTTTATCTTATCTATCGAATGATATTTTATTTTATCACTCGCTTTTCAGTTCAATACCTCGTGTACTGCAGGGTAATTCGACGTATTTATACAGTTAAAATTCTTTAATTAAAAAAAAAAAAAACGTTAATCGCCTACGTATTTTCGTATACGCAATCAAAGTTTTAGTGTTCGCTATACAAATATAACAACCGATAAGACAAACAACAAGGTACGCATAATATATAGTGCCTGTGTATACAATACACTTAACGAATTGAAATCTCGATAATTGGATTTCGGAATTGTTTTTTCATCGAATTCACGCGCGTTATTGTGGAATACGCGTATTACCTCGATTTTATTACGATATTAAAACAAAAATATAAGGTCGAACGTTCTGCGGCGTGATTGCAGAAGCAGCTTTAATTGCGTTGATCTTATTGTTTGTTAATATATTATTGTGTACACCGGGAGTCTTTGAAAACACGATGATATTAACTGTCCATTGTACTTATATACTCGTATATACATGTATCGTTTCGAATTCATATTATTTCGAGGGAATTCGTTGTATGTTTTATTTTTTATTATTGAACAATGAAAAAAATACAGTGTACACAGCAGTTGCATAATGATTAGTTCGGATAACAATATTTACAATAGCGTATTAGTATTGTGGGTTCACCCATTGGAAAAATTTGTTATTACGTGGCATCATTATAATATTATATAGTATTTTCAACGTATTTTCGCATTTCGTACAGTGTACACTCGGGCACAATTTACCAGAAATAACGATGGTTTTACATTAATTATTATTATTATTATTTTTCTACGTGATATTGAATTCAAATTTTGTATCTATATATATATATAATTCAAATACCATTCGCTCGCTCATTCGTCGTTACTACTCAAAAACTACAAAACGTACGGACTTGAAATGTTGGAATAGTGCGGTTCCCCTAACGCTTATTCCTCTTACCGGCCAATCAGTAACGATCCGTCGCTTATAGCAATGTAAAAATCGATGTAAGGAAAATCGACTTTTTCGTTTGAACTAAAAAACAAAAACAAACAAATTACACTTTTCCGAAATTTTGTTTCAATATGAAAATACACGAGACGGTTCGTGCTTTTTTTTTTTATTATTATTATTCATTGTCATGTGTACGGTAGTGAAAAAAAAAGCATAAACTACTTGGCATACAAACTGCAGTTAGTATTTATTAAAGTCTATTTGTTTTTTTTATTCGTTTTATAGCCGAGAGTAATGAACTAAGAAGACTACATCCGAACGTGGCTAGGCTCTAAACGATTTAATAAGATACGAATAATCCGTTAAAAACCACGTCACGGCCGAGACTGTTCCGCGCTCATATTACGTCCCTCAACACCACTTACGCCACCCCGTGTGAAATTCACGGTTTCTTCTGAAACGTCGTTGCGACTATTCCATTTTCGTTGTAAGACTGTTCCGCGCGAAGCCGGACGATTCAGCTAGTACAATAATAAAAACAAATATAAAAAGAATAACGTCAAAAATATTTTTTGTCACTGCAGAGAAATTAATCGCGTGAGGTGTTCGTCTAAATTCGTCAAACCGAAGTACGTACTGAAACTCGTGCCTATTAAACGCGAATTGAATTTTTTTTTAATTTAGAAAATTAAGAAAATTGTATAACGTTCTGCTGTACACTAGTGCAGCTGTTCGCCACCGGGTAATAACAGGGTAAAAACGATCTTACGGAAATGCAGAAAAAAAGTTTAACGCGAGCTACGCACAATGCGCGGTTATACGTATACGGGATAATTAAAAGGCAGAAAATCGAAAAACTTTTACTATAATAATATAATATATATATATATTTCAAACGCGGGTGGGGTGTGCGTTAATTTTTTTCCGGTAACCGGAAAGCTTTTGAAGTGTTCGTTAATAATTTAGAACGTGCGCGGAATCTCACGTGAACCGACGGGAAAATAGAAGATAGATAATCCAACGGAAGACTTATCGTAAAAATTAATACGTTCCGTTTCCGGACAAAGGAACGCGGTTGATTGGAGAAAGAAAAGGGGAGGAAAAAAAAAACGTTTTTTTTTTTTTATAAAGAGTCGGAAAAGTTAAAGAGTTTCTCTCTAAACGCGCAGAGTTTCTGTAATTTATTCGGAACGAAGATATTTTTTGAATCGACTTGAATTATTATACTTTCGGGTCGGATTTCTCTCGCAACGAGAAAGGACTCGGCGGCGGCGGTCTTATTCCGTCCAGAGATATACGCGCACCTTCACGTATAAAGATCCTTGCACGTTTACATATATATATATATATACAGACGGGTGAGGCTGTGGTAAATGGAGTAAAATACCACCAACTTACTTGGGGTCGAGATCGCATAAAATAACACGGCCGCGCTGCCGGGGCGTCGACACGGCGGCGAGGGCATATTATATCCTGCGCACCGCTGCTCCCCGCGTCCTGTTTTATAAATGCGCGCACACCGTTCTCCGATAAATCTATCGGATAAGAAGAAGCAGAAAAAAATAAAAAATTCCACCCGTCTACGTCATACGCGTATAATATACCGAGGCCGGGGCGAGTTAACACGTTTTTTTTTTTTTAACTCGTTACGTCGACAGTCAAAAGTTAAGCGATAATTTTTTTTTCTTTTTTCTGACTTCGGGGGGAAAAAAATTCGACTCAACGTAGTGTCAAAATTGTCTGATTATTAACGTAAAAAAAAAAAAAAAAGAAAACTGCCGAGGCGCCTCTTAGAAGGTAAAACATAAAAAAACAAATGATATACGTTTTAACACAACGATCGTTATTTTATCATAATTTTTTCTTTTAATTAGGCGCTAAAATATTTTACCAGTGATCTGTTATTATTAAGCAATGACCTAGACATTTCTCGGTTTATTATTTTACCACTCTGTAAGTCTAGACTTAATAATAAAAATGAATTTATTTTTTTTTCATTTCTATCACACATAATCAAATGATTTGAGCGATAAAATTTTGAAAAGACCGGACAACTATAGCGCCTTCTGTTCCACATACAGGGTTAATACAGGTCAATAAAATAATCTATGGCGAAGTCAGAATTTTGCTGTCGGATTTAGTTTTTAAACAAAAACATTAAAGCACAATAAATACAATTTCCAATATACCTACTACAATATTCTAAACATTTATAAAAAAAAAAATGTTATAAACAGATTATTAATAATGATTTAATATCGCATTGGCTCATTATAGTCGCGTACCTCCCCAGCTGTACGAAGATGCGGCGATGAAATAAAATTATAACGTTTGTGCCGCAGTGGCGTGCAGAGCTCTCTTACCAAGTGGGGCAAAATTATTTCCACCCCCTTGAAATAACCAATTTTTAATAAATTTACTGTACACTGTACCGATAATGACTCACAAGAATCACGGTATAGATACTCCTTACATGGATTATTTTTATATATAAAAACCGTGTTACATGCTTAATAAAACGCAATGACTAATAACTGGGGCGACAGTGGCAACTGCTAGTCCATTTTCCACGGTACGGTATTGGTAATATCTAACTTTATGCCGTGTACCAATAGTCCAATACTGTTTTTTGGCCGTACGTACTGTACCCTACTGCCCACCCAAGTTATTATATATTTTAAAGTGGGACACAGATTCCACACAAACAGCGTCTGCACGCCACTGGTTTGCGTTACATTTTAACATTAAATTCACTAGAAAACGTCAATAAGTCATTATACACGGTAAAATACATATTACTATGCGTTATACTATTACTTTATACTTGTACAAGTGTAATATTAATAATAACGTTTGTCAATTATAATATTATCAAATGAATTTGATATTTTATTGTAAAATACCGAATTACGACTTAGATCAAAGGCTCACCCACCACCCCTTAAAAATTCGGAGGCGATTGCCTCTCGGATCCACCCTTTCGCCACGCCACTGTACATGTGCACATACGACAACGGCCGTTCGAGCGCCGCCGGGTAATTGTGTACGTTTTATTATAACAGGGAACGGATTTATATATGTAAATGCGTATACTTATTAGAATAAGCTATTCGATAAGAAACGTGCACGATTTATATATCATTCTTATAAAAACGACGTCGATTTCGTTTTGCACATTTTAAACTTTTTACCCCGTATTTGTAATTTTTCAGCGCGTGTTTTCGTTTTAAGTGCATTTTAGATTCTGAGCTGAGCGAGGGATTACAATGATGTTTTTTTTTTCTTCTATCCTGTGTACAGATTTTCGACCAGAAGGAGTGCTCCGATCTTTTCGTGTAGCACCTTTTCTGAAAGCAAATCACATCAAGATGGTACTTTAGACAGGTCATTTTTCGATTTTATCAATAGTTTTTTAACGCGACGCGATAAACCATCGAAAAATTACGAAAATTTCACGTAAAAAAAAAAAAAAAAAAAATATCACGTATAGTTTTTTCGCTATAATTCCGAAAATAATCATTTTATTGTCTTGAGACTTTCAACAAAATTGTACCTCCGTACTGTACAACTTTGAAAAAATTTTCAAAAAGTTTCATTCAATTTTAGGCTATTTATAGCTATTTTTAGATTATGAGGGTTTTCGCTCATAAAACAGTTAGTTTTGAGATTTTTTACTTGAAATTTGGACACAACGTCAAACATATATTACTTTAATTTTGTGCAAAATATTTTGAAAATCGGACGTTTTTTTCGGTTAACCGATAGTCATTTAAAAAATTTTGACGGCATGTAATATTTCGTCAACATCGAAAATAGTTATTTCTCTGTATTTACGTGTGTACCCGAAAATTCTACCAGAAGGAGTGCTCCGATCTTTTCGTAGAGCACCTTTTCTGATTGAAAATTGAATCTGGTTTGTACTTAAGAAAGGTCATTTTTCGATTTTCCAATAATTTTTTTCAAAAGTCAGGAAAAACTACCAAAAAAAAGTGACATGAAAACGCTAAAAATGCAATTTCGTCTTAATCGATTGTCGTTTATTTATTACACCGAAGTTCCGCTCAGGATCGTTTTATCGAACGCAATGAATGCATTCGAATTTATAATAAAAACAAAACTCTAAAATCTTTATTCAAACAATTCATTCAAGCGATATCCACAACACCCCGAGGTTCGCCACCTTTTTTTTTTTGTCTTTGTAATTAATATTTTCGTGTATTCTTATTTCCAGCCATAGAAATTTGTCGAATCGCGTGGAATAAAAACTGTAATAAAATCACCGGAGTATCACAACTTCCTATTTTCCCACGTATAATAAATATTTTTGACTTTATCTACTGTCTACACAATATTAATATCGATAAAATTACGACTGGTCGTTGTCGGTCGGAGATCATACATAATAAATCGTCAATGTACATATTGTATAAAAAAAACGTACTTCGACTGAAATCCATCATAAAAATATCGTATATATGGCACGCGTAAACTGTGTCACTTACTGTACGATTGTGTTTTTTTGATATAATTTTAATTCATTATTTCAATATGCCGGAAGCAAAAACATCGGTTAAAAGTCGTTTGCAAATGTACGTTGAGCAATACAAAGAAGATATTTTTAAAACATATGGTTCAATTTTGTATTGTAACGTTTGCGATATTTCTGTTAACGCAATTACAAAGTTTTTGTTAGACCATCTGTACGCGTTAAACACAAAAACAATTTTAATTTAAAACAATCAAAATTAAAAATATACAAAACGGTGTTTCGTTTCTAATATAAATAAGCAGATAACTTTTATCAAGATCGGGCTTTTATTTCTGCAAATATTCCCTTTAATAAATTACAAAACGCAACTCTCCGTGCATTCCTTGAAAAACATACTAAACGACACATACCAGATGAGCACATCGTACTAAAACAAATTTGTGTGAATAAATGCTATACTGAAACTATAAACAATACCTTTTTTCCCCTGATAAAATCTATTTATTGTTTTCTTTCAATTATATAAAATTATACATGCATATTTTGTAGCATATTATAGTATTTTTTAAAGAATATTTTGAGGATTTTTAGTTGCGTATAAATCCGTTCCCTATTTATTATCCATATTTTTATTTTAAGTCATTTTTTTTATCGCGAACAGCTAGTGGCGTATATCGGCCTTAGTTTTCGGTGGTGCAGAGAAATATTCTAATTTCTAACCCACAAATACTCCGCAACGACCTTTGAATATCATCATTGCATATTTCGAATAACCATAAATTATTAACGGATTTGTATTTAAATCTTAAAAAATCTTTAATCGTCTTTCTCATTTTTCGTTTCACTCATTTTGCGAGAAAAAACTGACTAACGAGCAAAAAATTAAAAGCCGAAGCAGTAAAGTCTAAAACATACAACACTAAACAAACGTACACTCGGTACGTGAAAAATGAATGTAAAATATTCAACGATTTAGGAAAATACGAAATTTGAAAAATAATTGAATGGTAATGACTAAGGCAAAGGACTTGTAGCTCTAAAAAAGCGCTAAATATGCAAGCACTTGTGCACTTAAAAACCTTATGATATGCACTAAAAATGTGCAAAATGAATATTTTTTTCTAAAAATGTAAGTAATTTTTTAACGAAATTTTTAATAAAATTTAACTTAAAATAATAGCTTTTTATTGATTTAATTAGAGAGTAGACATTAACAGTTACATTATATTGATAATATCAAATAATAATAAATTATTGAATTAAAATTAATCTAATCGAGATCTTCTAGCGTATCTAGGAAAAACGAGCGTCCGCAAATAGTCGAACAACAATATTATATGATAAAAATCAAAAGTTAATTTAAATGCATCAATTTTGGTTATAATATTAAATGAAATAAAAATTTCGATGGAGAAAATATTGAGAAAATTATTGACTGTATTACATTTTTCTCAAAAAGTACAAAATGGAAGAAATGTGCCATAAAAGCCAAAAAAACTCAAAATATGCATTTATACGCAAAATAAAATCAGAAATCTAGCTTTGTTTCAGCATAAAACGTATTTGTTTCTTACTCTGCTATTTTTTTTTTGATTGAGTAAAACAAATATGCAAATGCTACAAGTCCTCTGCTCTAGTGATGACTAATAACACACTATTTTTGCGGTAGTGCGGTACAAGGATGAAAACAATACACAAAGAAAAAAAATTATAAAATTACAATCACGATTACAATTTGGTAATACTGACGTACGGACTCAACGATTGATAAAAAAATAAAAACAAGACACTTGTATCGTACAAGTGTATTATTATTTACAATTCTGTACATAATTGTTTAATAAACAAATGTTGACTTTTGAAAATAAAATTTATATACATAGGAACCTATAAATATAAGCATTTTCTGGTGGTGCAAAAATATAAATTTGCACCACTCATTTTACGCCATTGCCGAAACGGCCAAGGACTTCTGTGAGTCGATGTCGAAGATTAAACTACAAACCTACACTTATGAATAATACACTTGTCAATACACCTATAATTAATATATTATTTTAGTACGAGTAATGCCCATCCTTATAATACACGTAAACCTATCGCTGTCTTCGATTCCGTTTTAGATTCTGTTCTCGTGGATAACCGCGTCGTATTCTCTACAATATTATTATTATTATTACGTATTATTATTATTATTATTATTATTATTATTATTATTATTATTATTATTGCGTATTATGTATTTTTCCTCTAACACAAGTATTGCCAATTCAAATGGGTCATTTTTTTTCCCTCGTTTTGTTTAGTGCACGTATATAAATTATAATCGTTGTTTTTAAAGTGCCAGCGAGTACATACATTGTTCGCAAACAGTAGGGAGTCGAAGACCATCGCATATATAACAATAATATTATACGTATATATATATATATATATATATATATAGAACAATAATTATTGTACACGAGTAGTTGTGATTAGGGTACGGGACGGACTTTATGAATTTGCATTGGAATTTTTTTTATATAACGGAGAATATTCTGGAAAAGATACAAATCCGTTTCATACGCTTATTGGCAAACTGAAGTATGAAAACATATTTTGAGTACCTATTTTCGAATGTTTATTTATTTATATTTTTGCGTTTTAGGAAAAATTGAAAGTTATTCGACGAATATTAAACGTTTTTTTTAAATTAATAATTGTAAATAATTTCGTAAGAAAAAGAAAAACGTACATAATTTTTATATATAAAATCATTTTGTTTTATACATTTTAATTAAGTGCTTGAAAAACTTGTTATAATAAATATCTGGGATTTTTTTTTTGTAATTTGTATTCAATATTTTTTCTAAGACTTACTCGTGTTGAAAACTCACAGAGACATAGGCAATGAACTAAACAAATAATTATAAGAACTCATTGACGCCACTTGGCAAGAATATGAAAAACTCGAGAGATTTTTTTGAGAAAATCATTTTGTCGGTAAAGCAATCCTTAGATCAATCAATCAAACAATGTTTAAATGATATACTATTTGCACAGAAATTTTGTTCGTATTCAAATAAATAAATTTCTATTTCGTTAATTTTGTTACTGTATTTTCTTTTATTTCATTTTTGTTTTTTAAACACAGTTAACGGGTTATATATCGGGTTTTAAGTAATATTTTTACGTTACTATGTCTACTTAAAAGTTGCTTTTCTTATCGTCCACGCCATACAATTTATTTGTTGAAAAAAATTATGTTTAGATAGAATTTTCAATTATTTCAATTATTTTAATAATTTAAAAATCAATCAACGCGAATAATACACTTTTTTTTATCTATTCACTATAGCAATACGAACTTTAATATTAAATCTTTTAAGTAAAATAAAATAGTCTCAACCGAGGTATAACTAAAACTAAAATTACTAATTATAATCCCGAAAATATTATTTATGTTTATGACTGCGAAAATACCTAACTGCATATTGTATAATGCATTTTTAAAATCGTTCAAAACGTGTTTCAATAGAAAACTTACTCATAATATGTATCAACTATATTATAATATACAGTGCCTGTTTTTTTTAAATTGGCGATCCAAAACGTATTTGAATTTAAAAATGATTTAATTGGACTCTTAGACATTGAGAAATTTCATTGGAACTTTCTGGACAGTGATATATTCCAATTAAATAATTATACAGTGAAACGGAATAGATAATGAAATAAATATCAATTGTAAATAATTTATTACGTAAAAAGGAACAATTACAAACAAAACAATATAGCATTTATTATTGTGTTAATTTCGAGAAATATTAAATAAATTTTGTTCGACGAACAAAATTATTTTCAACGAAATTAAAATATTTGATTTTTAAATATTAAAAAATTAATATTAATTAAAAAAAAGAAGAATAAAGTCATTTGTACGATACAATTACACAGAAAACAGTTTAGAAAAAAAAATTGTTTATTTGTGTATACAGTTAAGTTTTGTTGCACTGATAAATTTGATCGTGTTTACGTTAATGTTACAATCGACCAATAACCGTAGTTTTATAGATATTAATAATAATATTAAGAAATTTATTTTTCTCGGTTCAATGATTTATTACTCTATTAATTAATTTATTAAACATGAAAATTATTCACAGCATCCGAGCAATTTGACTTCGTGTTATTTGATATGGAATCTTTTTACATTAGCCAAGAGACCTTGATTTTATTTTCTTAAGTTTCACAACACAACACAATTAATTAGTACCTTCCTGTAAATAAAACCGTTAAAACAGTAAGTTTCACGTGGGCAACCACGTAAATTGCGGTTGACTTTCGGATAACGAATAGCGAATACAACCCGTTAAAATGGCCTCCGTCTTGATAATTAGTTTTCAACCCAACAAT
Organism: Slavum lentiscoides; assembly: GCA_032441835.1. NCBI lineage: Eukaryota > Metazoa > Arthropoda > Insecta > Hemiptera > Aphididae > Slavum > Slavum lentiscoides. The sequence continues at coordinate 13,735,421 of CM063712.1, read as the reverse complement.
TTTCTTCGATAAATCAATAATTGTAAAGTACCGACGGCGACGGATTTTTTGTTTACATTACACGTAATAACTGTTCGAACTGTAAGAAGGTAATATATATATATATATATATATGTTTGGCAAAGTAATTATTTACCACGTAATTAATATTTATGAATGTATGTGTTTTTTTTTTTGCAAAATTATTGCACAAGAAAGGATATTTTAAGACAAGGATACTAATATTTAACAAATTAAGATTAAAATTATTGCATTTTTAATGTTGTTAAAACATTAATACAACATGATAGAGCTTGTACTCTAACGTCAGTTTTTAGCGAACATATAATAAACAAATTTTGTTTTCAAAAATAATATTTATATACAATTATTATATTACAGTGCAATTTATTTTCAAACATTATTGAATTCTTCATAGACGTTTTACTAAGTAATAAAAATATTGTGTACATTTTAAATATGTTTTTAACGGAAGAAAATATATTGTTTTATCATTATACATCATACACGTATACTACAGTATTATAAATGTAACCCATAGTTGCAAAAAAAAAGAATTTTCATTTTGAAATAAACACGATGATTTACAAAATTTTCGACAAAAATGTTATACTGGAGTTAATATTATTATTTTATATTGCATAGTAATAAAAACAATAACAACAACAACAATAATAATAATAATAATAATAATAATAATAATAATAATAATAATAATAATAATAATAATAATAATAATAATAATAATAATAATAATAATAATAATAATAATAATAATAATAATAATAATAATAATAATAATAATAATAATAATAATAATAATAATAATAATAATAATAATAATAATAATAATAATAATAATAATAATAATAATAATAATAATAATAATAATAATAATAATAATAATATGTATATATTGTATATTTATTGGAATTATATGTTAATATATTTTATGCATACAAAGTATTCAGTATTATTTTTTGTTTTAATCACGTTTAAAATTGATTTTATGCAAGGTTAAAATACAATGGAGTTTAAATTGAGAGTGTGCGTGTATATGTATATTGATGGAGTGTAAAAAAAAGTATCTGTGCCAAAAGTTTTTTCTCGCCTCATCAATTTCCTTTTCCATTTTAAACTCGTATTTCCTACGAGTTTGTAGAAAGATTTTTCAAAGTAACAGCCATAACATTATATGCAATTTATTCGAGAGAAATTTAAATATTCTACTGTTTACCACAAAATTGTGTTGTCGAGTTTATTCACGAACAATAACCATTAAGGACTTTTTTTTTTGTCCTAAATCTATAGCAAAGTGGTAGATTATCCATAAACGTGTGGCTCAGACGTATAACGTGAAACGAATTATGTTGAACATTTACTACAGCGTAATTTGTTTTTATGTATAAATAATGTATTTCAATTCCAATTTTCCGATGGTAATACGTGAAATTTTGTATTATTACTTTAGTTTTTGCCGATTAAAGGTTTTGCACAAGAAGTCCGTCTAAAAGTGTTCTGTTGAAGGAATCAAGTCCAAACAATAATAACAATAATAATAATAATAATAATAATAATAATAATAATAATAATAATAATAATAATAATAATAATAATAATAATAATAATAATAATAATAATAATAATAATAATAATAATAATTTCGCCTTATTTGTTTTTAAGTTTTCAAGTTTAATTTAATAACAGTGCACGTTTATTCGGCGAAATCACGTAAAACGTGTTCAACGTTAAAAAATTTATTTAGGACGACGACGGCGACAAGTTTAAATAACATTTCGACTGTTGCGTTAATCCAGGCCACAGAGACGCTTAATTTCTCGCTTGGTGAAACTTTTCAAAACGTACCGCGCTGTTAAAAATGTATGTATGCTTTAACGAGGGATTAAAAAGGGGTAACTTTTCGAAACTAAAAGTTGTTTGTAATCGTCGTAACCGAAACATTTTGTTTACTTCCGTGAAAAATTCGGCACGCCGCTGTTATAAGTTAATCGAATTTCTAGCGAAGGACAAAAAAATTTGTTTACGGCGAAATGTCGGCAGGCGGCAGATTCGGTAGTTTCTGTGTTGTGTATTTTAACGCGAAACTGCAAGAAAAAAGAAAAAAAACAACGGAAAACCGAGAACACGGTTTTGGCGGTGGCTGGTAAAAAAACGCGTATAATGTTCGACAAAATACGAAACATTTTTAACATCGGAATCCGTTTGTTCGACCGTTTTACATCGGACATCGGTCTTTCTGTAAACGGCCCGGCTATGGTATTGAATCTATATATGGCACGCGAACAATTTCAGAAAAATCGAATATCTCTTAAAATTTCGTCAGGAAAGAGCATTTTTACATTTTCGTTGCTCGACGAACTGCGCGATTTTCTGCAGTTTACAATTTCAAAAAAATTTTAACCACTTTTTATCGACAACAAATAATGTAAAAATAACATTTAAAAAAAAAACGTTTATTTTCGTTGACGTCTTCGGGAAAAATAAAATCGTAGGCGCCCTAAACGGTGCATTGTGTAGGTAAATTACATATATACTAAACGACGGCTAAGAGTCTAAAAATCCACTAAACGTTTTACTTGAAATATTTTTCATAATTTCATGGCACTCGGGAAATGTACTCTTTGCATTCGAAAAACGATTCTGAGCGGAGCTCCGGTGTAACATATTATAAAAAATAATATAATATGTATAGAACACATAATTTACAATTAACCATACAATACGTCGTTTCAATATAATTTCTAACAACGTACCTAGGTAGGTAAACATTTTCAAAATTTGTTTTCTTCAATATAGTAGAAAGTTACGTGTTTGGTGAAAATTTCAAGACACTAGAACCACTGGCTTTGTACAAACGTACTTTTCGACAAAAAATAGATATACAGTTTTTCGAAAATTTTGAAATGTTTATTAAGGAAAATTGTGATTATGAATTTTTAAGATTTTTTGAGTATAGTTAAAATAACGTACGTCTGACATTGTATTAAATTATTAAGCCTTTATAGTAAAAAAAATACCTCTTTTACGAATTAAATACCTCAAAATCTATAACTACTATAAAATTGAAATTAAAAGAAATTTTTTGAACATTTTTTACTAGTTTCTATACGACCATTAGTTTCAAAATGACGCGAAGAAATAACGCGATGACAGATTTTGAGGAAACCGCCTTTTTATGTAAGTTTTCGGTAGTTTTTGAAATTTTTTTTTAAGCAATTTTGAGAAAATCGAATAACGACCTCTATAAAGAACCAACTAGACGCAATTTGCCACCGTAAACAAAATATATGACTGTAAGGATCGGAGCACTGCTTCTGGTAAAAGATTTTTGTACACATATGTGTAAAAGAACATCAATGTAAAATCAATACGTTCCTCGCTTCGCTCACAATCTAAAATCACTTCAATTTTTGTCACATAAGATCGAAAAAAATGACCTATTAGTTACACGTACACCGCAGTAGTACAGCAATTAAAGATCGCTCAAACGTTTTACCCGTGTCCAAAATATTGATATCGACGCTGATCCTGGCTTAGTGCTTGGGCAACCGAAGTTTTAGATTCAGATATAATAACCGGAGACTAATGGCCTATAAAATAAACACGATAGCTTACGGTATAATGCTTGTTTTTGGGCATACATTAAGCGATTTTGCAATATAATCGATTCAAACGATTAGAGCATTACGAGCACGTATAATAGATCAAAAGTTACGGAGTGAAAAACGCTTTATTTTTCTCTATAGGTGATAAAAATATATATTTATATAAAATCAAAAATCTGGAAATCATGGTTTATTCCACAAAACATTTTAAAATTCACTGCAGCAATGCAAAAATATATTGTCGGTACAACTATTTTTTACGAACGCATCGATCATCCTTTGGTGTTTTCTCTATTGTTTGATGACGGTAAACTACGGAAGTTTCGTAGGACCACACTATTGGTGGTAGCCATTTGCCACCTTGGGCGAAATTTTAAATGTCGCCCTATCAAAACGGTACATTGTTAATTTACCTACCCTTCAAATTTTATAATCATTATAACATTTATATCATTATAACTTTGGTTAGGATCGTCATAACAAAACGAAAATTTCACCATAGATACATTACCACATTGAGGCTAATTTAAAAAGATCTCTGGAAGAAAGGTCTATCCATCGATAAGCCATTTGTCCGGAGAACGCCTCAATTTCAATTCATTAACATATTGTATACTAATAATTTAAATAATACACACATTTCTCCCTGAAACGCAGTAGTCTTTAGCCTCTAATACAGGGTTTACCTATTAAATAACCGTAACACAAAAAAAAAATTATCGTAAAAATATCAATTTGAATGATTAAAATAATTTTAAACGACGTAGAAAAACGAAATTAATATAAGTCGAACTTTCCAGTAGAGATCGAAATAAATTTAAAATAATTATATGGTGAACATTATAAGTGGCATAATATATGAAAAGAGAAAAAGTACATAAACGCGGAAAAGATATGTATGTGCGCACCCAATCGTATATCAAGTGTTTTTATAATTTATGTTTGCTGGATTGTATTTATAATATTCATATTCATTTAACTTCTGATCGTGAATGTTTGTGATAGACGTTTCATTGAAATTTGAAATGTGTAAAATGCTTTAACGAAATTCCGGGTACTTGTAGGTCTGAAATGCCGCCCGCGGTCTTTTGAACAAAAATTGCCGCACACCTCGCCCCTGCTTACCGACGGCTCTTAATAGGACATTTTATACCTGGAAATTTTCACACTATATACTATTGTGAATTTATATTGAAAAATTAATTTATACGAATACGGTTTGTATTTCGTTCTCGAATTTATATCAATAATAATTATATATATTATACGAATGCATTACAACTGTACTGCACCACGTGAACCGCGCTGTTCTAAAAACTGGTGGGGCGAGGCGATTATCGGTAACAACAAATCGGGGGATATTTCTAATTTAAGCGAGACAATCGACTGGACTTTCGTTAGGAACCGGTCGAAGTTTTAAAATAAAATTATTCGAATATTTTATAGTTTATTGAAAATATTCTGATCGCGAAAAAAATGTATCCTGAGGAAACAGTCTTAGCTGATTCTTCGGCGACACCAGCCACCACGAATGCATTGCAATAATATTCCTATATAATATCTCGGCTCGTACGAGCCGCTTTGTCGTTTCTATATCGATTCGTATGCCGTCCAACTATGAAAGGTACCTACTGTTCAATCACTGTTCTTGAGTTTATTCGTGTATAACACCCGGTATCGTATACTGTACATATACTTGTGGATATTGCTTAAGTGAGTTACTTGGATAAAGATTTTACAGTTTTGTTTTTATTATAAATTTGAAAGCAATGATAAATCATTGCATTCGATAAAACGATTCTGAGCGGAGCTTCGGTGTAATACACTTTGTCTATTTTTCGTACAAAATTAAAGTAATATATGACTGTCCAAATTTCAAGTCAAAAACTCGAAATCCACTGTTTTATGAATGAAAAAAATAGTCAAAATCTAAAAATAGCTATAAATAGTCTAGAATTGAATGAAACTTTTTGAAAATTTCTTTGAAGTTGCACAGTACAAAGATACAATTTTTTTTTTTTTTTGAAAATCTCAGGACAATAGAATGATTAGTTTCGAAATTATAGCGAAAAAAACTATACGTGATATTGACGAAATTCCGTTTTTAGCGGTTTTTCGTAATTTTTCGGTAGCTAATCGCGTCGCGTTAAAAACCTGTTGAGAAAAATGACCTCTCTAAAGTATCGACTAGATGACAGAATTGCTGTCGGAAACAAACTGTGGCCCAGGAGCACTCCTCTTCTGGTCGAAAAATTTGTACACAGGATAGAAAAAAAAAATCATAATAAACGTCATTGTACAACCACTAGATCCCTCGCTCCGCTCAGAATCTAAAAAAAGAGACACGTGTCGTTGTCGGGGATGGGTGAGGTATATCTCCCTAATCGTAAATGCGCCACCGTTCGCGTGAATTCGTAGTGTACTGCAGACACCGGAACCACGGTAAGTATATAATAGTAGCAGTAGGTACCGGTGGTAAGGAAACGAAACACGTGTGTCATATCGATTCGCCGTCTTCTCATGTTGTGCGCGTGCGGGTCTTGTGAAATTCGGCGTAGTTTTGTCTGTTCGGCGGCACGGCCGACCCTTCTTCCGCCGTGTCGAACGTGGCCGCGGTACGATATTGTTTGGCGCGAGACGGAAAAAGACTAAACGGCCTGATGGGAGAGAGAGAGAGTGAGCGGGAGCGCAGGAGGAAAGCGGGAAAGAGCAGGAGACGGGGCGAGTTTGCGCGAGAGTTGGATGAAGAGAGCCGTAGAGCAGGAGAGAACAACGACGACGAGTGGACAGGAGAATCATTTAGCCGGGACTCTGTTGCTTATACACACTTAGCTCGGGAGCCGAAGAAAAACGGTTAACCGACCGTTGTTCGAACGCGCATCCGATATTGGGTTTCGCCCGGAGCAAAAACGTTTGATTGCTCCCCGAGACGTGGGCGGAGATGAACAAAGTGTCTCTGTGTGTGAAGGAATATAAACAATACGAATTTCCCGTCCACAAAACCCTATCCGTTTTCTGTCTTCTCGGTCGTCGGCAGGACACACATGCACAGCCCACTTATTAAAGTGGTATGTGTACACGACGACCGGGAGGGACTTGTACAGAAGACGAAAGACGATCCCGTGTCGTCGTCATCGCGTTCGTAGGCAACCGTTTGAATAAACGTTCGCCGATACACGCAGTGCTAGAATTTGGAAGGGCCGGAGTTCTTCTACTGCTTTCGAAAGAAAATTATAAAAAAAAATTAGCGTCCCATTACTGTGATTTTCAAAAGGAACGCGGGACAGCGCCGATAATAACTGGAGGCGTATAAAAAAAAAAAATCACGAACAATTTCCGTAAATTCGATACGATTACTGTAGGACTAGGAGGATTTATATATGTTCATTGGCATATTTTTTTTTTTTTTTTGCAATTTCTGATTACTGATTTTGTTTGAAATGTCCACGAATTACGCGTCACGGCGAAGCTAATGGTGGTTATTTTATTTTGCATATTTCCAACAATGAACACTTATAATGCGTGTTTTATGGTATATTTTAGCTGTGGTGGTTGGTAAAAGAAGAGAATAAATTGTACATATATTTTTATAATTATTATTTATATAAATAATACGTGATACGCTTTAAATGGAAGTGATCTGGTTGAAGATTTATTCAAATAAATACTTAAGTAAAAAAGAAAATTAATATATGGTATTTTATAAATAAATCGGAGGCCCTTAGAATTCGGGCCTCCGGTCCATGCCTTAAAATGCACTGTCTACGTGATGTATCACTATTATAGTCCATCCTATTAAGATACCTATTAATATTTATTCAGCTTAGTTGAATACGGAAATTGATTTTCAATTATTATCATACATAATTGATTTTTACATGTTATTATTTTTGCTTAAATTCAAATGGGTTTTATTAGTCGTTATTTTTTATGTAAAATGTTGCAGAATACTGGTCTATTAAAAATCGTTTAGAACAATTTTTTTTGTAATATTGAAAAAAAAAAGGTAACGAGTAATTTTAGAGTTTTGTTATCACTATAAATTTGAAAGCAATGATTTATTCATTGCGTCCGATAAAACGATTCTAAACGGAATACACTTGGTCGAAAATTTTTTTAATTGGTTATGAAATTGTTAACGGATTTCAACATTTTTTGAATATAGTTGAAGTAACAAACGCCTGTCATTGTTTTAAATGACCAAGTCTTAAAACCAAAAATTATCTATTCTATGAATGCAATACCTCGAAATCTTCAATTGCTATAAATAACCGAAAATTAAAAAGGAATTTAAAAAAAAACTTTGTCTCTTTAATACATTTCAAAGGCACAAATTTTTAGTGAAAATTTCACGTTTCTGTGACTATTAATTTCAAAACTACGAAGAAATAACGATAATAATCGATTTCGATGAAATTGCTGTGTTTACGTTATAACTTTTCGATAGTTTTTTCTGACGCTTACAAAAAATATTGAGAATATCGAAAAATGACCTCTCTAAATGGATGTAATTTCAACCGGGAAAATTGTGCTGCACGGAACAATCCTCGTGGTAGGATTTTTGGGTACAGACATAAAAAAAAAAAAACCACGTCATTGTAAAACCAATACATTCCTCGTTCCGCTCAAAATCTAAAAGAATGCAGTTTAAAATTGGGTTATATATATAAGTGAACGGTTGAACGGCATATAGAATACGTTTCATTTGGAACGCTATTTTTAAATTTCCAATTGAGCTCCGTTAATTTATATTTTCCAATTCCAGCACTGGATTTACCGTTCGTGTAAACGGCCGCGTACGGTCTTCGTATGGAAGGAATAGACTCCAGGATACTGCAGAGAGAGAGAGAGAGAGTGGATTTTTCTCTCATTATTCGTCGTCAATAAGCGTCATACCAAACACGCGAGAGTGTCTCTGTATACACCAGCAAAGTGTAGACTCATACGCGACCAAAAAGAAATAATAACGCGTTGTGTACAATGTCTGCGTGTCACATATAGACACATATTGGTTTTCCTATATTATTGTCGTGGTTGTTTGTTCGGTTTTTTCTGTTGTGCAAGACCCAGAGCGTTTTCATGGAACAGTCCACGTTCTCGATCCTTAAAGTAAACAGACTGTACAGCGTAACGTTTATTCATATTATATATAATATATTATTATTATTATTATACGTTTCGCGATTTTACAAAAAAAAAAAACTTTATGTCTTATATAATATAGTTTTAAACAGTGGCGTAGATACGGCGAGGTTTCCATCCTTCCCCGCATAAACCCGGAAAAAAAAGTAATTGTTTTTGCTATTTCTAACGTTGAAATTGTATTTCGTCGATTGTGATAAAAATAATAGCGAATTTCAATATGTATTTTATTTTAATAATGCTGAAAACTTTAGAATATTGAGCATTTCAATGCTGTACGCATGTGAATCAAAATAATCAATTATTATAGAAGTGTGGATTTCTTTGTTCTTTACTATTGATTGTAGAAAACGCGACAAAATTCTGTACACTCCATAAAAACAATAAGGATTAATGCGGAAGAACTTTTTTTTTAGATGTACTGTACAGCAATCGGCGAGATGTCTTTTTTTTTTTGTAATTATGGGATTTTTTTCATTAAAAAAATACTTGATACATACAATTTTAATAAACAATTCGTATAATATTTTTATTTCGAAAGTTCCTTTGAACTCTCCTCAGAAAACAATAGTATCTACGTCACTGCTTTTAAACGACGTATTTCTTGACGGATTATTCAAAACGTGGGATTTTTTCGTTTTTTTCAGTATACCTATATATTTGTATAATTCGATCGATATAAATGTTCTGTATTTCTGAAATATATTTCGAAATTTGTTTTCCATTGTTGTTCGAAAGTTTGGATCGTATTTCGTTCGTTCAAGTGATTAATTAAAACAGATATCGCAAAGAATCGTTTTTGTTGCGAAGATTTTCATCAATAGACAAGTACAATTATTATTATTATACTTGCGGTATGGGTAAAATTGTTTGGAACCGAGTTGAAATTTCGATTGTTCGTAATCGAATCGTAATTTCGGTATAGAAAGTAATTATTACGAACGTTTTCGTTGTTGTCAGAATTTCTGTTGACGACTCTGTTCGTTAACTGAACAAGTGAAATTATTCAACTAGGAACGTTTCGTAGTGTCCGCGTCTGAATTATTTTAGTGCCCAATTATTCAGAAATTAAATATAAATTATATTATACTTGTATTTTCTCCAGACACTGTATAAACTATTGGTATTATTACAATGTACTATAATAATAATAATGAGACTTTTTCATAAAATATAGATGTTTCGGTTGTATCCGATCGGTGCAGAAACTTCAAACGCCTAATTTATTTCAGTCGACAAGTTTGACCTTTTTTGTTAACGCGAATAGTCAAGTCGGAAATATTATTGGACAAATCGATTATTTAGATAATTTTCTTTAATAAATACCGTTATTTGATATCAATTTTTTTCACGTTATCGTCATCGCACACATCATTGATGTACTTGCGCAAAGAACACGGACAGAAATACAAGGCGTATATATTTTTCAAGTGAAAGTGTGAAAATATTGTGGTCATAACCGCCAATGAATACACTATAAAATATTAAAACACTTTTTATTTTTATATTTTATACATACGATTATAAAATATGTAGCTGTAAATAAAATAAACTGGTACAAAAAAATAATAAATGCTTTGTAGTAATGTTTTCGTTTCAAAGTTATTAAAATAAGTAAGAGTGATATAAATATTTTATAAAATAATAAAAATCTAGATGTATACGGTATTGTATTGGTAAAAATGTTAAACGTCACAGTGTAATACGTATGTATCTAATAATAACAGGTTACACGTGTTGGTATTTGTCGATAATACAAATTTTTAAACAAAATTTAAAACCTCAATATCAATACATGTTCAACGGCCGATTTCCTTCAGACGCTCTAGAAATAAATGTTTTTGCTCATTTTTCTTAAATCAATTTAAGCCGTTATCGGTTTATGAATACGTAAATTCATCAGTCCAGTTTTTTTTTTAGCTCCTTTGTGTCATCGTACACCTCAAATAATTGTAAAATAATTATTAACTTGTTAACACCACGTGTTTGGCCATTTATCTGGATGAATAAATAAACGATTTCGATACGATCACAATGTCGTAATTTACATTTCACGGAATCGTCAGCCATATAGAAATGTAATATTCTTGGACGGCGAAAACGCGCGGAATGTCAATTCGAATCGTTTTGGCGGTAATAAACCACATAATTTTATTAGCTTCTAAAGGCCAAGCCTTGTCGTTGTATCCATTCGTGTCTGTCACTCGACGTCTTATTTCATTGTTGGTAAGAGGTAAAATTAAAACCCATCCAAATTTTTTTCAAAGAAGGATTTACGCGGTCTTCATCGAGTCCTTTTGCCGTCTATTTTTCCTTCCATGACGATGGTGATGAACTCCTTGTGTTTTATCAGATGTCCAATTAGCTTTAATTTTTTTTTTCATTACTGTGTTCAACATCGTTCTTCTCTCATTTACCCCGTCAAATACTGTTTCATTCGTCTTATGTTCTGTCCAACTCGTTCCTGTCATTTTTCTCCGCGTCCACATCTCCATCGCTTCCAGTCTATCTCGTTCATACTTTCCTATCGTCCATGTATCACAACTATACAATAAAATGCTCTAAATGTATGTTTTTATGAATTTTTAACCACATCGGAGCGTTGGAAATGTGGTCGGCATTTTCACAATAATCGGGCGGTCGGTAAATTATGCTTATTACGCCTAAAATTTTTTTTTTGTTTAGCTTGGGGTGAGGACGATACTTGAAATGAATTTTTAAAAATAAAAATACGCGTTACATTATGAATTATATGTATGAAAAAGATAACTGCGCGCGGTACATTACGTATATATATATATACTTTTAAACAGCGTTCGGGTGGTAATATTTTACGTTTGCATCTTTTTTCTCATAAATTATTATTATTTCGGTAACGCGCGAGAGACGCGGAAACGTATGATAAATAAATAGGCGATAAAAATTTTCGTATAATATTATTGCGGTCCCGATTTGTGTTTTTCAGCGCTAAAGCAATAAACGCTAAACAGTTTTTGTCTCGTAAGTTCTTTCCTACCGTAGTCGACTAGATTTATGTTAGATTTATTTATTTTATTTTTACTTTTTTTTTTTTTTTTTATTGCCAAAGTATTACACCACCGTTTTAAAGATGGAATTGTACGGAAATTACTTGTACCTATATATATATATATATATATATATACGATCACGTTGACTTGAATATTTTATCACGTGTGATAATACAACGGTTGATCACCCGAAACCATTAAAGTTGATCGTGCTGTTTTTTGTAAAAGAAATATGAATTTTTTTTTTTTATATGCAATTACATTTTGCTTGTCGAGTAGTTTTTTTTTTTTTATTACGACGTAATATATTTTTTTAATTTGTATTTTAGTTATACATTTCTCTGCACAACGCGCGTACATATTGCACTCTATAAACGTTTTTAATGCACGAAACGTACGCGAATAAAGAAAAATGCGTTTATTATTAATTTGAATATTTGAAATTACAATGTCAAAAATTTTAAAAATTTGTTTTATCCTGCGATTTTTCGATTCGTTTTCTAAAGATTCGTTTTAGCAATATAAAATCTATTACAATATTACATTTAAGCCTATAAATTACGTTATAATAAAATCGATTAACGTATTATACATACATATTTTATCGGACTTAATTACAATGATTTGGTCAAACAGGATGTATAATTTTGTGGTTTTATTTTTTCATTCGTTTTGCGGGTTTTTAATTATCCGTGAAAAACATTTATTCGCCATTTTTTTTTTCATTCGATTATTGGCTTATCTTTGAGAATATCGGATGTATAATACATTCGGTTCTGTTGAATGAAAAATTGGTCGTCACACAAGTGGCTAGAATTTACTTTATATATATATATATATATTTCAAATATGTGATGAAAGTCCTAGAGAGTTAATGGGATTTTCTTTAAGATGGAAGTTTTAGAAGACAGAGCGAGAGAGAGAGAGAGAGAGTAAAAGATTATACTGACGATTCGCGTGGTAGCGAAGATAGTAGTGAGCGGGTGGTGGAAGGTAAGACAGTGACTTGCCTACGAAACGAAAAAGGTGCAAACACCCCCGGGGACCGAATCCAAATAATTCCCCCGTCCTTATTTCCTTTACGAAATAATTGAGAATTCAAAACCCAGTGCTTTGGAACTTTGGTATATCGACTAACAGCGATTTTTCTTCTTTTTCTTGTCTCTTTAATATATATATATACGTACGTAATATTATTGCACCATCAATCGCAGTGAGTATTTCTATTTAACAAAACCGCTGTAACCCCGCGGGTTCCATTTCACAGTGCTGTACATTAAAGTAATACGATATGCAATTTATTATTATTTTTTGTTCGTTTAAAACCCCTCAGATGTATTCGTTTCGTTTGTTTTCCCACAGTCCGACACAGACACAGCCGCTGATATATCCGGATTAGCGATTTTATATCCGTATCGTTATAAGGAATTTTACAATATCGAAAACGTGATATCGCGTGATTAAACTGCACCGTAACTTCCGTAGTTTGCATAGACACTAGACGTCCGTATCGAATAAAAATCGATTAAAAAACGGGATTGATACTTTGCAGGATTCAGACCTAAAACTGTTTCTGCAACATAATGGGTTTAATTAATGTATACTGAAATCTGATTTATTTTTTATAATAAACTATAAATTATACATAAATACTTATAAAGGAAGGATTTTATACGAAGAACACGATTTGCTTCCAATAAACTATAAAGTTCAAAACTTTATGTTAGAGTTAAATAAAAAAAAAAAATGTTTTATTTCGATTATATAGCTTAGCGAAAGAAACGAATATTACTTACGCGTTAAAATTTTAGTCACGCAAAGCGTTTTTATTTCACCATTTTCAATTAAAATGTTAATTTATAAATTATTTGGGTATCGTTCTAGTGGACAATCAACGGAATTGATCGTCAAAGAGTGAACGAAACACACGGTACGAAATGAAATTATTTAAATTCAACAGAAAGGATTTTGCCAATAGTTTTTTTTATATATATATTACGTTATTTTAATAAAAATAAATATTGTTCTATTCGTATTACGTAGTAGAGGGCGTAACTAAAAAAGCTTCTCCGTTATAGCTGTTCTCATACACATTGTTGTTGGGCTCTCGGCTTCTTCTTTTACTCGATTTAAAAAAAAAAGGTACACGATTGCAGCACGAAATTTCAATTCTATATTAATTTCATTAAAACTTATTACTTTTAGTGTTGTAAAATAAATTAAAATCCGCTTACAATATTATTCACGCGCGTCTGGTGTTAGATATGTTGGATGTAATACATTTTTTAAACCTTATCGAAATTCGGAATACTAGAGGTATATTAATATGAAATAAATTTAAAATTTGCACGGAAAACTCTCCGCCTGCGGCACGGGCCCTCAGTTACGTCACAGACAAATTATAGTGAAAATGAAAGAGTTCTATGTTGTAATTATACGAAAAAAAAAATAATTTTATTATATTATGATGGTGGTTATAGGAAAATTACTGAATTATTCTGAGAAAATTAAAACGTTCAATGTATTAATCATTTATTCCCTTCTAAGAACTTGGATTGATTTACATAAAACATTTTTTTTTTATTAAAATAAAGAAATTACGATGAAACGTTTTCAAACATAAGGGTTAATAAAAGATTTTTATATAAATTTTCAATGCGTTTGCTTAACGCAATGATTATAATAGAAGTCTTTTTAACGAACTTATTCATTCGAAGTGTGTGTGTGTGCGTTTGTTTTTAGTATATTTGTTGTTATAATCGTATTTAAAACATAGGATCAAATTATTACTATAAAAACGCATATGTAAATCATTCAATTTAAATTATTTTACTATTTATATTTTTTAAACTTTTGTATTTGAAAAATATTGTTATATACCATGTATTCTATATAATAAAACTATAAATAATCTACTGAAAATGTAATACTTTCCACATACGACTCGTTCATTTCAAATCAAAAATATATAATAAAATATTGAGGATATGATGTTACGTAGCACACAGTGGCGTATTTGAGACTTCACCTCAGGGGGGCGATGGTAAAAGAACTCCCCCCCTTCCCACCAATAAAAAAAATTATATGTAGGAATATAATTATTGAACAAAACACATTTTATTTATTTAATTTACAAAACTAAGTCTATATTTCTTTTTTTACTATTAGCAAATGTATCAATTACATTATCTACATTTAATGTTATAGTATGGTGAATATTAAGCAATGCCAAACCCGTTAGGCGATCTTGCCCCATTTTTGATCTCAGCCAATATAATATAAAATAATATAATTTTTTTAAATCTCTCGGAGGGGGCGATTGCCCCTATCGCCCCCCTCAAATACGCCACTGGTAGCACAGAACATAATTTCATTACTCCTCCGGTACAAACTCGTGTAGTCTTTATTTTATTTGATGCGACAATATTCACTATTTTTTTATCATTTTTGTCCGAGTTGCCTGCCTCCCGACCACATCCGAGTCGCCTCCCGGATGTTTATCGTGACCAAAAATGGTCTATACTAGTTGCCTCCCAAATAGTAGGTAGTAAATTATAAGAAATAAGTGGTTCCAAATATTGCACAGACACGAAAAAAAGTAACTATAATGTACTGTGCCTAGGTACACGATATATGTACAGGCCCGGATTAAGGGGGGGGGCAAGGGGGGCCACGTCTCCGGGGCCCACATATATAAAGGGCCCATAATAATTTTTCAAGTGACAATTTGTATGTATATATTTTTTAGATTCTGAGCGGAGCAAGGAATCTATTGGTTTTACGAGTATAATGATGTGTTTTTTTTTTTTTTTTTTTTTCATGTCTGTACCAAAAAATTTTACCAGACGCTCCGATCTCTACAGTCATACCTACTTTGTTTCCGGTAGCAAACTGCATCATTAAATTGGTACTTTACAGAGGTCACTTTAAATTAAATCGTAAATGTACAATGCGCCACAGTTCCGTTATAACCTTCCCGATCACCGTCAATGAAAAAACGTTACCAAACGGTATTTTCGATTATTGTTTATTTTTAGAATATTTATATTGTTTTTCCCGGAAGATAACCACTGACGAGTGCCGAAAACAGTCAACAAAAATATTAAATAAATGTGTCATTTTAAATGAAATAGGTGTATATTTATTTAACAGGCATAAAACTCAATGTTTTAACGGGTATTTATGAAACAAAAATCAATTGATCAATGGTACCTCTAATATAATACGTATTTAACTGTGTTTTTTTATAAAGTTATGTGTACGTCAATACAGCCAATATTATAAGGTTCAAGCGAGGATTAGAACAAAAATTGGTTTTTTTCACTGATGGGGGCCTACAACTAAATATCGGCCTCTGGGCCCTTTGAGGTCTTAATCCGGGCTTGTATATGTATCTACTCGGGCTACACGTATAACGCGGCGCGTGCCTGTGTGATAAGATGCGTTTTTGCGGTATGCTTATCGAATATAAACTCTGTTTAGAGACACCTTGTATAGTTGTATGTCGTGTGCGATGGTCCACACGGACTATAATATAGTAGGTATATGGGTTTTATAACAAACGGAAAACACGAATATCGCCCGAAAATAAGTACTATTATAAATTATCTGAAATTTGTAAGTAAGAAATCATAATATATTTATACGACTGCTGTCTGTTGATAAAGTTATATCATAAGCCCATATAGTGTCCCCGTGTACAGCTGGATATTTTATTTCATCGTTTGTTGATTTTCAACACCCGTGTGTTCGACTTCTATCGATTTTATATACCTATTATATTCGTTTATGAAAGTTTTTGCGCCTCTTGTGATTTCATTTATAATAATTATAACACAGTGTATTAAAAGCCTCTGGTATAACGGAGTTTGAAGTGCGGGAAATTTTAAATGAAAAGGGGAAACGCATAAAGTTAATAAATAACTTTAAATTTAGTTTTCAATAAAAGTTATCTTTAAATAATGAACTATGGAATTGTCCAAAAAAAAACGTGTACAGCTTTTTTTTTAAATTGTTGAAATTGACGAAGTTATTACACTGACTGAAAGTTAGTTAAACCACAATCATGAACCATTAACAGAAAAATTACTTAACAGACAACACTTGAGCAATAATTTAAAAAGAAAATGGACACCTAATAACGAATAAAAACGATTAAATTGAATAAAAAGTTGTATGAACCACTAACAAATAACGTGCGTTCATTTTTGGGAGGCAACTCGTATATAATAATTTAGAACTACCTGACTTATATTTTTTTTTACCATTTCATTTTCGATAAGGACGGGAGGCAATTCGTCTGTATTGGGACGCAACTAGTATGCTCCGGTAGATACGGTATATAATAATCTCTAACATTCATAATTGAATACAAAAAATATTATTAAATGCAATCGCGTCACAGATTTAGGGTTAGCCGTTGTGTGCGCTTAAATACAATAATTCTCCGACATAATTAAGTTATTATATTGCGTTCTCTTTGATGTTTAACATCTATTTAAATATAATATAATTTATACACCCACAAATTAATATTTGCATGCTATTCTTTTGACGATAGCTGCTTTCGTATATATACGTCAGGATTTAATTGGATTTAATTAACGAGTAGGCATTTTCAGACGCGTTACGACTTCGGTTTTATTAGATGTAAACGAATTCTCGACGTTTAATTCAGTGCACCGTTGTTTCATTGCAACATTTTATGAAAGTTTAAATCTGTATAACCGACGACCGACCAACAACGAGTTCTTTAAAGTTCTTGCACATTTTAGGGCGTGTAATAAAATTCCTACACCAATTCTGTGTTTATTTGATAATGAAACAAATTCTGACGTTTCTGATGTATATATGCTCTTAAATTAAGCTGTTGTTAACAAGATTTTGCTTTTAAGGATATAATAATAGATACGCGTATAGAAAATATAGTATTATTTTTTTCACTCTGTGGCGCGCACGGTTTTTCGTACATTTAAGGACTACCGTTGTTTTAAGATTTAAGTGATTACGGTAAATACAGTGTACATCGCCAAACACTTAACTCGGTCTCATAAAAACCGTGTTGACTATGCCTAATAAACAAAAGCCATTTTTTTTTTTTTTTTGATAAGTCTGGATTACGTGGCGTATACGAATATTATATAATGTGCCCGTCACTGTATTGAAATAATATACTTACGTTATTACAACAAAATATGAATTCGAAATATTTCGTCGAAAAATCGAAAACTCGAATCGTCGCGCAGCGGTGAAACATTTCGAGAAAGTGTTGAAAAAAATATCGATAAAAGATATTAATTAATAGTATCCGTGTTATTATTATTTTAATTAATCGTAATATAACGTATAAAAAACGTTTTTCCTTTGAATATTTGGTCGAATATTACTTCCGAGCCTAAGAAAACGTGTGCAATTTTAACCTTTCTTTCTTCTTTTTGACCTCAGTTTTCATGCAACGATATTTAATAAATTCTTTCTAATTTCATTTATTTTTGTAATTCAAGTAATTTTTTTTCATACAGATAATTTTAAATCATTGGTTACTATTTTAATAATGCTTTTTTGTGTATATATACATATATATTATTTCAATAAATCGATTACGGTGTCGATATATATATGTTGTATTAAATCATTAACATATATATTGTTCACATAATTATAATGACATATACGCCGTAGAATTTGATACATTTAAGTATGTTATTTATTAACATTTTATTGTAAAATATTAATTTAAAATTGTTACGTATTGCGTTGTTCATATTAGTCTTATCCTTTGAAAGTGCGTACATATTCCTAATGTACTTATTCGGTACGTTTACGTTACGTAATTTATCGGGACGAATGTATGACTAGTAAAGGATAACGAAAAAAGGACATTCAACATGAGCGCAATTTGGGGAGGGGGCTTGGGTGTGCTTAACACCCTCAGTCTTGAAATCAGCACCCCCAGTTCTTTTCGCAGTTAGTAGTGAGTTTTAGTAGTTATTATGTACACAATACATACATATAACAACAGTTTTGTTCTATGATATTATTTAAACGAATAATCGTGTGACGACTGAAAATATGTGTTGTCTTACAGACTGGTCAAAAAATCAAAGAAAACAATTTGAATTCCGATGATTTTATAAATTTATAATATAATAATATTATGCTATTGATAAAATATATCAATTTGATCAGTGTGGCGACTGGCGATGAAATCGTTCCGACTGTTCGACGTTTGGCGAAAACATCGCAGTGTGACAACATTCAAAGTACTATTTTAGTTTTATCACAGATTATCATCGTTATTGATTATAAATAATTCTATTTATAACTGACTGATTGTACTTGTTATATTCTGTAATTATATCGGCTGCGTGTGCGTCTGCCACTCAGTCCCATTATTTTTCACTGTTTGTTCAGTTTTTTTTGTTTTTAATTTTGTAAACGTTTCAAGTACTTACCTTCAAAATGTTTTAAATTTTTGACAAATATAAATCTAATAAAAATTTTTATTTAAATTTAAAGTTGATTATGTTTTAATAAATCATATTTTACGTTTATCAATGAATGCGTAATTTCTGTAATTAAATAATAATATACTTTACAAAGCGTCATAGCCATTACTTAAATATGTAATTGTTTAATGGTCATTGAAGGATGGCAGATATCGACAACTCTATAAAATAACATGAAAAATCGGCGGGCTTCAGCAACCCCAGTTTTTTCAGTGAAATTGCGCCCCTGACATTTAAAATTCGTATTAATTATATTTCGTTTTATAGGGTGACGAGTTTGACAATTAACTGTATGATGCGTTGTGTTTACGTAAAACGTGTTTTTAACGTGACTCAAATAATGTGTAATATTATTTTTGTAATTTTATTGAATTTTCCGTTACACTATAGAACTTATAGACTCGGAAAGTAAAAAAAAATTATAACTATAAATAACGGTGAAAATTGTACACTTTGTGTATAAAACATAATATAATAAAATTTATATAAATAGAGAACAGTGTTCTTATGATTCATTCGATAAATTTCGTTAACAAACACTTGTTCGATTAGTTATTATATTAATTTAAAACCACTGGCTACACAAGAGCTACGTTTTAAAATCATAAGAAATTGATTTCTATATCCATATGGGAATCGTTACATAAAACATAAGTCTCTAGGAGAAAAATCAAATCGAATATGGTAGCTACTTAAATTGATCAAACTGTAACTGCATCAGCAGGTGGGTTTTAAGTATTGATTTTTTTTTGTCGTTGTATACACAAGTTTACTGTATTTTTTTTTGTAAACTTTTGCATATAACAATAATATATTAATATTTGGTAAGCGACTCGATATATCATCATTAAATCGTTAATTACTGCAGAGACACTATATTTATTAAGTTTCATTATAAATATAAAACGTTCATTTTTGTATTTTCATTTGGTTATTTATTGTATATTGCGTTACATCTGCTATTCATGATTATTTTTATCTTTGAAATTTGTTATTCCTTAAAAATGTACAAATATTAACATATTTGTTAATATTTTATTCATTTAAAATTTGTGCAATGCCACTGTACAGTGTAGGTATAATTATTTGAAAGTTACACACAGTCTATGATGGATTCGTGCACATATATAATGTATGACGCACTAAGGTTTGCACTTGGTTTATAAATCAAACGAATTTGATCTCTAGGTACGTAATAAGAGCACTGAATATTTGAAAAATGATCGACATAGAAGAGCGTAATAATTAACATTTAACCAAATTTCAGACACTATATCGTTATAATTAATACGATGTATTTCACATTTGATATATTTATCACTTATAATATTACCAGCATAGTATATAACGCTATTGCCTAAATATTACAATAAAGATAATTTAAATATTATAAGTCGCATGACGAAAATAAACTTTAAACCACGAGCACTCAATGAATTAAGGATTGTGTTATTAAATATAAAATATCGTTCTCTATATGCGAAATGTATTGTGAGCTATTTACTACAATTTTAAATAACCGGGTGTCTATACACGAGTACTGGTATGACTCATATACTTGCTTTCCATTATCTCACCACTTTTAATAAGTGGGTCGGGCTGGAACACCTTCCTCGGTCCTCTCATTTTAAACGTGTCGTACACGTGCAGTAAGTGTATTCAGTAATTCGTGTGTTATATAATTTCTATCATTTTGTTCGTTAAAGCAAGATCTTAATTATATTGTAAAACCATTATTGCTTAGTAAAACTAAAATTAAAAAAAATAGGCTCGGTTTGCGGTCGATTCTTATGTTAAATACAAACGGACGTCAATATTGCGATCGGTTATTAACATCATATGTATATGGTAGTATTTAATACGAGTGTATTTATTCATTAGTAATATATTATATAGTATCTTATTGTTAATATTTTATTCGACATTTAAAAAAAAAAAAAATGTTTAAATTCTTCGATTCGAGAAAGAACTGTGAAGAACGCAATATTACAATATTATAAATTTTAGTACACCGAAAATTTTCCCTCGGATAAAACTGAATCAAGTCAGCATTGGTATATTAATATATTTTATGTTAATGTATTATTGATATAAATTTACTTTTTTCAGAAGATATAACGTAAAAACTATTTGTCGTCGAAGTTTATCGGAAAATTTAATTCACTCTCGCATTCACTTAAGAAGTTGTTTTCTCTATTTGAAAATTTGGTTTTTTAATTATATACAATTAAGTATATATATATAGCGTTTTGAATTCTTTTTATGAGAACTTTAATTTCGTAATATTTTGTCATTTTCATATTATTCCATACGCTAAGCATATTTGACTACAAAAAAAAACATAGTTTAGCTCGTGGCGTTACACGACGATAAAAAGGAAAACAATTTTTTTATACTGCAGGTTATATTTTCAAATATACGATTTCCAAAGCGATATTTAATCTATTTCGCAATTACAATATATATATATATATATATGTTATCTTTCTATTGTCCGTGACCGTAGGTTTTTGATTTATTTAATCCGCCCCGATTAATTTTATTAAAAAAAAAAAAAAAAGAAAGAAATAAACAAGGTCGAATTACATATAATCCTCCTTCTCTGTCTTTTGTTGCCTTTTGTTAAAAGGCGGAGATTTTAAGAAATAGCCATCACACTCGGCCAAACAATAATAACCGCATAAAACAATGGGTAAAGTATCAGAATCGAGTCAACTCAGTACAGTGATTGGATAAATCCTCTCGGTAACGGATTAGGTCTATACATCATCTGTATTGTTGCCAGGACGGTTATTGTTGTTTACTGCCAGAGACGAGATAATGTGCATCGGACGCGCATGTATTATAATGCAAACATTACAAACTCGACGTTGTAGCGGTTAGACGACTTTTGGAATATTCCAAATGTACCTCGATCGAGCCCAAACGCGGCGTGTTCGATTAAGGGCGGAATGAGAGAATATAGTAAAATTTGTTGGATCGAGAAACGAGCAATTGTTATTGGTGTAGATTTACAATTTGCGTGTCCAAAAGGTGTAAAATATAAAGCTTAAACTATAGCTGGTCTCGAGTTACTTTTGTTTTCGCCCGGCAATAAACATTAAAACCGAAGCAACTTGTACACAAAACGCAATTTATTTATAGTATTGAGTGCGTATGTGTGTGTATGCTTTACTATGTGAATCGTATTTCTTGCACAACTTTTACGTGTTTTAAGACACGTTGGTTTTCAAAATATATAAACGTATTAACTCTATACATGGACTTTATGTCTGAGAAAATGTAACTCGTATACAACGTAATTTAGGTGTATAAAGAATATACGGTTTTTTTTTTCTTCTTTTTTATTCGTGCATTACTGAACTATAAATATAATTTAAAAGTAATTCTCGCGGATAACTCGTCGTTATTAACTATATATAACCGGCCGCGTTACAGAGGTAGTAACAATATTGTTTTAATACGTTTTACTCTTGAATCTTTTCGAGTACACGGGATAGCTGCAGCTTGTTTGTTAAGTATGCTTTCCAAACATTAATTTTTCTCGTGAAATTTAATATAGCAGAAGACAAGCGTTATACATTTTAAATATACCTAAACATAAAAAAAAAAACAGCAACGGTTCTCGGAAAATATACGTTGTAGTATTAATAGTTAAGTTTTTAATATTGTAACTTTTATGACGTTATAGAAAAGATTTTGACAGATTTCAAAAAAACAATATGAAGAACGCGCCACAAAAAAAAAAATAATAACGTTTACATAAAATGTATCTATTATACAAAACACCTAAATACGACATGTTTCGTATTAAAACGTTATAATAATATATTATATTTAACGATTCGATTTGATGACAATAATAACGAACACCTTTTTAAGCGCGTATAAGCTCTCTCAAACACAGGTTTTTGCGCGGATGTTCAGAGAAAATGTAGTCGAAACGTCCATTGGTTGTACAATATGTCAATCAGACAAACCCTTGCGCGCTGCAGGCATGTACGTGGATAAGTATATATTTCTCCGAATCGATAACATTGCTATTTTGTCGAAAATTAGACGGGTACGATGAAAATATATATAATAAAAGCTCGTCGTCGTCGCAATAGTAATAAATTAATATTAAATATTATAACGGATTAAATTTCGCCGACTGTTTGATATTTCCATCGCGAACGCGACGAGAATTAATTTTCACATCAAAGAAACACAAATTTTTTTTTTTACATATATATTTTTCATCGCTATATCTCGTCCGAATTCCATCGGTTCGTTTTTATTCTCTTACACCCCCGCGTCCATAATGACGTCGTCCCACCAACCACCAAAAGTTCATTTCAATAAAACCGTCTTTCCCTCGCTCGCTCACTGTTTCTCGGCTGTTCGCATTTATTAGCAAGCCCGGAAGTCGCCGAAGGTTTTCCACATTTTCAACATTCTCGTTAAACTAATGACCGCCCGTTTTCGAACCACAAGATCTCGCACAATATGTCATTGTACGCCCTCCGAGTATTGCACAGCCCCGCTATCATCCGAGCTGTGTCGTTTATTTAAAACTATAATATATATATTTTATATATATATGTATACATACACGTATTCCTCGGCTACATGCACTCTGCGGTGATGCTACTACCGCCGCCGCCGCCGCTACGCTCGATGAATTCTAAATTGGTCGTTTAAAAGTTTTTGACTTTATTCCAAGTACGACGACGGGACGATGGTTCTCGTATACTATACACACACGCAAACATTATACGCATTTATCTCCACAGCGGATAAATTTTAGATGAAGACCGACCGTGGTCGGACGCGGACGGGTTGTCAAAAGCGTGTGTATGCGTGTCACAAGTGTTATTGATTGCGTGCATCGTTTGTGTTCGCGTCGCGATGCTGAGTTTACGGAATTCGTAGCAGTTGTCTAAACGGTCTTAGCGGACCAAAGCCAGTGAAAAAGATCCGACGACCAGATAGGAGGCCTTCTCGATACGCGCGTTCTCGCCGTTCGAGCCGCGCGTTCCATCTTTGACGACCGTCCACGGCTCTCTCGAAATCCAAAAGTAATTGCCATTTGCGGCGAAACGTCAAACGTTGGAAACCGTCACGGAAAATCGTTTTTCGAAAATCTCCTTATAAGACACTACAGACGGCGCGGCGTGTACTGATTGTTATTCTATATATTTAATATAATCACATTCGCTATATCCGCGTACTATAAAAAGCTATACGGATCTATAAAAAAAAGGAAATAAACACACACACACACACACGACTTCGTTTACTTTCGTACCTTCCTTATACCTTACCCCCGAGACAACGTATTTCGAGTGAACAAGACATTTTTGTAAACAGGACAGGTCCGTAGGTAGGAAGAAATTGTTTCCGGGGAAGCGTAAAAGTAAAAAAAAAAAAAAATTAAAGAATGTTGAGCTCGCTGAAAAAATTCGCATAAATTATAACGGAAATGTATTTTAAAAGATTTCCTCGTAGAAAAGCAGGACGACTTTGCTAGAATTTGCGAAATTTCGCAGGCAGCTTATTGTATTGGAATGTGATGACCTTCCGTTATCCCGCGCTATAACAGGAACGGGACGATTTTCATCCCGTTTTTGAAAACGGATCCGGTTAATTTTCCGGTTTTTATTTGTATACGTTATATGCGCAAAGAACTGCGAACCAATTTTATAATATGGTATTGTATGTGGAAAATTATATAGAATCGTCTATCTGAACCCGTGAATGCTTTTTTGTCATATATAATATTATAATGTTACACAATTAGACGTTACTACGTGTGTTGACTCCCGTAAAAGTTTAAAAAATATTTATTTAATTACAAAAATTGTAATTCCGAATGGAATCTGCGGATAAAGGCAAAATGATAAAATACAAGTGTAGAAAAGTTGTTCTAAAGTCAAAGGTGTAAAGTAACGGAGACGTTAGAAAAAGAAAATATTATATAATATTTTCCATTCAAACGTTTTACGGGTAAATTAAAATGAAATTTTTTTTTTTTTTGAGCACATCGAAGGTATAAAATAACATAATTTCTTTAGAAAAACGTAAAAAAATCGAGTAGTGAAGGAACTCAAACGTTATTATATACACTGATGAAATTGTCATAAGTCTCATGGCTCATATAAATAAAACAAAGCGTATAAAAAATTATCTACGTAAAATCTAATTGTCAGATTCAAGAACATTTCCTTTATGTTTTAAAATGTTAATAATATTATGTGTTTATTGTATTTTTTAATATTTTGTGAACTTTTATATTATATATTCCGTTATTCTAAAATATGTTTGAGAACTTGTGGCTGTTTTATACTATACTCTGTAAACCCATAATCAAAAAATATACACTTTTATTGCGTATATATATTTCGACAACTACGTTGTCATCTTCAGAGTGAACAAAATATTACTGAACCGTTAGACACTATATACATCCGTATTTATACAGTTTATATCCCCGATGACGTCACTACAAACCGGCCGCGTCGATTGGTCGTGAGTCAACGACCACGCCCACTACAAGTCTACGCTGCTGCCATCTGTTTTACATTAAATTCATCATTAAAATTAATTTAATGTAAACCAACCAACGCGGCCGGTTTGTGGTGACGTCATCGGGGATATAAATTGTATAAATACGGATGTACATAGTGTTTAACGGTTAAGTAGTTTTTGATTCGTGCTGAAGATGACAACGTAGTTGTCGAAATACGTATACGCAATACAAATATATATTTTTGTGATTTTGTGTTTATAATGTATAGTGTATTCCATAATTGTTATCTACTTTAGTAATTAATTACTAAAGTAGAGTACTAGCGAAATAATATATTAACCACCGCTTTGAACCGATGTTCAATCGTTCGTAAGTTTAACTTTTAATTTCTGTGCCATGAAAATACTGTGTGACAACTCATATAATGCATTAAAAAATAAATATTTCAATTGATGTTTATTTAATACTTTGGTCAACAGCGAATGATATGTAAATAAAAAGCGTGACTTTTTGATTTTGTACTATATGGTAAACATCTGAACGAACATTTTAAATTTTTTTAGCGGACCGAAAAAACTAGTGCTGCATGTTTTACAATGATGTTTATTTTGTATTTTTCTGTGCACAACTTTTTGACTTGAAGCCGTACTCCGATCGTTTATATGCTCAATATAGTCCGGTAACATATTTCATCTAATTGGTACATTTTAGAGAGTTAATTTTCCATTTTCCCAATAATATTTTAACACGTCATAGAAAAAAGACGTAAAAACGGTCAAAACGCGATTTCATCGAATTCACATAGTCATTCGTAATTTTGAATTTAATATAGTCCTGGAATTTTCAACATCGCAAATTTACTGAAATTAATACTAGATCAAATATGCTGAACGCAAAATCGACAGTTTTATAGTGATAATATTATTATAACTATTATGTTAAACTGACAGAAATAGTAGAGTTCTGTAAATCGTACTGAAGCTCCGCTCTGAATCTTTTTTCGAATACAATGTGTTGTACCAATGTTTCCAAATCCATCAAGTAATAATAGAACTCTATCTATGTAATTCACTTAAGTGACATCCACGACAACTGTAGTTCGCTACCTCTTTAAAAGTTTATTTGATATATATACTGCGGTAATATATTGAAATCCAGCCATTCATCTGTTGTTTTACTTTTTCGATTTAGTTTTCGTCGAAAAGTTATACATTTGACACTGCCGGCGATTAGGAATGGCGAATTATACAATTCACGTATCAAGCACTTTTGAAAAATAAAATAAAATTGTAAAACATCGTAACCGCGATATATGTGATTACACATATTTCAAATAAAAATTCATTATGATGGATAATCTTTACTAATATGTTAAGTATACTTTTAATTATCCATCTTTTTAACGATGGTCGTCGGCTTGTGAGTTTATAACAAATAATATGATAAAAACTTAAATAAATATGTGCAGTACTAGGAATTTGATAGACGAAAAAGATTAAATTTATTAAAATATATATATATGAATTACATAACACTATTTAAACACTTAAACAAAAAATGAGAAAATGACACAATTTACGACTATGTGTTTTCTTTAATTTTTATTTATCTTATTTCAAAATCGACCAGTTATTCAATAATTACACATTCATGCGTAATCGTTCTATGTCACCTTCAAATCGTCAAACATTCTTCAAGTGCAATTTGTATGTGTTGTGCTCTCCACAGGCACATGAAGAAGATTCGATCATTTCACGCATGTATAACAACAATTACAGGTCGCATCGTCCTTGTTTCATCTTGGTCTAATTAAGTGTAGTCCAATAGTCTTGTGAAAGACGTGTTGTATGGTTACTGAAAATGTCTGCACGATTTTGTCCCTTGATTTCTTTACAATACTGTTTTCACACTGGGTATCTAGATAGATTTTAATCCCTTGGGAGGTTATTGCGTCACGTTGATTCATTAACTGTAGACTGGAAACGCTTTTTATTTGTATTTATATGATTTTTGGTTCTTGCACTATATTTTAAATATTTATTGCAAACAAATCGATTCGCTTTATGGATTCAAAAATTCAGTACAGAAACGATACATATTCTCGCTAGGGTAATGTAATTTTTGTTGTCAGTTGTCTTAAAAAGTAATAAGAAAGAAAAAGTTTAATCGTTCGGGTCGGAACGGAATTTCGGTAGGTATAACAATATGCCTTCAATACAATATGAACGTAGACGAGCGAGACGAGTGGAATAACAAATAACCCTAAACCTCATTGATTTCGTTCACAATTACACGAACGTTAAATTGCGATTTAGAAACCGTACCCTATCGGGTGATTTATCTTTGATCTGGTGGTATTGATGAGCTGCTGCATGTCGCTGTACAAACTTTCGCCAAAGTTGTCTGCGAGACCCAAATCTTCCGTTGTCAATACGATTATCCAAGTTAGATATAGACTAAACTAAGGAAACTTCTCTCCACTATCTTTGTCGTACATTCGCTGAATCATTAGTATCCTAGAATGTCGTCTAAAATTCTCGATAATACGTAAGAATACATAGAGATGCAGTAGTGTATGTTACCTAATTACTAAGACTGAATGGATCGATACACGTGTAAGTGTACAACAAATCTTTATATTATAAAGTATCAACCACTGTTATTTCATAAACATTTAATTTTTTTTCATTTTAAAATTCCGACTTATTTTTTAACTCTATTATTTTATATTTTATTTTCAAACAGTCTTCGTGGCGTATTTCAAGCAGATAAAAATATTACAAATCATTGTTTATTGTATTTTCGTATGATGAAAATTAAAATGAATTTATAAAAGCAAATCGTGATTTACCACGGAAACGAAATAAAAAGAAAAAATAAATACCAATAATTTTTGAAAACTAATTTAGTTGAAATTTTTAATTAAGTTTTGTGCCGAATATATATATATATATATATATATATATATATCCACATAATATAGTTTTACGATAAATGAGTTGAAAGAAAAAAACTATATTTTTTCATTAATCGACACTCTTAGAATTATTTTTTATCTTATATCAATTTACTCGTGCCTGGTCTGGTTTCAATCAAAAACTTTAAAACGAAATAATGTTTAAAAAGCAAAAAAAAAACAAAACAAAATGTCTAGCTTAATGAACTATTAATTGTTTTGGAGTTTAAAAAAAATGCATATATATATATGTGTGTGTGTGTGTGTGTGTGTGTGTGTACTATAAAATAAAGTAATATATCAACGAATATAAAAAGCGAAAAGGATGGAAGCGACAAAATTTATACCGCGTACAGTAAGTATGTAAATGACATCATTATGCAACGTATGAGCTCAGTCTCATGTCTTTACGACCCTTTTAACCTTGGTTTTCAGCGCGATCGTGAGTGCCATTTTTATGACTTGGATAATATACAATATAAACGTATATAACGCGTAAGTATTGGTATTTCAATAATAAAATAAGACAATAATATTTCCATAAATATGAATACTTTTCCGGTGAAATGCGAAATTATTTAATAAATATCCTATATTTTGACACTGTCTATGAATATTTTCCGTATAGACGAATCGACATTTACGCGTAGGTACGTTATTCCGATACCGTTCGAATGAATCAGTCGACACGTGTTTTTTTCTCAATTGACTACGACGGATACTGCAGGGATATAAAAAAAAAAACCTTCGAATCGTTTTTCAAATGAAATATTAACGTTAATTCCGAACGCAGTGCATCCCGGACAGTACGTGGCGATTGGATTTAATTTTCGAGCCATTGCTCTATTTAAATTTCGGGTAGCTGCGGGGTGGTGTAGTAATATCTTAAGATAAAAAAAATGAAAAAAATGTGGGAAAATCATTTTTATAGTAAAATTCATGACGAATTTGAAATCTGTTTCCAGGATCTTTATCGCATCACTAGATCGCCAGGTACGTTGAACGTACGAAACGTTTATTTTTACTTTAGTGTGTGCAAGGCGAAGGGAGAAAATATTCACTTCCAATCGCCTTAGCAATATTGTATACAAAGGATTTGACTAAATGTAGAGATTTTTATTGATAAATAATTATTGGATAAATTCATTTACTTTATTTCGTGCGAAAATTGTGCGCAGTTTTGGTTTTTATATTATTTTTAAAAATCGAGTATGTGAGTTGCTAGATAAGACGATTCTTTGCTTGTTACCTTTCACAATGCCATTGGTTCGGATTTATATATATATATAAATATTTGTATTGTATCGGGGGAATTTCAAATACATTCCGTTTAACGTTATTATTTGTCAATTGTTTTTTCTATTCCTTAATCTGACTCAGCCATATCAATTCGCTAATTATTTAATATTATATAACCTTTGTGCGTTGCTGTTTTGTTGTTTCCCAGTTGAGTACAATCAAGTATATTTCATCACAGTTTTGTATTCATTGTTTACGTTTTGAATTAATTTTGCTTTATTTTAAATATTCATAACGCATATTATAGAACAAGAAGTCTAGGTACTGAAAATAGCGGAGCTTAAGTTCAACTCTTATAACGTAATAAATAAATAAATATTTATATTTATATATATTTTAGGCGTTTTTTTTTTTTTAATTTTCGTTTCGCGAAAAAGTATTTGCATATTTTTATTTTTTTTTGCGAAAAATGTATGTTTTCATGGCTTGTAGCGTTTTTTAAAAAGAATATATCAACCTTTCCGACTTGTACATATATATATATATATATATATATGTAATATTATTTATATATATATATATATTCGCATTTATGTATTTCCATACAAATGTAATGTCATTATAATATTTCCTTTTGTGCAGTAAAGGTTTAAAGGGAAATTTTTATAATAAAAATTAATAACGTTTAGCCGGTCGATAACATTATTATTACAGTTTGAACTTTAATGTTAAAAATAATTGTTATTTTAAATAATAATTTACGAGTAAAACTGAATGTATTAACTTATTTTTATGGCGTTCGGTTGGAAATGTCTAAACGGAATACAATTACCGATATTCGACGTACATTATTAATTGTCTTACAAATTATTTTCATTGTTAAAAACACGTAAAACAGAACGGTTTACTATTCAAAGTGATTTTAAAAATAAAATGACGATTGTAAAATAAAAGACGACGTTTCAAATGAAACCTGAAATGCGCTTTTCAAAATATCAACCGGAAAAATGGTTACAGAGATTTAAAAGAATGTAAAATAAACGTATTTTGCATTTATCATATCGACCCATATATAATATGCGTAACGCAAAACGCACATTTTTCTCGGAAATATTGTCCTCTATCAATTTTATAATAAGTGTTTTATATGTTTTATACCTTAACTCGCTTTGAAGGGTACTTTTTTTCTGTTTTGCGGGAATACGTTTTTTGTCGTTTGATTTCATTTTTCATCAATCACGTACTGCTTCATATAACATATTTATACTATTTATACGCGACTGTTTTTCGATGACTTTTAAATTATATTTAAATATTTTAAAATCATTACGTTTATTCGAGTATTTTTAAATTTTGTTTTATCTAGATAGATTATATTTATAATATATATTAGTCTTATTAGAAGTATTTTTTTTGAACAAATATTCGTTTTTCATAAATATTATATTAATAAAAATTGCGTATTCCTTAAAAAAATATCGCAAATTGTTCACACTTCTTGTGATTATCATTTTGTACAATTCAATACGCTTTGGGGGGTTAGACAACATTTTTTCCAATCCGTTTTCTCTATGTTTTCCCTCCAATAATTGATTCTTCCAATACCATTATTCTTAATAATTCTATGAACGTATCTAATATAGTATAAAATTTTAACATTGTTATCGATAAATTTGTGTTTTCATACGCTATATTTATATAAAAAAGCAAATACACATAACTATAAAATAAAATATGTATTATATATATATATTATACACACGCAAGTATGTAAAAAAAGAAATAAATTATAAATAAATAAATAAAAGTAATATAACTGTAAATGATGACTAATGGCCGTAATTTATGTAATTCTATCATTTTTGTCAAAAAATTTGTCATACCTGAAAAAAATATTATATAAAAAAATGTTCTAATGTTATTCGTATCTTATTAAAACACTTCCAAATGTTTTATCCCAGATTGAGCTATCGTGACAAGCACTCAGTGTCGCGGTCGTTTTGTTCTTCTCCCAGTTTAGGCTAAAAATGTGTAGAATGATACAATCACTTAGAAAGGACTATGCTAGTCTTCTTTTCCGTTCGTTGGACGGTACCGCAAACTGTATGGTACGGATTTTAAAAATTTTAATTTAAAAAAAAAAAATTGCGAAAATTAGATTGGGAATATTTTTTTTGAAAAAAATTGAATTGTGAAAAATGTAATACAACCCGTTTGCAGGAATAGTTTCTTTTTAATATAATTGCAACAAATCGTTAGCTATTCACGTTATTTAGACTTCATAATATTTAACAAAATATAAATATATTTTATTTGAAATCAAACAACGTTTTGAAAATATATTTATCGAAAAAACTCGCGTTATTTTAAAGTTTGAGCTACTCGAGATTTTTAAATAATAAACATACTTAATAACTGAATAACAATTTAACGATTTATTGTAATAAGAAATTGTTTTCATTCAAACAATATTTTATAACGTCATGAATATTATGTTCTGTTTTTAATTTTAAAATTCGAATTCTTTTGATTCATTAATTTTACTTTAAATATATACATTTTAATGCAATCGTTTGTTTATAACAATTTATTTATCAAATAATTGTGTTTGTTTTAACAATGAAATAATTAATGAGAATTTGCTTGTATTCTGTTATTAAATATAAATGATAAACACAGATTTAAACAATAAACATTTTATTCTTTAAAATATTTTACAATGTATTTGAATAGGTCCTATAAAGGCTAGTGAAAGATTAATTTCATAAAGTATTAGGATAAACAAGCAACATTTTATATACGTGATTTTCTTTAGGTAATTGACTTTTTATAATATTTAAACCGTTTTAATTTACAAGCAACAGTTTTCAATGTATGGTTCAGTTTCCTAAGTATAAATTATTAAACCGACAAAACTTTATATCGTGTATTGAAGGAGGAAATTTGTTTTTCAATATCGTTGTGGTTTCTGACACTTTGAATTTCAGTATTTTATAAATTCCCTTGTATATAAACGGATCTAATGTAGTTTAAGATTATATTAAATTAATTACCTAGATTTTTAATTCAGACTAACATATGATTTGAATAGAAATAGTACACAGGCAGAAATTACAACTGTTGTATTAAAGTTTAAAGACTTGTCTTTAAACTAAATATGATATAACGAAGGATCGACGTAATATACGAATTTCAAGCACTTGTCGAAAATAACAATTTCTTGATAAATAGTTAGCCGTAATTAAATTTTAATTGTAAATCTTTTGCACGGAATAGTGTCATGAATTGTAAATTGAGCAAATAAAATTCTAATCGTTTTCTTTACACCTATCTTTATAATTATTAGGGTTATTACATTTTTTATTTTATTTTTATTTTTTGCTGTAATTGAAGGTTTAGATTTAAAACAATATAGTTTTCGGTTAATTTAATTGATCAGATATTATCATATATTTACGAAATAATCAGAACTTGACAGCATATTGACACGTTCCTATATATATACACACACTTCTCATTTTTATAATATGTTCGTTAAATTACATTATACGTTTTAAATTCCCAAATGTGTGTTTGTTTTTAAATTGTTATAAAATCAACATTTTCTCAACAATATCAATATAAAAAAATTTAATTACATGGCGAGTGTAAATTTTTCGGTAAAAATTATTTAATCGCCTTTGTAAATGCACACGTCGTTCGAAATATTATTCAAATGTGTATACGCTACGCAGATCATAAAATTTCAACTTATGATTGTAAAAAAACAAATTGCCTTTATTTGTTGTCTATTGTTTGATTGCAGATTAGTCAGACTTTTTTTTTTTGTGGACAATAAAATGATAAATGTCGGTAATTATAACTTCGTAACGTTTAACACAATATTGTTTGTCGACAAATAAATAATGACTTCTTAGTATTAAGTTTTTGCCCTTAACCGTTCGATCTTTAATATTTGAGTCGATCAAAGTTCCATTGTGTAGGCTTTTACGTATTTGCATTCTAATGTCGACATTTATTTTCAGAGCGTAACACGGCATTGTGTACAACCGATTTCTCCCGTTTCCGTTCAGAATCCAACAACATAAACGTATATAAGAATTCATCGTACTGTTCCAAGTCCACATAATACATGTTCTTTGGTGATGAATGGTACTGTTGTGAAAACTCTGGACTCCGCAGTCGGTTGGTTTGATTGATTAGGACACGAATTTCATTTCGATTTTGAACGGGCGTGAACGTTTCGAAAACGTGTCACTTAAAAATAAACTAAATAATGACAGATTATTGTACTGAACACAAATCTGACCAATTCGCAAACACCGCAACACATCACAACGTCGTAGTAAATCGGTAAAAATCGAGTACTTAATATTGCTAATAATAGTAATAATAATAATAAATTTGTTGTTATGTTCTAATATATTAGGTATATGAAGCGAAATACAAAAACCGGCCTTATAAAAATCATGATTTAATAAATGTAGATAAAGTAAAATATTTACTTAAAGGAAAAACTATAGTAAGAATAAGAAATATTAAAAAGAAAGGCGCAAGTTAAAGTTTTCTTATAAATTTGTTTTGTGAACTTTCCGCGCTACTATAAAGTTAGTAAAATTTACCAAATAATAAATGAATATTGTTTATTTATACTTGTGTTTTTTCTTTTGTAGAATTCGGTAAATTTTTAAGAAAACTGCATACCGCATCATCTACTTCATTTCATCTAATTTTTTTTTCTTGGTAATTTACGTTCACTAATATGTTAACTAATAAACACGGGTATTGTCTTTACATTAATTATTGTGTTGTATTTCGATATTTGCTATATAATGAATGTTTTAATAAAACGTTTATTTTAAAAAACGTCGAATAATTGAAAAAATTTGTTTTATCTACTATTCTCGAAATAAATTAATATTTATTATAAAATAAAAAATACCACATGGTTATTAATTAGCAAACAACTAAGGTTATGAAAAAAAAAATTCAACAGAATTTGAAGGATTAAAAATCAAGCTAAAAGCCACGTTTACTCGACTAAATAGAAAACTTCAAACACTTAGGTAGTATAATTGACC
The DNA here is from genome assembly GCA_032441835.1 of Slavum lentiscoides. Lineage (NCBI taxonomy): Eukaryota > Metazoa > Arthropoda > Insecta > Hemiptera > Aphididae > Slavum > Slavum lentiscoides. The sequence goes on along the minus strand of CM063712.1, from coordinate 13,700,329 downwards.
AAGGCACCAACAAAGTCTGCATTTGTGAAGAAGAAAAGATTATTATGTTCCAACAATATGAGTGAAGGATACGCGCAATGTATATGTTTGGAGAGTGGAGCTATACGGAAGCAAAACTGGGATAGTAAATAAGAGAGCAAAACGATATTTTCTTGAAAGCTTTGAGATGTGCTGATGGAGCAGGACAGAACTTGTGAGTTGAACAATACGACGAACAAACGAAAGCATACTTAAAGAAATTAATGTGCAAAGAGAAATACTTAGAACATATAGAGTAAGGCGATGGAACGTGATAATGAGGCGTAAAAATGAACTAATTTGTGGAAAAACAGAAAGTAAGACTGAGGGAAAGAAGAGATCGAGGATGACCGAAAACATCATTCACTTCAAAGCTGGACTAATAAGCAACACTGAGTGAAATAAATTAGCCTGAACGGATTTGAAGAGATTATGGAAGACTGCAAAACAAAATTTTTCTTCTCAATAATACCGACATTAGGATTGATAAAAAAAAAAGCTATACTCCAGGATTGGTTATGGCGAAATTCGCGTTAACGAGTCGTCTATTTTTTTATATATTTACGTTTACATTTTACCGAATATTCAAGACGAAAACCACTCCAATTATTAATATATTCAGTCATCTGAGGTTCGATTACGGTTCACGCGGAATCTCATCCTATGCACGTACGACTATTATTGTGGGGCGTTTTCTATTTGACAAGCTTAAGTACCGTAGACGTATAGATTAGAGGCGGACGAACGGACCAACGCAAAATTCACACCACGACCCGGCGTGTGACGGCGGCGGTCCGCCGCGCGATTACAGTGTAAAACCGCTATTTCTGCAAACAACCCGCTTTAATTGTCAGTAAACAAACCTATATACACACACCGTCGGATTTACGTACATACACGTGTGTGTATTATTTGAGCTGTTTGCTCTAGGTTTTGTCTTTCGACGTTGGATTCAACCCTTTTGCTGCATGTACCATACACCTTTGTCTATACTTCCATCGCACACCGCCCGCGACATCCCGCGGACACATTACGGTTCCCCACTTTCGAATCCGATTCACTATCGATGACGTATCTGTCGGGTCCGAATTAACAGATTGGAAATAATATTTACACGTATAGAGCGTAGACAACGAAAGCCTCACTGAAATGAATAATTACCACGCAATGGCGGATTTAAATGTAATATTTTATATAAATATACCCACGTCCAAAGCGGGACTCAAGGAAGATCCAAGTGGTCTGCGAGCCGGGAGCTGCCACAGTTTTGTAATTATTTTTTAATAACCATAACAATATTTACAGAAGTAAAATGTCATACTCTGATTTGAAACGCATAAAAAATTAATTAGGTAGTTCAATGGTAGAAGATCGATTTAACCAGCTTGCTAGAATGAACTGTAGGTGTAATAATTTAAGAAAACTCGATTTCCAAGTTATAATAGATGATTTTGTAAAGAACAAGAAAAGATCCAGGTTTATAATTTTAATTATTGTTTTTTATATTATTATATTCTGAGCGGAGAGAAGATTGTATTGGTTTTACAATGATGTGTGTTATTTTATGTCTGTATACAAAAATTCTAACAGGAGGTGTGTTTCGATCTTTACAGTCATACTTTGTTAACAAAAGGTAATCGGTACTTTGGAGTGAAGAGAGGTCATTTTCGATTTTCTCAGTACTTTTTTAAAACTTTCGAAAAAAACTGTCGAAGAATTATTTAAAAACGGTAAAAACATCCTAATGTTTTATCGTTATTTCTTCGTCATTTTGTAACTAATTGTTATAGAAACTTTAAATATTCGCCAAATATCTAACTACATATACATTATATTAGGGGGAAAAAAAATATATTTTATAAAGTTTCTTGCAATGTTGATCTATTTGTAGCAATTATAGATTCTGAGGTATTTAATTCATAAAAGATATATATATATATTTTTTTTTTGTTTTAACGCTTAAAAACTTAATACAATGTCAGGCGTACGTTAATTCAACTATATTCTAGAAAAATCTTGAAAATTATTAGTCCTCCCAATTTTCTTTTATAAACATTTTAAATTTTTCGATAAAGTGTATGTTTTTTGTGGAAAATTTCCTTATTTCATTTATTTCTGTAATAAATAATATTACAACGAAGCTCCGCTCAGAATTGTTTTATCGACTTCAATAGTTGATCGCATTGCAATTGATCACTAAAACGACATCCACAACACCCCACGGCTCGCTTCCCTTTTTTTTTTTTCATTTAAAGTTACCAATTCTAAGTTTTGAATGATAAAAATTTACTAATTGAATAGAACAATTACTAATGACAGTAATACCTACATACTCGTTTACGAGTAAAAGAAATTATCTAATTTATATTTATTTTGGGACCCCATCAAATGTTCTGCCTCATACCTAAATAACATACCACAATGTTCTGGCATCCACATACCTAAATCAGCGGCTCTAGCCACGCCACGTCTCATAACGTTATTTGCGCGTTCATTGCGTTCTGTGGAATATTATCGACACGTATAAAAGCGGGCGTGGTTGTTGCGTCTCGCTTAATCCGCACGGTCTTGTGTCAATCGATAATTTGTAATAATATTTCTCGACGACAGTACTCGTGTATCAGACATCGACGACGTTCCAGAAAAATATTTTCGACAATACGATTGGAAAATGTGTAATTTAAACCCTACAACGTTTAACGAGTGTAATAAACCGCCTTGTGAAATATTACACGATTAACAAATGATAAATATTAATAATATAACGATAAAGATTTCGACGTCTTAAAAACGTGAATGATTTTAGTAATTACCACGGAAAGAGACGACGAGTTTGGTGATCTCGTCCTTAACGATCAATAAACACGCACACGCAGAGTATCTCTAGAATTGCGGATGGGTTAGATAGTGAAAAATAATCGAATGTGTCGCGAAAGAGAGATGGCACGGACATGTAAATGAGTGTAGCCAAACCTGAGTACAATAATATAGGATACAATAAAGTACCCGGGAAATGGTAGTTAATAAATCCGCAGAGGAACATCGGAAACGTTTGATTTACATTAACCGGTATTCGGAATCGGGGACCTTTCGCGTTTTAGTCTAACGAAATGCGTATTACGGATGGGTTAGGTCTGAATGGGGAATTTCATTCGATGTTGAGTAACTGACCGTAGACGGACGAGTTGTGAAGTTTCATCTAGAGAGTTGACCGTTTCATTTCAACAAAATGTCCACATGACTCGTAATCCGCAAGGAAATAATAATTATATTGAACGATTAAATTCGTCTCCAATTCGGAAAGATATAAATATTTCACATAATATTCTGTAACAAATGCGTCGCGCAACAATTAACTATAACCCCGTGTATCGAATAATAAATCCATACACACATTATTTTAGTCGGTTTATAAAATTACGCATTCGTTTTATTATTTTTTTATTTTAAATTAATCTTTTATTTAAAAATTAAATTTAAAGTAATTTATTATTCATACGGTAATGAAATTATGCTAAATTGTGTTGGAAACATTAATTTAATTCTTTGTTGAGTGTATAAGTAAAGCTATTGAATTAATACACAATACATTAATGTGTTTTAACGTTGAAAACGTTCATTCAGATGTCATTGAAGACTTTATACTGGTAGTAAAGTCCCAGATTCAATTTAAATAATTTGTATTGGTGGTGGCAAAAAGTTTTGATTACAAAATTTATTATCGAAAATATAAAGAAATTTGATGTAATAATAATAATAATAATAATAATAATAATAATAATAATAATAATACGAGTAATAATGTATAGAAACATGGAAAAATAATTGGTGTGTAAATGAGAAAATTTGACATAAAACTCTTCTCTCCCACTATGTCTTCTTTTTTTCGCAGTAAATACGTTCTAATATTAGAATATTAAACCATTACAATACACGCAAATTATAATTTTTTCAAACGAAATCATTTGGCAAAGACCTAGTATGGTGGATCATTTGTTTAGTTTTAGAAACGAAATAATTGTTCAACCGTCCCCTATGTTCGTTTTGTTGGTTTAATACAAAGTTCATCAGAAAACCGCACTGTACTCTGACAATAAGTTTCATTCTAAACACCAAATACCATGCTATTCCTGATAATGTTGTCTAACAATAATGAGTTTTCTTTCAAAATAATAAAATCTTAAATCATCGTCCGTCATCAGTCGTTTCCATTGATGTTTGCTTTCTGGGAGTAAATTATTTTTCTTTCACCGTTAAAAAGACACAATTGATTTCAGTGCAATGTTATATTCAATAAAAATAAAATAAATAACCACTAAAGGTGTTTCACATCAGTAAAATATTATTTTATATTTTACACTGAATTCCGAACGTTACAGATTTTTGTAGATTTAATATATATGGACAAATTTAGGTCCTTTAAAAAAAAAATATTTAAACAAAAAAAAACATAATATGTTTTTTACCTTTTTATCATATAATATTTACCGCTTTATCTTAAATATAAAAATTGTACCATTTGAATAAAGGCTATGAATATATTGTCATTATGTGAAAGTCACCTAGAAGAATTGAAAATGATTTATATAAATGTTTGAACGTAAAATAAGATTTAATATTATTAATCTATTCTTGTAATATAATTGGCAAATCGTCAATATGTATTAAAGTATTTTTTACATAAAATATCAATATATTATTTTATACATTATTATTATTATTATTATTATTATTTGGAAATATTTTAACATGATTACATATTTATTACTCGTATGATTAAAAGCGCTTAAAACTGTATTAAATGTAAATTAATAAAAAATATTTAATACCATATTATATTGTTATTATTATAAAATACAGTGTTTTCAAATTATATATTTTATACATATTTCATTAGATTTTTATTATAGATTAAAATGTATTATTAATTTTTTTCTTAAAATTACAACATAAATAGTAATAATTTGTTAGTAAACAAATAAATAACCGAATATGTACTTAAAACTGAAGTTATTAAATTAATTTATTAAAATGCGTCCTTTTGAAAAATTATTTGTCATCAATTATTTAATTCAAATTTTTTGTGCTCAAACATAAATAACTGTAGTCTCTATATAGTATTACAATATCGTTATAATATATTTACAAAATTTAAATTTTTAACGTGTGCGCATCAAAATTATTTCAATTTTGAATATTCAATTAGCATTTTATTTTCTAAGTAAATTACCAAGGAATATTCGCTATTTATTTATTTTATTTTTTTGAAATAACGTTTTTTAGTAATTTAAATAAATAATTTGGCTTCAACAAAAATTATTGTCTTCTACAAATTTGAAAGGTTTTCCTCTTCCGAAAAACACAAAGAACGTCGTGTAATAATTTAATAAATGTTTCATATAATTATAGTTTGTTCATGACTTTTAAACTTTGGCAAATAATGAAATCTAAAATAATTTTTGATTTATTAAGCTCTAGAATTAGAACTGTATTTTTTATTTTTATTTATATTAATAATAGTAGTCATAAATAAGTCTTTTTTTTGAGTGAAAAAAGAAACTGGGATAATGTTTAAAATAATAAATAAGTGTTATATTTAAGTTATCATAGAAATTGTTAGTTAAGAAATGAAAACTGAGAAAACATTATGATTTAATTTTAAAATGAAAACAACTTAGAATGATAAAAAAGTACTAATAAAATATTGAACATTAGTGTATACACATTTACTATTAGTACTCTACGATTTCGGGTGAAAAATTAGTTTTCATATTTGATCTTTTGTATTTTTTGTCCTTTTCTTATATTTTATACTCGTACTTATTAAATAAACAAGATGAGTTTATTTATACAATATTAATAACGATGATAATAATAATAATAATAATAATAATAATAATAATAATAATAATAATAATAATAATAATAATAATAAACATCATACAATATTACAAATTATGTCCAAATAGATTTCTTAAAATATAGAATTGCATTAAAATTTCTATGTATATTATAATTTACCTTTATTAAAATAATAATATAATATGTTTATGGCCAAATAATCCGGAATACCGTTTTCTTAAAACAACAATTTCTAAATTTGCAAACTATATGATGAATACAATTTTTGTTTTAATTACAATTTTTTGAAAATATACATATTATTTTGCTTAATAAGCAGAATAAAAAAAATTGGTCAGATTTCAGAAAAAAATATGTCAATGCGCAAAAAAATCGTATATATATTTTCCATATAATATCTAAAAATTATTTTGCAAATAAAAAATACACGCATTTGTTAGATTTGTCGAATATTTATTTTTTACCTTCATAGTGTGTATCTCTATATAATTTCTAATTGTAATCTGTTATTATGGCTATAGAGTTTAATTTTAAATTTTCAGTTAACATTTTATAGAACAGTATTTTTCTCCGTCCTTCAATTCCTTCATCATTAAAACTATTTGAAGTTATTCGGTACCAACACAATATCGCGCTATTCGTTTGTATATTAAGCAGCCGTTTATTTCATTTACGCCAAAATCCATTATCATTTTGACAATTGAATTGCCAATATTAATTAATAATTTATTCTACGCATCATCATTACCATAAATATTGTAATACAATTTAAATTGTATTCATCGAATTCAACGAACCATCTTATTTAAATTAAACTAAAATTATGTCTAAGAAAACTACACACTTGCACACGCATGTGTATATATTATAGAAATTTAATAAATGGCAAGAATGTTTGGAATTTCATTTACAAATGTGTTAATTATTTTAAATGATAACGGTAAATTCTATAAAAAGTTATATATATATAATACTTCTTAAAGTTAATTATGAGATCCTTCTCGTATTTCGTTAGATTGTTCGATAAATCTTTTAATCATATAGTATATATAATTAACTTTGCATAACTTGATCTTCGTGTAAGTTACGAAGTCTTAAACCTCTTCGAAGATAATGTAATATATTATATAATAGACTAAATAGTGTACAAAATAGATAAAACTTAACTTATAAAAAGTGCTGTAATTAAAAAAAAAAAAAAAAATCACTATATTTTGTAAAACTACCGATTATTATTTTAGGACAATAAAATAATTTTTTATTGTCCTTTACATTTAGCTACAATGAATTAAAGTGTTTGTGGAGGTCCATAATTTGAATGATCATGACGTGTTCTATGTTATAGCGTTAATTTTATTGTACTACAAAAAAGTGTCCTTTCTTAATTATAAACTTCATTTTTTTTTTTTTTAAAAATTGATTCTTGTTTAGCGATTATTTTTCAAAAAAAAGTTTGTGGTAGAAGTATGTAAAAATACGTTTACTTATATGCGTATTAAATATATACTAACTTTTGATAACTATGACCTGTTAAACTTAATAAATTAAATAATTGTAATAATACAATTTCTGAAATAAATGTACACATTACTACAGTGGTTTTTTTATTTGTTTCATTTATCCATAAAAAATACAATTAAATTGTTTTTTTTATTATAAACTGAAATCGATAATATTGGATAAATTATAAATTTTAAACAGTCGAATGGTCTAAGTTATTAACGTAGCGAACCAACATTTCTAATCGAACCATTACATTTCTCACAATAATAAAAAAAAACACTACAAGAATCGAGAAATTCATTGTTTTATTGATACACTTGCACGTGTATATAAATTACAAATTTGCATGAAACAATTGTTCGTAATAAATACAGAAACTAGTGTTATTCATACGTTTCTTTTTTCGTGTTATATATTTACGAGTATTTAAGCACATATTCCTGTAAGTTTTCTACTTAAAGTGCTATTTTGCTATGTATTAATGCATCGCATCATGATAAATTATTATTAATTTACAGATGAAACTCATATATCGTTAGGATAATGTATATTTTAATATATTATGAACGCATCTTCGTTAAATTTTGTTAATCTCTACAATAGGTACTCTATCACGTAGCTGATTTATTATATATTTATGATGTAGAAACCGAATCATTCTAATAATCTATAAAATATATACGAGCTGCTAAGGCCGCTAACACTAAATCATTCCACAATAATGGTGGATTAATTGACGGTAATTCGCTAACAAACGTACACACGGTGATTATACTGTTCTCGTATGCGCGTAAGCTTCCGTCACATGTTACACCTGTCCATCAGATTTGGGTAAAATACTCCTTAAAAGTATTTTGAATACGTATTACGAATGCTTTGAAAACAATTATTCAGAATACGTATTCGAATACCTCGTGACAATAGTATTCCCTAATTAATTTGAATACTTTACGAAAAGTATTCCAAATACATTTAGAATACTTTGTTTTTATTTTTACTTGTTTTCAATAATATCAAATATCAAATGTAGTAATTATAATCAAATACAATTATTTAATCGAATACTAACAGTCATCAAAAATGTATTTAGTGAGTTTAATAATTTTTTTTTTTTTTTTGAATTCCGCGTTTATAAATTAATTAACACTGACTAATAAGTAAATATTAATAATATCAATTAGTAAAAAAATATCACATAATTATAATTACACGGTGTAATCAAACACACTTCGTTATTTGAATATGGCTTGGTTCGAACACCAAATATAGCAAGGCGATTATTGAGAAAATAATTGCTATATTTGTTTTAAATATTTACTGCCGCTATAATCATACAGTTTTTCTTTCGAAATAATTACTTTTTCCATCTAAGCAATAATTTTTTATTTTTACTATTTAAAATATGATTGATCGTTAAAAAGTATTCGGAATACCGTGTTCCGAATAATGTATTCGGAACACTACCCATGTCTGCTATTCATACAATTACGACGTTTAGAACATAACAAATAATTATAATGATAATAGTAATAACAATAATAATAATTGATAAGTAATAATTGTTGTTTGTCTACCTATTATTTATATAATATTAAATAAAAATTTTTATAACAATATTAATAAAATAACAACAATTTATTTATTTTTTTATTATTATTTCGTACGTTTAGGAAACATTTTAGTAGCCGTTTCCTACATTTTCGCGTTAACGGAAATATATTTGATTTTCGGAAGGCTTGATATATTGCCGGCCCGGGGTAAAAATAATTGTATTTTTTTTTTTTTTTTATATATTTATTTCCCGGGGCTTGATATTTTATCAGAGGTCAGAACAATTGTGCAGATGGGCAGCGGGTATACTGTATATTCTCTACCGAGAAAATTTTTACCCGCATGAGAAAATAAACCAGGGTTTACGGGTTTAATTGCTTTTCCCCCCTTTCTCTCTCACTCACTCACTCACTCTATCTCACTCGTATATCCGAATTAAACATTATAAATGTACACAGTGTAACGGACGCGAAATTAGCGTAGGGTTTGTTTTTTTTTATATATATATATCGCGTGTGTGTTTTTTCACCAGTATTTTTTGTTTATTTATTTATTAATTTTTTTTTTTTTGTTTTCTGTTAAGAACGGAAAATAATTCAATGTTTGCGAACATTGATAATTCAGTCACGTATTATTTAAAATCGTTTTACGGTTGGTTTTTGGCCGGTAAAATTTTCGGTCCTACGCTGCACGTTTTACCGTATCTAATACGAAAAGATTAAAAAAAACGAAATCTATCGGATCTCTATCGCCATAGTAATTATTGCCTGATTAATGAGAAAAATGTTGATCGGATAGAAGGATGGAAAAAAACGTAATTCTTTTATCAGCCGTTTTTCCTGTATTTACTTAATTTTTCGTTTTCCGCTATCAAATATGTTAAAACGTTCATAAATCATTCGCGATTTAACGATTACGAGATATCTCATTTAATAACGACTGTAATTAGTTTTCTGAACAATAATATTGTATTGATTTGAGTCGAAAAAAAATTCAATTTTTTTTTAGCTGTATATTCGTTTAATAACGTTGTGCGGTCTTCTATAAAAAGAAATTTGATAAGCGATATTTGCTAACCCCGTTACGTCGTACTTATGTCTTTTGTACTTTCAGTAATGTTATTATAAAAACGTGAGTATTTTTTTTTTTTTTTACTAACTCAAAAAACATTCTAAAAAGCATGTAGATATGTTTTCGACAGTAATACGTCTATGTATTGAATGTCGCATTAATTTCTACAACAGAATCTGCACTAACGTTTTATTTATTTATGAAAAATGTTTTATCTTAAAATATTGTTTTTTTTTTTTAGTATAACGGAACTGAAATCACAATCTAATCATTGTATAATATACAATCATTGATGTAGGTATCCATCCTAATAGAATATTAAACAGTTTAATATATAAATACCATAGTATTTTTATTTTAAGTTTGGAACAAAGTATATTGTATATATAATTGCATTTGAAATATGCTTGCCTTTTATATATTATATATTTTTTTTCGTAAACGATTTCTCATTAAAAAAATAACTTCATGAACTTGTCAGCACAATATCAACGAAAAGAAGTAGAAAATTAGATATCATTACAAAATCATATTGCTACGTTTCACTCAAAATTTAAAACGAAATTTTGCCAAGTATTCTATTTAATCAATTGTGTTAATTATATGTTAAAATTTTAATGTATATATGAAATGTTTGAGCCATTAAATTTGTTACTTGTACGACGTATTATATTAAATTATGCATTTGTCAATAAGTAAATGCGTTTATATTGTTATTTATTTTACATATTTTTATAATTTTCATTGATTAATTAATATAGTAAATATATTCATTTGTATATAAATGAAATTGAAATTAAAAATTTTATCTCAAAGATTATTAATTATTTCTCCTTTATATAATTATATATATATATATATATTAAAAACTGACGAATAATGGTGATTGGGATATTTTGATTTTAAATATTTACGGCCCAAGTTTAAAAGTCAACAAAAACGCCTTAAAAAACACTTTAATAATAATTTATAAGTTGAATTTCTTTTATCCAATTAGACTCTATGAAAATTGTACATCTTTTGAAATGTACATATCAAATACGAATATTAAAAAAAAAAAAAGTATAAGTAAATATTATTTATTTGCAAAATCACAATAATATCGTTGTTCTTTTAAATAAACGATTTATGTACCACTGCTGTTTGAACTCTTAAAAATATAAAATTACATTTTATTCTAAACTAAGTGATACATTAATTTAAAATTCTATAAACTGTATAATTTAAAAATAATATATAGGTACCTAATAATATGAACATATTATTTTTGGCTAGTAATAATTATACTTCATTGTTTATTTAAGTTCGGTACGACAATAGTATTAGGAAAACATATATATATATATATATATATTTATATTGTGTTTTATATTTTCAAGTAAGTCGTTATTTCTTAAAAAAGGAAAAGGATATAGCGAATAATATTACGTCAGACAAGAATGATGACTTCCTGAATGTTATTATAGCGAAATAATATATATAAATTATATAGTTTTTATGGTAAATCTGTAACAAACGTTGAGCATGTAATGATGTTATAGAACAGCGATAACCAACCTTTTGGACCTCGCCGATCACGAAATTAATAATTCGAAACTCCACGGACCACTTACGCCACGTTTAAATAACAGAAATAAATACGTTTATGAAATAATTGATTAACGAACTCCCGTATTATTCATACGAATATTACGAAATACATTTAAGTTACTCATGATAAAATTATAAATGCTTATTTTAATAGCAACTAAATTTTTAAAGGTTTCTTTTTATTTATACAAATTTTGTACATCACGGTTGTAAAGTAATAAAATTGTAAATAATGTTCGAATTTTTCTACGGACTACCGTTCGGCGACCGCTGGTTATTGGTATAGGATAAAAAAAACATAAGGCAATCGACCAATATGACTTCACGAATCGAACGTATACTATCACGTTAAAGTACGGAAATCGACTTTCTAAAAAAAAAAAAAAAATAAATTATTTTTATAACTAAATATATATTGGGTGGGGTATATAATGTCCATTTATAGACCACTACAAGTCCCGAGTTTATAAGGGTACGTATCGAAATCTTAACAATTTTATTCAACGCTGCGGTACGATTAACTTGTCTGCAGCTGTTTGAGAATACAATTATTGTAACGAATATAACGGATCAATATTTTTTTTATTTAGAAACGATATAAGATAAAAAAAAAAATTAAAATATCGGAAATAATCGAAGCGAGTGTAATCGATTAGAGTTAACGCCGTTATTTCTTTTTTAATAAAAAAAAAAATTTAACGCGTATTTATACGTTGAACATGTCTTCTTTCAACATAAAAATACAATTTTTTTTTTTTATGATAAAAAAGGGGGATAAATAAGAATGGTAAAAATAAACTGGATAAATATTTTAATGCGGTAAGGCGTATATAAAATATAAACTCTTAATACACGGAGAATTTCTTGTGTGCATTATTAACAATAAATTTCCGATCGGCTTCTCCGGACGGATTTCACTATACGCACACATAGTTTAAATAAAACGTTCCAATCGAACAATAATATTCGCGAAAATAAGTCGTAAACACGTGTTGTACAATACCTCTCACTAAACATAATATTATTATGAAAAATATACCTATATACGAACCGAATTCATTCCAATAAGTCGTATTCGGTTCGATTAATATATATAATAATTTCACTCGGCACAAATTACAAAATGTGACCTACTATTAATTCATTTTTATATTTATTATAATACGGCATATCCGTATTTTATCGTTATATAACTTCTTCGACCGTGTATTAGTATATATATATATATATATATATATTATATATATTATAAAAAAATAATATATATATACATAAAGAAAAAATGCCTAGAGTATTTGATAATGTTTAATGATAAATTGTTATCGTTATAATCGATAAATTTATTTGCTTTTAATATAGTTTGTTTAACCATTAAAATGTATTTGTAAATGCAACTAAATATAAAAATGTTAAAACAAATGTAATGAAATAAATCTAGCACATTTTAGCACTTTTTAAATCACAATTTAGTTAAGATTTGTCTCCGAACAAAGTTTTTTTTTATATGCGTAGTCAATATTTTTTGACGAATGTTCAATAATTTATACACCTATACACACATATATATGAGATAAGTGTGTTATATAATTACAGTAAATTAACGTTGTATTTTAACAACGAATTTTTTTTCGGACATTTTTTACATTATTCGATGTTCTTTGGGCATTTATTTTAGTTTGTTTTAGGTAATTTTAAATATATTTCTAGGAATGTTACAAAATAAAAATAGAAATTCACCCAAGCTTGGAAAATAAACAAATTTTCATTATTTTGTACTAATACAACATCAGGTATTGTATAAGATATTAAATTATATTGGCAAAACGATTCTCAAACTTAGTGTCACACGTACTGACGTACCGAATAACCGAATACATTTCATCAATTTGTTTTCTTATCGTATACGATAATATTGTTCCGGTGGTTCAATTGTTAAAATGAGATAGAGTAATATTATTAATAGTTAATTTTTTTACACAATTCTGTTAGAGAATTTTTTCAGGACATTTTTTTGAAGTTTCTAGGTCATACACGCATTCTTTAAAGATAACATTTTGATATTTTTAGGACATTAGAGTAATTATTATACTAGTATATAGAATTAAATAACTTTAGGAGCTTCACTGTCCGCTGTTGTGCTGTTCAATTAAAATATATAAGTAAAATATGTGATAAGGTAATTAGAAAATGGAAATCAAGACAATTCTTTGTAGTGTCAGCATAACTTGAATAACGCAATGTGTGTGTGTGTATTATGTTACTATGGATCGAAATTTAAATTTAAAAAATGGTTGAGAAAAACAAAACTTTTTACGTGAGAAGTTTTAAATACGGATTACAAAGAAAAAAAAAATAATAATAAAACTGTCGGAAAGTATCGAACGATGAATTTTTATAAAAAAAATGAAAACGTTTTAACTATACATATTTAATGATTAAAATAATATCGAGGAAAGCAATCTCGAACGAAATTATAAAAACTTATTTCGCAGACAAATATCAAGTAATAAATTTTTAAATAAAATCTCTAGAAATTACATTACGCAAACGCCTTTGAAAAATGATTCTCCAAGGACTAGCAAGTGGCGATACACGAAAATAGTTAAACAGTTTAAGATAATTTAAAAAATAAGATCTGTACACGTGTGTGATTATTGAATTGTTAATAAAATAATAATTGTGGCGACCCTGTCAATAGTAATGCGAAAACAGTTTAGTGGCGTAGAAATTTGATTTAAAAAATGTACAAGTGTGTATAATTACACGAGATCAACGGTACAGACTACAGACATTCAAATAGTAACGAATAAGAACACATTATGTTCATTCATATTTTATGTACATACCTAGATTTCAAAACAAAATTGGATTTTTTTTTTAAATCGCAAAATGTTAAGGCATTTATACGAATAAAATTTTTTTTAAATATGAACCGAAAACATTTCAGCTCAAAATTTAAGATTTATAAGCTATCAACGTAACGTATTCGTGCAGTACTTTGAGAGGAACAAATAATTTTCGTTCTGTTTTTACAATGACGCGTTTTTTTTATTATTAATTTTTTTCTCATGCAGTTTTAATCAATAAATAATGTAAAAATATACTCATACGAGTATTAGCGATTAAAAAAATACGAAAGAATATTGAATTAATAGGAATAAGCTTTTATTTTCTTGTAATATATTATAGCATAAAAACAGTTGAATATTACTCGAACAAATGAAAATTGTTTTTTTTAGTTAAATAAATAAAAGACAACGTAACTCTTATTAAAATGAACAACTGTTTAGTTTGAATAAAAAAAATTATTAAATAGACACGTATTCTTTCAGCAATAGCAGTAAAACACACCCCATGTTTACAGCCGTTGTTTTACTTGGATGAGGTGAGTTACAAAATGTATGCAGTATCGATTCGATTCCCTGTGATTGAAGTTAACGATTTTTTATTAATTAATTTTTTTACATAAATATATATATATATATTATATTTGAACTATAAAAATACATTATTGATATTACGCTATTTAAATGTAAATGAAACTATATCTAATATATAAACGAAATATTCGAAAATGGCGTCATTGTTTTAAAGTTTAAAGTAATGATTATGTCGAGAAAACAAATGCCGAGTGTGAAACACGGTTTAGACCGAAACGCATAATAGTTAACAGAAAAAAAGATACAATGATTAGGCGCACCACGAAGAGAAAGACGTTTGTTTTTAAGGTTTTTGTCGAGTATTTGATGAGAAATTTGTTAAAAAAAAATGGCCAGTCAAATGAACGATCCACATACACTTCCTAATTCGACTTGTTTCGGAAACAACTCTCATTTCGTTCATTCGTCGAGCGAAGAACGAATAAACAACAAATTAAGTTACTATTAAAAAAAACACGCAATGTCTCTTGGAAATGTTTTAATCATAATAACGACACCGTCTGTATTACGTCGTTTTATTTCAATCTCGTATATATCGAAGCGATATAAATCTAATTTATACACTAATAACTTTTTTGTTTCGCATAAAATTTATAATACGTTTTCGTACTCGGAAATCAGAGTCAAATTAATATTATAATGCTACATCGTGTTAACGGACTTGTTTTGACACAAATTGCCCGGCGCGGAGAATTTCAACTGCAAGAAAATGATTATTTTAATTATGTATGTACAGATAATGATTTTTTTTTTTTTTGGTGGTGGATGGGGTAGGAAGACTAATCCACGAAAAATCATGACGTGTTGCGGAAAACGTTATATTGTAGTTGCCATAGTAACAAAGATTATAATGCGTTGTACCTAACGGATTAAAATGTTTCGGTTACAGTAGCAGGCCATACTGAATATGAGCCACATTTAAATAGACTACATATTTCGAGGTCCGTGTGCGAAAACAAAGTTCCAGGTCTTTCATAAACGTTGTTTCGCCGAATATTATATTATAGGTAATTTTATAAGGTGTACGATGTAGAGTGGGTCGTACTTACATACTTATTTAATGGTATGTCTGAAGTAAATATTATTTGTATAATATATAATGTGTAGGCAGCACGTGAGTTTAATACACTTTGTGTAACATTGTTTTAGAAATTATACGTAATGTTTCGTAAAGTTAGCACATGGCTGGCTGTGCGGATGTTATACGGAGAGATGTGATTCGGAGACGTGTTAAGGAATGTAACGAAGAAGAGAAAAGAAGAAGGAGTAAAAGACCGAAGAAGGAGTAGATATTATAATATAATTACAGTGAAACGATACTTTTATTCATTTTATTTTCCACGTCGACATCGGATTTTATAGTAGTGTTTTAAAAGACAATCGATAACCGATTATTTCACTGAATTGATAACTATTGTAAACGACACAAATAAAGGGGCAAAATTTTTTTTATATGTATTATCACCTTTAAAAATAGATTTAATTGAGTGTGATACGAAAATAGCTTGGTGGGAAATCGTGGTTTATGGAGGTGCAGCAGGACTAAGTGTACAATTATATGAAATTGGAAGTTTACGGCGAAAAAGAAGAAGAAGAAATGACATATCAATGTCAATACATAGATTTTATAACTAAATCATATAATTAATGCACTATAATATCTTATGATCACTTCAAAAAAACTCCATCTAATATACGTACGTGTTGCGGCCAGTGTATAATCAGGCGTTGTAGTACAATGCCCGGGCAATGTATACAATGGCGAATTTCAATAATTACACATTGCCCGGGCATTGTACAGAATGACCAAAACGTAATGGACAATATTGTGTTTAACAATAATTAAAACAGTTTACGTTTTAAATTTACAATTATTTATTTTCGAATAAGAATTTTTTTTTATACGTCAATAAAAAAAAAAGCGATGTGATATATACTATTATATTATGAAAGAAAAAGTGAAACTATTTTTATATTAGAAATAAATAATAGGGCTAAATTATAAGTGCAAACTTATTTCAAATTTTTATTCACTTTCGCAGCAACACTGTCATGGTATCCGGACAAACATAATTTCCCATATAATATTTGAATTTTTTTCACTCAAAAGAATATTAAATCTTTCGTACAATTTAAAATCATCCATTTTAAACAATTAAGTAAAATGTATGCGTTTCATCTAGTGTTGAAAACGTGTTGCTCGCGTCAAAACCGCTGTAGACCGAACCGGTCCTACCCTAATATTATGTGGTATATATTATACAAAAATTTTATAATTTTATTGTATATTACATTGACCAAATTAAACACTGACCGTAACACGCATATAAATGAGTGGGTCCTGTTCCTTATAGGCAACCAGACAGTCGCATTGAATTCAATATAAGTTACATAAATAGATTCGTCGAAGCCCGGGGATCGTCATGGGCTATAACGATTTTCCGAATGATACAGCAACTAAAGACCAAACATATAATTTTATGATTTTTTCCCTCGGTTACCATGGGCTATTATATAAATATATTCTTTTTTTTTTCTATAATTTGGTCACCTGAAAAAGATTTGTAGTCGTTTCGTATCAATTATTATAAAAAAAACACATTTTTCTACATAACCTGTGTTGAAAACCGTGTACGAGCAACACCGGGCAATTCAGCTAGTTATCCAATACAATAATGTCACAATACTATATAATTGTATGGGTTTGTGATACATTTATAATAGTATATTTAAGTTAAATTATATTTTCTTTATAACTTCAATTAAATTAAAAGCAATATTCTTATTGTTTGAAGACTCTTTTAAATGTTATACACGTTTTCGAAAACCATTTTATAGTAACAATTGAAACATAAAAAAATATCTTCTATATTGTTCCGTATAATTTCAGTGTAATATTAATACTTCCTGTGTAAGATATCAAAGTAAGGTACAAACAATGTGTTTAGTGTTTAAACAATTCAAATCGATTTATTTTTTACACATAATTTTTTATTATTAATGTTAATTTAAGGCTTTAAGGCATGAGTTTATATCCCCGTTGTATTCATCTGACGTATAGATTTTTTTTTTTTATTAAGACATTTTGCACAAGCAATTTACATCGACAATTAAAAATTATATACAATATAAAATATAGATACATGATAACATTACAATGTTACCAATAAGTTTTAATAATAATATAATAATAATAATAAAAGCAATAAAAATAGTTTTTGAATTTATGGTAGTGATCAAACCTACTACTATAGTAATACGGTATTTATTATTTTTGAGAGTTTTATACGTTTTATTATTAGATTTCGCCTCATATCTGTATTTAATATTTAAAAATATATTTATAGTTTTAGATAAATACATTTATTTACATTTAAAATGATATATTTTACACGATTCTATAAATTATGAGGCTTACCTAAAATTTTAATGTGATATTGAATTGTATTAAACAATTATTAATTTTAATAAATAAATGTATAAGGTTTTTTTTTTATATATAAGTAACCAGCCAACTGGAATATTTTAATAATAAAAAATCATTTGTGTACGTAATATGTTTTACAAACATATTTCGAATTATTCTTTCATTTTAAGGTATTTTATTATTTATTTATTTTTCGTAAACAATATTACAAAATATATTGTGTTACGGATAGAATGTATTGATACTTAAAAAATATATATTGTGAAATTAAGTTCTTCAATATATATATATATATATATATATATATAACAAGTGCAATGTCATTATTTACTTTTACCTAAAGGCTAAAAGTATAAGCTCTGTAAGTTCACCTGGTAAAATTTTAATGTTTCCATTAAAGGATATACTCTGTTTCGTAAAAAGACATTAATATAATAATGTTTTATAAGATGTAACTAATAAATTGGTATCTTAATTCTCTAAGTTGATATATTATTATACCTCTTTATTACAATATGAAGCTATTACTCTTCAGGATCGTTCCTTATATTAAAGGAAATTCTAGTGGTATATTAAAATTAATTTTATTAGAGTACCTATTTCATTAAGTATACTGTGATTAAAATTGATATTTTGAACCGATGTCATAATTTAAATTAAAACTGTAATACGTCGAAATAAATAATACAATATAAAATATTCAATTCGCGTTATTGTTCTCTGTAATAATATAAACGATTAAGTTGTTGTTAAAATATCTTCTCACGTGTTCATTTAATTTGTTTTGTGCTGTCGTAACAATATTTTACATATGGCATTATTTTAATATTGAAAATTAAAAATAAAAATGCACAAAAATTATTAATTATGTTGCAATGCGTAAGACTATTGATTATATAATAGACTATTATAATAGTCTATTATATTATCAATGGTAAGACTAATGATTGTTCAGTGTAATACTATATAATAAAATACTAGCGGGGTATATTTTCTAGATATCTTATATCGATAAATGTTTTCTCTAACACTCTAATCGATATTCTGCACGGACATATCATTGAAAGAAATGTTCATACATCAATTATTTTGAGCATGTATGCTTTTTTAAAATTTAGAACTCCTCACTACAAATTAACAGCTGAGGTCCACCAAATTATTGATGTTGTTCATTAACTATTATAATAAATTTTGCAAATCCACCAATGACAAATCAGGAAAACCAACTATATTTCAAAGCCTTGTTTATAATACAAAAACATTTACCTATAAAAAATATTATTATATATATATATATATATATATATATTCTCTACTATATCACAATAATTATAATTTTAGTTTCACCGTTTAATAAGTCATGTCATTTACAGGGCGATTGGACAGGTTTAGATAAAAGGTTTGAAAAGCAGTGGAATAATTATTTAGCCCACCCCCGTTATAAATGCTAATGAATAAATTATTTCCTGCCCAATATTTAATATGCATACATTAACATTTTCAAAAAAATTATTCTGCGTCAGAATGCCAAGTAAAAAATATAAGTTATCATTAAAAAAAAAAAAGGAAACTAAAAAGTCATTTCGTGATAAAGAACAATGAAAACACGATCAAATTTTAATGAAAAAAATGTGTCATAATAAAATACTTTAAAATATTCATACAATTATATAATCATTTGACAAAATTTGTGTTTTACGTGTTACAAAACACATATAGTGTACATTATAAATATTTGTTGAATGTGAGTTTTAGATCGAGAACCAAATCATAATACTTATTCTCCCAATTTCCATTTACAGTAGATTTTAACTGTTTATTATAAAATGTTGATTTTATGTCAAAATAGAAACAAGTTTTTCACACACACGCGCACACATCCTATACATACTGAGATCTCCAACGGATCGATATACGAATCTAATTAATTAACATTATTTACATGCTATTATCTTACCACAAAGCAATCAAAACAAAAATTTTTACGTAATAATAAATGATATCAAAGGCCACATATGATGCAAACAATACTCAATAACAATTTTTCGAACGTCACCAAGTGTGTATTATTTTTAAGCGTATAATCAAAGTGAACATTGACAACCGAACACTTGAATTCAACAATAAAGTTTATTTAATAATATATTATTTATAATTTAAGAAATATATTTATTTATATGTCGTTTATATACATTAAAAGGAGTTTTACCAACAAAAACCCAAAACAAGAATGACAACGTTCACTTTGGGCGATACAGAATCACAAACCGGAATCAAAAATATATAATAATATATGAGTATACAATTTAGGAACGAGCGTAATAATTTCTCGGTTAACGAAATGCAGACAAATAATATCTAATGTTATTTACTTCCTACGGTTATCACTTCATCAGATAATATTGAGAAGTTATTTGAAAGCTATAAAGAGACTACCATATTAACTGAAAATGTAATCAAATATAAAACAGTTTCTACATGTATGCAAACCGTACTAAGAAGACTGAAATCACGTTTACCACATTACTTAATACTAACAAACTGAAAACTCATAAAATGAAATAATATTTTATATTAAAAATGTAATCCTTATTATTATATAATTATTGTAAAATTCAAAAAACATTATATGTGTTGACTTTTTTTTAAAATTCAAATTAAGCGAGGATTCTAAAATATTTTTATATTTTGTTTTTAAATTGCCATTAACAAGTTAACATGACGTTTATTTTATTTTCACATTTAATCAAATATTACGTATTCTTGTAAAATACATAATTTTTATAACAATGTGTAAGGTTATATTATTTTATGTATATATATATATATATATATATATATCACAATTAATTTTTCTTAAACATTTGTTGTTCGTGTTCAAAGTGTGGTTTTCATTTTCAATTTATAAAAGTACATTTTTTTTATATATATAACATAATACGAGATATTCCAATTCTTCCTGCGAGTTTAATTGAAAAATACTTAATCTATATTATTTAACTACAATAATTCTAAACTTAATTTAGTTAGTGTAAGCTGTTATAAGTCAGAAGGCATTATAGTAACCGCATTAAACATGTTTACTCTATATCCGCAAGATTCTGTTTATTCTATCATGCACATCTATAAAACTCTTTTATACATTTATCAGCTCTTTGAAGTATATTGTCAATAAATTAGTGTAATAGATTTGTATTTATTATTTTAATGAAATATGACTAAAATATCATATTTATATGCTTTTATATTTAAACCGGATTACCCGGTGTGCACGGTGGCTTTAAAAAAAGACGCATCCATTAATGAGTAGAATTTTAATCCTTTAAATTTTACATTAAAAAATTTGTTTTATAAAATACACACGACATTTTAATATTTAATCCGTATCGCAAATGAATGAATTCCTTGCTATAAATTATTGATATTTTGTATATTCTCGATCGAATGCTCGTTGAATTTATTCTTTTTTCAGATTATATTGCAGCGAGTATAAATTATACGAAGGATTTCAAAGATTCTATTTTCGAATTATAATAATATGTATCTGTAGTGTAGTAATTCTTTAATTTTTATTCCTGTTTCTGTTTTAGTTTACAACGAAATTCTATTTTTATTTGAATTAATATATTATTTAGACATTGAATTTTGGTCAACATTTAGTTTATTATTATTACCTATTATATTTGTTTAAAACGTATAATCAGTCAGTTTTCTATTTACTTCGGTTCACTTTAAATCTTCATAATTTAAAAATAAAACGAATGCATTCATTAATACTTTTGTAACACGACTTATCATAAACGAAATACCAAAAATATACATTAAACAAGTTTTGCACAAAATGTAAAAAACGAATTAAAATGAAAATTAATAAAAACTTTTTTCGCTTTTCAAATTGATTTGTTTTTCTGGTTCAAACAGTGAAAACCACCCATAAGAACATTGTTTTAGATACTTATATATGTATATATATTTTTTTATAAAAACTTAAGCTTTCTCGGTGCTTGCGTTAAGAGAATTGTGGACCGTCATTTGGGGCTGAAAATGAACTTAATGGGCACTACAGCTATCTGGGTGAAGTGCACTAAATTGTAACTCAACTCTTTTTGCCATTTATATATACGTGAACCCTCGTGCGGTCGAAAAAAATGTACGTGCCCCAACAAAGCACTCAAGTATTATTACAAAGGATTACAATTTCCTTTAAAGACCATCATTTGGTCCAACTAGATCAAACGGTTTGGTACGACTGCCAGATAATTTTTACTATTTTGAAATTATATAATATTCTAGTGGTAGAATGATTATAACTTTTTCAATACTTTTTGACGTATTTAATTACCATGTTAACACAATGTTTCCAAAGTGAGACTTTTCTAAATTTATCTACTGATATTTTATTTCAAACATTATTATTAAATAATTTATGAAAATATTATTTTTTTCTATAAAAATAATAAGTTAAAGTCAGTGTTAATGTGTGAGCAATTATTTAATAATATTCAATATAGATACATTCAATTATGGCCCACTTTAGGTATTTTACAACGTTATTTGATTATAAAATAATATCGGTACGTATAAAACACAGTGATAATATTTATGTAATTATTATATGATTTTTATATCAGTTTGTACATTCATAATGATGATAAGTTTATAAGTATATTCGTTTCGAAATAATAAGCTGAATAAATAATAAATATGATTAAATGATATTTCGTTATCGTAAAACTATAGTATAAATACAATTTGAAAATTGTTTAAATTATCGTCAAGACAATATTATTTGTTATTGTATCGAAAAAACAATAAACTGTAAGAGGATAAAATAAAATAACAGGACGTTGGAAAGTTTTTAAAACTACTTTGTTTTCCAGAAAACTATAAAAATAGTTCAATCGTTGACGCGAGTATCAGTGGTTTCGTCAATTTTTAATCAATAATAAAATGCTTGCACATATACATATATACGTCGTATAGGTATAATGTGTATATTGTACGTATGTATTTATGAAAAACAAGTCGCTGTGTATACTTGTTAACGTGTTCAATCACTTAAAACAACAATCAATTTTAAATGAAACAAAACTTACACGATCATTTAAAACTGTCGGTATAACTATAATCACTTGCTTCGTCAGAATTAGAGTAAGATGAATGTGACCGCAATTATCGACGGACACGGAATCAAATAATTTATCCGAGTGGTCAATATTTTTTAAATACAAATTTTTATGCATACGAATTGCTTAGATATTGTCCGTATTTCGAAATTAAAATGAACCGAAGTACATTGTTATTGTTCGATTATTAAACATTTTTAATTTTTATTCAAAATCAATAAACAATACAAATTCATAATTATTATTATTTTTTAAATAAAGTAAGATCTGATTATATGGAACTTTTTGGTTCCGACGAATTAGTTAAAACTCAAATAGTTCCAATTTATAAATGTATATTTGTCTAATAATTATTAAAATAAGACGGTAATATAATTTAGGACCTTGTTAATATTTATAAAAAATAGTCAAGTATTTATATTATTAAAATTTATGTCGGTTAATAATAATCGATTATATTATATAATGTATATTTACTGCGAGAATGATTGAATGTAGAGCAAATTGTTGCTTAAGGAATAGAACTGTACAGGCGCGGATCGAGAAATCACAAAAGGAGGGAGGGGGCTATACGATGATCAGCTACCTAAAATTATACCTATTTAGGTAGTTATATGTATAATTTTTAAGAAATGACTACAGTCAAAGGGGGGGGAGGGCTAAAGCCCCTCGGCCCCACTTAGATCCGAGCCTGGAACTGTACGAATTCGGCACGGTATAAGACATTCGCTACAGCAACGCTTCAATATTAATTAATGGAAAACTTTATGTTAAACTAATATATTGTTGTCGTGTTACATATTTTACATTTATTTATAAAACTTCTAATATCAGTAACGCATAGACGGCAATTTATTCATTTAAAACTATAAAGGTTTGATTGAAGGAAAACTATTATTGGAACGAGAATGACATTCAAGTTTAAAATTGCTTTTTGGTATTAAACAGCATTCTTGAACGGCATTTAGAATACCAACTGAATTTTCTTCGCGGCGAATCTATAGTTGTACGTTAATCGATCATACGTAAATACATAAATATTGAATTTTATTAAACAAATAAGGTTTTTTTTTTTTTTGGATTTTATATTCTAAACAAATTCGAAATATTCGCAATTATACATTTTAATTATCAGTGCAAAAAAATATATTATATAAATATATGCGTGTGTGCTGTGTAATATAAAAAAAAAAATAATAACGTTAAAATATACACTTAAGGTTTTAAAGTGTAGAATACATAAAGTACAAAGTATAATTAGTATAATAAAAATAACATTTATTTAGAACGGTCATTTTACTCATGTTATAAGAAATAATACAACACATCTGAGTATCTGAATTCGTAATAGTAGAGGAAATTATTTTTGTAACATTTTCTAGGAGATGTGTATTTAATAAAGCGTTGACATTTTCAAATCTGTGGGTTACGGGTTAATAAAATGTTCGTATAAAAGGTTTTATAAAGTGTACTTAATCTGGATAATATAAAAGAAATTTGATTTCGCATATTAAATCAAATGTGATAGTAAGTTTAAAAATAAAAATAATAAGTATATACTGTGGTCGCCATCCAACATGATTACATTAATTCCACTATAGTTGTCGGATAAAAATACTCAATAAATATTTATATTATTATTATTATAGTTGGTGAATTAAACTAATTAAAAACTATTGGGCCGGTTTAAAGTACTAAGCGAAATAAGTAGATAATAACCAGTTTATCGTTATAATTGTTTAATATGAATTAAATGTTTAAATAATAGCGTATAATAATGCAGAGGTGGGGAAAATAAATTCAAAAATTTGGGGCAAAATTCGCACTTCTGTACAGTCAAAACTTTTATAAAATCAATAGAAATTATAGAAATGTTCTAATAAATACGTACATGAAAATTCAAATGCGCAATGATTCAGACAAAAACGAATAATATGCTTATTTTAGTACTTGAATAATATACAAATACTTGGATAAGACTGAGTAAAGTCTAATGGGTTTGGTTCAGTATCCCTATGGAATTATTATTACTATTACTATTACTATTATTATTATTATTATTATTATTATTATTATTATTATTATTATTATTTTCGTATACATGAATATTATTATATAATATTATTTTCCATCTATTTGTAGTAACAATAAGACAATCAATGGAAGCTATTGATTTTAATTGTATGATGAATTGTCTCCCTATTCTTTTATAATATGTACATGTGTATATATGTAAATATTGCCAATTTCCTCGAAGATTCGAAATTAACAATGTATACGTGAACCAGTGTTATATATATATTTTGTTTCAAATAACCACATAAAAATAAATCCCAAACTGTATAAGTTTGGCAATCCCGAGGGTCATAGAACCATCTCCATAAAATACATCGTGCCGGAGAATTTACAAACAAGCCTTTAAATGTGGAATTATTTCTATACTATATTATATACAGCGTGTAAATATATAATTCAATTGTTGACGAATATCGATAAATTGATGTATTTTATTGTCCAATATCGATCCGCGTATAATGTACTGACATACTCGTACATTTTATATACACATGTGTAATATAAAATATTATTATATATACATATATATATATATATTATTGTATTGTAATACTAGATTAGAAATAAAATTTATGTAAAATAATCTATCAGGTAGAATATATAATTAGCCGTTATTCTGTATAAATTAACTAAGTTATCGTTTTCTTAATCAAGTGTATATAATATGATTTTCATTTATTCAAAAATAAAATTATAAGGATAACAATAATTATTCAATTATTGTATTTTAATATGTATGTTATAAATTATAATAAAATATAATACCGTATATAAACACATAATTATTTATAAATTACGTATATAGTTGAATACTGATTGAAATACTTGAAAAATAATGTAAATATCGATTATAATGTATAACGATTATATGTCAAAATGACGTCAATATATTCCTTTTAATTCATATTTACATAATTTGTAATATACTCGTATATATATATATATATATATATATTTTTAGGGTATATAACACAGTTTTAAATGAATAAATAATAATGTAAACGTTTAGATTTTTATTGAACGATTCTATTAGATAAATATTTCTTTCGTGGCGTCATATAAAATTACATATTTTACGAAATGTTTTTTTGGATTATCAACATTTCGAACAATGCATTTTATATATGTAATTTAAAACACAAGTATGCCAAGTTATAGTCGTCTTTACCAGTAAAAATAATTCACAAAATAAAGCCGTAAAATTTTCCTGTGAATACCAAAAGACAAATTAACCTATTCATTATTCATAATTTTATTTTTTTTTTGGAACACAATGGGGAAAAATACACTTTTCACCGTATACAATTTTCTATTTCTTTAAAAACATAAATAACAGTTAAAAAAAATTTGTTTCTACTTATAATACAAAAAATAGTATAAAATAATAAAAATTTACTCGCAAGTCATTATTGATACAGAACACACGCTGTATGTTTTCCTCGTGTTTAAAAATATAGCTCGGAAATATATAATGTTGCAAGGTTCAAAGAACACTATTGGTTAAAAGCGTCTTCTGGACGCTGATTTTTGAACATGTATTGGGACGTCATTTTCGAACCAATAATAATAGGTCAAATTTACTTTTATATTACAGTAAAACTGCTGCTAAATTACAAAAAATATAATTTTTACAAACAATTTTAAGTGTTGCACAATATTTTCAAATTACTTATTTGAAGACACTCGTATTTTCGGTGTGTGATTGAACTTTTAAACGCCTCTTATTCGTAATTTATATATAATAATTAAATATATCTTCCCTAGTGCAATATATTTACAAAAAATATTGATAAAAAAAAAAAAAAATAGAAACGAAACAGTACAAAAGTTTTACCGTGCAATATTTCTAATAAAATATACAACACGCATTATCCACTTGAAATGTTTTAATAAGTATAACGTACAAAAACCATAGCTGAATACGTATTATTTTATACAACTATCGATTTCGTTGTATGTCCCAAAAACACGTGCGAGTTGACTTGAATAGTCTGGGTGAATTGTAACGTTACCTATATTGATTGAAAATATAATCAAATATCACTATTGTATCTTTTACACTGCACCGCAGACTAAAAGCAAATATCCTACATTGTCCAGATAACATCGGCCATATTCGCTAAACGTATGCGGTCCGTTACGCAATATATAATATTTCAGCACATAAAATGTTTTGTAAAACCGTATGTAGCTTTATATATATGTAATTATTTTCACTATAACTCCATACGAAATTCCTAAATACTATTCGTTAACGTATATCAAATCATTTGTACTTTGATTCAGTGTCGTCGCTCACTTTTTTTCCAAACAGAACGTGAACACGAACGACGTTTATATTTTTAATGAATTTAAACGATTTTTCACGCCGCGGCCGTTCAAAATTATTCCGTCTACTAGATACAATGAATTATATATTAATTATTATAATGTGCAATAACATTTTTCTAAAATAATCCTATTATTATTTATTTAATAATTGATTACAAATTACAAGAATATATAGTACGTGAAATTCCAGTGGATCCGTATCGACATAACAGTAACAAAAAAAACATAATAAAATACGGTTCTTATATGAGTTCATAATGATTCGGTAAATAATAAATATTAGAAAAAAGTATATTATCTAATGTGTATTTGGTAATTTCACAAAACCGTAAAATATGAGTAAAATCAAGAACGAGAATTAATATAATATATCCGACATACAATAAAAGATAATTATTAAACTCTTTCGTCGTGTAATACACAACGAAAGCCAACATATATTTTAAATTACGTGTTATCCTTACTCATCGTTTGTCATAAGCATGCAGCACTGTAATAGGGTGTGCGCTTGATCAGATTGGCGGCTCGAATTTTAAAAGTTGGTCGAGTTTAGCCACGTTACGTGTTTAGTTTTAAGTACGTGTAATTTTTTTTTCCCCTGTTG
Source organism: Slavum lentiscoides (assembly GCA_032441835.1). Classification (NCBI taxonomy): domain Eukaryota; kingdom Metazoa; phylum Arthropoda; class Insecta; order Hemiptera; family Aphididae; genus Slavum; species Slavum lentiscoides. Next base: position 13,671,730 of record CM063712.1, on the reverse strand, counting down.
GGTTATTATTTGTATGGTACATATATTGTATCGATTTTCTAAGCACAAACTAATAAACAATAAATTTAAAATGTCCATTTTATACAGATTGTAGATAAACGATTCATAAATATAAAAATTAAAATGAACGAGTTAAAGAATGTGAATTTAAACACGTTCTTTAAAAAAATTATGAACCTGAACGCGAACGAATTCAATTTTTAATACACCGTTCTAAACACTGATTATTTATGTAGAAAAATGCGCGATAAACATACATAAATAATGTACGTGTAAAATTACTACATTTGCCGTGCTCGGATTCGCTAGAGAAACCTAATGTCATTTTATTTTTAATCTTCTTAATTTCCTTGGTTAATCCTATAATTATATTTTTAAATATTTTCCACACACAGTTTTAATTCCATTACTTTGCATTCAATTTTTTTATATTATGAAAGAAAATTTAGGATAATCTCGAAAAAAGAAAAACGTACCAAAAGATAATCAACAAACAGATCGAATATGATTCGAATTCGGTTTTGTTCCAATCAACAAATGTTGATAAAACCCAAAATGCTAAATGCTATTCAAAGTTTTGAAGTATTAAAACCACGTAATGAACATATATTTATTTGTTTTTTAAAACATTAAAATAACCGTCCCAATTATGTACGTATCGTACATAGTTCACAATAAATGTATATACACTAAATATATTTATCTATTATATGAGAGATTGGCAAGATTTTACATAAACTATAATAATTATTATTATTATTATTTTCTACACGAGTAGTACATTTATAATCGATTAAATAAAATTTTTGATTTAGCGATTATTATTTTGTTTGTAAATCGTTCTTTAACACAATATGAATGAAAATGCATTGAAATTTGTAAAATGTGATACAATTATACAAACTACGTGTGTATTATACGCATTGTCCATTGGAAATGAGTAAATTACAGTTTTTATAATTCAGTAATTTTAATAATGTAGTTTTTCGTAATAACTGCGTTAAACCATAAATAAGCATATTCCTATAACGTCTTTTAAAAATATTGGATAACATTCGATTTAATTGTATATACGGCAAGGGATGTGTCGTAAGAAGTCTAGATGTTCCACATATATACATATATGTATATTATACACCCTTTGTACGTTATGTACTTAATATATTTACCATATTATGTTATCATAATCTAATTTAAAACTACACATAATTATATTTATGATAGTACAAATAAGTCGTGATAAACATAATATTACTAGAATATTTATAAGAAAAAGTACATTAACTCACAATAAACGTTATGTCTTAAAATGGGGGGTTTACACATCAAACGAATTGCAGTGTATCATTGTTATTTATACTCGGTCTAAATAATAAATAATGTGTTCATTTTAGAAACAAAAAATTTTATATTAAGTTTATTCAGAAATAAATTAAAACAGCGTACCTAGCACTAGGGTAAAAGGGAAACGTATAAATGACCCGTTTCACGTCGTTATATTTATTATTATTATTATTATTATTATAATAACTATCATGTTTCGTGAGTTATAATATGGGGTTGAATGGGGATTTGCAAAAGATCATATTTACTTTTGTGTTCAGTAATATCGTATAAAATTTTTATAAATACAGTATTTTATGTACTAACAACAATGAATAACATAGTAATATTATATAATATTTACTATCAAGAACAGAATATTTTGTTACGGGTTAGAGAACAATGTACAATACGTACTATAAATGTGCATATTATATAATAAATAAAAATCATTTTACAATTGAATATTCATTAAATGAATTTGTTATTGTATTTTTTCATGAAAGACACACACACATATATATATTTACTCATTCGTATAATAAATAATAATTATAATAACAAAATACTCGTTTGACCACGCATCAGTTCGTAACAAGTGAATACAATTAGGATCTAGTCTCGGAAATTGGAATTGGCGCGATGTAAACTTACCATTCAAACCCGATAAATGAGTGTCATTTAGAAAACGAAAACCATATATATATATATATATATATATATATATATATGTATATACACGGATACACTTGTGTCGGTATTAAAAGAATAAAGATTGTTTTTCTTGCCAATGTGATTCTACAATGAAAATTATATAAATATATATTGGTGAATTCCGCAATAGTAAAAGTACCTCTTAGCTTCTCTAAACAATATAAATGGGTCCCCCGCATGGCGTAAAAGAAAATTAAGAGCACATTAACGTCGGAAGCGCAGGGAAACAAGTACGGTTCATTAAGCTCTGGGATCAATTTTGCTCAAAGATAGAACTCCCCCGGCGATGTATTTCGCTTTAAAACACTGTGACACACGAATATACCAAAACAACGTTGTACTCTATATAAAGTGCTTATAAACTTTGTAGCGTCGCGCGACTTAAAGAATAGAGGTGTAGAATATTCATTCGTTTTCAAACCGAACAGGCAAAATGTAAAGTAGCATTTTTAATTTAATTGGCACAACAAAGTAATTAAAAACACGCAAACACCATATAAATAGACGGCTGCGATTTACTGCAGTGAGACGTAAGACGCGAACAAATATTGTCCACAGTACCGCGGAGAACCTTTTACGTTTTTTTATTTTTTTGGTTTTTACAATTTTTTTTATATAAATAGTTTAATATATATATATTTGCAGAATTGTTAATTTGCGTTTCGGTAATAAACGTATTCACATTTTCGTAATATAGCGTGAATTATAAAAATTGCAATGACGTGTAAAATCAAACGTCATTTTAAAATTATACGTTTATATAAACGTGTAGGTAAAAAATTATTAGCACAGGAATTTTTTTAGTGAGCAATCTAACGAATTGTTTTGTTTCATAACTGCACGGTAAAAACGATTCAACTATACAGATTTTGTGTTTGAAAATCGGGTGTTTTTCATTTTTTACACGAGAGAAGTTTATGGCCGTAGAAAAACGACGAAGAACCCCTGTACTAAGTAAATCTCGGTTAGGTTTTTTTACACAAATGTAGGTTTTTCGCGTTATAAATAGAACAACGTTCATGGTAATTTGAAAACTCATAAAAAGAAAAAAAAAACAAATATTTTATCATTATTATTTTCAATAGTCAATAATCGACTTTGAATAGAGACGGTTATACGGTTATATATTTGCTAGTTGTACTCGCATATTGATCGTGTTCGCACGTGTTCAAAAAGCATAATTATATACAATCAACGGTATGGAAAATATGTATGTGAATGTAGTCTGTTAGACGTTTAATATAAGAACGCGTTCATGATAATTTTCTATAGCTCAATAGATTTATAAATGTTTTACATTTGAATGGCGATCGTTTTCACGAGCTTAAAATGTATATGTTTTGTGTATAAAAAAAAAAAGAAATGAATCCAAAAGATTGCGCACGAAATCATTAGACTTACGAAACGGATTAATGTAAAATAATTAATATGATTAAAATATTGTTATTTTACGCGTATCCGTGAAAACAAAGATACAAAAATTGATGGAATATATCCTGTAGACTTATATCGCACACATAACGTAATTAAATGTTTAATTAAACGATTATTTTTAGGCACGTATTGAACCGATAGAAAATTAGAACACGAAACAAGTCGACAACGAAATAATTGGAAACTTGTATTTTTAATATCTAATATATATAAATTATAAATATCTCGTGTCACGGTGTTTGTGGTCGCACTCCTCCGAAACGGCTCGACCGATTTTAATGAAATTTTTTTTTGTATATTTGGTAGGTATGAGAATAGGTCTCAATCTCATTACCGCGTGACTTCATACAAAAATACTAAAATCGCGATTAAAAAATGTGGGGTGGGGGTAGGAGGGTGAAAAATACTTTACGACCTATTCTCATACCTACCAAATATACAAAAAAAATTTCATTAAAATCGATCGAGCCGTTTCGGAGGAGTGCGACCACAAACACCGTGACACGAGATACTTCTATATTAGATTTCACTATGGTAATACATTGTCGGAATACGGATACACTGATACATTCTCAAAACAATTGTTAGATATCGGCGATGGAGAAGTTGTTGTCCATGAAAATACTGGCTGCATAAAATTGCCCACCGATTTCTGCACAATAGTTCATTCGCGAAATGATCTCATTGACCGAATATTCAACGATGTACGCAAACAAAACATAAATCATGCGTGGCTGGCAGAAACAGCCATTTGGGCAGCAAAAAATGTGGACGTCGACGATCTAAACTTCAAGATATAGCAGTTGTTGCCAGGCGACTTGGTATCATACAAATCGTTTTATACAGTTTACGATGCCAACGAAGCTGTAAATTATCCAACAGAGTTTTTGAACTCACTGGATTTGCCAGGCATGCCACCACACCTTCTACGACTGAAAGTTGGATCTTCGGTTATTTTACTTCGGAATTTGAACCTACCACGGCTGTGCAATGGCACGCGATTGGTCATTAAAAAATTGATGAAAAACATTATCGAAGCCACCATTTTGAATGACAAACTCTGAGACGAAAATGTTTTGCTGCCACGCACTCCAATCATTCCCACAGACGTACCAATTGAATTCAAACGCGTTCAATTTCCTATTAGATTGGCATTCGCCATGACAATCAATAAGTCGCAAGGCCAAATGATGTCCGTTTGCGGCTTAGATTTGGGCACACTATGTTTTTCACACGGACAATTACATACGTGGCATGTTCTCGCTTGGGCAAACCATCGAGCTTATGTGTTAACTAAAGATGAACAGACAAAAAATATCGTACACTCAATTGCTATACGAAATTAAAATTGATTTTCCTTGTTTCATTTTTCTACTTTACGATAAAAAATATATTACTTCTTTCACTTTACATTTAACTTTTAAGAGATAAAACAATGAATATTCAATTACGTTAATGAAATACATTGAACTGATAAAATGAATGCTTGTTGCTTTTTTATTTTTATTGGTGGTAATCATCTACAGCGCTCCATTCCTCTTTCTATCATAGATCCCATAGAATGGACCGTCATCATACTCGTGATTGGAAAGACTATTTTCCAATGGCGCAACGCCCAACTTACGTTCGATTTATTTGATCATTTACATTAAACGTTTGCCGGTTCAGCTTGTTTATTTATATAATTTAATTTTGCTTTCTATGTATCTTGTGAAATTTTGTTGTTGTATTAAAATTAGTAATAATATTTACGTTTTGAATAATATGTAAGTGTTATAGTTCCTGTCATTTCGTTTTGAAGAACTCGAGGAAATTTTTACTATATATATATATATATCGAGTAGATTAAATTTTAATTTACTCTATATTATATAATATCGAATAACAATCGATTGGTGTACGTAATATATAGCCTCATATACTATAATTTTAGGCATTCCGCACGCTTCGTTAAGGATAAATAATTGGTATATAATAATTAAACATTTCTCTTCTTATAATATACGTTTTTCAATTGTTTTTTTTTCGATTAGATGTAATACATACATTTAAATTCCCATTTTATAAACCTTACCAGTAGAAAAATAAAAAGGAAAAATGATGAAACTATATGAAATCGATCAAATGTCAATCCAGGATAATATTTATATCCAAGTGTCAGAGATATATGAATGTTTTTAGTATATAATCTATACCAATACATAAATTTATTTACACGCGTATGGTACCTACTGTATTTACATTTTTCTTTTTAGCAAAATGTCAGTTTGAGCTTTAGATAAACAAACATCTTTCGATTTTAAAACAGTAGACATTTGTGTATAATATTTATACCAAAACTCTGTAATCAATTATTGTTTGTAAACAAACAAAAAAAAAATAGAAAGGAAAGTAGAAGGTAATCAGTTGTAACGAGTTCGGAGGATCAAATTTTAATGGAATTTGTGGCGTTGAAAAGTCAATGGATTTAAGCTTAAACCTTCGAAATTGTATATGAAAAAAAAAACAACCCACAACAACAATTTAACACGTGATTGATAACGGGAATGATGGTACACCCTGCCAGAGTTATAATATACGCTGACGGGCACCGTCGATTCGGGTATAATCGCGCGACACCGCACCACTCGGAATCGGCTTAGAAGATTTAAAGTCGCATAAAAGTAATAAAAATAGATTAAACTCTCGCACGTGTATTCGAGGTGGTACAGAATGGTGCGTAACAAACACACAGGGCAACCACCGTTGCATCTGCAAGTATTTAAGAATAATCAATTGGAAAACCATCGATTTTTCTTTCCTATACGACTATTGTATTTCACGATTTTTGGTCGTATAATAATATACGTAGTCGTATAAAAATGCACGAAATTTGATACTGCACGCCTATATAATTGTTTGTACGGCTAAAATATTTTAAAATAATGGGCACAGTGTGTTTTTTTTCCGAAATAACGACTTTTTACATTCAAATAATAAATGAGTAAAAGGTGAGTTTTTTTTCGTAAAACCTAATAACTATAGAAGCTTTTATACTCTAAGAAAAGGGTACTGAAGACATACATATGGCCTATAGCATTGTACGCAGCAGAAACATGGACATTCAATAAAAATGAAGGGGAATCTATAAAAGCCTTTGAGATGTGGTGCTATAGACGTATGCAAAAGATTAACTGGATAGATAGAATAACAAATGATCAAGTACTACGACAAGTAAAGGAACAACAAAGTACAATGATAAATAACATGAAAACGAGAAAACTACAATGGCTAGGACATACTTTGAGACATGATAGTCCTATACAAGTAGTCCTCGAAGGGACTATACCAGGAAAAAATGGAAGAGGACGACCTAGAACAAACTTCATATCTCAAATATGTGGAGAACTGGGCCTAAAATATGTAGGTATTAAAAGGAAAATAGATGATAGGGTGGAATGGAGAAGAATTGTAGGAAGACAGTACCAGTCGGAATGACTGAAATACCTAAAGAAGAAGAAGAAGAATTTTAAAAATGTTTTAAAGTTTCGCAAAAAAAAAGAATAAATATAGGTAACTATATTATTTAAACGCCTCGTTTTTATAATGAGAGGAGAAAGGGGTCATTCTGCACGTTGCCATTGTTAATTATACGAACGAAATCGGGAACCTTGTTGTTAGGATTCAGGATCGAACAGCCACTGTGGTCTCTCCAGTCGTCGGTTTCCCGGACATTCGGGACTATGATTAATTACGCGGCCGTGGATATGTAACACCCTCGAATCGTGTTCACCTGTGTGGTCGATAGGTCCGTTTTACACGATATACGCGTACAATATAATAATAATTAATAATAGTAATAGTAATAGTAATAATAATAATAATAATAATAATAATAATAATAATAATAATAATAATAATAATAATAATAATAATAATAATAATAATAATAATAATAATAATAATAATAATAATAATAATAATAATAATAATAATACGGATAATAATAATAATATGCGTCGAATAATATAATAATAATAATATACTATAATAATAATAATAATAATAATAATAATAATAATTAGTATATGCCTATATATACAAGGCATTATTATTATAAGTGTTCTCGGGATTTTGGATCGCCGTGCGCCGTTAATCTGCACTTCAGAGGCATATTTAGGAATTTTCAAAAAGGGGGAGATGAGACAGTTTTTCTATATTTGAGTCATGAGAGGCTTTACATCTCCGATCTCGGTCATAATATGTTTTCGTCCATCGACTGGTGTACTTTTGTTTTAAATAGAGTATAGAAACGAGTTCTTTATTAATTACCTTCCTCGCCGTCTACTGGCCTACCAGAATATTACGATTTATAATTCAAAATATTTGTTATATAACAACCTGTATGATACAGGGTGACTGGTGATTAAGCGTACAATGTACACTGTAATATATGTAATACATTATATTTGACTATGGTCCGCTTCTCAAGTATAAGGTAGAAATTAAGGTCTTCATGTTTTTTTTGGAGAAAAACGTGATTTTTTTACTTGAACGGGTCGTATATCTTGAACTGTTGGTCTTATAGCAAATTTTAAAACTAACCCTCATAGCACAGAGAGTCCTGTAGGGATTCCCCAAGACTCCTAAAAGAAGTCCTGAGAGTTTCCTCATAAGCTCCTTATGTTCGCGTTTTAATCCTCTCATTAGGAGTAACTCAAATAGTTAGGAAGCCTAACATCGCTCTATAGGACTCTTAATATAGAATTTTTCTTAAAAGTTCCCAATAAAAGTCTTGAATACACTTTTTAGGACTCCTAAATGGGGACTCCTGTATAGGATACTGTTTGGACACTCCTGGCTGGTTTATTCCTGGGACTCCCTGTGCTATGAGGGATATTTTTTAAACGGCAGAAACGACCAATTTTAATTTAATTTTAAGTTATGGGGAGAGGGTTAAATCCGATCGACACCTACAATGCCCCCTCCCCCAATAAACACACCACTGTTGCAGTGTCCTGGACCACCCGGCACCTGGCATGATCCTCAGCATAAAATGGCTGATTAAAATAATTTTTACATGAAAAGCAATGGAAATAATGTAGCAGAATTCCGTTTCTAGACGCAAAAGAAGAGAATTATGAACATAATATTAAAAATGCATTTAAAAAATACTGTTATGACTGTTTACCTGCATGATATAATTTTAATTTTGCATGAATTCACTTCAAAATCTGGCTTACTTAATTCACTTAATGTAGTAATAAAATATGATTTAACAATTTTTCCTTGCAAACAAGTTTCATAATATGTAAACATGTGTATATTTTCTAAGCTGAAGATTTTAAAAACCGAATTTAGCTCCTCTAAATTAATCAAATACGTGTGGTTGGCACTTTGTATATGTGGGAGAAAACTCAATTCACTTTAATTGACAAAGATTAAATAACCAACACCTCTGGGTATTTGAATCGAGAATCAGAAGATTTTACTATTTTAAAAATATATTCTAATTTTTTTTTTTTAATTTTTAAATTCTTTGCAACTATATATTGCTAGTTAAATTAATGTTTAAGTTTTATACAAATTAAAATTTTTTTTTTTAAATGTAATTTGACTTTTTTGAAGTTTTGATAAATAAACAACCTAAATATGTTAAGTGGTTTTTTCCTTTCTAATCTTATGTGTTCACGACCGACTTACAAAAAAATTTTACGTTCTCGTATTGTTAAAAATTATTCTCATATACAACTCCCCAGTGCAACTAGTGCAATAAAAAATTATTTCTCTAATAATATACGTTACCAGGAAACAAGGCCATTGCTCCCTGAGATTTTTTTTATACGCATACCATAAGTTCATATACCAAGTTTGTAAAAAAATTTTTTTTAAGCTTGACAGTAATAGTATAACGTTGTGATTATGTGATGAATATAAATTGTATAATAATAATTATTCTATATTTATAATTATAGGAATAATTATTATTATATATTTATAATATTAAATGAATAATTATTATTGTATATTTATAATTATATGAATAATTATTATTATTGTTTTGCGGTTCATTGAAAAGATTAAAAATATGGATCCGTAATTCAATCTCCGGAGATAGATTTAAATGGTTTAGCTCTATTTAGCTTTTTACATAAAGACATTGTTTTAAAGGAGCACAAAAAAAACTTATCGAAGACGTTTTACAATTATTTTTTATACGACCAAGACGCTTACAATTTTTATTTGATAATTTATTTATTAATAAATTTTAAATGTACAAAATTAAATAACTCGAATGAGTCGATCGAATAAACAGCATTTAAAGATATAAATTGTATGTACTCATTAGTAATATTGATAATTGTTACTATAATATAAACCTACACATATTATGCTTTTGTGTAATGACATAATGTTGATTATTATTATTTTTTGTCAGGTATACTAGAATGGAGATATACTAGAGGTATATTAAAATAACTTAACCAGCAAACATACTACTTTGGCCTTTAAATTTTGATCTTGCCCCGGGTGGGATTGCCATGAGATGATAACAAGAGGAGGAGGACCATTGAACATTTTTACCTGGGAGCCCAATCATAGGCCAGACCGACACTGCGTCAATGCCCACAGAGCACCAGGCGCGGATCCAGGGTGGGTTAAGGGGCTTTAGCTCCCCTTGAGCTGTAGTCATTGCTTAAAAATTATACATATAAATATCTAAATAGGTATAATTTTAGGAAGCTGATCATCGTATAGCCCCCCTTTTGTGATTTCTGGATCCGCGCCTGCACAGCACGTGTCCTTCGACAACGTGTATAATAATTAAAATATAACGACCATCCCGGGGGTTGTTGACACACGACACGACGTTCGGTCGCTCGCTCGTGTCACCGATAATGATATCGTCACGTTCTGGGCGCCGAAATCCAGTTACCTTGTTGTAATTATTATCAACGGCACTATAATCAATGGCGTCATTTTTGGAGGGGAAGCCGGTTAGGCATTTTCCCCTCCCCTTTGTTAATAGTAGGCTGGGGTGTCGAATTAGTAATGGACAGCCGACATGATTCGTTCTAATATTATGTAAATGTAATATACGAGATGAGTTATCCTAACCCAACCTACAGTACCTAAAGTAAGGTCCGGATTTATATGCAAATTCATGTTTCTGTATACCTCACTTAAAAATATATGAGTTCGAAATGTCGACGTTTCACGAAAAGTATAGATTCTAAGATTCAAATTTATTATTATTATTACTTTTTTTTGCATATTCTAATGAAAATGCATATTAATTGCATATTTCTGGATAATTGCACAAACGTTACATATTCTATAATATTCATTAAGATATTCAAAATTTAGATCATTTCATTCGCGATAGCTGTTTTGGTAAACAGATTATTTAATTTGATATAAAAACTTGTCCGTGTTTTTTAGTTTGTAAAAAACCACGGATATTCTAAATTGATAAAAATCAATAGTATAAATCAACGGTGAGATAAGTGAATATGACGAAGATGTCGAAGTGTCAATTGAAATCATATCATGTTTTAAACATGCACCAATACTGTATCATGTGATGCTGAAAGAAGTTTTTCCAAATACAAAAGTATGCTTCGAGATATTTGTAGGAAAACTTGAGATCAATTATTATAACCTCATGCTGGTACTCCTCACATAATAATTTATAATAATTGTAATATTATAATACTTATCAAACGCAGTATCATGATAATAGTGTTATTCAAATTTTTTTTTAAATACATTTGTTTGTGCATTTATTTAGATTGCTTAATATTTTTACTATAAATTTTATCCTGCATGAATATGTAATAATATTTTTTTTTTGCATATTTATGATATGAATCTGCAAATTTCATGGCACGTTTTTCATATAAATCCGGGTCCTAGTCATAAGTAATAATAAATCGCGTGGCAATCAGTGGATGTCAAATAATATTAAAATTATATTAGCTGTTATCAAAAGTATGCAGGTTACAACCACGATTAAAGGTTTTAATTCGTGGTTACAACTTACCTATGTACCTTTTTTTATGAACACAGTTATCATTAAAGGGAATGCCGAAATTATAAACGTTAATTCAAAGACCGTTTGAAAAGCATAAACAAATTTGTTTAACCATTGTTATCAAACGTACGTTTTTTTTTTTTTATATAATTCGTGTGAGTGGCAAGTGTAAAAAATAAAAATGAAAAAAGCTAAAGGTGGTGCGGCCAAGACGATGAGAGAGACAGAGAGGAAAAAATAAATAAACTCGAACAAACTTGCTCAGAGCTGGTGATATAACATTTGTAACGTGTTTAAATTTTGCATGACGAGAGAAACTTCAAAACTAGTGTAATAAGTGTAATACTTACGTACAAGTCGTTTATTAATTTATTATTACAGCTGACAAAGTAATGAATTCCCCCCCCACCCTGAAAAAAATAGTGTCTGCGATAACAAAAAATATCAAAACGATGTAAAATGGAAATTGCGTTGAGCTGAATGCAAGTGGGAAGTATTCAAATCTTTTACTTCCCCTTTTCGAACACTGAAATGACGCCACTGACTATAATATATTATGATAATATGACCTGGTCGTGTTTCCGCGGGGGAGTTTGCTGACGGACAAAGATCGCCCCGGCGACGAGTCCTTGCAACGTTACGGTTTTCGATGTCCGACCGGTCAATAACACTGCAGACATAGTGGAAATCGTTATCGTTATCTTTATCGTCGTATACAGTAACTGTCGAATTTATATTATTACACTCGTGAATACAGTTCTGTAAACTGTTTACACGATAAAATTATCGGTTCTGTATATTACAATTTACAACGTTATCGAACAAATTGCGTTTCGTGAAACAATTGTAAATAGTATCTATTAACGAGGTTATAATCGCACTTATTTGGTTAATGGTGTATATTTTTAATTTTATTAATGCTATCAGAAATAAGATATTTTACTTTATCGTAATTAAAATTTTATCGTTTGGTATAATTCAAATTCCCTATTTTAATTACCTACATATAAATATGTGGTATGAAAATAGAAGGGTTAAGAAAATAAAATAAATTAAACATGAAAATAAAATAAATATGAAAATTAAGATGATTTTTCGTGATAACAAAATGATAAGGAAAAAGACTATTGAATAGTTAATATAAAACAGCGCTGCAAATTTTACAGAACCGAAATCGGGTCTACAACTTATCGTCGATTCGATAACGATATCTGTTATGTTACCTACTTTTTTTTACAGAACGGTTTTAATTTTGCAGAACCAACTGAAAATAAGTTATCGGTTCTGTAAATTTTCATGAAACATCCAGCATCAGTGGCGCATTTAGGGGTTGACGACGGCGCACTGTCGTCCCGGGCAATAAGTTTATTACGTATTTTAGGGGCGGAAAAGTAGTGGCCACGCAACCGCCAGAGCGGTTAATTTTTATTAAAATAAGATAGTGAATTTCGTGTAAAAAATTGGATTTCGTATGTAACGTCGCATGTTGAAACAGTTCAACGTTAATTTTACTTTAGTTAATGGTTTAATAGTTGAATTATAATTTTCGATGAATGCCTATTAAAAAACTGATCATTCAGTAAATTATATAATAATATGTAGAGCAATAATTATATATAAATCATTTGTCAATTTGTTAAAAATGATTTTAAATTTAATGTTGTAATTTAAAGCTTCAAACCAAGGGGAAGGAGAGAAAGTGGCCCTCATTAAAATATGTACCTTTAATATATTAAATAATAATTGTCACGGGGAAATTGTTCTATATGGAGGTGGTGTAGTAAAAATAGGTATGTTTGAGCCCATAACTAAATAAACAGGCATGTCAGCTATAATTTTATTTTCGTTATCATTGCGCAATGCGCATGTTTCCCAAACATGGAAAAAACGATATCAATAACATGGATGAAAGAGTCTTGGTGAGGTTTTTGATGTTTAAAACAAATATTTCAATATTTTAATAAATAATTATTTAGTCATGATTAAGTTATGGTGTGTAATGGGCATCTAATGAAGTCAATATGGAATATTTTAATTCATAATAATGTAACAATTTTAAATTATGCCGGAAAGTTTTTCCATGAATTTTGTCGTTTATTCCAAGTCTGGGGAACATTTCCTGTGCCGTGTTACCTAGCTGACATGCCTGTTTATTTAGTCATGGTCTGAGCCCACTAATGTCACCTATTTGTGTCTATTGCTATACGTATTAATTTGTATTCCATGCGCCCCTTCAGCATCTGTACCGCCCCCGCCTCAGAAAGATTATTAGTTTTAAGACGTATATAAGCCATAAGGTCTAATAATCCTACTAATAATCTAACAACACCTGTACTTTTTATAGAGGCAGATTTAACCATCAACATACAATATAACAATGAAACAATTCAAGAATAAGTTGAGTAGAAATCAAGGCGTAAAATCATTGCAATATTATTAAATGATAAATAACGTTAATAAATAATATCAATAAAACAAATCTTTTTATACCAATTTTGTAAATTTGAATTTTCAATGGAAGAGGGTAATTGGGCTGGCATTAAATGTTTATCTAGGGAGACAAAATCCTAAATACATCTCTGATTACCCTATTAAAACCGTAATAGTAACCAATTATAGCGGGCCAGTTTATACTCCAAAAAAAAAAGATCCCATATTCCGGGCATACCTATTGAGGATAATTGATCGTGCGACAATTGATAGCGGTCGATTGATTGCGGGACCGTGTGCGACAATTTATTAGTATGAAAATATTGGTAGTGTCATAAAAATAATGTAAAAAAAACCTCCGAATTTGTTATTAAAATTTACATATATATTTATACAAACCAATTGATAATAATTAGTTAAGTAAAGAATTATAGCAGTTCCATATAAAAAGCAAAATTAGGTTCTCTTGTTCTTTATGTTCTTCTATTTCGATTTAGGTGCCATGACCAATCAAATTTCCATCAAAGTCTATTATATTAATGGTATAGATTAATGCATTTCTTTTATTTTTGTAGTAATCGGTATACAATAAAACTTTCTCAAATGCTTCGGTATTTACTGAACATCGCGTAATCACATCGTGACGATACAAATCAATAGCATTATAATAGAAATAATTATTAGAAAGGCGTGACTAAATCAATCGCGATCTTGCAAAATTATCAAAATTCGATCATCGTGTTAATTAACAAGATATTCTGTTATAAATAATAAATGACTGCTAATATACTACCCAATCATTTTTGAAATATCTCGTGATAATTGTCCGCTCTCTATTGACGAGACACCCCAAACTACTCCAAATATTTTTTCGCCAATTATAATCGATAATGTGCCCTATATATAAATTATAGATTTTTATACCGACACTATATACGAGAACAAATTCCACGATGGCACTGCTCGATTTACAATGATATGCTATAAATTCCATTTTATCGTAAACTACTTAATTTTAATTTCTATATAAACGGCCAAACATTTTGAAAAAATATAAGTGTACGCCTGTACGATAATATATTTCATATATAATAAAAAATTGACACTCTACCGCGGCTTTTTGCTACAATATTGATTGTCGTTATCGTTTCAAGTTCAGTTTATGAATTATTTTACATTGATAATCATATAAATTATTATTCATTTTACTCCAGTTATAGAACTCGGGGCGATTATTTCGTTATATTATTGTTTTGTAACGTTATTGCACGTATCGTCCATCCGGCGACAGTCGTTTTGCGTTCAAGTTGTGTTCGAAAACGTTCGAAAAAACAGTTAACTGCACATGAAAATTACAAATATTTTATTTATTATTATATACTCGTACGAGCAGAAATCGGTGCTTATTCTGGACTATCGCGTTGTCGGTGTTGCTTAGCTGTTATGTGTTCGCAAATAAATCCGACGGTATATAGTTACCTAGCGAGTTAAGCGAAAATTTTCATAATCATTTTCCACCGCCAAAGAAAAGTAATCGACAAACGGTGAATAACGCACGTAAGCGAAAAGCAAATGAAAAAATTTATTCTCACGCGTCACGGCGAAAATAAAATTTCCTTAAAGAAACGAACGAAGTTCTGCTAACTTTTTTAATTCGGAAAAAATACGTGTAAGGCCCGTAAAACTTTATTGCCGAATAAATTATCCAACGAATGTCGACGGAGTACTATTAATAATTTAGAAATTAATTTGAAATTTTTCGAAGGAATTTTTTTTTTATTACTCGGATATTATTTTGAAAATGCATTGTACTCACACTTACTATTCGCTTATTATATTCATATTAAAAATTCGGCAACGTGAGCAAAAACAGTAAGTATAATACCTATTTATAGATTGCTTTTTTTTGAAAACTGACAATTAACAAGCATATAGGTATATGCTTGCGTATGATATGTGGAGGAATCTGATTTTTAGAGGAAAATCGCTGCAGCCTTATTTTTATCGTGTTTACATTACACGGATATGGCAAAGGCTTGTTTCACTTGTGGTAGAGAATTACGCGTTATGTTTTTGACTTTTGCATTTTTCTTTCTTTTTTATTTTTCCTCTTATAGAATATCTTACTGCGGTATAATGTGTTTCAATAGCATACAAATACTTGTTTTTTTCTTATTTTTCATATTAAGACACAGAAAATGTCTTAAATTAAAACAATTTTTGCTTCTTAGCAATGATGTGAATGTGGTTTTTTTTTTTGTTTGTGTCCACTTTTTCGCGTAGAAAAGAGTGTTTACCGGACAATTTCCTAACGCGTTACATCCTGGTATATCAAAATGTTTTTAGTTGGTACTTTATATGACACGTTCTTTAATTTTCGCAGTGGTTTCCTAAAGTGTAATTTAAAATAAAACGAAAATTAACCCCCCACCCCGTTGAAATTGTCGACATATTCGTTTCGGAATTCTTGTATTTTTTTTAAACTTAAAAATTCAATACAATTTTACTCAAACATATACAAAATCATGTACACATCATATTTACTTATTATTATAAATTACATCACCGTCGATTGGAAACGTTTTTTAAATACGCAACGATCTATCGTTGCTTTCGAATTAAAAACTTCTGATATCTCTAAGTAAATCACACGAACCGATATCCACAGATTTTTCTTTGTATGTCGTCTTTTTTGTGTTTTTATATCAATAAATACATTTTTTTTACGGAATTCCTGTAAGATTTTTAGACTATCAACATCCGGGCTCTGGTTGTATGCATTTCCATGCAAATCAATTTTTTTTCGATGGTGCGGGGCATAAAAGCCATCAAGTTTTCCAAACTTACGATTGTGAAAACAAAAGTTTAAAAACAACGTGGAGGTAGATTAGTTTGGCATTTATTTTGTCTATATAGTGTTATATATAGACAAAGCTATATAATTACTTAAAATAAAATCGGAATGGGAATAGAATATTGACCGACAATAAACATTTTCAATTCCACATACTGGACAAAGTGTGACGTTTTTTTATGTTATAAAATAGAAAAACTACCGTACCATTAGGCGTATAATTTATTCAACGAATCCGAAAATGATAATAACAGTGTGATTTAGTAGGTACGTAAATGAGAAACGAGTATAAATTATTCATTCATTAACTCTTGAATAATTAACTTTTATGTTCTATACATTTTCCTTTAATTTTAAATAATAACATATTATTATAAACGCTAACTCGTAATTATAATACCAAAATAATAATAATAATAATAATAATGAACAACTTTACTTTCGATATTCTATTATTATATCGTCCACATAATTTAAAATAGATAAAATAATTATTATTATTGGCACTTTTTCTACAAAAACAGTACTTTTATAACTTTTCAAAATAACTTCATAAGGGTATAAATTTTTGGAATTTTATTATTATAATTTGTATATAAATTCGTCATTCGAATTTCAAAATAAATTTTATTCTTAAGTGTTATTTTATTATTAGGTATATTAAGTTTTTTAATAATTTACTATCGTTTTTTTTTTTAAGTACTCACACTTGCAAAACACGTAGTCTAGAGATATTATAATGAGCTTTTTTTTTTCTACATTACTGAAATTGGTAATCATATATTCTTGTATGCAAAACGAAAAAAATATTTGTACATTAAATTTGTGATTTATTGCAAAAAAAAATCCTTAGCATGCTTATTACATTGTAAAACTCAATGTTTTATATAGACTTATTGAAGTTACAAAAGTTTGGACTTCATAAAAATTAATTAAAATCTACCATAAACCTAGCATATCCGTTTTCATCTAGGAAATATAGTGGAGTTAAACGTATTACTTACCGTGCGATTTCCAAGATTTCTCACTCTGCAGTTCAAATAAGCAGTATGACCGACTAGAGCAGTGACATTTTTTGTTGCTGTTTGGTCAAAGTATGGACCTCTTATTGACGTAGCTTCAATTAAAGGTGATATTGTTTCACCCGGTACCTTGTGGTCAATGGAGCATGAAGCCATTTCTAGAAAAAAAAATTTAAATACAACATTGTACATAAAATACAGTATTCGTTTAGGCATATTAAGGCAAAAAATTATTAGGAAAGAAACCGATTACGATTATACCGTCTCTAATTGTTTTTTGTACACTGAATGTTGTTTTATAACTTCATGTGTGTATATTTTTTTTTCTTATATACAAAGCGTAATTTAAAATAAAATATTATTTCTTTGTATTGTTCATTTCGATTGTTTTTATTTAAATAATAGAGCTGTTAGAAATGTATTTATTGGGCCCTTTGATTTTTTTTTAACAATTAATAATTATACTCAATAGTGAAAACGCCCAAAATACATCAAACTAACAAAAATGATAAACGAAATTAATCAATTAATCGATAGTACACATGAAACCTATAAAATCTTATTTTAAAATTAATAATTTTTGTTATTTATATTTTTACATAGATTTCAATACTTCTCCTGGTACATGGCAAAAACGAAAAATCACTTCTAGATTAAAGTTTCATCCGTTTAGAGGCACGTCTTAGGGTTGAACTATTGTGACCGATATTCACGAATCTTTTTTTATAGTCTCGAACAAAATTTGAGAGTGGTGTGATAACAATTTTTACCTTAATATTTAAGGACCACTCCTAAAATGTATACAATATGACAAGTAAAGTAACGGCAAGACTCCCGGGAGATCATACAAAATTCCTATTGTATTCCTGAACGGGACTCGTATTTGGTGTCCACAGGGTATTCCTATTGATTTTTTAAACTGCAGTCCCAGTTGGGAGTCCACAAGAAAGAGTTCACTGTATTTATAGGAAGAACAACTCCCATTTTGGAATTTTTAAGGAACTCTTGCAGGTCCGAAAGGTAATCGTGGAAAGGAGTTTGCAGGGAACTCTACTTTTAATTAATTTTAATATACGACTAATTTAATGAGAAAAAGTTTTCATAATATGCCATATATATATATTTGTAAGCTTTTATAGCCCTTTTAGGGCCATTACTATTTACACTAACTTTCTTCTATGATATATATATATATATATGTTAAAATCAAAAATTCGTCGTTTTTTTTTTAAGAGAAGACATTTTATGTCAGTATGTACATTGGGACTCGTTGTTTCTTCAATCCGCCGTGGCCTGAACCGTCAAAGATCAGACCCTCGTGTTTTTCATACTTTCCAGTAGCGTCCGCTTTACCGTCTAAATACTCGTTTCGGTATATGTGTTTTTGAATCGGTAACGTAGGCTCGAGAGTTTAGGAGGAGGATATAGTTCCGAGGTTTGGTCCTTGCCGGTCGGGTGGAATTTTTAGTGTTGGCTTTTTTTGCTCTCATAAAATATTGTTATACGTTTCGATATATTATATACACAATAAAGTTTCCATTCGGGACTCCGTAAGAATTTCCACAGTGTTTTTTGTTACATAATTTGTATTACACTAAATAGCAGGGAATTAAAAAATATTAATAAATTTATTTGTTTTCAGATAGTAATTTTTTCAGAAAAACGAACATAATACTTAAATATTCGTATAATTTTTCCGAATATTTAGCCATAATTTTCCATGTAGACGTTATATTATTTTATAACATAGTTTGTGTACAGACAAGTTTTTTATTTTCTCGAATAAAGTATAGAACGTTCTATGGTGTTGCCTGTTATGAGAAAAACAGTTCAATGAAGCGACGAAAAAATGAATGTCCATTGTACAGTAGCTTATATTATATAGCGTATGTCAGTTTTTATTAAAAAAAAAAAGAACAAAGTAAAAACACAAACAACTTTATTGTTATGAGTTCGTTATATTCGTATTACGAAACAGTCGCAGTAAATGTTATATTTTAATATAAGAGTAAACCATAACGTACGAATAAGAATAATAGAAATAATAACCGTCCAAAAGGATTGAACTTACACGATACGAAATACTCACAGAATTAAAATATGACGTTGACATTATTATTACTTTTTCGTTTACTCCCGAAAAAGTTAAGAATTAAGAAGACGCGTCGAATTTAATTGAACGTAAACGAGTAGATTAATTTTAATATTACAAAAAAATACGTTCAATCTTAAGTGATGTTTTAATGGGGTTTCCGTTACTCCATTCACATAACTAAATATGTATATATTTAGTAAAATAATAAAAAAAAAAAGTGAACTCGTAATTCATAATTTTTTTTTTGTACATGTATTAAAAAATAAAAAATAGAAAAGTTTTCAATGAAATTGAACAGCGTTAAACTTCTCAAGTAAACATTTTTCAATTCAGATTTTTGTATATTTATATGGGTACTTACAAGTATTCACCACCTCTTATTTCTCGAATGAAGGTATCAATTTTTAATTTTTAATTGCGTCCACTGTTTTTTTTTTTTAATAACAAATATGTATAAATACATATATTTTTTATAAATAATCAAATAATAATAATAATATGATATGAAATTACAATTTTAAACGTGAAATTTTGCCAAAAAACTTTTTTGGAAATTGAAAAACATGTTGTGTAATAGCTTTTTTTTAGTAACGTATTGCGTATTGTATTGGTCATTGAAAATACTGTAACGAATTTATTGTAATACGCTTGAACCGAATAAAATAAATAAAATACCGCATGAGCGACTCAAATCGCTTTTTAATAAGCTTTTTTTAAGAAAATATTTCGTTTTCTTGTACAACTGCTGCTCATAATGATTAAAACGCTTTCAAGCGCACCTTATTTTTGTTTACTTTTATTCGTGAATTTGTTTTTTTGTCTAACAAGAATATTTCAAAAAGAATATTTGGTATGTACATTTAAAATTTAAAAGCTATTATTATTCCTACAAGAATATTTAAAAATAATCGGTAATTGTCTCTAATAAAAATAGAAATTTCTGCATCACAATTTCGTAAAATAATTTGGAGGAATTTCTGAAAATTATATTGTAAATGAGCGTATTATAATAAACTTTAACTTTATGTAAAAATCAAAAGGATATTTCGAAGGAGAAAGTAATATTATTTCAATACACGAAAGCTTTGACAAATTTATAACTCTTAACACATCAATGTGAGTTAAATTCTTGAAACATTAATCACATCACTTATACATTCGTATAAAGCTAAGCATTCGTTCACGTTTTTCTTGGCTGTCTAAAGGCGCCCTAAATCCTATGTACTCAAGAGCCTAAGCATGGCCTAAGACGATCCTGCAACTGACAGTCATCATCGCATTACGTACGCTTTATGTTATTATATAAAAAATAATAATAATAATTGTTGTTTTAACATATTAATTTATTGCAATTATTTTCACATTACACAAAGACAACAGAATGATTTTCGCGTTTTTCATTCCAAAACCCGTATACAGCCGGAATATGTTATATATAGGTATTTATGGACCTACCTATTTTATGTTTAGTAAGACGTACGCAATATTAGATTATATATAATACGAAAAAATAAAGAAACACGACGAAAAAAATAAAAATAAACATTAATTTAAAAAATACAAATTTGATGTCGTCGAACGATCGTATTTTCCGGTTTTATTATTCGTTTTCCGTGAATTATTTCGTACCTAATAAGAATTTTCAAAAAAAAAAAAAGAGAAACTCCATCGCGTCGTATTTTCAAGAGCAGGCCGCATTATAATTTTTTTATTTTTATTTTAATAATAATAAATATTTCACGAACGTGTGCACGAGCCCACACGAGCGGCTAATTGACAATAGTAGTTTCAGGTATACTTTCTCGTATATTATTAACGTTTGACTCGTACCTACGATGATAACTTGCGATTACGCGCGCGCATATGTGTGGCCATCAATAATGTACAGCTTACGACGAAGGCTGTGCGTGAGCGTTGGTAGGTTATCACGGATTTCTGTTTAATGTGTAAAGTTAACAGCGTCTTAATTTTAATCGCGTCGTTGGGATGTGGCTGGAGGGTTATTAAATAAGTTCGGTCACGTAAAACGACTAGCGCCAGCAGCTATGCGCGTTCGAGTGCCGAAGCGCGTGCCAATATGAGTTTGCCGCAGCGATAAAGTAGTGTGGGTCCGTCTAATAATAATTGTTTAATTCGCTCTAGTTGATTGATCACAATCATAGGCGAATCTACGGGGTGTGCCGGGTGTACCAAGGCACACCCTAAAGTAAAAAAAAAATAGATATTATACAATAGGTTATAGTATTGGTTAGTAAACAAGTGTCGGATATATTTTGACTTTAGTGTATGGAAGAAAATTATGAGCTAAAAATAACGCATAAAACGGGTGAATTCGTTTATAGCCACACCTCTGTATTATAAAAAAAAATAACTACAAAAAAGGCCGGGCACACTCAAACGTAAAACTCTAGGTTCGCCTATGATCACTATAATCTACGTGTAACGTTATTACCACGTGAGTATAACTCACAAAAATATGTGTGCAGTCGATCGAGAACGAGAAAATATAATATGCATTCGGTTGTAGCAGACGTTTCGGGCAGAGTAACAAATGTAATTGGTAGAAGTGTTGAAGTTTGTTGAAAGTTCGCAAAGAACTATAAATTGTTGGATTGCTTTTGCAGCAGTTTGTCACCGTAACACCGACGATAGCGCGATAATTACGTGTTTAATAATAATAACATATCATTTCACATAATATAATATTATATGTAGGTACGTTTAATAAAAATGGAACGACTTCGATGTGGGGTGACGGGGTGACCCCGTTATAAACCTTATAGTGTGGCTAAATCAGAAAAAAATGTATCCAAATACGTATATATTGCGTGAGACGAAATCAAAAAAAATTTTTAGAGCTATAAACTGAAATAATTCAATATTTTCTTCTCGGAAATAGATCGGGAAAAAATCGAAATTTTCAATTTTATTATACGTAAATACGGTGTAGTATTGGGATACTATATTAAAAAATCTGTATATGTATATATATAAACAATAAATATACATACATATAAATAAATGTATACTTAAATATACTATACTGCCAATGAGTATTACGTAAAAATGAAATAAAAAATATAAAGTTGTTGTATAAAGAAGTTTAATAGTTATGAATATTTAACTTTAAAATTCATAAATACAAATATGAATATTTACTTTAACAAGACATGCAAGAAAACCGAGCCGATGTTCTATTGTTTAATAGGTATGAATATTTAACTTTAAAATTCATAAATACAAATATGAATATTTACTTTAACAAGACATGCAAGAAAATTTTTATTTTTTTTTTTTAATTTTAATTTTTTTTTTATTTTTAATTTTGTCTATATTTTATTAGATACTATATTGTTCGTGTGTTTTAATATTGATAGATTGTGGTTTTGATAATTTCACGTGACATTTTGAAATTGATAAATTGTATTTCGAGATCTAAATGGCATACGCATATGTACATACGTTGTTAATAAACCTATCCGGAGTGTTTACATAACGTTATCTCAATAATTAAAACGTCGAATAAATTTACAAATTAAATTGTAAAATATTATAACGATGGCCGACGGTTTTGGACACGTATTGTACACGCAATGTTTGGTGACGCAGGCGATACCGTTGCAAATACCAAGTGTTACACGAAAGACACGCTGTTTCGATTCGGTTATAAAAACAAATAAAACAAATACAAATTTAATGAACGGGAAAAAAAAGGTCGATTTCGTTTCGTTATTTTTTTTATTTTTTTATTATTATTTTTGTTTTTTTTTTTTTATTGCCGCCGAGAACACTGTTTCATTTGACGAATATATTTTTATTGTTATTGAGGGCGATCTGATTGATCGTAATGAATATTAAACATTTTTCTCTCTCCGGGCCCCGATCGGACGAGGGACGGTGGTCGATACTGACGGGTTAAAAGAAGAGTAGGACGAGGAGGACGTGGTTAGAGGAGGGCGTGCGAGGTTGAAATATCGGCGCGGCGACCGATCTCGCGCGTACATCCCTGCAGAATATAGAGAAACAATCTATCAACTGGTGTGCATCACATCGCTGCCGAACGGGTCGCAAAACTACACCGACCCTAACCCCCTTAACCACCACCTCCTGTCTTCCACTCGGACTCAGCCCCGCTGTACCACCGAATCGACGTTCGTAAAACGATATTAATCACGAATTTTTTCGCTTCTATATACGTCCCGCAACGCCGACTGCCATTGTCAGATTTTCCAATGGAAACGATATTTTTATTTTCATTCCGTCATTCGCCACGACCGTGTACTCCTTTATAGCGGCACGAAATAATAACCGTATAAAAAAAGGATATAAAAAAATATATATATATATTCAGTTTTATACTTTAATAATATATACGAATACGAGTCGACGATATATTCGTTACCGCGATCGTTAGATACTGCCGACATTTTACAGGGACGACTAGACTTTATCATACGGGCCCGTGGACCGTATCTGGCCCAACAACAAAACTAAACGTTCTCTCGGACCATACTGAAATGCAGCTGTCATATGAGTTTAAAACGATATTGGTTTTACATTTGTCGGCAGCAATATTTTTCATCTGTAACGATTCATTGTTTCCGGTGTAAAATCTACGACTATTAAATGGTCGCCAGGGTCGTAACACTAACCGACACAGCGATCCAGTGCCATCGATCACAGTGTACTATCGACAAATTTAATTCCAACCTCTCCGGTCCAAACACCCGAAAAATAACCTTTTGAAATTTGGTAATTTCGGCTTAGTAACTACCAGAATCGCGCTAAACGCTTTACGAATTTCGTAACATTTGGCGTGTACTGGAAGTCGGTGCGAAAAAAACGGGTCGAACGGTTTTTTCGCTTTTCGACAGGAAAACAAGGGACGCTTCGCTTCAAATATCGGGAATTATACTTAACCTCGTGCGATTGTTTATGTAGTTTAATTAATTCTTATGGAATTTTTTCGGATATTCGTAAGGATTTGCGGTCGAAAAGATTATTTTATTCAGCATATATAATATAATATTTGTGTATCGGGAAAGTCATCGATTGCGTCAGGCATTTGTTAGAAGAAAACAAAACGGGAACCGTATATCGGTAGCACTGAACGTTTGTTCGAATTCGTTTTCAAAAACTATATAAAAAAAAAATGCGATACTCGAAAACTCCTGTTTCCGAAATAATGTAATCGACATGGGAAATCAGCTCCTTTAGTACAACATACATATTTTTCTCTTTTGTGCCCGACAAACAAAAAAATTACTTCGGCCTACTCGACGAAATTTCTCGTGTTCTCTATGCGAATAAAAACGTAAAGTAATAAATAATATGACTTTTTTTTTTCGGAAATCATTAAAAAATAATGCGCGAATTTGTTGTGTTTGACTTTATATAATATTTATTAATATGATGTATTTCTAACGTGTTTTACAGTAAAATTAAATTGACGACTGCGACTCGGAAGCGGATAATATTTACACGGCGCTACAGATAGGCAATTCTTGTACGACCAGTGGCGTGCTCGGGGGAGGGGTTGGTGGTTAGGGGTTATATCCCCTCCATTGTCTTTTTTGCCGATCTACAGAAAACAATTTATTAGTTATAAGAGCTGTTTTAGAGTCGTTACTTAATACTTTTTATTAGTTATTAGCAAAAAGTTATTACATATGAGTTATGACAATAAACATTTACTATACATAATGTATGTTATGTTAATTGAACAACTTGGTATAAGCTAGAAACGATTTTGGAGAGCTTGAAACATAAACATTTGAGTTTTTGGTATTACCATGACAATTTATTAAGATGTATTATTACTATTTACTTATAACATCCCCCCTCCCATTGAAAATTCCTGGGCACGCTACTGCGTACAACCGTTCATGTCATAGTCTTGCAGGGACGCATCTGACGCGTTGCCGTTTTAACGTTCATGTAGCTGACGGCTCAACTGGTTGCGTTTTAATACCCATTGTTAATGGAAGATTAACAAAAAAAAACAAATATCGAAATCGGGTCATTCTACAAGGCGTGAGAGTTTTTCCAGTAACGCGTATGTATTTCAGCCAGAAATACAGGTCCGTTGCAGGCCCCTTAAGCGATATCCACAACACCCCGCGGCTCGCTACCTTTTTCCGTTGTACTGTAAAAAAAAAACCGAAACCTTTCGCCTAACCGTTACCGCGGATCTCTCTTGATATTACAACAAGGAGACGAAATAATAATCCGCATCGGCCAAAGGACGATAATTTACAAATACACACGAGACGGCTAATGCTGTGTGAGTTTTAGAAAAAAAAATAAATGACTCGCCCCGTGTCTCGAATTCGCTATACGAGCGTATTGCGTGTATGTAGAAACGACGCGATCGTACGGCGGGCTTATCTGAAACGACCCAGTTTCCCGGGCCTTTTATATAATACGTAAAACAACGGTATATACCCGTGCAGTGGTAGATAACGGTATTATATTCCATACCGCGTACAAACGTTCAATTGTAAACATTCTAATAACGCACACGTGGTCGTCGTCAGCAACAGCGTGTTAGACAGCGTACAGTACGTGTCGTGCGCAGTAGTGTCGGGGAGGGGGGGACTAGATGCCTCGAAAATGATCTGAATAAAAAGACACTATGTGCACGGATTGATGATACAGATGGATCACTCGGCCCGAGAACAAAATAATTGCGAATACGCTCTTCCGATTGGTGTACACAAATCAACGTAGGCACACAAAACGACGTAAATTATTGTGCTGATATATTTTACAAACTCCTTAATTAACTCAAACGATAATGTTACCAGAATAATGGTTATAGCACGCTGATAAAAATTTAATCGAGTCTATATGTAAAGATCCACGGCTTTCTAAATGTCTGACTGAAATTAGTCAAAATCCATTACCGTTTTTTTTTTTTAATTTCAATAATGTCAGATGCGTACATTAAGTTATTATACGAGGTAACACCGATTTGTGATTTCCGAATGACGCCATTTCTTCTTTTTACACCGCGTGAGTGATCCATCTGTATTCGACTAACCTGTGGTAATTGCGGAATTTATCAAGATAGAGATAAAAGATAAAAAAAAAATTGAAAATATCTTGATAAAAATAAGAGAGAAAATTAAGATAAAATGCTTAATTTATACGTTTTCAAATTTTTGAAAACACAATTTTTATTTTATACACGTAGTCACGTAGACATTTTTCTCTGTTTCAAAATTAAAAGCACTTGAAAACTACCTCGTCTCGCTGCATCGTTTGGCTGGGTATTCTTTTACTGCCGGAAGTACACTAGAGAAAATATCCAAGTGTTCCAACATAAAATTACCGTCTCTTCCGAAATTCAACGATGTACAATCAAAGTGATAAATGATAATATACATTCCAAAACTCAACGGTCTGATAATAATCATTTATCGTTTGGATCTCGTTCCAAAATTCAACGTTACCAGCTAAATTTCCATCATAGGATCCAACGCGTTGATTTCACCGATTTTACTAGTCGATATTTCTTACCAATAATCCGTATTAGTTTGTGATAACAGAGACTTCCATAATTCTATCTTGATTTATTATTATAATTTTAATTATTTGTTTTTCTATTATTTATTTGACAATGCTCAAGTCGTAAATATTTATATATCGAAAATGTTTTGATTCATCGGATTCGTTGAATACGGAAGTGTAAATAATAACACATTTATAAGTTATAGAGACTAACAAATATTACTTTAAACGTTGATAGTAGTAACAGCCTAAAGTGAAACACGAATTGCACCGGAGTCTGTTTATAAACAGTTGCCACGTAATTTTTAATTTTTGCTTTTCCTTAAAATCACTGATCGCTCTAGTTTTATGAATCTTTGAGAGACATTTTAAAATAAGATATTCATCTACACGTAAAGACTTTTTTTTTTTAGTAAATCACACTCAATGTTTTACTCTTCTCAAATTCATAACGCACTGTATGCTTTCACAAATAATTGTGTCACTGAAACTCATGTTTTAATTGTTTTGAAGTATAAGTGTAAGCGTGTAAAGTATAAAAAGTAAAAACGTATGTTTTGAAAATTCGTATTTAAGTTATACGTGATAGTAGGTACCTCTTGTATTTTTGATAACGTATAGGAATAACGTTGCAATCATTTTATCGTATTTCGTATTATCAGAGAACATTAGAGAAGCGAAACTCGATCAGCTGATCGAGTTTTTAGAGAATTTAACTAGATGTATAAGCTGGAAAACTCTAAACGGAAATTGACTATGAACATAGAACCGGAGAATTGATTACGGAAATATAGAAACGGAGACGTGATGGTATAGGCTCTCTGTGATTGGTCGGCCATTTAACGGTCCGTTTATGCTGTTTATACTCAATATATATAATATATATATATATATATATATATATATATATATATAATAATATATATATTAACCGTGGTTTATACTGGCATTTTTTCGCGCTCTGTTTTTATATGATATTATGATAACAATGAAAATGTTATCAAATATTCATGTTTTCTAACCACTGATGTTGTATGTTTTGAACCACTAAAATTTCAAGGTCATAGATACGGTTGGCTGTAAACTGTAGAGTTTCGTAGGCCTGGTATTATTGAAAGCGATCTAAGTATTTCGGTATCAAACAACCTTCCAACAGGTCCATCGTGCAGTTGAATTTTGAAAATGCAACGTTATCAACGGAACGTGCCAAGAATTAGCCTAAAGAAACGGTTGCCAATACAAAATGAAAATTGTAAAAAAAGTATTTCGTTCTCATTATTAATAGGCAATAATAAAAAAATCACCCGGATGAGTGAAATTTTCATCTAAGATACGTATTTAAATAACTCGGCATCATCCGTCTAGGTATGAGATGAATGATTAGAAAATATTCATCTAGACACTGTTCGCGTGCCTTTATTGCAGTGTCGTTTCGTTGACGGTGTTGAGGCGAGGAAAACGTCCCCGAATCGGTTCCTCGCGCCGGATTAACCGACAACGAGACGCGCGTTTGTGTTCGTGCAAAAATTTTCATAAAATCTACTTTTTCATTCTTCGGGCCGTGTAAAGTGCCGTATTATTATATATACGTTATAATAAATTCAGCCGCTTACATTATGCAAAACGTTTATTTCGCATGAAAAAACACACACATATATATATATATATATATATAAGAGAATTACTAAGAGATGAAAAACCCGTGTCGTTGTGTACAGCGAACAAAGTAAAATAATTTTCAAAACGCGTAATAGCATTACCGCGTATTCCAGCGTCACGGTATAGTGGCGCGAAGCTAAGAAAAATAATAATAAAAAAATAAAGCATAGCGGTCACGACCGTGTACACACGTATTTATTTATTTATTCGTTTATTTACGGTGAAAATAGAAGCCCGTTTACAAAAAAAAAAAAAACAATTATATAACACTTGTAGAATTCTACAACATTAACATTCATTTTGTATCTAGTACACGGAAATGTAATATTAAATTTTATAAAATTTCAATACGCTAAAAATACTGCGATTTCGCTGTATAATATAACAACAACAAATAACTGCAAAAATGAATTTATAATTCGTAATACTTCCAGCTATGGCCATCAGTACATTCGCAAAATACCAGAACCGATAAAACCATTAAGGTTCCGGTCCGCGCAGTTGGTGTAAAAAAAAAAGTAGCGGAATAAAAAAATTCCAATGCATTTTTAAAAAGACTCGATATAAAATGGAAGGAAAGTAAAATACGTTTATTATCAATAAATACAAATATTCGTAAATTTAGTAGACATTTCGCGTTCACAGGTAATTCGCGAAAAATATAAATTAATATAATTCAATTCGATAACAATATATTTTATTTGTCGACATTTTATTACGGTACCTATTCATTTATTTCTGTTCGTTTAAACTTCTTGCCAAGTAAACGGAACGCGTTGACTAACGTTTAAATGTACAAAACATAGTTTTTATTTAGATTTTTATCAATATAATCATCGCACGGACTTATGTGACAAAGTGTTTTTGGTGGTAAACGTATTACGACGATTTCCCGACCGAAACGCGGCGACGACGGTCGGATGTGCCCGCCTTATTACAGCCGGTATACGTGGCAGTGTAATTTCAGCCGGGCGATAAGGAATATTATAATAATTCAATAGGATTCGTAATGACGCGAATATAACGCGTTTTATCGGATCGAAACAACAAACCGGCTGAAATCCCTTCAACTTAGTTCGCCTCTAAAATACCGGGGCCGCGAATAGTTTATTGCGTAACCAAGGTTATGTTATGTCATACACAGGGTCGCAATTTCACTGAAAAAAACTAGGGGTGCTGAAGCCCCTCGATTTTTCATGTTATTCTATAGAGTTACCGATATCTGCAACTCTCCAATGACCATTAAACAATTACATATTTAAGTAATGGCTATGATGCTTTGTAAAGTATATTATTACACATTCATTGATAAACGTAACATATGAATTAGTAAACCATAATCAACTTTAATTTTAAATTTAATTTTGAGTTTACACTTTATTACTTATTATACTAACAGCAGTGGCGTAGCCAGGGGGGCTGATGGGGCTGCAGCCCCCGAAATGAATAGTTAATCAGTTTTTTAGTGGGTACCGTTTATACATATTAATAATTAACATAGAAATTAATTAATTATCAGCCCCAGCCCCCCAAAAAAAAATCCTGGCTACACCACTGTAATAACAACATCCTCCTTTCATTTTGAGCAAAAATATTTATTATTTCGTTTACATCAATTTGATTGGTAAGGTCTTTTTCAATAACGATAATAATCTGTGATAAAACTAAAATAGTACTTTGAATGTTGTCACACTGCGATGTTTTCGCCGAACGTCGAACAGTCGGAACGATTTTATCGCCAGTCGCCACACTAATCAAATTGATACATTTTATCAATAGCATATTATTATATTATAAATTTATAAAATCATCTGAATTAAAATTGTTTTCTTTGATTTTTTTTGACCAGTCTGTAAGACAATACATATTTTCAGTCATCACACGATTATTCGTTTAAATAATATCATAGAACAAAACTGTTGTTATGTATGTATTGTGTACATAATAACTACTAAAACTTAAATAAATACGAAAAAAATTGGGGGTGCTAAGCACACCAAAGCCCCCCCCCAAATTGCGCCTATGGTCATACCCCTAATCAGTGCTCGAACTGGAAAAGTAAAAGAAAGAGGACTCCAACACTTAGCGTCCTTTCAACGATTAAACCCAACCTGGCCCGTGGACGGCTTCGCCACCCACACCCCGCCACGCCATTTATCTTCATCGAATTATTATAATATATTATATCAATAATAATATATTATAATATACCAACGATTACAATACGAATATATTTTTTAAAACTTATCATTTATTAACACGTTAAAATTTAATAATTCCATTAAAACCGCGTACTCCAGTTGCTAATTTGGTACCTAATTAATTTTAAATGACATTCCACAACCGTTGGTAACTGTGATTTAATTCTGTATGTTTCCTTTTAGAGTAACATTGTCCTTCAACAGACATTTTTCCTCTGCGTATTCAAGACAATACACGAGAGCCGTGTTTAAAAGTTTGCGCTGGAGATCCGACAAAATTTCATATTCTTCTTATGAATTATCAAAAAAAAAAAACAATCCTTTAATTAGTTTTTTATTATCTTTTTCAATGCAACTTTACAAAATCAAAATTTTTATATTATTTTAACAAAATAACACGTTTCGTCCGCCCGTTCTAATGAGAATAATTTGAAGGGGTGCTCTTAAAATATGAAAAAATTGAAGAGGAGCTACGTCCCGCTGCGTCCTCTCCAATTCGAGCACTGCCCCTAATTCGTTCCTTATTTTATCGCGTTGCTTGGGTTTTTGTGTCTGCTAAAGTATTGACCTTATAAAAGCGTTAAAAAAACGACAATTCAAACGTATTGAACTACTAGCCGTATACAGGATAGCCCACCACCCCGTAGTTCACGTGGCCAGATATAACCCACAGTTAATATTTTACCAGTCAAATTCAAATGCATATTTTAATTGTAAACAGACGAAAAACCACAAGGTCCCATAAGAATTAAAAATACAAATTATTTACTCTGATTCTCAATACGTACACTACTGGTGAGTACTAGTGTTACGACGGAAAAAAAAGTGTTTTGATCGTTTAAAATTAATAAAGTCATATCTTTGTTCAACGCAAAAACAGAAGAAAGATTGTCAAATATAAGTATACATTTATTGCTGTAGACATTAATTTAAAAACAGTTATTTAAACAGTTATTCACAAATGGAAAAAAATTATAATCATATTCCTATTAATCAATTTTATTTGTTAAATAACTATTATCTCAATAGCATATTTAATATTTATTATTATTATTATTATTATTATTATTATTATTACTATAATTTGTATTATTTTTATTTATGGATATTTTATTGTATTATATATAGTATTAATTTTTCCTTTGTTTTCTTTAATATTTATCTCCTCTCACCCAAAATGGAATATGGCAGTAAAAAAGTTGATGAGCAAAAAAAAAAAATAATAATAATCATTTAAAAAAAAATAGGAACTTTTAAAAGTAGCCTCTTTTGAAAATGCTGACCCACATTTCTCATGATTCGCCATTGCGTTGAACAATGATACTATTTTTGGTCGGACAAATATTTTGTTTCACGATATAATATATAATCGTAATCGACCCGTACAGAAAGAGTTAACAAAACATTATATTGTCCCTAGCATAGAATTTTACTTTATGATATTTCATTAATACAATACCAAAACAACAATCGTAAAACAGTAAATTTTATAATAATACCATCTTATTAATAAAACACTGTAAACTGTAAATGCGTAATAATATTTATGCCATTGCATATAAATGAGTTTCAATATATTCAAAACAAAACGCATACATTAAGTGTAAAATAAAATAATATCAATAAAAAAAATAATAATAAAATAATAATAATAATAAGATAATATTTTACATTAAATATATTGTAAAAAACGTATTTGTATCTTGTTAACAACAATTAGCATTATATATTACAAATAAAAATTAGCCGTGCTGTAAATAGAGTTAGGTGAGAGAAGCAGTCGTTAAGGGTAGCATTTAAAAACATTAGGAGCGCATTTTCAAATTAATTGAATTGTAGTATAAATTATAGTTGCTTTTATTTTAGTAAGTAAAATAATCCCTAATTGGTCTGATAAAATAATTCAATTTTTAATAAAATCAAACGTATAATGTACAAAAATTACGTAATGGATGGCAACAACTGAATGATTTTTAAAATGATTAGTAAATATAAAAAAAAAATGTCAAAAGAGTAGTATAGTATGTTGTTGTAGTGAAGACTATAGCAATAGAACTATGTTTGGAAAGAGATATTGCCGAAAAACGTTTGATTTAAAAAAAAACACATTTTATCATATAGGTTGAGAATTATTCACTAAATTCATTACAAAAATTCGGAAGATAAATTTAATGCTGTGTTTGATTTAATGACTGTTCATTTGAAATGAAAGTATAATAAAATAGAAGAATTGGTATAAGATTCTGAATTTTTGTGGTTGGCCATTCCCTCTACCGTCAATCAAACAGAAAAATTACACAACTGATTTGTGAATAAAATATTAAAATGATTTAGATAGATCAGATATTTTTAGAATAACATATATTTCAAACATATTAACCACTAGTTTCGAATTTAAAGACAGTTTCTCAGTTGGATCGGCTCAACGTAATACATTCCAATGCTTTAAAAGATATCTACCCCAAAATCGAAATAGCACAAAGAATTTTTCTCGCGGTTCCGGTGACTGTGGGGTCTTGTAAACGAAGTGACAACAAATAAAAAATTACCCACGATCAATATTAAGTGAGGGACGATTTAAAAATTCAGGAACTTTATCAATTGAATTTACTATGTTCAATATCGTCAGTTTAAAAGATATCATAGACGATTTCACATCGCCAAAGGCTATAAAAATAAAATTTAAATTTAATAAAAAAAATCGTAATAATTACACTATAATGGTTTTTTTAAATAGGTGATGTAATAATATTAAATCTTCTTAAAATATATATTTATTAAATTAATAATGGATTTTTTCCTGCGATATAGTTCGTTTTTGATTTCTAGTTAGCTTAAAGCTAAAATATGAACCATAATAGTTAGTATTATAAACTACAATGGCTCATGTAAATATAGAAATATAGCAAAACATGTAAAAATGTAATAATTATATCAAGTGATCAAGTGGAATAAAAATGGGCACAGTATGTAAATTCCACCAAGGGCTAAGGAGGGTAGTTAAAGCGGTATAAATGAATAATTAAAATTTTTAGAATAGTTAAAATTGTACGAATAACATTTTACTTATCAATAAGCTCTGATATTAAGTATTTTATTAGCATACCTATATTTTCATAATCATTAAAAAAAAATATTTGGACTGGTATTATTACTAGAAATGTTAGAAACGTTAATACACAGCTATAATTTTAATATGTGTTAACAAAGTTTGGCGTCTGTTTTACGTATAATTCGTGTTAATTTAGGAAGCGAATGTCAATTGAATACGGCGGAGAAACCGCGTGTTAAATTTACTCGAATTAAACGTGTTTGTGAGACCTGTGTACTGAACTATTCAAGGTTTTCAGTTGACTATAATTAACTATTATTAAACGTCACACACAGATATCATGCAATAATTTTCTATTCGTATAGGTATACAAATACACTGAGCCAGTGGCGTACGCAGAATTGTCCAATGAGGGGGGGGGGCTCGAAAATAAATAAATATTCAGTAGACAAAAGATTTCGCTTAATTTTCTATAATATATAATTATATAAATAATTGAAAAAAAGAAGAGCTTAAAAATAGTTTTGTTGCGTAATAAATTTTTATTTATTTTTTGTTAATAGTTAAACGTCGTGTTATTTTTTTCAACTTTGGAGTCAGAACAATCAACAAAAAACCGTTCATGTTATCAATCGTAAATATGACGTTACACTATTTGTGTCTATTCTGTGCTAAACGATTGAAAAGGAAAAACTTGTACTGTTTACGATCACTATAATCATTAGTAATATTGGTAATATGAAACATTAAAAAAAATTGAATTATAGGTCAATGGGGGGGGCTTCAGCTCCTTAGCCCCTCTTGCGTACGCCACTGCGACTGAGCGGTGAATTTTAGGGGGATGTTCTCGGTCGTATCTGGATAATTCCCGATTTAGCAAAAAACTTTAATCGTCTAATTTATCATTCTTTAATACCCATAGTGTATACTGTTTGAAATGAATATCTAACATCACGATTAAAACGGAGGAACACAAAAAAAAACACAATAAAAACGTAGGAGTGTAGATATCTATTTAACGGGGCAAACTATTTTATGGCTAGAAAAAAATTCGATCACTCGACGAGAAACAAATTTAATTTTAAGAAAAGATTCGAACTCATCGGCCTACATTCTAGTTTAAAGTGGAAGAAGATTTTTGATTGAATATTAAATTTTTTTTTTTAAGCAACTGGAACAGTTGTTCAAAAAAATTAATATTGTTTTTTAATTAGGTTTGAATTTAAATATTGAAAACCAATTCACGCAATAACCTAGAAATATTTTTTCCAAAATTAGATTTGGTTCACATTAACTGATTGGATTTTTGTCTCTAACACTTAAGTCTAATACGATTGCGCAGTTACCGGTCCCCTTGAGTGTGAAAAATATTATACAACTATACCCATTATTGTAGGACAGATTTACACAATGCGCGTACTGACAAAACTCGTTTTCGACACGTGTATTTTTTCGTGTTAACATGAACGCGTATTTTAATTGTCGTTTATGACTTTGCTTTAGTAAAAAGTATTTAGTTTTTTAAATCAATTTTAATTGTGACCTTCTCTTTATCTATCGCATACCGAATGACTACTATTAATGTTGATATTTATATTGTCAATTGTGGGCCGAGTCAATTGAAAAGAGACAAAGTTTGCCTTAAAAATAAAATATTATAAACAGTAAACGAATATATGAGGAGTGTAGGATATTCTGAATCTCCTCCATCACGAGCCTGTAGGGTCCCGATACTTTTTAGGTATCCTTCCCGGAAATAAATCTCAAAATACACCACCGAATATAATGTAATTGAATTGTTTTTCTTCCTTATGACGATAACAGTTAAAATATTTAATAAACGTGCTCACGGTGTTTTTAATACTATTATAGGATATATGTATTTATTATTAGTAGTATCAACAATATTTCATTAATGTAATATAATATGATATTTCACATTAAATATAGTGTTTAGCTATACGCTTTTTGAACGTATCGAGCGTAGCTATAGAAACGTATTATATTAATGGACTTATAATTGTGCGTTTCTTGCATTTTTTTCCTTGTGTATTTGTACCCTGAAATATGGACAATAATAATGCTCGAGAAGTATCATACGACCGTATCTATGAGTATCGTAAATCACATTGCACACACGGTACTTTGAAGAAGTCGTGTTTTCGATTTTCCCAGTAGTTTAGTACATTAATCGATGATTATCGAAAAATGAAATGGAATAACGTAAAAATATTATGTAATTTACGCCAGTAATGAATAATTTCAATTTATCGTTGTATATTTCTTTATATCGTGTAAAGTAATTCCAGGTGACATGGAATTTTCACATTTTCAGTATTATAAAATAATTACGTAAATATTTCATAATTTCCAAATCCATAAACTAATATTGTGAAAGGCATTTTTAAGATTTGAAAACAATTAATAGAATGTTATACTTTATCGTAAACACGGTTAATTTTTTCGAAATATCGTTAAAATGGCTTGGATTATGAATTTTTTTTTATAAATTGAAATGTATAAAGGGCGCCGCTATTCATTCATTGGGTAAATCTACACAAATACTATTGACCATTAATGTTTTGTGTTTTTATTTCTATAACTAAGAAGTTTTCATAAATTGATTTTTAGTGGCGGTTTTTCATACATTCATAATATTAGCGACGCGTGAAAAAAAAATTTCTTATAAAAATCAAATAAAAATATAAAATATATTTGGTGAATTGCGACGAATGATATTTTACAATAATAAAACTGTTCACACGCTAAAATACACTAAAAACATTAAGAACCACCAAATTCACCGTACTTCCACATATAATCCCACAGGGCTTCAAATATATGTTGTATTTTTAGTTTAAAATAAATCGACGAGAAATGAAAAAATATTTTAAAGTATAATCCGTTTTTATGGAAACCGAAAATGCAAATAACACACAGTTATGATTGAGAAATTAATTTCAGTAACAAATTTTAGTGTGTAAATTTAGTAATTGTATTTGGGACATAAAGACTGTGTCAAACCACAAATATAATGTGTTCTCGAAAACAAGGTTTTGAAAATAACGACACATCTACGACCTACGACAGCGAAGATGTACATTCTAAAAATTCTGGTAAAGAATTTGGTGCGTATATTGTGTAAAATTATATTATATTGTTATCTTGATGATTCTTAAGTTGCTCAATTGAACTTAAACGTTTACGTGCGTTATCGTGTATTTCTATAATTACTTAGGAGTGAAGTTTTTTGAAAACGGTAAAACACCCGTTCGTTTAACTTATTTCGACGGAACGCGTTACGTACAAAATCCTAAAACGCTTCTTACAAGTATTTAAAGAAAAAAAAAAGAATTTATACACTTATTTATATAATTATAAATATAGAGATATAATTATATAATGTTTTATGTCGATATTTATTATATTATTTAAGTTTATAACGGTATTTTAGAACGACAAGCCAATAAGAATTCGTACGCTGACCATTGTGATAAAGACGACCGAAATGTAATTTATAAATGCGAGGCGTGCTGCAAAAATGGTAAAAAAACCGTATTAATAAATTTAAATTACTGTATTATTCGAAATCAATACGAGGTTTGGTAGTTCAAAATATCTGAAAACATAAAAAGTAAGAACGCGATCTGTATTGTAGGTGAAATATTGGCGTCCAAAAACAAAAGTACTTATATACGTACTACAAGACCTTATACCTATCAATGTATTATACGTAATAAGTTTATACCTATATTTACTACAGAGTACTTGTGGATACGTGACGGTCAAACTCAAACACTTTCACCGTAGACTCTCTATTATCATCTCCAAATGAATAAAATCTATGTCTCAATCCATTGCTTCACCGTTATCAAATGAAATATCCCCCTCACCTCCCCCAAAAAAAGAGTTTTTTATAAATGTTATACCGGTATCTATCCTATAATAAATAATTATAATTTCTAGAAAAAATGTAAATATTGTGAATAAAATCCCTCGTTGGTTAATATTTGTGGAATTTAAATTTGAACGCTAACTCATATTACTGCAAGCGTGGAGGAAAGTTTTCGTTTCAAAAATATAAAATACAAAATATTTATGATTTTTCGAACGAAGAATATTGTAATAAAAACATTTCAGACTTTTTGAAATATACATAAAAATAAAAAATCAACTCGATATTCAAGAGTTTCTTATTATTATTATTTTTTTTTTAGAAACGTATATTTTATTATTGATTTACTTTTTGTATTTTGTAGTAATACGGTCCACTAATTTCTGGTTACCAAAAAAATGTGATGTGCATTTATATGCTTTTTGTTTGTTTGATGTATAAATTACCGCGCAATTATATTTAATATTATTTAATTAATATATATTTAATACAATTAATATTATTTTATAACATATTTATATCGTATAAAAGAATAGTATGATAATTTTCTACAAAATATTAATTTACGAGTATTATAAATGTTTAAAGTTAAAAATATATCGGTAATTTTAATTTTTTTACACGTACACGAATACCGATATACTATAATAAGTACTTTAATATGCGAATATTAAACACTTTACTGTATAGTGTATACCCTAGTAAATGTTATTATGAATAACAATAGTGTGTATTGACAGCGGACCGTAGATAACTGTACGAGTATTACTTTATAAGTATATTATAAATCAAACCGAATACAGTAGTTGATAAAATGACATTTATTTAATAACAAAAATAATAATTCTGAATGGAATCCGGAAGAAAGTAAAAAAAAAAAAAAGTAAAACACAAGAGTAGAAAATTAGTTGTAACGTCGAAGGTTCGAAATATTTGAAACGTCAGAAAACGAAAATATTTCAGTAAAAATAATTCTCATCTATTTTTGAATATTTCTGCAGGTAACAAACGCAGGAATAAAAATAATATGTACGTATAGGTTTCATAATTATCTTTTGAGTGCACAGCTTATTATTGTGTTGCATTAGAGTTCATTAGAGAAATTAATAATGAATTCATATAGTGAATAGAAAATCAAAAATCTGAATTACAATTGATAAAATAATATGCATAAGACTTCATACAACTAGGAACAAAAAAAAAAATTTACTCACGTAAAATCCGTTATGGATAACGAACGACCAGGTAGACCCTCGACCAGTAAAACAAATGTTGCTCGTGTTAATATTTCTTGGCGAGAACCATAAGGTGTTCCGACGTCTTCTGCAACTTCTCTGATAGTTAATCGACGATTATTTCGAATAATTTCACGAACACGAGCAACAGTTTCGTTTGTTTTACTGGTCGAAGGTCTACCAGGTCGTTCGTTATCCTTAACGGACGTTCTACCTTCCTCAAACCGTTTAAACCGCTCAAAACGTGTTGTCCGACACAGAACGTCATCTCCAAAAGCTTGCTGCTAAAGTTCAAAAGTTTCACTACAACTTTTCCCTAATTTAAAACAAAATTTTACGCACACACGTTGTTCTTCTATTGCTTCCATTACGAAATTCGCCGCATGACTGAAACACGTTTTCGTAAAAATGCCATAAAATAGAAATAAATATCGTTATCGATTTCAAACCAACGCTCAAATTCTCGTTAGGAGTTGAATGACATTATATTGGGGTTTCGTTGTTTTTACTGATATAAATATTATTAATACAGTCCGGGTATTTTTCGATCACATCTCGTATTGTAAAACACGTGGTAATTTTTCTAACATTTTAAAACGTCAAATAATTTTTAAAAAAAATAATTGAAAATGAAAAAAAAAAAAAAAATTGCCGCGTTTGAGGGATTTCGGTTAAAACAAAATTCCCGATTCTTAAATTTTTTAAATATTGTCTTCCTACTGTACACATAATGTTTGTAGTGCATTAAAGTATACGCTGCTGTACGGTTAGTCGAAAGTTTTTCGTTTTTTTTTTTAATATAAAACTTTCGGCGGTTAAAAGACACTTGAAGAGTGAATGCGAAACGGTACTGCTCCGACCGCGCAATCGCGGGCGGGGTTTTGTTTTTTGCCTTTTTTTTTTAGTTTTTCTTCTAATATAATTAGAAAAAATAATATCGCTTGTTTCAGGACCGGGCAACGGCGAAAGTATCAAACCGTACGACTCGTTGCCGGCCAACGTATGCGTACGGAAAGTGGGACGTCGAGTGTGCGAAATACTAGACTTGTTGGCGGGGTCGGATAACGATATGGAGTGCAAAGACGCCTACTGGTTGAAAGATCTGCTTAAATCGGTAATCCGAGCTTTGGACGACTTACAGAGTGGATGCTGTGGCCTACCGCGGCAGGTCAATATTTTGTGAATTTTTCGTTCGTACGCAGTGGGTCGAAGTGGGTGTGGAGGAGACAAGGAGGAATGCCATCCCTCCACTTCGTTTAGTTAGCATATTCCGTCCTCCTACTTATTTCCTTTAAAATTGTTCATCCCTTTTGGATTAAAAAAATTTTTATTTTTTTTTTTTTAATTTGTCATATTGTAACGGTGCCTAATTTTCTTTTTAGAAAAATATCTTTTGAAATATATATTTTTTTTATTCATTGCAAAAACTATTTCGTTTTCGAAAAAATTTTAACATTCAGTAAACCTAAACGTCACTTAATCACACAATTACGGGAAAAAATTAATTCGACTTTTTAGCTGGTTACTGGCCAGCCTTGTAATATTGTATTCTATAGATTTTTATATCGGCCCGGTGCGGTAATATTAATTTGAGCCTCGTCCGGAATACGCGGTGTCTCGTTTTCCGATCAATATAGCAATAATATCTAATTAAATCTAATATAACGTCAGTTACCAAAGTGTCGCGAAAGACCGTCGTGTGTTTAATACTGTAGTTTCACTGGTGCGCGTATAATGTGATGCTGCAGGGTACACGAGACGGAGTGCCCGCGAGGCTGAACACGCGAAATATTAGACGTTTTTTGCAGGGTTATAGGGACGACGTAATCCGACGTACGCGGTGTAGTGCGCGTCAGGACGATATATTTTGTGCGATAGATCGTTTAAGATTTATATGGATCCCCGATCGTGTTTTACTCGTCGTTTGCGTAATTACCGCCTGGGAAAGTGTTTTTTTTTTATCGATGCGCCTAACAAAGAACAATTCGGTTTCCGGTCTAGTGAACTCGGTATTATTATTATTATTATTATTAAGGCTGGGAATATAATGCCCTATAAAACACTAAAAAATGTCCTTAAAAAATGCTTAAATGTCCTAAAAATTCTAAATAATGCACTAAAGAAATGCAGGTAAATTTAAATTAATTCTTTTCTACTACTTTACCCCCCACGGTTTTAATGAGTAAAAATCTATATATATATAAAAACATTTTTTTTTTTTTTGAAGGTCGCAGACCCGTGTAACGACACCGCGTTCACCGGCAACTGACGTTCCATCATTTTTGTTTTTTTCTTTCTTTCTTTCTAGAAACCCGACCGTCTGTCTGGCGCCGGCGGGACGGGC
Organism: Slavum lentiscoides; assembly: GCA_032441835.1. Classification (NCBI taxonomy): domain Eukaryota; kingdom Metazoa; phylum Arthropoda; class Insecta; order Hemiptera; family Aphididae; genus Slavum; species Slavum lentiscoides. The sequence continues at coordinate 13,629,946 of CM063712.1, read as the reverse complement.
GCGTCTTTGGTGCGCGAAGAAGTCGCGGCGCGGCCAGGCGGCGGCGAAAACCCGCGGAACGTTTGCAGAAAATGCGGTCGACGGCCGGCCGACGTCCACCGGGACGAACTGATCAAAGCAGCGGCGAAATTCGGCTGCGTGTACGGTTACACGGTGGGTTCGGACGCGCGTGAGATTGGAGACGTCGGACACTCAAACGGTACACAACCGCAGCAACGGCGCCGTTTGCGCGCGTGCCACGGACCATAACCAATATCGTGTCTGTGTTACACGTAGGCCAGTCCGTCGGTAGCGTTTATTTCCCCACTTTTGTAGACAATTTTTTTTTTTTGTTGTTTTTAATAAGAAACAGTATTTTCACACACGCGTTACGGCGTTTTTTTCCCCTTCCCCCCGCGGTTTTCGGTATCGAATCCGTTATTACCGTACGCGGTGTACGGATTCGAGGGGGCGATCCTAAGGTTCTTTTTTTTGTATTTCTGCATTTACAGAAAAATCTGGAAAAATACGTAAACGCCATTTGTCGGTCAAAGACGCGGTAACAGAGGCGAACCCAAGTATCGGGCGGGGATTCGAACTCCCTCAGGAATGTCCGAGAAAATTTGAAAGTTAAGCTACGACATGTCGGGCCGGTTTCACCGACACTTGTTAACGATTAAGCGTTTCGTTAATTGCGTTTAACGATTAATTAGTGAAAATTAAGTTTCACCGAGATTTGTTAACCTCAACACGTATTGTTAAGTTAACCGCCCCGAAATCGGATTGTAAATCGGCGTTTTAAAAATGCCATAGATCCACTGTGGCAGCGGTCCCCAAACTTATTAGACTCGCAGCGCCCTTTTGAAACTGAAGTTTTCTCACGGCGCCCTAGATAAAATCGACGACTTTTTAACGCGTACATGTTTACATGTATTTATATATATACATACATATTTTTAACATATAATATAAATGTATATAATTCATGTAATATTGTTTGCCTCTCCGCATAAAAACTGCCAAAGTTACGCCCATGGGTTTAAAACTGTCCAAAATAATACACCCATTCACCACAAAAAAAAAAAAAAAAAAGAAAAATTTCCTAGAAACTTCATTTTACAATAATAATAAAAAAAAGTCATTCGCATAAATTTCCTCAAAAATCTAAAGAAATTCACTTAAAAAACAACAAAAAAAAAAAAAAGTGTTTTGTATAAATTGCGAATGTATGCGAACCACCTGTCCAACTCACCTCTAAATTGAACCGGCTAAACGTAGCGTTGGACGGCACCTACATAATGTAGGTAGTACATTAAAATTCAAATGATACCTATAATAAGTATTATATGTATATGGTCTTGATAAATGAAAAATTATAAGTAAAAATTAATATCGTTACTCTTTTAAAGTAATTAATAAATTTTTTTAAATTTCCCTCCCCTTCCCCCTTACATGACCACTAGATCCGCCACTGATCGTATATGTTTTTAATACATTTTCACGAACAAATTCACAGCTTCGTGCGTAATAATTATAATATTCACTGGATTCGCCGTACACTCAGCTCGGTCTGAATTCGTTCAGTGTTCTATTTACATGGACTGTGAATATTAATCGAATACGCGTCGAGAGTTCCATAGAAACGACTTCTTCGCACAGAAAACCAGTGTTTGGAATGGAGAATAATATATCATAATAGTATAGAGGAGACGCGATAGTATATTAAAAATTTCCGGAAGACTGAATAACGACTTGTTGACCGATAAAGGTTTTCGCCACCACCCTCCTCCTACAACCGACACTTTAGTGTCAATAATACATTAAAAAAAAAAAAAAATTATTGCATTCAATTTTTTCCACTTTATAAAATCGTTTTAGACCGTTTATTTCATACATTTTACCCTTTACTTTTTCATACACCTTTATATTCTACTCTAAACGTATCGACATTGCGTAAATAATTATAATGGGAACGTTGAGAACACAACTCGTGTATTATTATATGGTCTGAAGTTGGAGCGTTTCGTTATAATTCTTCACACTTTATAAACGTATTATTAATCGTTAAATCGATATCGTTTTCGGTCTGAAAACAGCATTTAAAATAATTTCAAGTTAAAATTTTTAACACATTTTTAACGAATAATTTTAATTTTTTTTTTTTTTGTGGGTGACAGTTTTAAATATAAAAGAGTGAAAACGAGTTCTCAGCCAAAATTCAATTTAGAAAATTAGAAAAAGGATTTACAAATGAATATGTACTCCGTTCCGCCACGTCACTCCCAAATTCGAGCACTGCGGAACATAAAACAATCATTAGGCGCTGAGAATATAAATCGTTTCAAACGTCACTTTTTCAACGTACACTGTTTTTATACTCTTTAAATATTATTAACCCATGAAATAATATATTTTATTCAGTTACCTATATAAAACAATGCAAATTTTACCAAGGCGCATAATAATAATATACAAAATAAACTCGTACAAATGTATGCGTTGTTTTATTTATTTATGGATTTCCTATTATTCATAATAACAGTATAATCACGATAATGTATTATAAAACATTTTATCTAAATATAAAAATGATAATTTAACGTTTTATCGTACAGCAAGCACTTAAGAGAATGATATTTTAAAGATTATTTAAATTGTTTTGTGAGCTGTATATAAGTGTGTGTATTTAATACCGAGACTTAGGTGTATTCTTTTTAAAAACATATTTGTTCATATTATTATTTAATGGCGTTTATGTTGAATAAATGAAAAAAAATACGCTGGATATTAAAAAAAAAAAAAAAAAAAATATAAGAAATATAATTAAATAGTAGCAAAACTGTAGAATTATTTAATTGAAATGAGCATAAAAACTGAAATCTGAGAAAAAACGTTAATAAATAACGACAAGGTCGTAACCAAAAAAAATATTACGCTAAGAATTTCTTTTTTTGAAAATTCCAAAAACAATGTGTACAACTTGTATTCAATTTTACTTCATAAAATATAATGCTGAACATATTTGTTTAATTTTTTTTTTACCAAAAATATTATTTTAAGAAGACCACACATGATTTTTAAACACGTATCATCTTCGTCCTTCCGTCTACAATGTAAAAGTATTAAAACATATTGTTTTCCATTAATTAAACATGATTGTTTTTTTCCAAACACGATTTAAATATCGCTAGATTTATTAAAAAAAATATAGATTTCATTCAAATCGTTTTCAGTCGTTAAAAAATAATAATAAATATTTAAAATACAACTTAATTTCTTGGGTAAGTTAAATGTTAAAATGATTTTGAATAAAACTTTTTTAAATTTTGGACATATTTAATTTTATTTTCCAAAATTCTAATCGTTAATAATTATTGTAAATCAATAATATAAATGTGGATATTTCGTAATCATAATGCAATATTTATTAAACGATTGTAATCATTTTTGTTTTGTTAATTTCGAACAAACACAGTTAAGGATTATTATTTATTAAATAGTAAATAAAAGTTCGAATGTAAATACGTTTTGATGTTGTTTTTCTCTGAGATATACAGAGGAATAAAAACAGAATTCAATAAAAATAAATAAATCGAATATTTTTAAATTATAAATCAATTTTTAAAAATAGTCATACTTGAATGTAGTATGATGAAATCAGGATTATTATTTTTTTTAAACAAAATATAAGGTTATAATCTATATGTGGTCTAAATAAAAAAAAAATTCGTTTGTTTTTATGGAGTTATCATGTTATAAAATACCATCTTATAAAAAAAAAAAATAATAATAAAATACCGTTATGAAAACCCTCCCTTTGTTCTCTATTGACTTTCTTTTATAAATATACGTAATATAATATAAATTGAATTTTTTTTTTCTCTTTTGGAAATAACAATCCATTTCAATATGATGTGTATCGTGTTCTAAAATATTTATCGTTTACGCCAGTAACAACATTTTTGTTTTAAGTTGTACGCGCATAATAACTGTTTTTTTTTTTTTTAGAGCAACAAATATAAAATATTCGTCTAATGCAGTTGAAACCGAACGAATTACGACAACACATAATGCGTCGTTTATAAGACAAAGTGTGGAATCGAATTTAAAAAAGGATAACACAATAATTTGTTAATTACGTTCAATTTTCGACGATAAATTGTCAATTTTTAAATAATTTAATACAAAATAGATCCGTTGACACGTGTACAGTGTACACGATATAAGTGGAATATTTAGAATTTTAATTTCGTTTATATGTGTAGTTTTTTTTTCCAAAATAAAACAAACATTGGTTTAAAAATAAATTTCAAAAACGTATACATTTGAAAATGTAGTGTCACGATCTCCCGAACAATGACCCGTGTTTTTTGTTTATTATTATTATTTTAATCGATTACAATATCCAAGAGTAAACCCTTTTGCGTACAGGAGGCCGTGCCTTTTTCATCTCCGGTCACCATCATTATTTTTTTTTCTTTTGTACTGATCTCTTTTTTTTCCATTTTCGCCCTACTCCATATGATTCGTTCCCCCATTACACTGTATCTTGTTCTGTTTCTCTTTCACTCTTTTCATCCGCGTTTCTACGTCACCGTTTCCAGCACAGTCGCTTCTCTCTCGCTCTCTCTCTTCCTTCGTCTTCGACTCCTTTTTCTTTTTTTTTTAAACGGTTTTCTTATATCGATTTTGGAAAATTTCCAGACACTCCACACGAATCGGGCGCGTATCCGTATAAACGTGAACGTATTATATACGTTCACTAAAGCATCCATACCCCACGGGCTTTTGGTTCGCTAAAGGGTCCGAGAGAAATCCTTTTAAAGAGCAATAAATTTCGTTCGGATAGCCGAAAACATCTACGAGACGAACACATACTCATAATTCCTGAAATATTACGTAGCATTCCCCCATGGTAGATTATCACCGCACTAAAATTTACGCGAAATCAAAATACTTGCATGTAGGCCGAGAGCTGGAGTGTACGCATGCGGCGTACTGCGTTATAATACTGGTGCGGTGATATAAAACACATCGAAATTTCGCCGTGGATTTTGGCGCGGAAAATCACCATAACGATCACGTGCATTTTTATAGAAAATTTATAAAAAAATAAAACTCGTTTTACGACGTCCGTAAAACCCGTGGAAAACACGCGCCTTTACGTTCTATAAAAAGTAGTTTTAGTTTCGCATAGACGTAATAATATTCTCTACGCTTTTCAAAAAATGTTTGCACACAACTCGTTTTCAATACCTCGAAAATAATACAGTATTACCCAGCTCCAAGTGTTCGAACGATATAATATATGTTATATACGTTTCGTACTCCGGGCTGAATACTAGAATTCGTGTGTGTTGGTTACGTAAAACAAAATACTTTCTGAGTCTTGAAATGTACTCGTATGGAAAGTTTATAAGTATAATACACTCGTTTACAATCGATCACTTGTGCACGGTTCGCGCATTTTATTTTTATTCGACTGATCGTGTTTGAATCGTTGGATTACGATAAACTTGAAACGTATGATTAATAGCCAGATAATAGAAAAAAAAAAAATTATCATAATTTATTTGAAAACCGAGAGCGAAAAGAAAAACAGAAATATTTTTTTATATCGTGCAGTATAAGACGCAGAGTTTATTACACAAAAGCACAATAATTAGGTTATGAGATATACGAAATGTAATATCGCTGTAAAACCCAACGAAACTCCGTCGAAATTGAAAATGTTTATTATTTGAACCGAAAATGGTCGATCATTTTTTACACAAATAAACGGCAATAAAAAACGACATTTATTTCTGAAGTATAAACGCGGTGAAATTAATTCTGATTTTCCCACGCGTATTGCGTTCGTCTTACGGTCGTAATATTATATTAAAATATACTCGGTGCGAATACACAAATACGTACATCAGTTCAGAAAACCGCCGTCGACGTAATATTTCGTTAATGAAAATTCTCTTTTACGCGCAATATATTACTTTCTGCTCTCTTTGGATCTTGTTTGAGTCTTACAAGACGAATTAAAAACATTCCGCATACTGACAATACGCAAGTGGCATTTGTATATTATATATTTCGATGGTTAACACTGACAATACGGATCACGAATGTGTGCAAATTAAACGAAAACATTTCGTATTGCGTCATATACGATATATATATATATTAAAACTTCGGTTTTTGAACTCGTATAAAACAATTCACAGAACGTTCCGCAGCGGATATTAATTTGCACGAATATTGATTTGATCTTATCGATGTTGCAGGTTGGCCGGCAAAATGTAATTTTCTATGAATTTTATTTTACAAAACCGCTAAAGAATTCCGAACACGTAAAACGACTGGTAACTTTTTTTCACCGTACGTTCTCGTATTCCATACGACTTGGCCGTACATAGGAATGACCTCTAATAGGTACGTGTCGGTAACATAGAAAAAAAAAGCGTAAAAATGTCGTTTTACTTTTCGGATCCCAACAAATGGTCACAGTTTGTTAAACACAACTGATAAAAAAACTAAATTAAAAAAAAAAAACGAAATGGTTTGTTTTGCTTTGAACGTTTTTTTTATTACAGAAAAAACGCTACAAATAATACTGCGAGGAGAACGATATATATACTGTACAAGGTTAAACGATAGAGCAAAACGTTATTTTTTTACGTGAATAAATTGTTTTTGAAATTTACAAATATTCGCAATTCATTATTTTCAGCAGTACGGTTCAATCAATTTTATTTCCATAGCAACAGTCATACGTCTGATGGTGAATTATATTTTGCTTATTACTTCGGGTAATAATAAAATTCACTACTTTTTTTTTCCTAATGAATTCGAAAACATACCGAAATAATTTCATAAAAAATTTTCCGTTAATGTATTTTTTTTTATTTGTTTATATAATATATAAATATATTTTATTCGTTACAATAACCTAACGTTTTCCTGAAACGTGTAGTCTTCAATCATATTTTCTTGTTAAAAATATAATAACCAATACATACGTGTTATCATGCTGAGCAGTTAATACGATTAACAAAGTCAAATATTTCAACACATTTACGGTAACTACACGAATGTAGTATGTATAATAACATGCGTACAATTGTATAGACGATAATTTTGGGTACAATAAAGTGCATTGTCCAGCTACTTATTACTAACAGTATTGGGTAAAGTATTCGATTAAAGAATTCCATAACTCAAGTATTCAAATAAGTTTGAAAATAATATTGAATATATATATATATTATATTGAAATATTGTTAGTTTTTAATTCCTTTTTTTCCCGCAAAATAATTATATTTGTTAAACCATATTTATTTATGGGCTGTACGTTTGAATTTTTTCATTTATTTTAATGCATTGACTTGTTTATACCATTAATGTACTCGATGTCTTAGATAATCATATTAATGAATACATATATTGTAATATATTATATATTTTAATCGTCCGCAAAAAAAAGTAAATATATTTGTCAAATTATATTAAAGAAAACATTCGAAACGCATTACAATAACGCAAATTATGTTGTCCAAGTCTGAATATTAATAATATCTGTAGAAATTTATAAAATCCCTAATAACATATCGAGGCCGAATATTGCAGAAAGTCTGTTACGGACCCGGGAGTTTGTAGTGAAACAATTCTTTTAATTATCCGTAGATATCTGATGGTTTCCGGATTTATTACAATCACGTCTTCCATAAAGAATACCGTTTATATTGTAAAGTCTTTCCGTTTCATAACGTTATTGAACAACACGATATTATTTTGCGACGACTTTTAGTAATATTGGAAAATTCAGTATGCGAGACTTACAATGTTAATAATGTAGCCAATAAAATATATCACTCGAGTATATTTACAATATAAAATATACGCACAATTATTTTAGAGCGTATTTATATTATTGCAATTTGAACTGACAACAAACAAGTGAAGTTAAGACGCACGAGTGAAATAAATAGGCACCTGTCCATTAATAGCTGATTATTATTTGTTTATATCACTGTACTGACAAAACGTGCGTGTCACGTTGAAGATTAAAGCAAATCATTATTTTCTGTTAGTGAGAAATATCTGTATTCAAATAGAGAATCTTATGTTCTTTATACTACAATTATTGTAAATTTACAGTATTGAAATATTTTTTTCCATAATATTTTTTTTTCACGATCACGGTAAATTCTTTGACCAATATTTAATAATATTAATGATACCCGTAAATGACTAGAAATCAATTACCGTGCTCTTTGTTTAGTTCGGTTTTTTTTTTTACCGACATTTACTTATATAATAGTAAAGCGTAAATAAAATCCTATAAATTTGTTACATTCAATAGAATTAATTGAATATTATTTTATGCGTATACTTAGAATTTTTTCGTATAATATATAAAATTCTAATCGAATGAATGTTTTTTTATTTAAATATTTAAAAGAATTAAAATTTCAAATTTAAATCGTAACGTATTTCCATTGACATAATAATTGGCTCGCTTTGCACTCCTGTTTGCATATGTCATTACATAAAAAATATTTAAGAATTCCACTTTTATAGGATTATTATTATTATTATTATCATCTACCTACTCTATTTTTATAAAATATGTTAACAATAGCCGTGACTACACATTGCAATCTTCCAAATATTTGCTATAAAATAATAGTATATTCGTTGATGTTTTTACAATACCCAGTGACGTGGATACGGAGGGAGGGTGCAAGGGGTCACCACACCGCACCAAACCCTAAAAAGGCTTGTTCTTGTCATTTAAAATTTTGAAATTTCATTTCGTTCACTGTGAACATTAAGCTAAAATTTAATATTAACAAAATTATTATATTCTATAAAAACATTGAAATTACAGTAGGATAAAAATATTGTTATTTTTTAAAGTTCCTTTGAAACCTCCCCCTCCCCCAAACAAAAACCACAAGAAAAAAGTTATATCTACGCCACTGAAAATACCTATATACTAATACCTAATACTCATAATATACATTTTAAATAATAATAATGTCCTTTTTATAGAACGCAATAATAACCGAACACCGTTGAAAGCCAGTCTCCGATTACACAGTCGAGCTGCACGCCATTAGGTTTAATAAAAATAATTATAAAATAATAATAATAATAATAATAATAATAATAATAATAATAATAATAATAATTCTCTCTCCCCCATTTCCATACATCAACACCAACACGGTCGTATTATATTCTGAATAGCCCTATTATACAGGACTGCCGACATGTATGGGGCCCGACCTTTGATATTATACAAAGATATATACCTATATATATATACACCTTTATATATATATATAGTGAGTTGTGTGTATGAGATAGAAAGAGAGAGATTTCACGTACATAACGTAGTAGAGGTGTGTGCCTTTTAACTTGCTAAACTGAAGCGTTGCAAAACTTTCCCTAAGTGATATACGGACCTTCGACAAAACCATACCCTAGGTATCTGCCGCACAAGGTTTAGTTTCAAACTCGCAAACAATTATTTGCCCATTAAATATAATATATTATAAAAATATAAATGCAGTATATTGTACGAAATATGTATTATTATATAGATATTTTTAATATTATTATTGGCTTTGGTCTTAACGTTTCTTACTGATCCTAGATAATCAGTTTAACCATACCCCAGTGATCGTCATTTTACCTTCTTATATTTCTTTCAAAATATTAAATTTCAAAACATAATTTTTGTTTTTATTTAAATTTTTTACAGCTATAGTACAGCATACATTGAAGTTGAACGATTAATTTACAAAACCAAAAAAATCAGGTAAAAAATATATATATATATATGCCAAATAAAAGAACTTAAATTGTGTATACCGATTTATGAAAGAAAGAGAGAATAGAAATTATGTGGTCGGGAATGGAAGTATTTAGAATATAATTTGTATCAAATCTTAAAAAAACGTGAGGAATATAAAAGAAGACATCTTTGAGAAGAAATATCGGGACAATTAAAAAATATGTGATTAAAATCACATATAATTTTTCCATCTTAGTGAATGTAACGCGGGGAATAATTAAGGTTCGAGTGGAAAACGTGGTCAGTGAGATTATTTCGGCCAAAACTAATCTTTAAAAAGAAAATGACATGAGCTCTGGAGAGGGCTGTTTCGTGGAACCATAGAAAGCCTGGAATATAAGGACAAATTCATTAATACGAGTACCTAGCGGATAGATGAGAATAAAACCCACTGAGTTCTCTTTTCTTATGGAAGTAGAAAGAAATGAGATCTATATAGGGAATTTTGTTGATTGGGTATGCCATAATATTCCTTGTGGACTTTACTATTTTAAATCAGATTTCTCGTTGTCCTCGAACCCGGTATAACTTAGAGCCTACCGAAATTCAAAAATTTTATGTTTAGAGACTTTTTGGTTAATTAGTACGGCGCCAATTAAAAAGGTGAGAGGGAAAGAATTTAATTTATACAGGTTAAAAGCGATTGAGTGAAGGACAAATTGAGAATCAGTGGCAAAAATATAAGCGTTAACGGAGTGCGTTTTAATTATAATGGCGTAAAATTTAGCGCTAAACGAAGACGTAAAACAAGGAATAAAAAAAAAGTTACATGTAAGGATGAGAGATATAAAGAGCAAAAACAGCAGAGTTGGTTGATGCTGATCAATCAGTGTACACAATGCAGTGATTGGGAAAATCAGAATTGATGCACTAAGAAAAAAGACCATTTGTTACTACTATAATATTATTATCATCGATTTTACAGTTAATCGTGTAAAATATTCATTGAAAAAAAAATCGAGCAATATTCGTAATTCAAAGGTAATTTTTAAATAAAACATTGTTCTGAGTCTTTTTGTGAATTCGTTTTTCCAAAGATCGTACATACACACAATAATATAATTTCATAGATTTTCTTCTCAACAATGAATTACTATCGTATATTATATTACATTTAAATATCAAATGCTCTTTGGTAATTTGAATAATGTTACAATTTCTTTACTTAAAACATACGTATTGTATATTAAATAATGTACCATTTTGTGGTCGTGTATAAGAAACTCACAGATACATTATGAATTTTCTTAGGTATCAGTTGCTAAAGATCAAAATATATAACTACCAGTTTATACTCTGTATAAATAATTTAAATGCATTGAGTACCATCAGAAAATATCACAAACATTAAACAATTTTTTTTGTTATAATGTCGTATATATATATATATATATATATATATATATATATATATATAAGGTATAACGCGGAGAACACCGCTCGCAGTTCATTGCTCAACACAATTATTTTTAAATATTCAACGACTTGAAATTATGCAAAAAAGTAAAGTTAAAATAAATCGCTAAACGTTTTGCTGTAGTTAAATATCACTGTGTATGTACATTATAGTTAATTGTTTTTGTATTTGTGTTTATCTTATTAAATCAAAGAATAGAACCGTTTGTTTTATCTTTATTGCAACGAAATAAAATCCGTTTTAATCTTTTCGTCATTATTTAAATTAATGTACCGTGTCACATTTATTCTAATGTGTTTTTCATAATTTAACAAAATATTCTAATTAATTACATCGTTTTTTTTTCCAGAAAATTAATTTGAATAATAAAAACATTACGAACAATTCGAACAAATCGTATTATTTCTGATCGTAATATACATTTTATAAAATACAATTGTATAATTTGTTAGGACCATTTAAATGATAATCAGTAAGCAGTAATTTCAAGTGTCCAAATGGGAATTCAGTTCGTCATACCTATTGTATCGGGTGGGTAAATTTAAAAATTAAAAATTGTCGATATAGCAAAGCCGGACGAGTTAGTCATTTTTTTTCAACTGGTTTAGGTTCAGTTACTTTAATATAAAATTTAATAAAGTAAGAATATAAGTTAGTTTCTGGAATTTCTAACTTAGTCAAGTTAAAGGTTAATTAGTGATAATATTAACTTAAGTTAGAACGTAAGTTAGAAGTTAGTTTCTTTTTTGTTCGAGGTAACTTCGAATAAAATTTACCCGCTGATGGATATTTTTAAGTATAAATTTGCGGTCGACGATTTTGCACTGCGAACACGGCGCCAGTTCGCGTAAAATATTGTCATCGAGCTGTAGTCTTTTATTATTATTTTTTTATCCGTTTATTTAACAAAAGCGGTAGGCCTACTTTCCGAAAAACGTTTCACGGCATATTTTTTTGTATACACTGACCCGTTCGATATTCTATCGGTGTACGAACCGACAGAAAGTAAACGGAAAAGACGGGCGCCACCTCGTGTTCGGACAGATGCCACCGTCGAAACGTTTGCGCTCTAAGAGATGTTTCCCAAACGGCTATGAACAACCGAGAGCTCCTCCACCGTTGGAATAGCGGATTAGACTAGGGTTGGGAGAACCTCTTTCCCTGAAAAAGAAAGTCTCCGCACTGGAAATGATTTCCCATACGTACTATGGAGGACGCTGAACAGAGTAGGCGTTGCGAGGACAAAAAGAAACCATAGGTGAAATTATGAGTTTGTAAACAAGTACAGACAGATGACCGTATTCCGTATATAGTGTCGTAGGGCTCCGTTTAGGATTGTGGACCGTAGAGTGTTGATGGATCATACAGCACGACGAAGAAAAGAGACTATCGAATTCTGGTGTGAAGAACTGGGATTCAATCGGTTGTCGACCAAACGATAGAAGAAGAAAGTGCACAAGGGGGCAGCTGACGCAGTATAATACGCTACCGCCGAAACTTTTTCCCGAGCTGCGCCGAGATTTGTACATTTTTTCAAATTTACAATTTTCAAAAAGCAAACTTAGAAGTACCGTCGTTTGTCGAAAACGAATTCATTTTTTTTCTGCAAATATTGCCAGTGTAATATCGATGAATTGTAGCTACTTGTTTTTAGATAACAATTATTAGTTGTTTATCTCTGTACGAATTGTTTTCGTTATTAAATTATGTATTCGATTTTTTTATTTTGTCGAAAATATCCTATCTTTAGTTTTGTACCGACACAGAACTATTGCAGGTTAATCTTATGAGTGATAGCTGCTGTCTCGCTCAGTTGCGATTAATCATATATACTGAACACAGTACCATATAATATATTGTATACAATATATAGTAACAGTGACAGTCGCAGCGTTAACCTGAAAATAGAATTCGCAATGAGTTTAAAACATAAAAAACGAAGACGTGAGTAATTTGATTAAAAACATAACTATTATTAATTTGTAAATATATTTATATATCTAAATTCTATAATATATATTATGATGTGTTCGTGAAGTTTAGTAAAATATATGTTTTATTTTCAAAATTTAAACTATATTTTTATTAGATGTTTATCTTATTATATTATGAATATATAAACCATAGGCTTGTGCAACAGTTCACATTATTTAACAAAACTTTTTCCAGAAAACGACCAAGCAATACAATTTTAATTTTGATACCATAAATACATAGTTAGTAAGATTATGGGCCGGATTTGATCGAAAACCTGACAAATCGGTTGGATTAATGAACTCTGAAACGGGGGTCTACGCACGTCTACGGATATCATATTATTGTTTAAAAAAAAAAAATTTCAATGTGTTTTACATTTTTTATTTTTATTTTTGGCTCGACCACGATTTCATTGCTCTAAATATGGTAATTTAATTTCACACACACATTTCATAACGACATATTAATCTTCGCGTTTTTCAAAATATGTAAAATTTAATATATTAAAACCGTATGTGGCGTTATCATCATTGAGTACTTTCAACACCGCAGGCAATAAAATAAATACAAAACACATAATTGTTATTTAAGGTAATATAATTTTATTTTTAAACATGCCATATTTTTCGGTTTATTTGTTTTAAGAACCATAGACACAAAGAAATGAAAATTATTTGTAAAATGTAAATAATAATATATATACAAGTATATATATATATATATATATATATTCATTTGTACTTTAGATTAAAACTTAATGTATGTACACAAGCCGAGAAAATGCACGAATTCAGAGTTTTTGCAAAAGAAACACAGCAACATTATTTTAGATCATAAATCATGTATTTATTGAAATTCTCTGAACATTAATATCCAATCGTTTTATATAACAACCAGTTGTATAATTTATAAAATAAATTTTTTATGTTTATATATTGCCGCGTTGAAATCTATATATATATATAATAACTTGTCCTGACAGACTGATTCATCAATGCACAGCCTAAACCGCTGGGACTAAACACTTGAAATTTTGCACACAAGTTTCTTCTACGTCGTAGGCGAGCATTAAGAAAGGATTTTTCAAAATTCCACCCCTAAAGGGGTGAAAAAGAAGTTAAAAGTTTGATATATCGATCAACGCGCAACCTTAACCACTGGGTCTAGATACTTAAAATTTTGCGCAGAGGTTTTTAATACGACGAAGGCGAGCATTCAGAAAGGATTTTTCAAAATGTCATCCCTAAAGTGACGAAAAAGGGGTTAAAATTTTCGTATATCGATCAAAACACAGTCCAAATCGCTAGGTATAGAGACTATTTTTTAATTATTTTACAATACAATGCAAATTATTAAAATGTTTTAACCACTATTTTGGGTGATAAGTCTTAAAAAGGCATTGTTTCCACAGCGAGTTACACCCAAAAGAAGTTGAACACACAATAATTTTCCAGGGCAACGCCGGGTTATTCAGCTAGTAATAATATATTATTTTACCATTGACTCCATAATGCTTTTCAAATAATAATAATAATAATAATAATAATAATAATAATAATAATAATAATAATAATAATAATAATAATAATAATAATAATAATAATAATAATAATAATAATAATAATCTTTTATTTAGACGATATTATTCTTAGCATGAGCCCCTCACTATTCGTCGTAATACATTTTATAATTTCTTTCCGCCATGTGCGGTGCTCTCATGCTCCTTCTGTTGTTTCTGTACATGCTACGAACTATATGGCCATAACTATTTCCCCTCGATCGCATACTTCGTCTGGACAACGAGAAATTACTTTTAGTTAAAACGTTGTATTTACCTAGTTGTACTCAGTATTTATGTTTTAACTTTCTGCTTCACTGTGATAATACGACCTCCGCTCGCAGTCGTGTAATAAATTTAATAAATAACGGAATTTAACAAAAAACTGACACGTTTTTAGTGGAATTATTTCCTTTCGTACTGCTTAAAAAATACTTCCGTGATACATATATATATATATATATATATATATATATATAATATAATGGTGGTTTAGATTTTCGGGAAAACGACTAGACTATATATTACTTTAAAATAACGTATATTTTTCCCTATCACAAATTTGATAGTGTAGTGTAAGCTTTTAAAATATTTCGTAAGTCTTGAAAAAAATTGGTTCAAAAAATCAGAAATAACTGGTAACAATGTAAATACACAAACTTCGTTATATTACAAAATATCTCGTAAAATTTTCTAAAAAAAAAGGCTGTTAAATTCAAGATATTTGAGTACTAATTTAAACTCTAATTTTTATTGAATTTTAACTATCGAAAAATGTGTTCATTTTTACATTTATAAATTAAAACACTTTAAAATTCCAATGCTTAATGCTTAAATGACCAATGTCCCAAGAAGAATCCCAAGAGAAATCTCAGTTAAGACAAGTGAAGCGTTATGAGTTACAAATACCGAAACTAGTGTTCCAACATTTTTTATTCATCTTGTTTATTTAAAATCTTAAAAAATAAATAAATAAGCTAAAATAGTTTTGAATCTATAAACGAGTTTTTGTTCAACTCATAATACTGTAACTTATACAGAAATCTAATAAATATTTGTATTAAAAAAACGACAATATTTTTATGGTAAAAATTCGAAAGACATTAATTTATTATTCATATAATATCCAATAATGTTTTACTTAATAAATCATGTCAGAATATAATTATGTCCCCAGTACATAAAAATATTCAGTTCTTGCCATAATAAAAATATAATTTTTATGTTTAAGATTGTAACAAAGACATTTAGTATGAGTACTTAAGCAAACATTTTCATATCATTTATAAATAATTAAGGTACTACTTGATTAAAAGTTTAAATAATAAAATAGTAAAAACAAAAAAATAAAATAAAAAATATTAAAAATGTTATGAGAAATTTATGAGATTTATAAATATAAATAATAACTACTAAATTAATACTCATAAATAATATATATATATATATATATATATATATATATATATATATGTGTGTGTTTACTGTATATGTGAATGTACAATCAAACAATAGAGTAATATGACAAATAAATAAATAAATATAATATATATATATGTGTTTTGTATTAAATTTTTCATTTACAATCGGTTTTGATAAAAAGTCTTTATGAAGTACAAAGGGAAAAGCGAAATACGATAACAGAATTTTAAATTTACAATATCAAATGTACAAATAAATTCAGTTTTGGAAGAATTACACATATATAAATAAATTAAAACATATTTAAAATATAAAACCTATTAAAAGTAATATTTTATGTCAATATAATATATTAAATAATATTTAATAATATGCTATCGTTATTTTTTTAATAATTTAACTCACTAAGTACACAATTTATTTGCTAGTTTTTATTTTTAAGCTCTATGTTTTTTTACTGTAATATTTATAATTTTCTCTGTGTAATTTTGTTCATTTTTTCTATTGTACTTTGTTCCCCTTAATATGTCATGATAATTCTGTTGAAATCGTTAGTAGAAATTTTTTGCATATAATCCCATAGGCGTAATTAGCATTAAATAGTTACGAGGGCTATAGCCCTGACTCCAGAGAATTCAAAGATAAAAATAAGAATCGACTTAGCCGCAAAGCCAATTTTCCATAATAAATGTAAAAAACAAAATATTATATATATATATATATATATATAAATATTATTTACATCATCCTATGATAAAAAATAAAATTGCCCTGATTTTTTTAAATTATGAGTATTTGGTATAAATTTCAACGAGGTCTAGAAATGATTTTAGAGAGTCTATGCCCTTCCGCCATTTCCTCCTCTAGTTACGCCAATATACAACTCATATATATATATATATATATATATATATATATCTTTATTTTTCATAATACTTTTGGCTGGATTGTATACACACATAGACATTGTTTTACATATTTTTTTATATGTCTATACAAAAATTTAATAGTTTAAAATGATAGCCTTGAAAATATGATTCATACTAAAAATTATAGTGGTATGTTTTCTACAAAAAATAGTACTAATAATTCTGTTGTATAGTTATATGTATTATTGTGTTACTTTTTGGAAACAGAGAATGATGGAATGATTTTCCGATATACTAATGTGTATTGATGATTATCATCTGAGTATTACAATAAATCATGTATAGATCAGTATGCCCGTTCTCTAAACCACCAGTTAATTTTAATCATATAATATGCGCTATGAAAATCTTAAATAGTTATTTAATATGCATAAATTAAATTGAGGTAATAATTAAACAAACGTAACACTAAGCTCTTACATAGAAACGCAATATGATACTTAATAAATATAAGTATTTTAAGTGTGAAAATAATTCAGTGTTTAATTTTAAAAAAAAGTAAAATAAATATCGTTTTATTCGTAACTATTCAAGAATCACTATATAATAAATATGACATTTAATTAAATGTTAACTAATTACTTGTATAAAATATTATTTTTACAGTGTTAATAAATATAAAAATGTGAAATACTGTATTAATAAAAGGTGAAAATAATATTTTATACAAGTAAATAATTAACATTTGTTTAAACGGCATATTAATTATATAGTTATTCTTGAATTGTTACGAATAAAACAAATATATATATATATATATACTGGCGTAGCCAGGAATTTCATGTCGAGGAGAGAGGAAGATCGTATATATTATCTTCATTAAAATATGTTATAATTATTGCGCGTTTATAATACGTTATCATTAAATGTTATAATCATACTGTGTATTTACATTTTTACAAAAGTAACAACTACAGAATATAACGAAACCACAACTATCACTGAATAACTGCAACCAATATAGCATAAATAGCTAAAAAAAAAAAAAAACAGAAAACACGGCCAAAAGGGGTGGGAGGCTATACCAGCCGCTGCTAGCGCCTTGATTATGCCCTTGTTGTATAAAATGTAACTGCTTTTGTATTTTTACATTATTTTTAAAAGCCTTTTTTTGAATATACGTAACGTAACGTACGACTGACACTGTATATCACATTTTTAGGTCTTAAAACCAAAAATGAACCTTTTCATGACCTGATTACCTTAAAATCTGTAAATTGTATAAATAGCTCGAATTTGAAAACAAATCGCGGAACATTCCTCATGGTAGAATTTTGATTACAGACATAAAAAAAAAACCACATCATTGTAAAACAAATACATTCCTCGCTCCGCTCGGAATCTGGAAATTTTCAAAAATTCATATTCCACGTTAAAATGTATTGTACGTATTTATTATAATAACGTTGCAGTGTATTAAACGGCAATAAACAAAAGTAAACTAGCTGTTATTTTTCACGAAAACTAACAAATAACAATATCAATAAAATAAACTTTACATGTAGTATAGTTTTGTCACCCGCGCGAAATTAATCGAATCGATAAGTTTCGTAAACATGAAAAACGATTTTTCTACAGCGAGAAACAAATATTATAAAATTGTGTTTACGATTGTATTCTATAATATTGTACAGCGTGTCGTTTCATTAAAACACAGTAAAACTATTTCAAAAATTACTTTTTTTCCAAACTTAAGGCGTTTTCAACAAAAATGATTTGTATCTAATAATGTACCTCGACAAAATATTCTACGTATCGTACCACACAAAATATTTATTTTAAAATTGAAAACCGACCATACGATGTCTTTATTGTTATATATTTTTTTTCTACGTCATTGTCAATTTACTTGGGAGATTTTTAACGTTATAATACTGCATACCACAATATCCTCGTTTTATTTCTTAATTCTATATCCTTAAATTACACACGTGTCATTATTTATACAAATACGTATAAAGCAACAAAACAGACGTATAACGTAATTCGGAAATAATCGTTTCAGTTTCACGTATAAAAATGCTTGAATTTATAATCTTTAAGTAATTAATTAGAACAAGTAATTTACATACATAAAAGTAAAAATATCAATTTATGAACATAAAAAAAAAAAATGCAAAATGTCATAATTGAAATCCCGTAAAAATTTAATTTATAATACTAATTTGTGACGTAGCACTTAATAAATATAGAAATATAGAAGCGTGTAATTTTAATATTATCAATTAATTATTTTGTAAAAAATATTATAGGTTTATGTGATTTATTTACAATTTTTTGGATATCAATTGAAATTTTACACCCAATTCAAAATTCGCATTTTACACGGTCAAGTTTAAGTACCGTACATTATACAAACAAAATTAATATTTTATGTATATATGATTTATATAAAATAAAAAATATTACAGTAAAATATCTAATACTGATATTAGTATGAATACTCACCCTGAGGTGAGCATTGCAGACAACTCATAAATATATATTGGAAATGAACCGAATATTTCAGTATACAAAAATCGCAATTTTATTTGCATTTTATATACATATATACGCGCATATAATATTCATATTTTGTTATATAATATATACATACATTTAAGAATTTATTTACATTTCTGCAAGCGTACGAGTGTGTATGCAATTAAATCGTGAGATTAATACGAACATTGTTTAATTTTGAATAAAAAAAATAATACAAAATCACCGCCTGATATTTTTAATGTGTTTTAAATTTTTCTTTAAACAAAAAAACCCCTCAAATAATCGTGTCGTGTTAAATTCCAAAAAAAAAAATGAAAAATGAAAAATAATAAAAATATAAACTTAAGTGGAAAAAATAGAGTAAAAAAGAGGGTGAAAACTTCACGCTCCGGATATCCGTGTGCAGTGTGCACCTGGCACAAAAACAAAGGGCTTCTAAAGCTCTTAATTTTCGGTGGTACTTTACTACATTATGGTATTGCGAGTTACATGCAGAAACACCATTACTTTTATGTTGTTCACTCTCTTCTTTCGACGAGCAAAGGTGTCGGAAACCAAACCATTAACGCGGCGAGTCTTCCATTAGTGCCACATGCTCTCGTTTTGCCTTATGACTAAAAAAAAAATAAAATCGCGCGACGCATTACCGTCTTTTCTATCACTTTTTATTTTTCGTTTTTTTTTATTTTATTATTTTTTTTTTCGAGCTCATCAAATTCGAATTTTATATTTTTAACAATACACGTATGTAAGTTAGAATGACGCTTTTTTCCCTTTGCTTCTCATGGCGTATTGGTCCTTGTGAAATTTATTTGGTGTACCATGAATTCACGGGAGTATGTCTCTACTATCTATGCGACTATGCCCTACTATTATCAACCACCTATTGCATTCCTGTTCTTTTACTTAATTTTAAGCTACTTCTATATTTTATTTGTGTGTGTTTATATATATATATATATACTGTTTACAGTTACATGATATAGGACGAAAATATGTTTTATTTTATTCTAAAGTCCAAGCACAAAACGAAAATGTTATGATAATTCGAGATCGAACCTTGTAACTGTATATTATATATAATTTGGAATTTTCTTCTTTTTTCATTTATATTTCCTACACTTTTGACTTTTATTCTTTCTCTTATTTTTTTTTAATAATAATAAAGATTACCACAACAAAAACAACAATAATCTCTTTTTCTGTTAGAAACAGATTAAATTCACTATTTTATAAACAACTTACGAAGTTTAAACCGATTCGAAAAGACTTTTATGTGTCAGTATTTTATTATATCAAAAAGAATTATCCTCTTTTGCTTGTAAGTACTTTTGATCTTCTCATTATATTACATACGTGCACGTGTACGTGAATATTGTAACGAATTGCTCTCGACAGAATACTAATAACAAATAAGGCATATCTTTTGATGCATTCGTATTTTGTAAAATAGTTATTAAATAAAAGAAAAACATTAGAAATAAAGTAGACATATTTATGTAACGTTAATATTTTACTTGAAGTTCGTGCACAATATTATATTATATAATATTATAGTAGTTGTATACATTTTTCCATTCCGATGTATTTTATTCGTAAAAATCAAAAACAAATAAATTTACTTTGATAACTATGAACGTCTATAGTGTTTAATAATCATAAATTCAAAACTTAGTTGGAAACCGTATGGAATTTTATGGAACAAAAAGTTGTGATTAAACCGAAGACTTATGGTATGCAGTACAAAAAGTTTTTGTCACGTTACGTACACGTACCCGAGCATACATAGAAACAATATTATATAATTAGTTAGAAAGACAAAAGAGTAAATTTTACCGAATTCGTATTAAAAATATTACGATCTCATGAATTATTGTGCGTGGACCGCGTGGATAATTAGGAAGAAAAATAAAAATTTTATCAAACTTCTATAAGACATAAAACGTGTAGAAGTTTTAAATCTAGTTTCTACTTTATTATTGTGTCATATTATAATAAACTAGTATAACAAAGTATATATGATCATTTTTATTAATGAAATTAAGTGTATTAAAATATAAATGCGAATAAATATAATATCATAGTATTATACGAATAATGCTGTCAACACAAATTAATTGTCATTAATGTTTTTCAACATATTTTGTATCATCAATAAAAAGTGTAATGTAATATTTCATTTTATAATGTCAAAAAATGCATACAAATATATATTTATAATTCTACAAAAATATTTTAGAATTTTGATTATTATTCATATAATGTTTCATATTTTCTTATGGGTGTTTTAAACGGATGTTATTATTATTATTATTATTATTATTATTATTATTATTATTATTATTATTATTAACTTTATTTAATTAAATATGAAAAATAACTGTGACAATTCCACAATGAAATGTATTATCGATATAATTGTATACGTATAATTTATTTATATAAATTTATAACATGTATAATAAAGTGGAATCCTGAAATCTTCCAAATTTGAAAATAATATGAAATTATTACATGTAAAATCCCCGAAATATGTTTCGTACTCTTTATATACATACATGTATATATATATATATATATATATATATATATATATACACATGTATGTTATATATAATACATCCACATGACGCAATAGACATATTTTTGTTTGTTAAATATTTTTATTTGGAATTTTTCAAATTTCGAAAATTCATCTACTTTTATTACAATTCATTCGATGAAAATTCAAAAAACCAAAATATGTTTATTTCTTTTCATACTAGAAAACTAACATATATAGGTAATTATGATATACCTGTATATTATTTGTTTATTTAGTCAGTATGTAAAATAAATAATATTTATAGCTTTTTATTTGACCGTAATAATTATGTGAAAATCATCTAAATGATTTTGAAATAACAGAGAATGTCTTGCAGGCTCAATAATTCGAATTAATTTTAAGTCATCAGTAAAAAGTAAAAGATGAGATTTAGTTACGCTAAAATCACTAACGAATAAATAATTTAAATAAAAGAGGAGCTGGGTGATACCTTTTAAAAGTTCCTGAACCAACATTAAAACATAAGGAGATGTAGTTTTTAATTTTCACATAATTATTACGGTCAAATAAAAAGCTATAAATATTATTTATATTTTATCTTATGAATAATACATTAACCATATTTGTTTATATTACGTAAGTATAATACCTATACACATTTTGTACAAATTATTTAGACAAATCCATATAAAATAGCAACATTAATTTAAATTTAATTAAGAATTTTGGCTCGTAATATCGTCCAGTAATCGTAGTAATAAGATAGTGTAATCGTAATGAGTAAATTATTCGCTCGGAATGCTGTAAGTACGCTTTTTTCTTATTGTTTTTACAGTAAAATTGGTCTATTTGTTTAAAAGGAAAGGCACGACAGAGTCACAAAACGTGCTATAGGAAAGAAAAAAAAAATTGAAAACAAAGTGATAGTGATATATTGTGGCAACCCGAAATGGCGAGTTGTATGCATCTAGATAGCCAAGCGTTTTACAGATCTGACAGTAGACAAATAACAAGTAGTAAATTGTCGGCTTGTCCCTTATTTTTATTATTATTATTATTTTTTTTTTTTTGTGGAAAAAGACAAAGAGAAAATAATAATAATTCAAGAGTCATAGGATAACCATATGGAAAATGAGTTGGCGTGAAATTTGACAATTATTCGCGGCGTCTTCAGAGAACACGTTTTCCAATTAAATGTTATTTGTCATTTATATAAGGTTCTTGGAATATTTATACGGTGTTTTGGCCAATAAAATATTTTATTAAAGACAATATTTTTAATGGTTTTTATTCAAAGTAACAATTTAAAATATGACGGAACGAATATCGGCACTAGAATAAATAATAAATATGAATACGTATTATATTTTGTATGACAATTGAAAATGATCTATTATACGACATGGTTTTCTTCAATTTAAAGGAATATAAAACGTCTTAAAATCAATTTTTTCTCACTATAATAATAAAAATAATAATAGTTTTTATTTACTTCAAACGCGTAATATACGACTATAAAATGTCGTAAATAATTTAAATGCTGTAAAAAAGTATTTTCTAAAGACTAAAAATGTTATACGAGACGTTATAAAATCAATCGATTTTTAGCTCCACTATAAGAATGTAACATTTTGTTTTATCGCTTTATATATATATATATATGTATGTATATATATATATATATATACGTTTTTAAACAAGGGTAACTCCATTCAAAATAATTATATTAACTTGCTAAAAAAAATTAT
Organism: Slavum lentiscoides; assembly: GCA_032441835.1. Lineage (NCBI taxonomy): Eukaryota > Metazoa > Arthropoda > Insecta > Hemiptera > Aphididae > Slavum > Slavum lentiscoides. The sequence continues at coordinate 13,606,034 of CM063712.1, read as the reverse complement.
AGTACTTAAAATATTTACGTACGAGCCGGCTCTGTAAAAGTCAACAGTCAAATTTATAATAATTACATAAACATTTTGGTATTTAAACGGTTTTTATAGTTATTTCTGAACTTAAGTATTCTGCTCTCGTCTTGACGTAACATAGTCCAGGTTTAAAGGTATTACGTTAATTATATATGCAATTGAACTAAAATGTAACCGTTTTTGTCTAAATAGTTTTATTTAATGGTGTGTATCGATAATGAAAAGAAGAAGAAATAAGAAAATACCTTCAAACGACGCAATAAAATAGAATGGAAATAATAAAAATGCCAGTTTTAATTCTGAAAAATGTTGACATTACGTAGAACCAAAACAGTGCCATTATATTAAAATAATTTTAATCAAATTAATCGAAATGTCAATACAACAATACATATTTTTTATGATTAAAATAATATTTATATTTATTTTCAATATTCAATCCGATCCCCCGCATAAAATGTATTAAAATACAAATAATATATATTTTTTTTAATAATTTGTACATTATTATTTTCAATGTATTTAACACATTTAATTTTGTAAAATACAAATGTCACTAGTAGATGGGTGAATAATAATTTTATCGGAAAGAATGTTTATCAAAGGAGAATAATGATTAATGACGTACTCGTATATACAAATAAAATCAATTTGATACGTTTTAATTAATAAGTATTAAATTGTTTTATTCACTCATTAAATATTTAAATTAATTTTGTATTTCGAACTCAAATAATATAATTGATTTTTATAAAAATTTCGGAACAATAAATTTAATATTTTACAACATGTTAACGTAAATACATGTATAAAAACATATAATGCACTATAAATAAAATATTGTCTCATTTAAAAGTATTCAAATGGATGTAGAAAAACCCGTGGACGTTATAGAACGAAGCTTTTAGTTGATTATTTAATTTTGTAGAACGTAGTGGAAATACAATTTTCTAGTCGACTGTTGAAAATGGAAATCTGATATACATGTATTTATCTTCGGAGTGTTTTTTTGTTTGTTTTTGTAATGATTCGATTTTTAAAATATTTCTTTGCATACATAAAATGTACAGCTGATCTAGATGTTATTCAATCTAAATTGACAGTGCCAAATATAAAATTGACATCATGTGAATATAGTACTCGTTTAATCCACCGTAAACGCCTAACATGCAAGTAGTAATCAATTGTTTGCGAATAAGCAAATTGTTTGAAAATTGTTGGAAAATAATTATAAAAAATGACTTTATCGCATTTCTATTAAATTATATTAAAAACAATTTCTATTAATAAAAACTTAAAAAGAAGTTTGACGAAAGCCGACGGCGCAATTATGCAGTAATTTAAAGAGCGAGGGAAATTACAAGGACGCCTTTTAAATTCACATGAACTTGCAGATTGCAAATGGAACCATTTTGCGAATAATTCAGATTTCCTACATAAACTGTAATATAAAAACCAGAAAAACTAACAACTCATTTAAATAACAAGATATTCTTCTCTTTCAACGTCTATTTCCTTCCATTTTCTCTGGAAGTATAAGTTGTAGCAATTCGAATCTTTGGTTATTTTCCTTCGAATCCTTTCATGTATATTTAAATTACAAACACGATCTCTCCATGAGATATTTGGAATATTTAGAATTATACGATACAACTTCTTTACTAGATCTGTAATTTTCCTGCTTGATGTTCTTTCTAACGTCTAAGTTTCAGCTTCATAAAATGAAATAGGAAAAATGTAACATCTCAGTAGCCTGGTTGTGGTATATCAAGTGACAAACAGTGACACTCGAATACCATTAGATAATTTGCGGTATCCATCTATGGCTTTTTCAAGTCTGCATTTAATTTAGAATGTTCCCAAACTTCATTTTACTCAGATTGTTGTTATTTTGAATTGTTTTCTATTTGCTAATTTCTAATAAATAACTGTTTTCATGTTTCATTGTTAATCAAACTAGTTCAAAGCTCTTCCTCGCTTCAATAATTTTGTGTAAAACATACAGTAATAATTATTTATTACTTTTTTTTTTTACTTTTAATGAACCCACTAATTAATTATAGCAATTAATGACTGTGTAGTTCGATATGAAGTCATTTATGTTTAATATAAAAACGTATGTAACGCAATCAATACGTTATAAGTTATTATTAACACTTGTATTAAGCACAATTATGTTGTATCCATATTTATTAATATTTTTATAACCAATTATTAGGTAAAAACAATATGTACACATACATTTGTAATCATTCGTGTTCAAGGTTAAATACAATTGTAATTGCAATAGAGATACCTACATAAAAAGCAATTGAATATACATTTCGGTTTCATTAAACCAAACAATGCGTTTCCTGTAAAACAATTATTACTACATATACTTTACACATTCTTAATTCCCATCTTAATAGTGTAGTAAAGTTTTATTCAAACTGTTTACACAAAAGTGAAACTAAAGTGTGTGGAAGTTCAGTTCATTTCCTACATTATTATACATACACTTTATGTATTTTGTTAAAAAAAAACGCTTTTTTAAATAATAATGCGTTATCAAAAAAAAAAAAAAAATATTCATATAATTATAATATTACCTATGATCTTTGCTAAAATACATTCAATTATTTTAAATATATATAATTATTGTGAGTAATACTTTATACTTATTTTATTTTTACTTAAATGTTGTTAAATTAAGTGTACGAAAATAGATTATTTAATTATAATATTCGTCTGCTGTCAAAAAGTGAAAATTATGATATTGTTTCAGAGTTTTGATTAAGGAATTAAGTAACACGGGCTTAGTTACCTGTCCGATATTATACACTAATTAACTCAATCAAAATCCCTTCAACGTCTCTGATTCGCAAACTTTATTAAACCCTTGGGTTTAGTAACACCAAATAAAAATGACTAGCTACTGGTATTCTCAGTTGACATAAAACGGGTTCGAAAGATTTATTAAGAATTTCTTTGCATCACTCTTCTATACTGCTAGTCACATCGGAGATCTAAAACAGTACTTTACACTGTTAGTCAAAAGTAAACTTATTATTTCTTTCTATATAACACAATACAGCTGGTATTCTTACTTCATTCACATCAGTTAGAAAAAATGCAGCTAATCGTTTAGCATTTTTCGAAAATAAGATTTGAACAAATGATGTACGTTTCGTTCTAAATGAATAAACAGTAAAAAATTGGACTTATTTAGTTGAATTGTTCCGAAGGACTTAATTTATTAATTATTGCTTTTTAATTAAGTATACAAGGTAATGTCATTAAATCTAACTGAACATTACTATTTTACAATAATAAATAAATATTTTTCATTGTCCACGGCCAACACTCATTTGATGACAATATCCTCGAGTACAATTCGGCCGGATAACTTAAAACTATGGCGTAGTATCTGTAATTAAATATTCAAGCAATGAAACATCTCTATCGCAAAGTTCGCCCTTGGAGGACATTATTTAATTGTACTACATAGAAACACATTATAAATCATCAAAATATGGCATACTAATATCAGTTTACTGATTATATATGTATAATATATATATATATATAAAAATATTTATATTTATATTTTTATTCCATTTAAAAAAAAAATTAAAAAATAACGTTATTTGAAATTTTTATTAAATTGCATAAAAATGTAATTTAACCAATAACAATAATAATAATAATAATAATAATACACACATGTTTATTGTTTTATTTAAAGATCATATTTATAAATTCATAATGTTAAAAATAATGTGTATAGGGATAATTATTTTCTATAAAATTTAATATCACAATTTACATTTTAAATTATAATGTGCTGCTTGGTATAGTATTGATGTATAAGTTGCGATATTGAAGTTAAATTTGTAATGCTACCTATGTGAAAAGTAACAGAGTAAAAACTTGGCCATTGCACAAATAAAATTGTCATTTATTGTGTGTGAAATTTTGATTCGATATTTATCTACACACACGGTTTTTTTTTTTAGTTTATTGAGTTTCTTTATTTTTTATTATTAGACAGCAAACATCAATAACGGCTTATGGAAATAATTACACTTTATCATTCTTAAAATGGCAAATTAATAATGAATGTATATCGTCTATTTAACAACATCTAAAATGAATTAATTTGCTGAATGGACCAAGTTCTAATTAATAAATGATTTATGTCGATTGTCCATATGTTGTACTCTAAGAATTATAAAAATACTGAAAAATAACAATAATATGAAGACATAAATAAATACATGCCATACAGAAAACCAAAGTAGACATTTTATTTTGATTATTTCTATATAATAAATACGTTCAATCTATAATAAAGCTTTATTTCAGAAAAATGTTTACTACGATTAGTACACTTTTAACATCAGCAATTATTTTTACAATAAATGACATTTTATTAAAGTTATTATATGTACGAGTAATATATATATATATATATATATATATTTCATAAAGATTACTAGGCGATATGAATTTGTGAAAACATAATAGATGACTTAATTTCATTTTTAACTTTTATATTAGAACAATGTATTTTTCAATAAATTTATGTTGAAATTGATTGAAATGACACACACACACATACACACCGCTCATAATAAATATGGACAGACTCAATTATTACTTTTTATTAAATGCTGTTTATTAAATGTTTATTAAAATTTGTCGTTTTTAAGAAAACTCTGGTGAAAACAGTTCAGTCGTGTATTACATTATCATAAGGATTACAATGAAATTCTTTTTTCGTCACTACTAAAGCGGTTTTTTTTTGTGTTGCTTTAAAACGTTTGATAGTTTTTAATTAAATATATTTTTTTTTTGTATTGATAATTTATTACCAGCTCCTAGTCGATACACACACTATTTAAATAGAACGCTGTTTTTGAAAAATAAACCGCAATAATTTATACGCACGTTAAATCAATTTAAATAAATTACGTGAATGTAATTCATATGATTTTATCGGTTATTTGAGGTTGCACGTATCAGTACAGTTACAATAATCAATATTTAGAAAAAAATCTTATTGGAAATCAATGTGCCGTATAAATTTCCATTAAATTTTTCAATGTGAATTCAGTACAATGTGTTTTGATTGCATAAATTAATGTATTTTTTTTTCTTTGATCAATAAAAATTCAATTACGTTTGTACAATTGTATTTTGTTTTTTTTTTCTTTAAAAGTATTTCATTTAGACGTTTGAACGCAAATCGAATTGTCATTTCCGCTCGCGCTCAATGCAAATAATGATTGCATAATATTTATTGTTTTATGAAAATAAGTAATATTTCCTTGCAAATATAATTGTAATTATAACGAACTTAAAAAAAAATTAGCCGTTTGCGAATATGCGTCAATGTGTAATTGATTGCAATTAAGAGGGTGAAATAAAGAAGAGAGGGCGTCGAGAGAGAAAAACGGACAAGACGGTCGTTTAATGAGCGCGTCCATTATAAATGCAAATGACAACTGTCTGTTCGCGGTAACCGTTTTTATATTCCCCGATCATCTGCGCCTTATTGCTTCTTTATTAAAAATTAAAATTGTTGGCTTGTGTATTTTTATTTTTGTTTTGCCAAAATATTCCAATATATTTAAAGCGAAATGACGCGAAGTTACGATACCGTCTTTCGAGATACTCCAATAAGTTCTCTTTGTGGTGTCAATACTATATAGTGGTTCATTAGTGGTTTAGGTTCCTTTTGTGTGTATAATTTATATATATATATATTCGATAAAAGTATCGAAACCGAATGAATAGTACAATAAAAATTAATATAATAATATTCCGTCTCGTTCCTCGCTATACTCAAGAAATATTTCTCTTTAAAATTCATTATTACCTTAAGCAAATACATAGAAATAATGTCGGCAGCAATAATAGTATTACAATTGTTAATATCGAACTGTTTGCATTACAAACTGGTTTGCATTTGGTTAATAGGACTTTAAATCCGTCCTTGTTATTTGGACGGTATTAAATAGAATTTCTGTTTTCATAATATATGTTTTTTTTTTTAATAAAGAATATTGAGACAATAAATGTTTAATAATAATATTTTTGCTACCGTACGCGATATATTTTTATTCATACACATTTCTGCGACAAAGATTTCGAACGATTGCCGTGTGACCTGTAATACACTACGTAATCATTTTTAAGCTTAAAATCAACATTTGATTGAAATTCTGCTGTTTCTTTCCTTGTTTATATTGTAAACTGTTCACGAATAACGTTTTGACTTGATTTTTTGAGTTCTTTACTATATGCAAACTATTTGCATCAGCGTTACAAGACGCAAATCAAGTAAAAAATATGAGTTAAATTTCGTAAATACAAAATATAGTAGTGACATTTGTTTTTGAGAATATTTTTGTGCGCGTATAATATGTACATTATGCTGTTGAAAATACGTATTTTCGTACCTACAAATATTTTTAAAAAATGTCTGAAACGTTTTTTTTTTTTTGTGATAACGTCGCAACGAAAAACGGTAATTTTTGTAAAATATTTAATAATGATTTATATTTGATGCAACTATAATATTAAATAATACAACAATATATACATACTAATTTTCGTATAGTTCTCATAAATCACATTATTTTTTAACAAAATAAAAACAAAAGTGTGCGAATTTGTTTGGTGAAATTTCAAATAAAACACAGGGCGCATTAAAAGTTTTGATTTGTTTACTGTCTTCGACTATAAAACCCGACTTCATTTTTACTTGATACGCATATTTCTATTTTATTATGTAAACTTTAAAATATTATTCGTGGTAAATCTTCCGTTATGGGTCAAACGCATTTAACTTATTTTAACAAGGAAGGTAACTTTTTAGCATTGTTGTCATTGTGGTTAAAACAGTTATAAAAATAATTTGAATTTTATTCATTAGATAAAACGAATTGTTTATTACTTTACAGAAATGTATAACTGAACATTTTTCCCCTTATTCTTCTTTCTTTTTATATATATATATATATATATATATATATTCTTGTTGTTATTTTCTGGATAACATCATGACTTTGTTTTCATTTTTTTACGATATGTATAATATACCATATAGTTTGAATAAAAAAAAAAATCTCTCCGTGATATTTAATTTTACGTTATTTTGATAAAAATATGTAGGTATTTGTATAACATACGTATTGATACATAAATGTTTTTTGTAATAATTAAAAAAAAAAGTAGTGAATTACTAATAACGCGAACAACATAAAAACAATTCATTAAGAATAATACGCACGCAAAAATACGTTAATACATATTACATTATACATACATGTATACATATATATGTGTGTGTATTAGAGTATGAATTGTATAATTCTCAATGTAATTTCAAATTTGCTTTAAATATGTAAATATACTTGTATATTTACTGCGCGCAAAATGAATAAAACATTTTTAATTCGAATAGGATCGTAATTCATAAAATCACCCATATGATCAAATGTATTATTTATGAATTTTGCACGATACAAATTATTGTGTATGTGTATATATATATATATATATATATATGAATTTCGCGCACTATTATAAACTATAAAATATTTACGTTTTCACGAAACTTTTGTAAGAACTTTTTGTAAAACTTGATTTTTTTTGTTTTCTTTTTGATTATTCATATTTGTATATTAGATATATTTTTAGTTTATCACGTATTATAGGTTCAATGCAACAACAATACATCAATGCGAAACCAGAGAAATATATCGGAAAACAACATAATTCAAATCATTATACGACGAACCATAACGTATTATAAATTTCTGGAATTTATTTGTTTTCCCGTATAGCCTGTATTGACATTCACAATTCGCATACAATTAAATATGTTACACCAACACAAGAGACACAGATCGACGTATCAGACGTTATAAAATTTTCTCATTTTCGAAATCTGAATAACTATTCTTTCGGTTTTTAGGAGATAAATATATTTTTTAAAAGAATTTCCTCAGGTTTTTTTTTTTTTAAAGATAACAATTATATACAAACCACATACATAAATAAAATAAAATATTATATTGAGTGAGATACTGCATTTTCTCACCGAACGCTTTTATTGCGCGTTTAACGCGACGTTTTTCTTTTCTGAATCCTTTTACATTTAAAGTATTAAGCGTAACAATAATACAATCAAATGTTTATTTTTCGCGTTTTTTTATGTACACAGTAACACCAAACAACATGCACGCACTATCATAAGATATTACATTTAGTTTTACATGACGTGTATACACGGTAAAACCTCATTCACACTTGTATTTGTGAGTGTTTTGTTGTCGGGACGAGATATTTCCGTTTCAAATGCAAATCGCACGCATTCTGCGAATATCCCCTCGACGTGTCTATCCGTATATTACTTTTATGAAATTAAAAAAAAAATCTATATATATATATATATATAACGAAGTCATCTCTAATATTCGTTCGATCAAATGATTTCCACACGTACGTGTTCCGATGAAATTTATTGAGTTCAATATTTCACTTGGTACTGGCTCGTATTCAGTGTATACACGTTTTTAAGTAAAAAAAAATCGTCAAGTTTCACGTGCTTTCAAATCGACTCGAGTCCCTTTACTTTGGGTATTTAACACAGGTAATAGCAGTGGCGTCATTTCAGTTTTCGAAAGGGGGAGGCAAAAGATTTAACCGGCCCATTTAACTATTTCCCACTTACATTCGGCTCAATAAGTTTTACACAATTCCGATATTTTTGTTATCGTGAGCACGAATCAGCCGATATTTTATTTTTTGGAAGGGTGGAAGAGGAGGAAATTCATTACTTTGTCAGCTATAATAAATGTATCATAAATGACTATATAGTACGTAATTATGAGATTCAAGTTTTGAAGTTTCCCTTGTCGTGACACGTTAGAAATGACATTTTGTGACCGGTTCTGAGCAGCTCGTTCGTTTTTCCTCTCCTTTTCACCGTCTTGGGTCACACACAACATTTAGCTTTTTTCATTTTTATTTTTTTACACTTGCCACTCATAAATTATAATGTATACGTAAAACACACGTTCAAAACGTTAAAGAACGACTAAACAAATTCGTTTATGCCGTACGCGATACAGTTACGTCAACCGCCAAACTTGCATCGTATATACATATTCTTTGAATTAACGTTAATAATTTACGCACTACCTTTAGGTAACCATAACCACGTTTATCGAAAAAAAAATCTAGAACCGCGGTAAGTTGTAACCACGAATTAATCACTTTCTTTAATCGTGGTTATAACCTGCGTACATTTCAATTTTATTAGTAATTTAATTTTAATCCACTGTTTGCCACGCGATTTGTTATTATTACTCTTAACTCGTTAGTCATTACTACAGATTTGGTTAGAATAACTATTATATTTCCATCATTATCTCGGCACAAATTATGTCGGCCCGCTGTCAACAACGGTGGCGGGGGGGGGGCGCGCAAATGCCCACCTTGCGCCCCCCCCCCAAATGACGCCATTGGGTAATAGTAATAGTCATCTGACCTGAAATATGCAAACATCTTCGCACTGAAAATACTGGAAATCGCATTGTAAAGAGAAAAATTTAATACGAATAATATGTGATCAACATTTGGTGTGCTGAATTGTATACTATTTGTTCATTTCTAATTTCGTATAATATTATTTTACCAGATATACATATATATATTTTTTTAATAATTATAAAAAATAATCACTTCCGGTAACAACGTGAACAACATAAAAGTATTACACTAATGCTAACTATTAAATTATTAGGTTATAATTTTAAGAGAAACGTGATTATTGTATTTAATATATGCAATCAGATGTACCTACACTAGTCTTTGTAAAAAAAAATTATTAAAAGTACATAATTTCCTTTTCGGTTGACAAAATGTTCGTTTGCAATGTGTTCACAATACAACACTATATGCTATATTTATAATATTATAATTACTACATTAAATATATTTTCATATACAATTTATTCTATCGTACGACTGAATAATTAAAAAATATGTATATAATATATAATTTACATGTATATATTAAAAATTTCATGATATTTTAAGATTTCGAGCTACGCAGTGTTTATTAAATTGGCTTGACAGTGACGTGTATTTGTGTATAAAACCTGATACTTTAACACTGTAATGAGAGAGATCAAAAGTTTTCATTTGCACCTGATATTTATAAAATGGGTTTTCGTAAAAAAAAAAAAAATTACAGGAAAACAAATATAAACGACTTGTCATATTTATTTAAACATATTCATTATTATTATTTTTTTTTTGTAATTTTATTATTTATAAAATAAATAATTCAAGGTACTTGACTTTTTATTTTCAAAATAAAACTATTTCAGTAAAATTATATAGACAATTTTTTTTTTTTTTTTAAGTATTTATGTATGATACGACACAATCTGCAAATATTCGTCGATGTGTGAAAGTGTTTCTAAAAAAACATATTTACGTTTTAGTTTTATTTCAATGGTGATGGAAATAAAAATTGTAAAAAAAGTCAACAATAGCGTGGGGTTCTATATCGGCTTACTCTTTATACGTTTTATTTCAATTATTTCGCCGGCGGCTGAATGAAAGAAATAAAGTGTGACCTATTTTGAATCTATGGTAAACAGTTTCCGGAACTTAAAATTGTATTATTTATAAATAAATAAATAATTTTATATTATTATATTAATATAAAACTGTTGATTGTTTATATCATACAAAATTAACTTTTTTTTCACATTTTAATTAATTTAATTCAATGTTTATTGGATCTCGGATGTCAACAAAACCATACCCGCTCCTCAAACGCTGTGGTTTATTTTCATTACGTTTAACTATATGTACACGAAAAATATGATTGACTCTTCAATCCGATTTAGTTCTGACATCGTGTACATATATATTATATATTATATAAACAAAATACGTTAAACACAATTTAACCGATAGCGGTTGTATTTAATCTACACTCTATTCATTCAAAACACCATTCTTTAAAATACGGCTGATGGGAAAATTCGAAACCTTGTATTAGCCAAAAGAATCAATAACTCCTGACGTATCGGTGTTGAAAAGCGATCAATCAACGTCCCTACTCCGTTTTCGTACAACTTATATGTATACATGCAAAGTCTATTGAACACACTCGACTGTAATAAATAAAATAACATTAAAAAAACATTAAACATTTAAAAAAAAAACACCCTATAAGATCCACACGTATATAATTCTTGTGTGTATTAAGTACATTTTATTATTATTATTATTATTATTAAGATTCTGACAATGATTATCATCATAATTACTTAATTATTTCATTAACAATGGTTTTTCTCGTTTAATATTTCGAATTATTATTCTTTATAGGTGCATAATCATTAACCAGAACACTATCGGTATAATAGGTAGAGGTTTGAAATCAAAATATATTATTATGTCCTTTCTAATTTAAACTGTAAAACATAAAAAATAATTGCGGTTCTCAATTTGTTTTTTACGTAAATGTGTTTTATACGTATTTCAAGAAACAGTGGGCATTTTTAACTGAAATTAACCTTAAACTGAATATTTTTACGTGCGTGCCCAAGATAAAAATGTTGACTGTTATTTATAAATGTAATTGAATAAATGTATGTAGAGTAATAAATGTAATATTAAGATACATATCGTTAAATCTAAAAATATATGTTCATTTTATTCTTTAGAATAATAAATGAATAGTTGTTCTTTCGAGAACCATTAAAAAGTACATATTTAATGTTTAGAACCTAATCCTAGATTGAAGTGTCAAGTGAGTTAATTTATTTGTAACAGATGTGTATTCAGTACATTTTAAATGATCAATTTTTTTTTATAATGTACATGTTACGGATTATGTCCAAAAGTTGATATAGTGTTAAAATTGACTGGACAGTACCATCTGTTTATTTGACAATAAACTATGTATTTAGAAATATATAAATGTGATTCATCTTAATGTCTAACAGATGTTGTTAATATTATTGAATTTAAAAAATTAATAATATTTTGTATTTTTATGACAGTACTCGTGTGAAGAAACAGAAAAATATTGGTATACATAAAAACCGTTTTAAATATCTTATAGATATGAACGTGGATCTCAGGGTCGTATTCAGAATTTTTTTTTTTTTTTGGGTGGGGGCTGAGGCATTGAGTAAATATTATTATTGAATTATTTTTAAATTCTATTTCAAGACTAAATCTTAAAAATATGACAAATTACCAAATTCTCAACATTTTAAAAACAACTACATATTAGGAATTTATTAAAAATATTACGTCCTATAGCCATAGGGCATAGGAATTAGTAAAGAAAGTTCCTGAAATTTCAGGGGGCTGGAACCCCATCAGCCCCTCCATAAATACGCCCTTGGTGGATTTATTAATTTTTCCAAAATATGTCTGATGTTTTATTATGTGCACTTAAAAATGATAAAACATTATTTTAGAAAATAACTGAACAATTTCATTATTCTTAAAAAAACATCAATTATTCTCTTACATCTTGACGTTTTACATTGTCATAATAAATGATTGTTAAAAATAATATTTATTAAAAAATATTTTAGAGTAATTCGATCGAAGTACGCGGCGTTCTTAATAGGCAATATTGATACATCAAAGCGTTGCAGACCACAGCTGTGTGCGGTCTTTGGTACCGTGGTAGTACCAAAGACGGGCCAACAATATTTGTTATAAAACAAACCTATTTTAACCTATATGTGTATTGTTTTTTAAGAGTTTGCATTTTATTTTATTTTTTGTATCTAAATGCATTTATGTTCAAGAAAATATGAAGATTTCGTGAGCAATTAATGCGCTACAAAAGTTTCAAACAGGCACGTTAAGAGTGAACACAAATAAGCAAAGATAACATTAGAAATTCCGGTTGTCTTCGAGAAAACGGAGCGGTGAAAAGTGAACGTTTCAATCATTTTTGTTTCTCATTAAAATCCATACAAAATTCGTGTCCTTTAAGGGCGAACGTATCACGCGTTTTAAAATATACTTGCTAGTAGGTACTGAGAAAACTTCGAGACAGCGGTCACATAAACCTATATTGTTATCTGCGTGTGCCCACGTACGACGTGTAGCAATAATAATCATATCACTTGGATTGTACACAATGGACTTTTGCAGACAGAACTCGTATGAATGTGGTTTATAACTTTGTGCGCGTTCTACCGTGTGTCAACGAACCGTTACTTGTACACTTGCAAACGACGTGAAACACAATTCACGTTGAAACGGCTTCTCGCCTGTACGGGTTTTCGTATGTTTGTAGTTAAAGTAAAATTTTCCGAAATGACTCCGAGACACTCGTCGTTTGAAAAATGACTTGAACCTATTGTGCGTTCTTTACAGTGTGCGTGACCCAAACTCTGACGCCTTGCTACGCGTTTTGTCTTTAAACATACCTTTCACGAATATCGTTTCTCCTCGTAATACGCGTTCCCCCCCGTGTATCG